>CM076849.1:112445707-113181551 GCA_039519185.1 Astragalus membranaceus | reverse complement strand
GCCCTTCCTCTCTCTCTCTTGGACCATCACGAATTGATCAACAATGGCAATGGTTAGGAAAAATCGAAAATCTAACATTTGAAAGAGGAGGAAAATCGAATAAGAAGGGATTAGGAACTCTTACCTAGGATCAAGAGGAATGAAACCCTAACTCTTAGCTTGAAGTCGCCTCCTTCCTTCTCTTCTCCTCTCCTTCGACTTTCTTTCTCTTCTCCTCTCCTTCGACTTTCTTTCTCTGTTTTGGCACTAATGAGGCGCAACCTAGACCCCTAGCGCCTAAGGAGCGCCTAAGCCAACGGGCTTGGGCTTCTTGGGCCGTCACTTGCAATTCCGGTATTTCCAATGCCATCCCCTTCAGTTAAAATAAAATACTATATTATAATATAATAAAAAAAATTAGTGCAACACTTTAAATAATTTAATCAATTACTTAATTAAATTATTTTAGGGTGTTACATGCCAGGCACCTTCTATGGTGCCGGGTCCTTCTTGTTGTTGGCGCCTTGGTGCTGGGCGCCCTGTGGATGCCTCGACCCTAGATCCTTGTTGGGCGAGTGTCTCTCTTCCCCTAACTATGGAGTTGAACCCTTTTTCTTTCTTGATCTTAAGGATTTTTCTTTGGAACAAGGGTTAATGCCAGTGAGGTAGAGCAAAAACTGTACTTACAAAATGAACTTTTGCTAATCATTCATATCGAGCTTTTACATTCTGCCTTCGTGTTCATAATTGGGCCTAGCCCTAGTTTAAGGTCCTAATGCCCTTCTCCCTATTTGGAGTCACGAGTTTCATCCTCTTCTTCATTCATGTACTGGGCGGGCTTCTCTTCACGGATTAGTTATTCAATGTTACCTCTGAGGGTGCTGCGTTTGCTGGTACTATGGTCATAACACACCAGATCACCCTTCTTGCTGCCAACCTTGGCCTCCTCCTGGTAGGCCATGTTGTCTTCTTCATGGTCCATATATTTCGGGGATTTTTGAAGGAATTCGCCCATGTTTCCGGGTTTGTTGATCCCTACTTCAATCTGGAGAAGACTTCCTTTCCTTAGACCGTCTTTCATTCAAAGTAATCTTTGCTTGTCCTCCAAGTTTTGCACACATGAGGCCTCCTTATTGAAGTGCTCCATGTACTCTCTTAGTGTTTCATTGTCACGCTGCCTGACTGCCCTCAGCACTTCTTCAGACTTGGGTTTCAAGTAGGAGGAAGTGAAGCGATCTATGAATTCTTGCCAGCTGGCTCCATGACGATATGGAGTTTGGCCTTAGCTCTTGAAACCATTCTAGTGCGGCATTTTCGAGAGTGGGGGGGGGGGGGGGAGATTTTACAGTGAACAGGCTCCCTGACGCCTCTATAGCGCATCATCGGGGAGAAGTGTGCCAGATGGCGGTCTGGATATCTGGTTCCATCATACATCTTGAGGGCTGGCAGCTTCTCCAAGGCACTTGGGGTTTGGCATTCATGCATCCACCTTTCGAGCGAAAGGTCCTGCATCGGAAAACCTTCTTGAGTTGCGGGGGGATATGTCTTCATAGTCCAAATTTTGATACATGCGCCGGTCGGGGGACCTCCTCGATGGTGATCCCCGGTGGTGTCTCCGGTGGGGGTGTCAGAGACGTCCGAATTGGATTTTTCTCTTAACATAATAATTGTAGCTAAGCTTCTTAGCTTTCCAACGCATGCTCACACGCCTCCATCGGATACGTATGGACGAAGTTATGGATTGTAGACTAGAGCCCCTTCCTGTGTGCCGTGTCCTTTTTGTGGTTGGCGCCTTGGTGTGGGGCGCCTGGGTGTCAAGTGCTAGGCACCCCCTATGGTACGCCATGGGGTAGCAGGAGAAAAGTTTAAAGAGTAGTGATGATTTGAGAGATAGAAACCTCTCACTGTGGTCGCCAATGTTCTGCACCGAACAGCTCGGTCGTGACTGCTGGTGTAGGTCTCCTGCTACTGGCTGTTGGTTAGTGTGAGCCGGGGGGGTACCTGCAAAGCCACTCCGACGCTCAAGTCAGTATTGAGAATATGTGAGTGAATGTACTAGGGATTAGAGTGTGAACCTTTTTTAGGGCAAAGTATATCTGTATTTATAGGAAATCGTGCCTGTTTGTGGATCGTCGAATTGGTAGAGTCGATCTTGACCGTCCAAGCATGTTGGGCTCGAGTGTTGTGGATATGGGCTGAATCGGTTGGGCTGATCCATATCAATTGCTAAATGCACCTTCTGGTTTTGTTAATGGGACCTCTTGAATCCACTCCAGAACAGTACCAATTGGCTCGGTCATATTTTTGCTCAGACTGAATCTTACTCCAGTAAGCACCATGTTCGACTAACACTTAATAATTTTTTCAGTGTATACAATTTCCAATTTATCTGAAAACGAGTTTTAATATGATCTTAACATGTGCTTAACTTCAACTAAGAAAAGAAAGAGAAGAAATGAAGCTCTATGCTTGGAGTATCCAGACTTATATCAAGCTTTAGGGCTAATCGAGACTTTATTCTATATACTGCAAGTTCGCATTTCCTAAGCAAGCTAAGAGCCTCTGATTATTTTGAAAGATACTACATATTCTTTATGAATACTTTGAGGCATCAGATTCTATCTTTGACCTAAAGAGGTTCATGCATTGTGGCATATTAGCCATATATGGATGACAAATCTTCGAACGTGTTACATCGACGAACAAAAAAGGGGTCGAAAAAAGTTGTATTTAAATACAAAATTCGACAATGAGAAATCTTAGATATTTGGATATATATTTAACAATATTTATACATGAAAAAAATAAATAACATATCTTCCTTATTATATTAGGGATGCTATCCATTTTGTATATCCAATATTGCATCTTACTCACTTTGTAATTAACCAGTTAAAAGATTTAACTTCTATATAAAATTTAAATCCAATGGAGATGACACGCGCTTCATTGATGACAAAATCCTCGTGTTGGACACCGTCTATCATCTAGTGTCACAAGACAGTGATATCATCTGGTCAACAAGTGTAATAATTGGTCAAAGATCCGTTTCTCAAAGAAACCTGCTTTAAAAGAGTATCTATCAAAGTGCATCTAGTCGGCGTTTCAAGACTAAAGTGTTTGGTCAATACAGCATATGTTTAGATCAAGCACAAGTTCTATGCTTCTGTTTTCCCTACTCATCTAAAGAACATCAGTAGACGAGTAGATCATGTTAAATGAGGTATTTAACTATCTGGAATATTTATTTCTGTATGAAACATCAAGGAATAAAGAGAATGAGATAAAAAAGAATAATGCAGACAACGACATGAAAGATATTATCAAGGTTTTAAAATTCTCTAATAGTACACAAACAATAGTTGTTGTATTGTGCGAAAAAGGCATATTTTTAGGGTGATTAAGTGTACGACCTGATTACATTTAATACGATTGTCTCCCACGAGAAACACTAGTTTCAATAGATAGACTTCTATTTTGGGGATTGCATCAACAACTATAATTTCTACTTCTCTATAAAAGGTGTTCATCGTCAAGCAATTACAACGAGTAAGGAACTCTGTCCCCTGACTATGGGTTTCCTAACTCCTCCAAAGAATGTTAGGTTAGGTGTGAGAGGGACATGTGGCTTGGATTATCTACGAACTAAGAAAACATAAAGAAAAGCGATAAAGATAAAGTAAATGCGAGAAAAATAGTAGTTTGATTGATTGACGTGTGTTTAAAAATGTACAAGTGCTACTACATATATACATGAGACTTCATTGCCACTACGCGGGCCTAGATCTGCTCACCGTTAGATTAACTAAGATTAGTTGTTATCATTAAGCCTAATTCTTAGAAACTCGGAATCCCTTCATGACCTCACTAGCACGGGTTAGTGGGGTAAAATCCTAGTCACTCCTATTTCCACAGAGTCTTCTGTTCCTTGACCTTAACCGCTCCAGCGTTGTGTGTCCACGTGCATTGAATACTTGCGCTCCAAGCAAGAATTCTTCGCCTCGGCCATAGCCCTCCTCGGCCATCTATCACTCCCGGCCTTCGGCCGTTGTTGCCTTAGCCGAATCACCCTAGGTACCCTCGAACCGAGTCTCGATGTACCTCGGTGATTCTTCTCATTCCCTCTGGGCTTCAATCTCTCTAAATATCTGTCCCTATGATTCCAGATTGAGCCTCCCTGTGTTACGGCAAGTACTGAGTTTCTTCTGCCTTAGTGCTTTTATGGCTGCCTTGACCTTGTCTTAGCCTTGATTCCTTCTTCTTCCCTCAGCCGACAACTTAATTTATTTTGGGTGTTAACATATGCCCCCTTTTTGCGTTGTTGTCCAACCGAGTGGATGGGACTTCCAGCGCGAAAACTGAAACGACTCTTTGTGACAGTTGCGGTGACTAGCCGTTACATCATTGATTAGATGTGTGACGACACATTTTCCGCGAATCAAAGCGGCGAAGCGACAGCTCCTGTAACACCCCTTTTTCTACCCGGTAAAAATATTAATAAAATCAGAGTTCTTCTTTTCTCTTTTGTCAACTAAAGGAATGTCACACTTCAACTTAAAAACATCACAACTCGCCAATAACAGTGTCAATCATAAAATTTACCGTATAAAGGAAATACGATACATAACGCCCTACTAATGGGACGAACCCAAAACACCTGTTCAGTCAACACAGTAATATACTCCATCACCACGCAGCGGAATAAAATTTAAGGATTCAAATGAAACAACCATAGCATCTTTACAAAATAAAACAGTTATGCAATAAATAAAGACAAGCGTTCATCCCCCCCTGAGTGCTACGTATCAGAGCAGACGACCCGACTCAGCTAACGAAGGTACCTAAGCCTTCATTCGAGATTACCTGCACGTTACCGCATAGGGGTAACATTCAAACAGAAGGGGTGAGTTCATCTAACAATATAATAGTGCATATGATAAGTATTATGCTAGAGCTACAAACGCTATATATACCACATCGCAACATCAAATCAGTCATCACTGCAAGTCATCACAATATCGTGAATATGTATGAAGTGCAACCCATCACAACGGGCGTATCCATGAGGTACCTGTCATCATCGTCACTAAATAGCCTTTATGGCATCATCATCACTAAATAGCCTTTATGGCGTCATCGTCACTTGTTTATGCACATGAGATGTATGAAGCACCATGATATGCACCGGAGACAGTCACATACAATCACAATCCACTTAGTGACCTATCACTGACCAATTTGCCAATAAAAGGCACATCACCTGTCAGGTTATCT
The DNA here is from genome assembly GCA_039519185.1 of Astragalus membranaceus. Taxonomy (NCBI): domain Eukaryota; kingdom Viridiplantae; phylum Streptophyta; class Magnoliopsida; order Fabales; family Fabaceae; genus Astragalus; species Astragalus membranaceus. The sequence goes on along the minus strand of CM076849.1, from coordinate 113,176,298 downwards.
GTAACACATATCATTGCCACTAACATTCATCGTCATTAATATCATCATCGCTAATAGCCTTTATGGCATCATCGTCACTTATAAGATCACAACTTTTATTCATCATTAATACCATCGTCAATTAAAATAATAGCCACTAGGGGCATTGTCGTCAAAAACCATCAACACATCGTTATCGACACCGGGACACTAAAATTACCGATTACACCAAAAGGTTTTACTTCAGTTCACAACACCAAAAAGGACGCCAAAAGGATTTTAAACACCGAAATAGTTTTACAACGCCAACAACAACGACCACCGGGGACAGCCACTTGAGGCGCCCAGAAACTATCCGAAAAATAATAATTTTTACCTTAAAGTAGAATATATCAGTAGGAAACTGAATAAGCTTCACAAGGCACTTCAAAACACTAAAAATGGACACTCGAGTCAAAAGATATGACAAAAACAAAACCGAAGAACATTTGGGCAACATCCTGAAAATGGCGCCCAGTGCTGGGCGCCTAGCAGGGAACACGCTGGAACTGGCCAGCAACAGGAACTGGCGCCCTTGGCGCCCAGGCAGCACCAAAACGCAACCATACTCAAGATTTGGCGCCCATGGCGCCCACAAGCAACACAATGCAAAAACTGGCGAGGGCAGCAACATTGGCGCCCTTGGCGCCCCTCTGCGCCAACAACAGAGCGCAACATCAAACTGGCGCGGGCAGCAACATTGGCGCCCTTGGCGCCCCTCTGCGCCAACAACAAGATTCTGGCGCCCAGCCACAGGGCGCCTAGGCGCCCCTGCGCCAAGACACCACAACACACACACCCACGCACAACCACACACCCACACACCTTGGGACACGACGCCCACACCCAGGGCGCCAAAAACAGCAACACTACATCTTGGCACACGGCACCCACACCTAGGGCGCCAAGCCAGCAACACACGCACACAACTCCTTGGCACGCGAGACACACCTAGACACGGCGCCCAGGCACTGGGCGCCAAAAACAGCAACAGAACACCAGGCCAACACAGACAGGCACGACGCCCAGGCACAGGGCGCCAGTTCCTGCGACACAAACACCACACGCAACACACTTAAACACGGCGCCCATGCACTGGGCGCCTAAAACAGAACATGCACAAGACATCCAACGCAACACAATTGGCCACGGCGCCCATGCACAGGGCGCCAAAAACAGCACCACGCCAAGACACCAAAACGCAACATCCTTGGCCACGGCGCCCATGCACAGGGCGCCATAATCAACACACTTAGACATGGCGCCCAAGGCGCCTAGGTTTCACAAATTCTTGTTTCATCATCAAATTAAAACACCAATTCAAATCAGCAAGGTTAAATCACCAACATGAACATCAATTATCATAGTCCACCCAATTAACATCAATTTAAGACACCATAAACAAATATTCAAGCACTTGGCATGGAAATCATGGATTTTCAATCACAAGGCAATTTTTCTCCAATTAGCACATTCATGTTATCTCTATCATCTAATCACCATCAAATCAAATACTAGGCATCATAGTTCTAAGCGCGGGGAAGGTGTTAGCACCCCACACGTCCTCTCTACTGAGAGGGAACCTTTAATTAAATGTGTGGTTTTAGTGTGGTGACTTGAAAATACTTAATTTTGCCTCTCTACTTCTTATTGAAAAATTCTGAAAGAAAATCTTTATTTATTATGAAAAAAAAAGGGGGAAATGGTTTTTTTAGAAAAAAACGCTTGACGGGACATGGCCCGCTCCTACGTATCTCCCGGTGCGATGGAGAACTCAAAGCTACGTAGTTCTTCTTTGTCTTTTTGAAAAGTTTTTGTTTTTTATCTTTTTAGTGAGTTTTCGAAATAGGACGAGCATTTAGTGAATGATTAAACTAACCAAGGTTATGGGTAATCACCGCTAAGTACTCTAGAAAATGAGAGTCAATACCACTAGTCAGACGAACAAAGGTTCTGATTGACTATTAGTAGCAACCCGTTTTTATTTTCTCTTTTGAAAGTGGTCTTCGAAAGGTTATGAGTGATCATCGCTTGTTGTTCTTTTTGGGAAAAAGACATTGCTACCAATGGCTAGACGAACAAAGGTTTTGATTAGCCACTAGCGACAATGGGTTGAAAATGTTTTTAGAAAGGAAAAGGTTTTCGTTCTGAAAATGATCTTGGTTTGCAAAAGTGATTCTTTTTTGTTATGAAAATAACTCTTTTCTATTTGTTATGCAAATGCTAAACTTTTTATGGTTGCGCTTGACGAGAATGTGACTCGCTCCTACGTATCCCAAATGGGAATCAAAGCGACGTAGTTCTAACGAGCTTTGAAAAATGAAAATCTTTTTGAAACGTCTTTTGAAAAGGAAAGCTTTCATGATGATCAAACTAACAAAGGTTATGATGTATCATTACTAGTAACTCTCTTTGAAAATGCCTTTTGTAAATGCAAGCTATCATGGTGATCAAACTAACAAAGATTATGATGGACCACCGCTAATAACTTGTTTTTGATTCTTTGATACTTAGAAAAATGCTTTTTGAAATTGGACGCGTTCATGATAATCAAACCAACAAAGGTTGTGATGGATTATCACTAGTAGCTTGCTTTATGCTTACGAAAATTCTTTTGAAATTGAGGCTTTCATGACAATCAAACCAACAAAGGTTGTGATGGATTGCCACTAGTAACCGTTTTTGTGCTAGGTCGTTTAGAAATGAAAACAATGAATGCAAGAAAGAATTGGTGGATTCAAGCATAGCACAATCAATGGAATCAAATCATTAAGCAACAATATTTGAATTCGCAAAAAAGAATCAAGCCTAAACTACACATATTAGATCACAACACATAGATAGGCAAGGAAGGAACTTGAATTGGGCATTAAGCAAAATACAAGAGTAGGCGAGATTGAACCTAAATGCACATCTAGTGGAAGATGCTAGGCGAGAACCATACTCAAATATTTCTACAAAACGGAAGGGAATCTAAATGCACATCTAGTGGAAGATGAAATGTAAGGAATGGACCTATCTAAGTATTGATGATATTCTATATGAGAGTAGACGATGACACTGTAAGTTCAAGCAAAAGAGTTGCCTCAATCATGATCATTGGCCAGCATAAGCAAGCAAATTTTTTAGCGACCAAAGTATCAAAGAATGTTGAATCACTTTGGTCAATCCTCACACTTAAGATTAAGTGCACAAGTGCACAAGTGTGAATCACATTGCCAATCATCAACTTAAACAACATATAAACTAAAAGGGTTGAATCATATAGAGTAGTTTTGGCACGGATCACAATAATTAAATAATGACAAATGTAAAGACAGAAATACCTCTAATGAAGGCGGATCTTACAACTTGAAGAATGCAACCCCAACTAACTCTTAGCGAAAGATCAGCTCTGACGGACCAACGGAACAAAGAGAGCACAAATAAAATATAGAAGAGTTTTTCTGAAAAGATGGGATCTGCGAAAATTGGCTTCTCTGATCTCGTGAAAAATGTGTGTCTTCTGAAATGAAAAATTAGCGTCCTATTTATAGGATATCAGATTTGATCTATTTTAGGAAACATGATAATCGATTATGTTGGAAATAACTTGGTGTATGCTAATCGATTAGGTGCCTTGGATCTCAGATTCAATAATCGATTAGGTGCCTGGGATAATCGATTAGGCACTTTCCAAAACCATAAAAACTTTCCAAAATAGGTGATAATCGATTATGGTCCTTAGTGAAAACATGGGATAATCGATTATGCTCCTGAATTGTTTCAGAGTAGATAATCGATTATCCCCTTTGATTTTCAGAGTAGATAATCGATTATTCCCTTGATTTTCAAGTAGATAATCGATTATCTCCCTTGATTTTCAGAGTAGATAATCGATTATTTGCTTGAAGGAAGGATATGATGTAATCGATTGAGTGCCTTCCTAAAAACGTGGATAACTTCCATATTCATCAAGAATACATTATATGCATGATAAAATCAATTTTATACTTTCTAAAAAAAATATTTTCATGCATGAGGCTTATTGAAAAATATTTTCATGCAAAAATTATTTTTATAGACCCTTTTGTGAGAAATGACCAAAATGCCCTTTTTGACCCTAAAAACCTTAATTTCCCAAAAAGTGCATTCTAACCCTAAAAATGATTTCAAAAACTTTGGAATGGTTTCTAGGACCCAAAATGCAATGCATAATTTATTATATATTTTTTGTGTGGAAAATTAGGGTTTTGACCTAAGCCGGACAAAATTGGGGTATGACAGCTGCCCCTCTTTATCTGAATTTTAACGAGGAATATGAATTGGCCGAAACATATTCCAAGGTAAAATGAAGATAAAGAATTCAGAGATTATACCGATTTTGTCTACATGGGGGAACCCGAATTTTTCTTCTCTTTTTTTTTTTGAATCAACACTTGGAGTGTCGATGAGGGAACAGTAAATGAACACTGACGTGCAGACAGAAAAGGTAAAATGGGCACTTGCGTGCAGACAGAAAAGGTAAGATGGGCACTTGGCGTGCAGACAAAAAAGTAAAATGGGCACTTGCGTGCAGACAGAAAAGTAAAATGGGCACTTGGCGTGCAGAAAGCGGTAAATTGCCCAGGCTGCCTATAACCTGTAATCCTTAAACGAACTCTTGACGAATCCGAGTTTGCCCGTGGCTTTGAGGAGCACGCTCTTCCTGTTGGCCTTTTCGAGCGACCGGGGGGATCGTTATCAGCTCCGGAACTGATATACAGATCAATGCACGGCGTCCACTATATCTTAGGCTGATACAACTATTCCGCTGAACCTCACATGGGGCTGCGGTCCATCGCGTTGCTCATACGCGATGTGAGACCTGGGCAGAACGGACCGATGATCTCTGTGCTCCGATCCGCAATGCGCGCTTGAGCGCTCTCTTTTCTTTTCTCTCTTTCTTTTCTATTTCTCTCTTTTCTTATTTCTTTCTGAACTCCCAACTTGGGGGAACATTTTCTGGAATCTGGGGGCGAGGGCTAACACTGAAGTGCTCATCCTCTCTTTGTACCTGTAGCTGAAAATGAACAAATGCATGCAATGCAAATGCCATGATTGCTGTTTTCTTTTTTCTTATGATGAATGATGAGTTTCTTATTTCCTTTGTCTATGTCGGATGAATGCATGATCTTCTACTGCTCTTATATGCTTGATGAATGCAATGATTTTCCTTTTCTTCTCTTGTCTGTACGCAATGCATGATTTTCTTTTTCTTTTGCTTATGTCTGATGAATGCATGATTTTCTACTGTTCTTATATGCTTGATGAATGCAATGATTTTCCTTTTCTTCTCTTGTCTGTACGCAATGCATGATTTTCTTTTTCTTTTGCTTATGTATGATGAATGCTTGATTTTCTCCTGTTCTTATATGTCTTTTTCTCTTTCTCTAGCTTCTCTTCTTTCTTTTTCTTTCTTTTTTTTTCTTTTTGTTGCTCTCTTGGCTCTTCTCTTTTCTCTCTTTTGGCTTCTCTTTTTGCTCTTTTAAGAATCATGGGTATGCGAATGTAAAGCTTTGGTGTTTGATGACATGGAATGCTCATGTATTTTTAATGCAAAGGAAAACTTTCTCTTCTGTTTTTTTTTTTTTTTTAAGAAATGGAAATATTGCTATAAAATGATGAATAACATGAAATGATGAATGACATGGGATGTTCTAGCTTTCTTTTCTTCTATGAGATGCAAGTATTAATGTGATGCAACCGTAATGCTTGGATGTTTGATGGGATGATGAATTTTGGTTCTTTTTGTTTTATGGAATGCAAACATTACTATGATGTAGACGACACTGAATGTTTTTGTTTGTTTTCTTTTTTGGCATGGGGACCTTAGGATTCTTGAGTGATCAATTCAAGTGTCCTATCGTGATGACTATTTCGAATGTACATTCGACCTAGTCTCCTATTTATTGAAAATGATTTTGTATTTTGAGACTTGATTTGACGTCTGATGCGATGATGATGAATGCTTGGTTCGCTAGAAAGAAAGCAGTAAATGAACACTTGGCGTGCTGATGAGAAAACAGTAAATGCGGATGAACACTTAGCGTGCTTTTAATGAACCACTTGGGACCCAAGGGCATTTGAACTCCGAACTGAAGGAGTGACTGGGAATGAGATTTTGAGACTGACAAGTCCAGGATGACTGACTTGAGAATTGAAGATTGACACTTGAAATGCTGATTCTTAGAACTAGGCATGAGGATTAACATCTTGTGTTCATCCACATTTTGTTTAGCAATGCAATGAATGGCACATGCAATGCAGACATATGCCATGATTGATGTCTTGAATATTATGGAATGCTTTTGTTCTTTTGTATCTGCTTCTTCTTTGTAGTTTATGAATTGCAAATATCAACATAATGCTTTGGTGTTTGAATGCAAGTGTATGCGGTGATTGATGCTTTGATGAATGGAAAGCTCCTGTTCCAACTTCTGTTTGTTTCTTTTTTGCTTCTTCTATGAAATGCAAACATTAATATGATGCAATGCTCTGATGTTCGATGACATGGAATGCTTTTGTGTTGCTTTTGTGGTTTCTTTTCTTTGTTTTCTTTTTGCTACAAAATGTGAAGATGCAAATGTAATGCTTTGATGCACATGCTATAATGAATAGACTGAAATGCCTAGATGCATGAGGTAAACATTTTTGTGATGATGAGATGCGAGACTTTGAATACAAGGAATTGAGATGACTATTGCCCATTCTGTTGAAAAATTGAATTTGATTCAAACTCCGGTGTTCTCAAGGTTTTTATTTACAAACAACCTCACTTGTTTTCTCTTTCTTTCCATGATGACTGAATTTTAGATATCACGTAATCAACTTGTGTTCTCTCTTTTGAAGCATTGTCTAGTAAGCATGCATAGGAGTGCAAATGTGTATGAATGAGTCAGTTAACTTGGAATTGGTTTAGGACATGGACATTTATGGCAAGTGAAGGAATGACCGACATGGCTGTTGCCGAAGGTTATGAGGGATCAAGAGAAACAAGATTGCCCCAATTCAGGTCTTTGATGAGTGAATAGTTTGCCCCTGTCTAGTGGTGACAACAACTAGAGGCATAGAAGGTGATGAATTGGGAATGCTTCGGCTTTTGGAAGGGAAGGTGGATCAAAAGAGATTTTGTCACAACCCATAAAGTTTGATGTTGCCCCAGTCATAACAAGGACAAGGCTGCCCCAATTAGAATGACAAGGCCTTGTCTAGGGTAGTGAGTTGAGAGATTGCCCCGGTGAGGTTTTGTAGGAATGGTGAAGGAATGGGAACGCGCTTGCCCCACTTTCGAATGACATTTCAAAGGGTTTCTTTGAGTGTGACAGAGTTATGGTGATGGTTATGAACTGAGGGTGATATATGAATGGGGTGGGCAATGAACAAACCTCCCCAAAGTTTAGTGGAGTGAGAGGTGAAGGGAATGCCCCCCCAGTACACACTTTTGGTTTTCTTTAAGAACAACTCAAATGCAATGAAAGTTTTGACTTTTTGGTATGAGGAAAGGCTCCACTTGGTGACCACTAGACCTTGTTTTAATGCAACACGAATGCATCTTGGAGTGCAAGTCCTTCTCCTTTTTTACCCACTTTCTTTTTTGATTGTTTGTTTTTTTTCTTTTTGAGCAACTTTCTTTTTTCTGCTTGTTTGTTTTTTTCCTTTTGAGCAAACACGTCGCAAATAGATAAACTTATTTGTCCTAAGATTAAAACTTGAGGGAACGAAAGCAATTAGTCACTGATCGGAATGGACTTTTTAGGGTTGTGATGTGGAGAAAGGGATGATTGAGCTTAATGAAGTGTTTGAGGTTGATGGGGAGGATGGGTCTTATTCGGTGTTGGCCGATGGTCATTGATTTGTGAGGGAAATTGTTATTAAGTTTGATGAGGTGTTTGGGGATGGTTGTACCCAATGAGGTGTTTGGAGGTTTTATGAAAGAAGAGATGGTTAAACCCACTGAATTGAGGGCTTTTTTGAAAGGAGAGATAATTGAACCCATTGAATTGAGGGCTTTTTTGGAAGGAGAAATGATTGAACGCATTGAATTGAGGGCTTTTTGGAAGGGGAGCTCTTATGCTCCATGGCAAAATGTGTTGACTCTTAATTTATACTCCCTTCGTCTTTCATTCTTTGTTTTGGGATTCTCCTCTTTGAAACTTTGTTATTCCCCTCCTTTTGTGGATTTCCTTTCCTTTTGGCTTGGGTGAGAATGATATACCATCTTTGATGTGGAATTAAACCTCGTCCAGAGTGATGGGGATATCTTGGGCTTTTCTTGGCTTAAGATGGGTAACAAAGGGTATTTTTGTGATTTTGAATCTTTGGCTTAAGAGGGGTAGGAAGTGGACTTTCTGGGATTTTAGGTTTTTTTTTTTTTGAGGGTATGAACAGATGGCCAAACTTCATTTCAGATCCCGATTGTTTATCTCTGTAAGACTTAACTTTAAGACAATAATTTATCTATCCTCACGTGTTTGCTCTTTTATTTTCCCCTTTTTTTTTGAGCCCTAATTTTTGCCTGGACCGCTCTTTGCGAGTTTTCAATCCACCGGGCGCTCTTTTTTGCCTAGGCCGCCCTTTGCGGGTTTTCAACCTAACGAGCTTATTTTATCTTTTTTATTTATTATATATTTTTTAGAAAGACTTGCACTAAGGGAATATGATACTGACAAGGCAAATTAGTGATCACAGAATTGCCCCAGCATGGAGGACTTAAAGTGTTAGTGAGAATGAACCAAAAAGTCAAGTATGCACTGATGGGAGAGAATATGCGCTTTATGGGTGGACGGGGCGGGATTAGACTTGGATGGGGAAGAGTGATGAAGGAAATTAACTGACTCAAACAGGAGACACTGCACGTGGCATACATGCTTACTAGAAGAACATGATAAAACTTTTTGATGAACTGTTTCAGTCTTTTATCATGGAATGGTTGAGATGCAATGTTTTTTTTTTTGAAGGAAATACAAATGAGCTATTGATTTAAAAAAACTGAGTGCCTTGAAACACCTTGAGTTTGCAAATGAGTAAGGGTCAACTTTTCCAAAAAGGAAAGATTACTTTGCAGGAACATCTCGTCTCTGATCACAACATTTTTGTTGCATGCAATGCATGGATGAAAACATTATGATGTATACATGATGAACATGAAATGCATGAAAGCATATTCACTTGAAAAGTGTGATTATTCTAAAAGTTTTTTTTTTATGCTTTTTTTTATGCAAGACGAAATATGAAATGCCAATGCATCCTTGGATGATGAATGATGCAAGAATGCTGCTTCTTTTCCAAATGTTTTTTATAGAGGCAAGACAAGATATGAAATGCCGATGCCCCCTTTTTCTTTCGAATGATGAAAGATGCAGGAATGATGCTTTTCTCTAAATGATGATGATTTTTTTTTAGGCAAGATAAAGTATGAAATGCCAATGCCCATTTTTTCTTTTGAATGATGAAAGATGCAGGAATGATGCTTTTTTCTAAATGATGATTTTTTTTAGAGGCAAGGAAAGGTATGAAATGCCAATGCCCCTTCCTTTTTTGAAAGATGCATGAATGGAGGAATGATGTATTTGAACCAAAGTGATGAGGTTAATGAAATGATGCATGAATGCTACATTTTGAATAAATTTGATGATGATTTTTATTCATGACTATGAATGAGATGCTTTCTTGTTTTCATTTTTTTTGTGTGCAATGAAATGCATGATACTCACAATGATTTTCTTTTTTGTTTTTTAGTTTTGGAACATGATTTTGAAAATTATTTGGAGATGCAAATGATTTATTGGAAAAAAGGTTTTAGAAAAATATGCTTGACGGGGTATGACCCGCTCCTACGTATCCCCATTGTAATGAGGAATCAAAGCTTGCGTAGTTCTACTGTGTCTTTTTTGAAATAATGCTTATGCATGAATGTCTCGTCTTGGATGAACTCGACGAGGATTTTTTGCATGATTATAAATGAAATGCTTAAGCTATGAAGATGATAATTGTTTTTTCATTTTTATGCAATGAAATGAAATGCAAGATGAATAATTTTATTCAAAACTGGAACTTTATTTAATGCAAATGACGTAATGATGTAATGATGCAATGATGCAGGATGCAAGATACTTCTTTTTTTGAGGTTTCTGCATAAGGAGGGTATTCACAGGCGGAATTTAGAAAACTTTCACACTATATGCCACCTCATATAGGTGTTTAAGGGAAAATCATATCTCTTTTTTTTATTTTCGAAAATCTTTGAGGGAAAAATTAACTGGACTAAATGCAACAATGTAGCATACAATTTGGGAAACCCTTGTGACCTAAAAGGGGGTAGAACCTATGATCTAAGGTATTTTAGGGATAATCTTCTCATGTAGCTCTATTCACACCCTCACAAAGGTCATCAGAGCCACAGTCCCTCTCATGAAAATCCTCGTAAATGCAGCAAACTACTAGATACGAAGCATCATGAAAGAGCACAACTCTCATTGAAACTTTCGCGAGTAGCCAAACGGACAAAGGTCCTGATGGGTTCCCACTACTCGAATTCGCTCATCCTAAGGTATCCTAACAAACTGGGTTATGGTCTATTTCTCTAATCGTATAATCTCAAGGTACAAGCGTGTGTGTGCGAAGGGTATTTCCTTAAAAACTACCCCACCTGCAAATAAAAATCCAGAACAGTCCAGACAATAGAAAGCCATAACATGTCTTCTACCCTAGGGTTCAATACCAATCAAATTCAACTAATCTAGGCTGCCAACAACAAACACATTACTTACCTCAGAAAGGGAGCTGAGAAGAAGGGGACATGACAAGAGAGGGGAAATATGCATGAGGGAACTAAGCATTTAAGCAAAGAAGTAACTATCTATTATTTTAAACAAAAGCAAACATAGCAGAAGAATGCATATGGATGCAACATGCTTATGAAAAAGAAGAAGAATAGAGGCAAAGCAAGATGTTCAAATCAATCACACAAACCACATACTTAATTAATTAGGCTTGACCCACTTTTCAAAAAAATGTATTTTAGTCCCCAGTGGAGTCGCCAGCTGTTGCGCCCGAAAATGTCCCCGAGGGAGAACCTTCCTCGTTCACAACTTTTCCTAAGACAATGAAGCCGCCACCAATATTTATTAAGGAAAATATTAGGAAAACCTTTTTGGAAAGCGATTGGTCTTGCGAAACTAGAGAATAGGGTTCGGGGGTCGGTTACGCGCGGGGAAGGTGTTAGCACCCCACACGTCCTCTCTACTGAGAGGGAACCTTTAATTAAATGTGTGGTTTTAGTGTGTTGACTTGAAAATACTTAATTTTTCCTCTCTACTTCTTATTGAAAAATTCTTAAAGAAAATCTTTATTTATTATGAAAAAAAAGGGGGGAAATGGTTTTTTTAGAAAAAACGCTTGCCGGGACATGGCCCGCTCCTACGTATCTCCCGGTGCGATGGAGAACTCAAAGCTACGTAGTTCTTCTTTGTCTTTTTGAAAAGTTTTTGTTTTTTATCTTTTTTAGTGAGTTTTCGAAATAGGACGAGCATTTAGTGAATGATTAAACTAACCAAGGTTATGGGTAATCACCGCTAAGTACTCTAGAAAATGAGAGTCAATACCACTAGTCTGACGAACAAAGGTTCTGATTGACTATTAGTAGCAACCCGTTTTTATTTGCTCTTTTGAAAGTGGTATTCGAAAGGGATTGATTGGCACGAATGATCAAGCTAACAAAGGTTATGAGTGATCATCGCTTGTTGTTCTTTTTGGGAAAAAGACATTGCTACCAATGGCTAGACGAACAAAGGTTCTGATTAGCCACTAGCGACAATGGGTTGAAAATGTTTTTAGAAAGGAAAAGGTTTTCGTTCTGAAAATGATCTTGGTTTGCAAAAGTGATTCTTTTTTGTTATGAAAAAAACTCTTTTCTTTTTGTTATGCAAATGCTAAACTTTTTATGGTTGCGCTTGACGAGAATGTGACTCGCTCCTACGTATCCCAAATGGGAATCAAAGCGACGTAGTTCTAACGAGCTTTGAAAAATGAAAATCTTTTTGAAACGTCTTTTGAAAATGAAAGCTTTCATGATGATCAAACTAACAAAGGTTATGATGTATCATTACTAGTAACTCTCTTTGAAAATGCCTTTTGTAAATGCAAGCTTTCATGGTGATCAAACTAACAAAGATTATGATGGACCACCGCTAATAACTTGTTTTTGATTCTTTGATACTTAGAAAAATGCTTTTTGAAATTGGACGCGTTCATGATAATCAAACCAACAAAGGTTGTGATGGATTATCACTAGTAGCTTGCTTTATGCTTACGAAAATTCTTTTGAAATTGAGGCTTTCATGACAATCAAACCAACAAAGGTTGTGATGGATTGCCACTAGTAACCGTTTTTGTGCCAGGTCGTTTAGAAATGAAAACAATGAATGCAAGAAAGAATTGGTGGATTCAAGCATAACACAATCAATGGAATCAAATCATTAAGCAACAATATTTGAATTCGCAAACAAGAATCAAGCCTAAACTACACATATTAGATCACAACACATAGATAGGCAAGGAAGGAACTTGAATTGGGCATTAAGCAAAATACAAGAGTAGGCGAGATTGAACCTAAATGCACATCTAGTGGAAGATGCTAGGCGAGAACCATACTCAAATATTTCTACAAAACGGAAGGGAATCTAAATGCACATCTAGTGGAAGATGCAATGTAAGGAATGGACCTATCTAAGTATTGATGATATTCTATATGAGAGTAGACGATGACACTGTAAGTTCAAGCAAAAGAGTTGCCTCAATCATGATCATTGGCCAGCATAAGCAAGCAAATTATTTAGCGAGCAAAGTATCAAAGAATGTTGAATCACTTTGGTCAATCCTCACACTTAAGATTAAGTGCACAAGTGCACAAGTGTGAATCACATTGCCAATCATCAACTTAAACAACATATAAACTAAAAGGGTTGAATCATATAGAGCAGTTTTGGCACGGATCACAATAATTAAATAATGACAAATGTAAAGACAGAAATACCTCTAATGAAGGCGGATCTTACAACTTGAAGAATGCAACCCCAACTAACTCTTAGCGAAATATCAGCTCTGACGGACCAACGAAACGATGAGAGCACAAATAAAATATAGAAGAGTTTTTCTGAAAAGATGGGATCTGCGAAAATTGGCTTCTCTGATCTCATGTAGCTCTATTCACACCCTCACAAAGGTCATCAGAGCCACAGTCTCTTTCACGAAATTCCTTGTAAATGCAGCAAACTGCTAGGTACAAGGTATCATGGAAGAGCACAACTCTGATTGAAACTTTCGCGAGTAGCCAAACGGACAAAGGTCCTGATGGGCTCCCACTACTCGAATCCACTCATCCTATGGTATCCTAATAGACCTGGGTTATGGTTTCTTTCTCTAATCATATAGCCTCAAGGTACAAGTGTGTGCGTGTGCGAAGGGCATTTCCTTAAAAAACTACCCCACCTGCAAATGAAAATCCAGGACAGCGCAGACAATAGAAAGCAATAACATGTCGTCTACCCTAGGGTTCAATACCAATCAAATACAACTAATCTAGGATGCCGACAACAATGCACTAATCTAGGGTGCCGACAACAATAGAAGTAACTATCTATTATTTTAAACGAAAGCAAACATAGAAGAAGAATGCATATGGATGCAACATGCTTATGAAAAAGAAGAAGAATAGAGGCAAAGCAAGATGTTCAAATCAATCACACAAACCACACACTTAATTAATTAGGCTTGACCCACTTTTGAAAAAAATGATTTTTAGTTCCCAGTGAAGTCGCCAGCTGTTGCGCCCGAAAAAGTCCCCGAGGGAGAACCTTCCTCGTTCACAACTTTTCCTAAGACAATGAAGCCGCCACCAATATTTATTAAGGAAAATATTAGGAAAACCTTTTTTGGAAAGCGATTGGTCTTGCGAAACTAGAGAATAGGGTTCGGGGGTCGGTTACGCGCAGGGAAGGTGTTAGCACCCCACACGTCCTCTCTACTGAGAGGGAACCTTTAATTAAATGTGTGGTTTTAGTGTGTTGACTTGAAAATACTTAATTTTGCCTCTCTACTTCTTATTGGAAAACTCTTAATGAAAATCTTTATTTATTATGAAAAAAGGGGGAAAAACGGGTTTTTAGAAAAAAAATGCTTGACGGGACATAGCCCGCTCCTACGTATCTCCCGGTGCGATGGAGAACTCAAAGCTACGTAGTTCTTCTTTGTCTTTTTGAAAAGTTTTTGTTTTTTTTATCTTTTTTTAGTGGGCTTTTTGAAATAGGACGAGCATGAGCGAATGATTAAACTAGCAGAGGCTATGGTGAATCACCACTAAATACTAAAAAAAAAAAGAGTTGTACCGCTAGTCAAACGAACAAAGGTTCTGATGGACTATTGATAACAACTCGTTTTATTATCTTGTTTCGTGAATCTTCGAAATATGACGAGCACTTAACGAATGATTAAACTAACCAAGGTTATGGATAACCACCGCTAAGCACTATTGAAAATGAGAGTCACTACTGCCAGTCAGACGAACAAAGGTTCTGATTGACTATTAGTAGCAACTCGTTTTTATTTGTTCTTTTGAAATAGTTTTTGAAAAAGATTGATTTGCGCGAATGATCAAACTAACCAAAGTTATGGATGATCATCGCTTATTTGTTCTTTGGGAAAAGACATTGCTACCGATGGCTAGACGAACAAAAGTTCTGATTAGCCACCAGCGACAATGGTTTTGAAAATGATTTTCGTTTGTTTTATGAAAATGAATCGTTGATGGTTGTGAAAAGAGAGTTTTATTTGTTGCGCTTGACGAGGCGTGGCTCGCTCCTACGTATCCCAAATGGGAATCAAAGCGTCGTAGTTCTAACTAGCCTTAAAAATGAAAATCTTTCATGATGATCAAACTAACAAAGGTTATGATGGACCACCGCTAATAACTTGTTTTTCATTCTTTGATACTTAGAAAAATGCTTTCTGAAATTGGACGCGTTCATGATATCAAACCAACAAAGGTTGTGATGGATTATCAGTAGTAGCTTGCTTTATGCTTACGAAAATTCTTTTGAAATTGAGGATTTCATGACAATCAAACCAACAAAGGTTGTGATGGATTGCCACTAATAACCGTTTTTGTGCCAGGTCGTTTTAGAAATGAAAACAATGAATGCAAGAAAGAACTGGTGGATTCAAGCATAACACAATCAATGGAATCAAATCATTAAGCAACAATATTTGAATTCGCAAACAAGAATCAAGCCTAAACTACACATATTAGATCACAACATATAGATAGGCAAGGAAGGAACTTGAATTGGGCATTAAGCAAAATACAAGAGTAGGCGAGATTGAACCTAAATGCACATCTAGTGGAAGATGCCAGGCGAGAACCATACTCAAATATTTCTACAAAACGCAAGGGAATCTAAATGCACATCTAGTGGAAGATGCAATGTAAGGAATGGACCTATCTAAGTATTTAAGATATTCTATATGAGAGTAGACGATGACACTGTAAGTTCAAGCAAAAGAGTTGCCTCAATCATGATCATTGGCCAGCATAAGCAAGCAAATTATTTAGCGAGCAAAGTATCAAAGAATGTTGAATCACTTTGGTCAATCCTCACACTTAAGATTAAGTGCACAAGTGCACAAGTGTGAATCACATTGCCAATCATCAACTTAAACAACATATAAACTAAAAGGGTTGAATTATATAGAGCAGTTTTGGCACGGATCACAATAATTAAATAATGACAAATGTAAAGACAGAAATACCTCTAATGAAGGCAGATCTTACAACTTGAAGAATGCAACCCCAACTAACTCTTAGCGAAAGATCAGCTCTGACGGACCAACCGAACGAAGAGAGCACAAATAAAATATAGAAGAGTTTTTCTGAAAAGATGAGATCTGCGAAAATTGGCTTCTCTGATCTCGTGAAAAATGTGTCCTGAAATGAGATTTGGGAATTTCTCCTCTGATCTCGTGAAATCTGTGTGTGTTCTCTGATCTCGTGAAAATCTGTGTGTGTTCTCTGATCTCGTGAAAATCTGTGTGTTGGAAATGAAATTTGGTGCGCCTATTTATAGGAAATTAGATTTGATCTATTTTAGGAAACGGAGTAATCGATTAGTTAAAAAACACTTGGTGTATGTTAATTAATCGATTAAGGGCTCAGGATGTTTTGACAATGATAATCGATTATTAGCCTTGAGTAATCGATTAGGCCCTTTTCAAAATCATAGAAACTTTCCAAAATAGGTGATAATCGATTATGGTGTGTAGTTATAAAAGAGGATAATCGATTATGCTCCTGAACACTTTTCAGGAGGATAATCGATTATAGGCTTGAAGAAATGAAGTGTGTAATCGATTAGTGGCTTTCCAAAATCATAGAAACTTTCCAAAAGTACTTGTAATCGATTATGCTGCTTAGTTGAAAGCATGGGATAATCGATTATGCTCCTGAATTGTTTCAGAGTAGATAATCGATTATCCCCTTTGATTTTCAGAGTGGATAATCGATTATCCCCTTGATTTTCAGAGTGGATAATCAATTATCCCTTTGATTTTCAAGTAGATAATCGATTATTTGCTTGAAGGAAGGATATGATGTAATCGATTGAGTGCTTCCTAAAAACATGGATAACTTCCTTATTCATCAAGAATACATTATATGCATGATAAAATCAATTTTATACTTTCTAAAAAATATTTTCATGCATGAGGCTTATTGAAAAATATTTTCATGCAAAAATTATTTTTATAGACCCTTTTGTGAGAAATGACCAAAATGCCCTTTTTGACCCTAAAAAACCCTAATTTCCCAAAAAGTGCATTCTAACCCTAAAAATGATTTCAAAATTTTGGAATGGTTTCTAGGACCCAAAATGCAATGCATAATTTATTATATATTTTTTATGTCGAAAATTAGGGTTTGGACCTAAGCCGGACAAAATTGGGGTATGACACCCACCATTATAGTGAAAGAGAGATCTCACCCTTACCTTATATTAGGAGAGCACCACTTCCCTTGAGAAAGTCACCTACAGAACCTTTGCAACACGGCTTCCTTCTCTTCCTTGAAATTTGCGAATCCTCTTCTCCTTCTCCTCTCCCTTGTGCGCCGTTTTCTCTTCTCTCTTCTCCTCTCTCTATTTCGCAAGCTTCCTTTTCTTTTCCTCTCACTCTAATTCGCATATCCACTAATCCCTAGCCTAGGCGCTTCTCCTATGCGCCTAGCTAGTGGGCTTGGATCACGGGCTTCCTCCAACTTAAGCCCGATCACTAACGCCATTACCTAAAATCCAATTACACACCTCTCAATCCATCGTTAATATAATTTTACTAACTAAAATAAAATAAAATTAATAATTGAATACCTAAATATTTAATTAAATAATTTAATTAAATATTTGGGCGTTACAACTCTCCCCCACTTAGAATGTTTTCGTCCTCGAAAACTCACCTGAATCAAATAGCTCTGGATAGGACTCCCGCATCTTACTCTCCAACTCCCAAGTCATGCTCTCACCGGCAGCTCCTAACAAGACCACCTTCACCAATGCAATCTCCTTGCCTCTTAAAGCTTTCGCTTCATGACCTTCAATCTGTACAGGCATCGTCTCCACGGTGAGATTATCCCGTACTCGCAATCACCCGCTTGAAATTTCAAATCCTTCCTTCGCTTATTACGATGACTCTTCTGTCTACTTTGCGAAGTCTCCCCTTGCTCCCGGATTAATTTCCGCGATTGTCTAGTAGGCAACAAACCAACTCCCTCCTCTTCGGGCGTAGAAAAACTTACAAACTTGCTATGACAATTAATATGGGCATGGTTATACTCTAACCAGTTCATACCTAAGATCACATCTACTCCGCTTAACGGCAACTGTAACATCCCCATTTTTGCTATTTAATTATATTGGCGTAATATTATTTATTAGTGTTTTATTTAGTTGATTAAAATTGTTTAAATTGAAAATGATTTGTTGATTTAGTTATTATGTGAATTGTGTGATTAATTATTATAAATTACATCAAGATTAGATTAATTAGGGCTGATGGGAGTCAAATGGAATAGGATTAGTAAGTGAGGGGTATAGTGGTATTTTTACCTAGCCTATATAAGTAACCCATTCAGCTGTAACAAGAGAACTACACTTCATTGCTTTTACAAAATTCGGAAATAGGGAAGTTGAGAGGGGAGAGGGCGTGAGGGAGTGAGGAAGGGAAGAGGAGAGAGTTTCTCAAAATATTCATGCATGTTCAATCCATTGCCATCATCTTAATCGGTTCATATCCCTATACCTATTGATAGTCAAGTCGAAATCATCTCCCTCCTCTACCCCAAGTTACCATTGTTGGCCACCAAGCTCCTCTTGAGCAACTCTGAACCAAAAACTGTTGCATGTTGTGTTGAAGAACCTTAGAAACAACTCATGTACCTGAATCGAGTGTTGGAACAGCTTAGGAGGCAGTTTCAGTAGCTGGGTTCGAAGTTCAAGCCTTAGGAAGCTGGGTGTTCAGTTTTGGATTGTTTGGAATCGGATTGGAGATAGTTCGTGATCCTCTATTTGTTCGTGTGCACAAAGTCTCGGTGTTTAATTGCTGTTGTCTTCAAAAAGATGAGTTCAATACTCACTAGGTAAATTATCATGTGTTCTGGTTGAGTCTCGCGTTTTGAAAACAAAAACATTAGCGACAAGCCGCTTTGCGAAAACCCGTTTTAAATACCGAGTTATGTTGTTATTTGATTGAGATTGTGCTTGATATTTATGGTTGTTATGATGAGTGATATATGGAGTGTCTGGCTGGATGATATTCTGTTATTAAAGGTTGATAAGTTAGGTATCGATCGTAAAAAGATTTGGACACGAAACAGAGTCAAAAACAGCATGAAATGGCCATTTTACAGGACTGTGCATCAGGCACGGATCGTGTGCCCTGGCACACGGATCGTGCGGATCCTTCTAATGCTTTCTGTAAAATTTCCATTTCGCGCACGGATCGTGCGCCATTAAGCACGGGTCGTGCGTATCTGTCTGACCCAGATTTTTAAAGGTGTCCAAACGCTTCCTAATTGATTCCAAACCTATCCTAATCCCTTCCCAATGTTATGAAATGATAAAATAACCGTAATTCGTTGGAATTGCTTAAGTTGAATGATAACAACCTCATGTCATGATTGAATGATTATTGACGGCCCAATGCGGGTACACGGAACGGGTTATGGATTTGATTGTCATGCTATGATTGTGATTGAGATAAGCTTATGCCATGGTTATTGCTGAATGTGATCGATATATTGTGCTGGACTGATTGGATTAGCATCGTGATCAGTTAGGTTAGTAAACCTTAGTAAGCCGTGTGAGATCACCTAATAATAAGATTATGTTAGTACAAGACTAAGTTAAGTGCAAGTTCACTGTTAAGCGTAAGCTCATTGGTTATTGCTCAATCGTTCACTGTTCACTGCTCATTGTTCATGGTCTATATTATATACATCATTGCTGGGGTGACGACCCTATTCACGGATTAGCGTACTAGTGGGAGAGGAAGTAATGAGCCTTATCCCCTAGGCCCACTGCATTGTTGTCCCTAAGGTAGTAGAAATGGCCGGGGACCGGGTTGCCGGAATCTTTAAAATAAGACCTGGTGATATGCTAAGAATCATTGTCATTGTGTGTGCCTTGTGTGTCGCTTAGAAGGGCCACGAGTACACGTTGTATGTTCCCCGTAGTCGACTTAAGGGCTACGATTCATGAAATCAAGCATAATTGAACCGAGAGAGTTAGTAAGGGGTCTCGATAGAACTCACTGAGACAAGTTGTCTCACCCAATCCATTGTTGTTGTTTTTCAGTTAAGCAGGGAAAATTGAAGACCGTGAGGCACGGCTATGGAGACGCTTGAAGAGTTGCTGACGACATTCATTTTGTCATGTTATGTATCTTAGTATTTCAGTTTCCTTTGTATCTCTGTATTTGTTTCAGTACCTTAGATGTACGATTGTACGACTTATGTCATGAAGTTGTAAATCGCTTCCGCAGACTTTCGGTTTTGAGTATTGAACACTAGTTTGAGTTATGTGAGGACCGAATTTTTTTATATTATGTTCAGATATGTAAGTGCGTTTGATGAGTTTCATCGAAGTTTAGAATGTGTTCAATATTTTAAAAGGAAAGTCACTCTGATGTATGCCAGTAGTGCATTTTGGTGGTTTCTACAAGTTAGAAATTATCGGGGTGTTACAGCAGCCAAATTAAATCAACAACAAAGTCTCTGTCGAAAATAGACAAGGGACACCCAGAACACACAAGAGAAGTAGTCACCGACCCATTAGCTGGAGTGTCGACAACCATCTCTCCATTCTTAGAAGACAACGCAAGACCCAATCTTTCAACGCAATCAGCAGCAATAAAACAAAGAGTAGCACCGGTGTCAACAATATAAGTTAGAGGAACACCATCAACGAAGCATGTACCCCTAATAAGTCCGCCCTCCTAAGAAGTCTCTGACCCTACCAAAGCGAACATTCTTCCACCAGCCCGTTCCCTCTTCGGTTTCTGACACTGGCTACTGATGTGTCCTCCTTCGCCATAGTTGAAACAAACCACCTCCTTATGCTCACACCTGGACACCTCATGCCCGATCTGAAACACACGATAACGACCGAAGCATCTCCCCCACTAGGCCTCTTGTCATCAGCAGCTTTTGGTTCACCTCTACCAGCAGGAGCATCATACGGCTTACCACGACTCTGAGACTTGCCCTTCTTATCGTTCACAATCTTGTAGTGAGCATTACTATCCTCCTCAAAAATCCTGCAACTGTCCATCAAGTCCGCAAAAACACGGATCTTCTGATATCTGATTGCCTTCTTGATCTCGGGCCTCAAACCATTCTCAAACTTGATACACTTAGAAAACTCAGCATTAGCTCCAGTGTAATGCGGATAGAACTTTGCCAGCTCCACGAACTTAGCGGCATACTCCGATACAGACTCCCCTGTTTCAGCTCCAGAAATTCAATCTCTTCTTTCCCTCGGACATCTTCAAGATAGTACTTATGGTTAAACTCTCTGCTGAAGACTTCCCAGGTAACCTCCTCCTGAACAGACTCTAACCTCTGCCTAGTAGCCAACCACCAATCGTCGGCCTCCTCTGCCAACATGTGTGTACCAAAACAGACCTTCTGCTCCACAGTGCAGTCCATCACTTTAAAAATTCTCTCGATCTCCTTTAACTAGGCCATGTCACCGTTTGGGTCATACTTGCCCTTGAAAGTGGGCAGATTCTCTCTCTGGAATGTAGTCAGACTCTGAAACCCAGCGTTCTCTCCAGCATTCTGCTGATTCTGCACGGCCAGAGCCATGGCAGCTAAAGCAGCAGCAACCGCAGTGTCGTTCCTCCCAGCCATTTCAACTCACTTGCTGCAAAACAACCAACAGTTAGATATAATTGACAACACACCATTGTCAATTGACACTACGACTGGACAACTTGGCCGGACAGACCGAACTTTTTCTCTGATACCACTAATGTAACACCCCTTTTTCTACCCGGTAAAAATATTCATAAAATCAGAGCTACAAACGCTATATAAACCACATCGCAACATCAAATCAGTCATCACTGCAAGTCATCACAATATCATGAATATGTTTGAAGTGCAACCCATCACAACGAGCGTATGCATGAGGTACATGTCATCATCGTCACTAAATAGCCTTTATGGCATCATCGTCACTAAATAGCCTTTATGGCGTCATCGTCACTTGTTTATGCACATGAGATGTATGAAGCACCATGATATGCACCGGAGACAGTCACATACAATCACAATCCACTTAGTGACCTATCACTTACCAATTTGCCAATAAAAGGCACATCACCTGTCAGGTTATCTGTAACACATATCATTGCCACTAACATTCATCGTCATTAATATCATCATCGCTAATAGCCTTTATGGCATCATCGTCACTTATAAGATCACAACTTTTATTCATCGTTAATACCATCGTCAATTAAAATAATAGCCACTAGGGGCATTGTCGTCAAAAACCATCAACACATCGTTATCGACACCGGGGCACTAAAATTACCGATTACACCAAAAGGTTTTACTTCAGTTCACAACACCAAAAAGGACGCCAAAAGGGATTTTAAACACCGAAATTGTTTTACAACGCCAACAACAACGGCCACCGGGGACAGCCACTTGAGGCGCCCAGAAACTATCAGAAAAATAATAATTTTCACCTTAAATTAGAATATATCAGTAGGAAACTGAATAAGCTTCACAACGCACTTCGAAACACTTAAAACGGACACCCGAGTCAAAAGATATAACAAAAACAAAACCGGGGAACATTTGGGCAACATCCTGAAAATGGCGCCCAGGCACTGGGCGCCTAGCAGGGAACACGCTGGAACTGGCCAGCAACAGGAACTGGCGCCCCTGGCGCCCAGGCAGCACCAAAACGCAACCAGACACAAGATTTGGCGCCCATGGCGCCCACAAGCAACACAATGCAGAAACTGGCGCAGGCAGTAACATTGGCGCCCTTGGCGCCCCTCTGCGCCAACAACAGGGCGCAATATCAAACTGGCGCGGGCAGCAACATTGGCGCCCTTGGCGCCCCTCTGCGCCAACAAGATTCTGGCGCCCAGGCATAGGGCGCCTAGGCGCCCCTGCGCAAGACACCACAACAGACACACCCACGCACAGCCACACACCCACACACCTTGGCACACGGCGCCCACACCCAGGGCGCCAAAAACAGCAACACCACATCTTGGCACACGGCGCCCACACCGAGGGCGCCAAGCCAGCAACACACGCACACAGCACCTTGGCACGCGAGACACACCCAGACACGGCGCTCAGGGACTGGGCGCCAAAAACAGCAACAGAACACCAGGCCAACACAGACAGGCACGGCGCCCAGGCACAGGGCGCCATTTCCCGCGACACAAACACCACACGCAACACACTTAAACACGGCGCCCATGCACTGGATGCCTAAAACAGAACATGCACAAGACATCCAACGCAACACAATTGGCCACGGCGCCCATGCACAGGGCGACAAAAACAGCACCACGCCAAGACACCAAAACGCAACATCCTTGGCCACGGCGCCCATGCACAGGGCGCCAAAATCAGCACACTTAGACATGGCACCCAAGGCGCCTAGTTTTCACAAATTCTTGTTTCATCATCAAATTAAAACACCAATTCAAATCACCAAGGTTAAATCACCAACATGAACATCAATTATCATAGTCCACCCAATTAACATCAATTTAAGACACCATAAACAAATATTCAAGCACTTGGCATGGAAATCATGGATTTTCAATCACAAGGCAATTTTTCTCCAATTAGCACATTCATGTTATCTCTATCATCTAATCAACATCAAATCAAATACTAGGCATCATAGGTCTAAGCCCCTACCCTAATACCCATCATACCCACCATTATAGTGAAAGAGAGATCCCACCCTTACCTTATATTAGGAGAGCACCACTTCCCTTGAGAAAGTCACCTACCGAACCTCAGCAACACGACTTCCTTCTCTTCCTTGAAATTTGCGAATCCTCTTCTCCTTCTCCTCTCCCTTGTGCACCGTTTTCTATTCTCTCTTCTCCTCTCTCTATTTCGCAAGCTTCCTTTTCTTTTCCTCTCACTCTAATTCGCATATCCACTAATCCCTAGCCTAGGCGCTTCTCCTATGCGCCTAGCTAGCGGGCTTGGATCACGGGCTTCCTCCAACTTAAGCCCGATCACTAACGCCATCACCTAAAATCCAATTACACACCTCTCAATCCATCGTTAATATAATTATACTAACTAAAATAAAATAAAATTAATAATTGAATACCTAAATATTTAATTAAATATTTGGGCGTTACAGCTCCCTAGGTGACATTCAGTGTTCCCTATACCTATAAATGGTTATCAATAACTCACATGATTGCCACTTTCGCCTTTACTTCTTCAGAAATTCAACCGTCCAATTCATCTCTAGTTCGTTTTCCTTTGATTCATCTCTGCCAAATCATCCTCCTCGTGTGACCGCAGATGGCCTTCTTGTTGCCGTTGGCGAAGGCATTCTGGTGAAACCAACGAATTCTGAAACCTGCGAAGGCTTCGTCTCCTTTGAAAAAATCTTCACCTCTTCTTCTCAACAGGGCCTACCCATCACTATGGACTGGTTCACCAATGGCGCCAGGGTCATCAAAACCTATGAACTCCCAAAAATAAATAAGGTCGTAGGCCGAGGGATGAAGGTCAGAGTTAAGAGAAGATCAGGGTACCGAGGCAAACCACCGGACAATTTTCAGTAGATATTTGCTGAAGGGACAATCTCAAAGAAGGGGGCTCGAGGAAAAGGATAATAAGAATGCCCCGTGGAGGGATTGAGCTCGAGGAGTAATATATAAGACCGAGGAAAAGTAAGTCTTAGCTTATCGAGAGCCCCGACCACAATAGCTCGGTTAGCCTATGTTTGATGGGTGCAGACCGAGGATAAGGATCAGTCGAGGAAGTGTATGGCCGAGGTAAAGAAGACTTGCTTGGGAAGCAAGGAAAGGCACATGGACAGAACGTGGGAGAAGTGATAAGCTCGCAAGTGCACGAGTCGTATCGCGTAATAAAAGAGTTATCGATCCACAGGGAGAGCCTAAGTGATTACCAATTTAATTTTCCAAAGTTGATTAGCTAGAAGGAAGAGTTTTTAGGAGTTGTAAAATTTAGAAATAAAAACAAACAATCTCAGGTTTATAGTTTTATCACAACAATGAGGAACCAAAATAATTTCTTTAGACTATTCAACAAATTATAAGAGTAATATGTTTCAAAGACAAGGCAGCGAATATAACTAATGTCTCCTTTCGGAGTACAAGAGCGTGTTTTGAACTAACAATCAAGCCTATTCTCATGGTTGATTGTCACCAAAACCCATTAAGCATAACACCTTTATAATGTCTCAAGAGTTTCAAAAATATTCTCATGTGTTGATTCCCTTGTCTAATTTCATAGATCCAACATCAATACTTCACCTTTCGGTTCTTCGTTTGATGTTTAAAATAAGATTTGAAGGGCAATAAAATTAGATTGAAATATAAAACAACTTGGAGTGGAGAATAGTCTTGGGAATTATTAGGGACGTATCATTTAACCCAAGACTTTGTATCTACTCACTCATATTAAATAAGAGAGAAGAAGAAGAAGAAAAGACATGAAATTAAATAGCGAGAAATAAAAGAAAGCGGTAAATTGCAAAATCATAAATAGCGGAATTGTAAATGACAAGAAAATAAAAGTGCAATAAAGTAAATAGCAAGGAAAGTAAATGACTTGGAAAATAAAAGGGCAAGAAAGTAAATGGCAAGCAAAGTAAATGACTTGGAAAATAAAAGGGCAAGAAAGTAAATAGCAAGGAAAGTAAATGACTTGGAAAATAAAAGGGCAAGAAAGTAAATAGCAAGGAAAGTAAATGACTTGGAAAATAAAAGGGCGAGAAAGTAAATAGCGAGAAAATAAAAGAGCGAGAAAGTAAAATAGCGAGAAATTAAAAGAGCGAGAAAGTAAAAGAGCGAGAATTTAAAAGGGCAAGAATCATAAAAAGCATGAAGAGTAAATTGAAGTCATGAATCTTAGAGGAAACCTTGTCATTGATTTTCTAACAAAATTCAAGCTTAGTTACAAGTGAGGATCAAGGCACTTGAGTGGAGGGGCAAAATGGTCCAAAAAAAAAGTGGCAAATCAAGTTGGCAAAGATAGCCATCAGCAAGTGGGTGCAGCCAAAATTGACTTGTCTGGCGCCAGGGTCGTGCGCCCATGTGCCTGGGTCGTGCGCCCTGGCCAGTCAATTTTGGCTGCTCTGCGCCAGTTTTGCACCAGGGTCGTGCGCCGATGGAGCCTGGGTCGTGCGCCTTGTGCTGGCCACAGCTGTTTTGCATTGCTAGCAAGCATGGGTCGTGCGCCTATGTGCCAGGGTCGTGCGCCCTGGCCAGTCAATTTTGGCCGCTCTACGCCAGTTTTGCACCAGGGTCGTGCCCTATGTGCCTGGGTCGTGCGCAGGCTCTGCGCCAGTTTTTGCTGCTTGGCGCTCTTGGCGCCCTGTGCTGCGCAAGTTTTGCTGCTTGGCGCCCTTGTCGCCCTGTTGAGTGCCAAGCGGTCTTAAAAATTGTTCCTCCTCAAATATTTTCTTTGTTTCTTCATTTTTCCTCATATTTTCTCTTTTGCTTTAAAATAACACCTGAAAATAAAAAGTAAACATTTGTAGTAAAATAGCTCAAAAATATAATTAAAATACCAAATAAACTTAAGAAAAATAACTATTAAAAAGACTCTAAAAATAGACTTATCAAACTCCCCTATGCTTGAACCTTTGCTTGTCCTCAAGCAAAAACAGTATAAATCTTTAGGCCAATTCTGAAGGGAATTTATTTTCATATCGAAACCTTAAGTGAACTGTGGGGCAATTCTAACACTTTGGTTTGAGAGCTACTCTCCGGGCATCTTGTGGAATTGGGAGACAGTTTTAAAGTATCAATACTCTAGAGAGGATATCAATGTCATCATAGAACCGGTTCCCCAGCATTCTTAAGCTTGGGTCCTACATTCACTAAGACCGGGTCTCAAAGGAGGGTCTTTATATGTTGGGCATTCAAGCATTTTTTTTTCTTTTTGATTTCATATGCTAACCATTCATTTTGACATTTAAAATGCACCAATTATTGCATTTTGAATTGGTTTTGCATTTTTATTTTATTATTATTATTTTATTTTCTTTTATTTTATTTTGAATACCCCAACTCAGACGTTTTTCTCCAGTAACCACGCATCCAGTGAATGTCACCAAGAGAACCAGGTTAGTAGTTTCTTTTCATTCCTTCTAATTGTATTAATAACTGGAAAAAAAAGTCTCAATAGTGGGTGTGTGAAAAAGCCCTAGAAGTAGAAATCGAATCATGATACAATTTTGTTGTTCCCAACCAGTCCACCTAGATGATTGCTAATGAAAATTTGAAAAAGTTTTTGTCCAGAAAAGGCTTATCTAAAACATGCCTAGGGTTCACAAAGTTTCATGATGGAGGGAGCAGATACAACTCAAAGTACAAAAAGATAAAAACTCAGCAAAGCAATAAAGACATACCCAAGAAAAGCAATAAAATACCCCCCATGCTTGGACCAAACATTGTCCTCAATGTAAATCAGAATAGAATATATGAGAGGGGTAAGAAAGCTCACATTGATTGGCATTTTGTAGCTTTTCTGCTTTTTCCAGGAAAACAAAACATAGGTAAACCAGTGGGTTGCCTCCCACGCAGCGCTCGTTTATGGTCATTAGCTTGACCTTTGCCCTTTGGAAAGTTATTCCTGGGTCCTATTGCTTGAAGCTTAAAGACCAAGTGACACATGAAGAATGAAAACATATTCCTGGATCCCATGGCTTGTAAAATGGAAGTTGTAAAGGCAATAAGATCTTATTTTCAATTCCCCCCAGATCAAATGTTATTTTCACAAAGGAAGGTGAAAAATAAGATAAAGGAGATGCTTCCTATGGTGGTGGGGGGATGTTTGGTTCTTCTCTTTCTTTTTCTGGTTCTTTCTTTTTTTCTTTTTCTGGTTCTTTCTCTTCTTGCTCACATGGTAAATTATGTTTTTCACTCACAATTTTTCCTTGGTTTGCTCTTGGTTCCTCTAATTGTTTTCCGCTTCTAAGGGTGACGACATATATTTGGCCATTTAGATTTTGTTCAGGATGTCCGGGAAATACCCCCGAAGATTTAGAGGATGAAGCCACCTGTGTTGCCACTTGAGTTATTTGATTTTCAAGCATCTCACTATGAGCGGCAATAGAGTCGATTTTTGATTCTAATTTGATAAGTGTGTCATTCAAATAACCAATTTGATTTTTGAATTCTTCATTTTGTTTTGTTTGAGATGACAGAAATTTTTCCATCAAAAATTCCAAGTTCGACTTTTGCGGGTTGTTTTGTGGGTTGTTAAAAACGCTTTGATTTTGAAAGACAGGAGGTGGTCTATGTGCTGGATTGGGTGGAGGATTTTTGTAAGAAAAATTTGGATGATTTCTCCACCCAGAATTATAAGTATTTGAAAATGGATCTTCTTTTTGAGCATAGTTAATATGCTCATTTCCAGTACTAAATGCCTCAAGCTGGCATTCAGCTCCAATATGGCCAACAACCCCACATAATTCACATGGTGGAGTAGTAGGAGAAAAAGTTTTTGAGACGGCACTTACATTTAATTTTTCAAATTTTTGAAAAAGTGCGTCCACTTTTGAGGCAAGATGATCAACAGCAGATATTTCATATTTACCTGGCTCTTTTGATGATGCTGGTTTATCTGCTATGGCTCGCTCACTTGCCCATTGACAATGGTTTTGAGCCATATCTTCAATGAGTGCATAAGCTTCAGTAAAAATTTTGTTCATCAAAGCTCCACCTGCAGCTGCATCAACAGTCATTCTAGTTGCATATTGTAATCCATTATAAAATGTGTGAACAACGAGCCATTTCTCTAGTCCCTGATGGGGGCATAGCCTTAACATTTCTTTGAAACGTTTCCAAGCATCATAAAGAGATTCCCCGTCGTTTTGAGAAAATCGAGTAATTTGACTTCTCATTTGAGTTGTTTTACTTGGGGGAAAGAACCTAGTAAGAAAGGCTTGTTTTAATTGGCCCCAGCTGGTAATGGATTCCGAACGCAAAGAATGTAGCCATGCTCTTGCTCTATCCCTTAATGAAAAATGGAAGAGCTTTAGTCTTATGGCATCTTGAGGTACCCCGGTTAATTTGAGAGTTCCACAGTATTCCAAAAAAATTGAAATATGAAGATTTAGGTCCTCCGTGGGAGAACCAGAAAATTGGTTTTGTTGAACCATTGAAAGCAGAGATGATTTGTGTTCAAAATTATTTGCTTCCACATTTGGATGTACAATGACAGCCGATGGTTCCGCTGAAGGTGTTGCATACTCTTTGAGAGCACGATTTTCATTAGCCGCCATTTGGTTATCGGGAATTTCTCTCCTCCTTCTATGTAAGAACCTTTCGATTTCGGGAATTTGTTGAACAGTTTCACCGAAACTTCTGGTTCTTCGCATTCGAGGGACAAGAGAAGAAAAAGTAAAAATAAAGAAAATAAAACTTCAGTCTAACCGGTTTCGAAAATCTTAATTAATATCACTGCCTCCCCGACAACGACGCCAAAAACTTGATAAGCTCGCAAGTGCACGAGTCGTATCGCGTAATAAAAGAGTTATCGATCCACAGGGAGAGCCTAAGTGATTACCAATTTAATTTTCCAAAGTTGATTAGCTAGAAGGAATAGTTTTTAGGAGTTGTAAAATTTAGAAATAAAAACAAACAATCTCAGGTTTATAGTTTTATCACAACAATGAGGAACCAAAATAATTTCTTTAGACTATTCAACAAATTATAAGAGTAATATGTTTCAAAGACAAGGCAGCGAATATAACTAATGTCTCCTTTCGGAGTACAAGAGCGTGTTTTGAACTAACAATCAAGCCTATTCTCATGGTTGATTGTCACCAAAACCCTTGTCTAATTTCATAGATCCAACATCAATACTTCACCTTTCGGTTCTTCGTTTGATGTTTAAAATAAGATTTGAAGGGCAATAAAATTAGATTGAAATATAAAACAATTTGGAGTCGAGAATAGTCTTGGGAATTATTAGGGATCTATCATTGGATTACTCCCAACAACCCAAGACTTTGTATCTACTCACTCATATTAAATATGAGAGAAGAAAAAGAAGAAAAGACATGAAATTAAATAGCGAGAAATAAAAGAAAGCGGTAAATTGCAAAATCATAAATAGCGGAATTGTAAATGACAAGAAAATAAAAGTGCAAGAAAGTAAATAGCAAGGAAAGTAAATGACTTGGAAAATAAAAGGGCAAGAAAGTAAATAGCAAGGAAAATAAATGACTTGGAAAATAAAAGGGCAAGAAAGTAAATAGCAAGGAAAGTAAATGACTTGGAAAATAAAAGGGCGAGAAAGTAAATAGTGAGAAAATAAAAGAGCGAGAAAGTAAAAGAGCGAGAAAGTAAAAGAGTGAGAAAGTAAAAGAGCGAGAATTTAAAAGAGAAAGAATCATAAAAAGCATGATGAGTAAATTGAAGTCATGAATCTTAGAGGAAACCTTGTCATTGATTTTCTAACAAAATTCAAGCTTAGTTACAAGTGAGGATCAAGGTCCTATTTATAGGAAAATATGAGGGCCAAGGCACTTGAGTGGAGGGGCAAAATGGTCCAAAAAAAGTGGCAAATCAAGTTGGCAAAGATAGCCACCAGCAAGTGGGTGCAGCCAAAATTGACTTGTCTGGCGCCAGGGTCGTGCGCCCTGGCCAGTCAATTTTGGCTGCTCTGCGCCAGTTTTGCACCAGGGTCGTGCGCCTATGGAGCCTGGGTCGTGCGCTTTGTGCTGGCAACAGCTGTTCTGCGTTGCTGGCAAGCATGGGTCGTGCGCCTATGTGCCAGGGTCGTGCGCCCTGGCCAGTCAATTTTGGCTGCTCTGCGCCAGTTTTGCACCAGGGTCGTGCGCCTATGTGCCAGGGTCGTGCGCAGGCTCTGCGCCAGTTTTTGTTGCTTGGCGCCCTTGGCGCCCTGTTGCGTGCCAAGCGGTCTTAAAAATTGTTCCTCCTCAAATATTTTCTTTGTTTCTTCATTTTTCCTCATATTTTCTCTTTTGCTTCAAAATAACACCTGAAAATAAAAAGTAAACATTTGTAGTAAAATAGCTCAAAAATATAATTAAAATACCAAATAAACTTAAGAAAAATAACTATTAAAAAGACTTTAAAAATAGACTTATCAAGAAGTTGAAGGTTAAGCGAAGAGGAGAAGCCTTAGGACTAGGAGCGAGATTAGGCGTTGATCTTCAATTGATCCAATGGTAGGCAAATGTTGGCTCGCTTAGTGGCCGATGGGGGCCTATGTATATATATAGAGAAGAATACTTGTACAAAAAAAGACACACATCAATCAATACACAATCTATTTTTCTCTTGCAATTTATCTTAATCGCATTTTTACTTTACTTTCACGCATTAGTCAATAGATAATCCAATCCTCGCGTCCCCTCTACCCAACCTAACACTCTTTGGTGGAATTAGGAAACCCACAGTTCAGGAAAAGAGCAGAGGAATTGCTTGAAGAACAGAGGAATCAAAGACTGTCCAAACCTCTGGCCGATCCCACAACTAGGATATAAGATGACAACAAAAATTGGCACGCCTAGTGGGACTAGCACGGGTGAAGAAACTGTCACGTTTGATTCGCCTGGACTGGATTATTGTTGGCGTATGCACTTGCGCTCTGGCAGAAACCTAAGTATGGAGCCACCTTCGGCGTCAAAAAAGGGAACTGCCTCCAAGGCTAAGATCACGGAGCCAGTAAGTGTTTCGGAGACTACCACCCTAACGATTACTGCTGATTCGAATGAACAACCCCACCAAGATTATGAGGAGCCGGTGGTTATGATCACATCATTCATTCGGCAACAAATCGACATGGGGACACATGACATAATGTACCAAGTGTCCCAATAATTGACTGACATAGTGAAACCTATGGTGCAACAGGCCAAGGAATTGGAACAGAGGCGTGCTACCCAAGCTAGTAGCACACTAAGCCCCGATTTCCCCGGCCAATCACAGGGAGGACAACCTAACTCTCTAGGAGGCATGCATCAGACCCTACCATACACCAACCCAGTCGGACCTCAACAGGCATCTTCCTATACTCAAATGGGAAACATGCAACAGTGTCCACCAAGTGGGAGCATGGTTGGACCTCAACAGACGTTCTCTCATCAGGTAAATCCTACTCCTATAATTCCTCAGCCTGGTACTTTTGCCACTACCAACACTGTGGGGCACTTTATGGCGAATGTCACTAACACGGCTTCTCTTCAGCAGGGACAAGTGCAATTGGCCAGAAGGCCGCAGGCTTGATGGGTCTGTCGCAAGGATCATCCTATAGAGAAGGGAACCAGAATGAATATCACAAGTTGTAGCTTTTCCCATTGTCTTTAGCAGGGACTGCCTTCTCTTGGTACTCTTCACTCCCACCTGATTCTATTCAGACCTGGGCAGACATGGATAGGTGCTTCCATGACAGATTTTATTGGCCACAACCCGAGGTTACCGCAGCCGATCTCATGAATTTCCGGTAGAAGGTAGACGAGTGTAACATCCCCAACATAATTGTTTCAATTATTTTAGCTGATTGTTTTAATTATATTGGTTAGTCAATAATTTATGGTTAAAGTTACCAATATATGCGACATTGTGTGTATTTTGTGTTGATTGTTAAATTAAATATGGATTTAAATGGAGCTTGTTGAGAAATTAGGGATAGAGTAAGGGTGCAATGGTCAATTACCCCACCACACACACACACTCTCATATTTATTTTATAACTAAAGAAAAGAATAGAAAAAGTGAGAGAAGAGGAGAGATGTAACACCCCTTATTTCTAAAAGAAAGAGAATCCTAAATATACAATTTGGTTTACATCAGAGTATAAAAATCCCTTCCTTGATATACATCGTTGCAAGAAAACAGCGGAAACTAAAACATAACATAGCTCAAATTTGAGTCATGATATCAAATACAGAGACAACGGCAGAAAAATATAAACAACTAGGAATAAGTCAATGTTCTATCTTCTCCTTGAGCGTGACAACTGACCATCCTGTTTGCTTCTCCGTTTCCTGTTCTCTGTTAAAACAACAACAATGATAGGGTGAGACAACTTGTCTCAGTGAGTTTTACCGTGCCCCCTCACTATCACTCGGTTTATTTATAAAACCGTTGAAACATAGTTAAATTTGTAAACTATTTGCGTGAATATATAAGCAGCCCATTACCGACTGTGCAAACACCCACAATCCCAGTAGATGAAGAGCCACTATATATTATTAAGCCTTGTCAATTAATTTATAATTACAAGCTTTTCCAAGCGAAACATCGACTGTGCAAATACCCACAATCCCGATGATTCGTGAACCTATCTTAGCATAAATCGGCTGTGCAAACACCCACAATCCCGATAACCCACGTTAGACCACGCCATAACGTTTCAGGCCCTAGGGTAGGGGCTCATGACTTCCCCGCCTAGTATGCTATTTGTCGGGTCGTCACCCAACTTGATATAATTTATATATCACACCCGCATTGGGCCGACTTATATATATTTGATATGATCTATATCTATCGTTTTTCTATAACCCGTTTTGACGAATACGATACGAGACATCCGGGGTTATAATGTGATACCAAGTTGGACATGTAATCCGTTTTGTTGTTCAAAATCATATGCTCACAAGCGGTCTACAATTCGGTTTTGAAAACAGCTTTGACTTTCAAAAACAGTGTATTTTCCAATTCAAATTATATATATATATATATATATATATATATATATATATATATATATATATATATATATATATAGTTAGCTCTTTGGATAAGCTTTCAAACGCACTTAAGAACACTTCAATCGGACTCCCGGATCAAAAGTTATGGCAAAAATAAAATTAGTAGGGTTTGCTGAAAAATTACACTGCGTCGCGACGCGATCAGGTTTCGTCGCGACGCAAAAAGTTACAGAAACAAAAGTGTCACAAAATTGAGCATGGTCGCGACGCGAAGGGGTGGGTCGCGACGCGATGATTATCTGAAAGTGCAGAAAACAATTTTCCAAAATTCAGTTTTGTGTTGTTTCGCTTTCATTCCGGTACCGAGACATTCCAGGGCCTTTGTAACTTAAAAACAAACAGTATAACCAGCAATTCAGTCCATATTCCAGCAAAACCATTAAAATCAACAATCCATAAAATACACATATATTTTTAGAAAAACCGTAAAACACTATTTTCCCGAAAACGGTTTTCGACTCGATAAAATGTTTCGAAATGAAATTAACCATAGAACCAAAATTCCCATTAGTTCAGAATCAATAATCAAAACCCTAATCGTGAGTAGAACTCACCGATTTGACGAATCCTCGAGAAGTCACGTCCTCGCTCGGACAATTGAACCGTAACTACTCGAACAATCCCCGTAATCGTGCAAACCGCTTCAGACCAAGGCTCCACTCCGCCCAATTCGAATCAGCAACTCAAACACTCTTCTTGCTAAGGAACTGCTCTCTGGTATATGGAATTGGTGTCTCTCGAGACTTTGACGACTCGAACCCAAATTGGACGAACTGATATTTTCAGCTTTACTTCTGTTTTCCAATATCAGGGTACAGATTTGCAACGATTTTATCTAGGTCAATTCGCAACCAAAATCCGTCAAATCAGTGCCCATTGTGAAGAGAATTTTGTCTACTTTCTGATGGTTGAAGATTCACACGCATGAAACTAGTAGTTTGGGAGATATCACCGAAACAAGGGGACTGGTTCAGTACAGTGCTTAATTCTTTACCGAAAATTACGGACACGATATCTCTCTCATTTCCAAATGAAACCCGATGATTCTTGTGCCCAAAATGAAGCACTTTATGTCTAGTTTCCAGAGGGACAAAAATCACGTTCATAGGAGTTGTGCACAGGGAGATACGGTGTAAATATTGAAGATGGCTCATACGGGCTTCACCCAGAACTTTCTGATTAACCTTGATCATCATCCTCAATCACTTGCCATCACTAATTTGAGTCCCATAGCCAACTCAAACATCCCAATACAGAACCAAGCTACTGGACTTCACTCCAATGCATTACAATCAACAATGCAACTTCAGTTTTGACCCACTCTAGCTTTAATTTGAACATGCAAACCCCAAGGGAGCTTGGGACTCCACGGTTGTCCAAGTGGAGCTCTAGAATCCGAAAATGGAGGAAGTGTGAAGTGTGGAAACAGCTCATAAAACTCACATCAATGGAAAGAGGAGAAGAAATGCAGAACAATGGTGCAGAAGATGGCCACATGCATTAACAATGGGTAACCATCCCTCTCCTCCATCTTCCTCCCTCTCTTCTTGGTTCCTTTCTTTTTCTTTTTTTTTTCTTTCTATTTCTGGATGTTTGAGGGTTCTGGAGTTTGTGAGAGTAAAAGGAATACAAGGCTCAGCTGAGAGTTAGTAAGGGAGAGGAAAGGACCAAAATGCCCTTACTTCTTAAATTCTCACTTATCCCATTTTTAACCCAATAAGCACTCCTCAATTCATATGACTTAGAAATTTAAATACCATTCTTGTAACACCCCTGTATTTCTTTAACAAAGAAATACCTAAATATACAATTTGGTATAAATCAGAGTATAAAAATTCCTGTTTAGATATACATCTTTACAAGAAACAGCGGAAACTATAAAAATACAATTAATACAAGCTCGAGTCATACGACCGAATACAGAGATAACCACAGGAGAACATGGACAACTATCAAAGAATCAATCTTCAGTCTTCTTCTCGAACCCGACATACCAACTATGCCGCCTGCTGTCCTTATAACCTGTTCTCTGTAAAAACAACAAATATGGATTGGGTGAGACAACTTGTCTCAGTGAGTCCTACCGTGCCCCCTCACTGACACTCGGTTCAATTTATTAAACCGTTAACACTGTTTGATTAGCTACCACGAGCTATAATCGAAATACCAAGCAAACCGTATTCTCAATTATGTTTTAATAGCTTAGCTTAAACCGACTGCACAACTGCTAATCCCGGTAGCTATAGCTTAACATCGGCCGACTGCACAACTGCTAATCCCGGCAATGTTCTTAATTATGGTTTTTAATAGCTTAGCTCAACCGACTGCACAACTGCTAATCCCGGTAGCTATAGCTTAACATTGGCCGACTGCACAACTGCTAATCCCGGCAATGTTAACTTATAATCAATAACTTAGCACAAGCCGACTGCACCTCTGCTAATCCCAGCAACCCGTGAGTTGACCACGCCAAAACACATCCAGGGCCTAGGTAAGGGGTCATGACTACCCTCCCTAGTATGCTACTTGTCGGGTCGTCACCCAACGCGATTTATGTATGACAATACATAACGATTTCTCGAGAGTTAGAT
The DNA here is from genome assembly GCA_039519185.1 of Astragalus membranaceus. Lineage (NCBI taxonomy): Eukaryota > Viridiplantae > Streptophyta > Magnoliopsida > Fabales > Fabaceae > Astragalus > Astragalus membranaceus. Next base: position 113,140,126 of record CM076849.1, on the reverse strand, counting down.
AATATATATCTTTCCGATCACCAAAGGATCAATCATATAATCTTTTTATATAAGTTATCTTATCGATCTATAACCCGTTTTGATGAATTTATAAACATCCGGCATTATAATCATTTTGTAACGTATTATTGACTTATAACCCGTTTTGATGAATTTATAAACATCCGGCATTATAATCATATTATAACGTATTATTGACTTATAACCCGTTTTGATGAATTTATAAACATCCGGCATTATAATCATTTTCAATTGACATATATAAACATATATATATATTTTCAGTCAGTTTATCAGACGGTGTACCCACACGTATACTAGGGTTTCGGTTTTTCAATCAAATATGCTTTTGAAACTCTTTTTCAAAATCATGAATTGAATAAGTTCAAAATACGGTTGTCAATAAGGCAATATCCTTAAAGTGGGTTGGGGAGAAAATTAGAAGTGATTCGGGATCGAAAGGAGCGACGAAATGAGAAATCGGAGTCCGGTAACAGCAGCTCACGCGCGGTCCGTGCCCAGGGGCGCACGACCCGTGCGTGATTTACCAAAATCACACAGCCAACCCGAAGAGGACGCACGGTCCGTGCCCAGGGGCGCACGACCCGTGCGGCCTGTTCTGTTACTGAATTCTAGTTTCTCATTCCGCTTTCCATTTCTCGCCCAAATCGAATTCCGATCGTTCTCCAACCTGAAAACGGATTTAATAAACAACATTCCAGACCATATTCCAGTGAAAGCACTTAAAATCACAATTTCGCAAACTCTTCAACAATTCAATAAAAACCGTAAAAACGCGATATTGCTCAAAACGGTTTTCGGTTCCAAAATCTTTCAAAAATTGATAATTGCCTTATGACTCAACCCGATATAATTTCAAGACACGAAAAATATCCCTATCCGTGTGTAGAACTCACCCGGTTGACGATCCCGCGAGAAATCACGCCGGAACACGAACGGCCGAATTGTAACCACTCGAACAATCCCCGTAGTCACGTACACGCTCCTAGTGCCTCCGCATCTGAACTCGATGGGTCCCACATGCACAACCAGTAACTAAGTCAATCATCATCGCTACTAGACCCCACTTCAATATATCTAACTGATGGCGTTCGAGACTTCGGCGAATCGAACTCAAATTTGACGAACGGCATACTAGCTTCCATTTCCATTTCCCAGAATCAGGACCCAATTTTGCAATAAGCATAACTTGGTCAATCTGTGACCAAATATACTCAAATCAGTGCCCATTGTGAAGATAATTGCGTCTACTTTCATATGGAAGAAGTTTCACGCGCATGCATCCAGTAGATTGAGAGATATCACCGAAACTATGTGACTGGTTCAGTACAGTGGCAGATTCTGAAACCGTAACTTGGGGACAAGATATCTCCTTCATTTCTCCATGAAATCATACGGTTCTTGTGCCCAAAATGAAGAGCTTCGAGTCTAGTTTCCAGAGGAACAAAAATCACGATCAACGGAGTTGTATACAGTGAGATACGAAGAAAACAATGAAGGTGTTCCATACGGGTTTTCTCCTATGCTCCCCAAGAACACCATACATTGCAAGAAAACTGAGTTTTGCCAAGGTGGAGCTCAATATTCGAAAATGGAGGAAGAGGGGGAATGTGGAAACAGCTCACAAAACTCACATCAGTGGAAGGAGGAGAAGAAATGCTGAACAATGGTGTAGAAGATGGCCACATGCATCAACAATGGGAAATCATCCCTCTCCTCCATCTTCCCCCCTCTCTTCTTGGTTCCTTTCTCTTTTCTTATTTCTGGATGCTTCAGTCTGAAAATGGGAAACCAGATGAGTGTTGTTATATTTAAAAGGGGCTGAGGGTATTAATTGGGTGGAAAAGACCAAATTGCCCTTGGCCCATAAATTCTTGGTTTTGAGGCTAAAACCCCAATAATCTTATGGCTTTCCGCTCGGCATAGGTTTCTCGACTACCTCTCTCTCGAGTTGCGATTAATTATTTCAATCAATTGATAAATCTTCGATGTGAGGCGAAATGACGATTTTACCCTTCAGCTGAATTGTTCACTAAATTTATGACCAAGCCACAATTAAATGCAGAGTAGGACCCTTTTGGGACTTTTCCTCGACTATTCTTCGCCGAGACACGACCAATTATTCCCACAAATAATTAAATCGGTCTTAGGCTTCATAGATCAAGTCTTAAAAAATTAGGGATGTTACAATCACCCCAACTTTTAAAAATTTTGTCCTCAAAATTGACAAGACGAACCTTAAGCAAAATATATTGATATCGGGTCATCATGTCCTCTTCCAATTCCCGAGTAGCCTCTTCGGCTGAGAAGCCTTCCCAGACTACCGTGATAATCGGAATAGTCCTTGACCTCAATGTCTTCACGCCACGCCCTAGGATATGACTAGGATAAGGTTGGAATGATAAATCCGGTCGAAGATCGATCGTTTTAACTCTCAATAGCTGAAGTGGATTGGGAATACATTTTCTCAACTGAGACACGTGAAAGACATCATGAAGATACAAACTTTCTTCAAAAATTAACTATTCCGACCTCTTGAAAGCTGACACTAATTGTAATGGACAATGGAATGCCTACAATCTGTTGAGGATACGAACTCATAGTTATGGTATCCACACATCCTGCACTATCGAAGTCAGGAACTCGGAAGGTTTCGGCCTAGCCGTAGCTTGAATTGGAACGAAACGATGACCGTAAGAGAATTTCCTTGGAATCAAACCATACGGTATCCAGAAGAAAAGTTTTCTTCTCTTCCCGAGTTACGCTCACATAAGCGCTTGACTCATTTTACTAAAAATCTCGACTGAAGCAAACAGAGTTATTTTATAAAACAGGTTGACTTTCAGTCCAAGGAATCTAGAAACGATTTTTCCTTGCAACCGAATCCAGGAAAAACTCTAAAATAATAACAAAATATTCTTTCATTAAATCGGTTCCAAAACTTGAAAGTATAATAGTTCCATTTGAATGAAAATTGTTTTCAATGGGGTTTCTAATCACGATAGTTTGGAAAAATACTACTATCCAAAACGATAATTCACCCCAACTTATAAATGACCTTACTCGATGCACGACGTTTCAACAAAGCGGAATCTCATTCTCAAATTTTTTAAAAATTGCAAGTTCGAAAAGTGAGAATAAAGGTGTTATTTTGTTGGAGTCAACCATTTGTGCGATCAAAATCTCGCAAAATTTTACCGTGCTTGAGTTCGGTTCCGTTAAAACAAAAATAATTAGGTTCGTTCGAGGAAGGGATCGGGAGGGACATTGAGCCGAAAAGAAAGCGGGTATTTGCTTAAAAAAAATTCTTCTCAAGCCGCTATTCCACTCGATTCAATTCACTTCCTTTCAATTCCTTTCTCGAATCGGTCCAAGACGAAATTTCGAGATTAAAAACAAGGTTCGTATTTCATGATGAAAAACAGACACGACTTGACCGTCTCAAGTTACTACACAAAGGTTATAAAGTTCACTATCAAGGACTCATGTGTCATACAATCACTGCCCAATCATTTAGTCTCCGACCGACATACGGTTCATCCTCACACACTCTACCATCAAACGGGTGTAGAAGGTGAAAAGGTAAAAACATTATAGGTACTCAACTCATTGAATTCTTAGAAAAGCATCGTGTGCTGGACCACAATTGGACAATTCCGAATTCAGCACATACTTGATTTATCGACATTTAACCATAGGTCAATAGAATGGAGAATTAGTATTGACCCATCCGATGGATCAAATTCACAACAACTTACTGTTGATCTTAACGAATTCAAGGTTAACGATTGGAGTTCCATTTCAGTAGCGGAAGCTTGAATGCTATAACATTCGAAGGATGATTTCCCAAACATGGCTTTTTCGGAGTTTTCTAAGTCAACGACTTGTCCAATTTCAGCGTTCTTCCTAAATCAACTAGGCTTGAACTTTGATACCTATCTTTCATAGATTCTTGATCACTCAGATCCTAAGGAGATGCAATTTCGATATTAGGATTCTTACTAAGATGACATAAGGTTTTCTTTAGAAGTTACGATTTAGTGCCATCCTATGCAATCCTGGTTTCTCGATTAACTTCAATGTAGTAATTATTCTCGGATTAGTCACGAAATTGAAATTGTGGTGGCACCAGGGGATTTTTGAAAACAAAAATTATTTCGGGAATCACACGAGCACACCATAAGTGTCTTCGTATTGATTCGCTGAATTTATCATTTAGAACTTTCCTTGGTCCAGCCTCTTTCCGAACTTCCGCGACTATCCAGACATAATTCTTACATTACATTAATCAATATAGCTTCAGAACGGGTTCTAGAAGTCTAAACTGACTGATTGGAGATCCTTTTACCCATTTCCCGTACAACAGGGAGGTCCACATTCCACGAATGCTTAGAGTTTACGGTTCAGATTTTAAAACAGAGGTACACTTCAAAATACAATTGAAGATACGGTTCACAACCCATTCATTGGTGTAGATATTTCCGTTAGCTTTCCAACGCCTTTCGAAACATAAAAATTGGAGTTCCGGAGTAGAAGTTACGAACAAATGAGGCGAAAGACTAACGAGAATTTCTCACAGACCGTGATCGGAATGCTTCCAGCAGCGGATTGAAATAAGGTCACTTCTTCCGATTTCACATACTAACTTGCTTTGAAGGATTCGATTCACAATTCCTGATCGGGACTTAACCTGATCGGCACATTATGACTCTGCTAGTCAATACTGGCAACAGAGTATCTTTACTTAGTTAGCTTTATCATCTGTCACTTTGTGACTCGGAAGAAGAAGAATCGGAATCTATGCTTAAGATTAACCGATACGGATTTTTCCTTGACTGCTGCCCTAACTGGGATTGACTGACACCAGAAGGTGAGATTTATGATGGAAACGATATTTCTATAACTGATAAGCTGACTAAATAAGGTCAGGGTTTCGGGTGTTAACTAATCTGACAGATTTCAGTACACTGACGTTACTGCCGCACAATGGCTTCGCCTGATTTGTACTTCTCGATAAGATCTAAGACGTTTCATCCCGCGACTCACTAGCCGCATCCGATTTATTTACTGAACAGCCGCCCTCAGTTTCCTCGAACCATCGCGGATGCCCATCATTGTTTCCAAATGTAATATGTAGCCCTCTGCTGCTGCTACGCGTTCTGATGAAACGAGAAGGCTGAGAATCCTATGGTGTAGGGTCTCGGACATTTTCGGGGCTGAGGCAACTATCTGTCGTAATTTTCAGTAACTTACATGAAACATTGAGTGGATCCTGACTCAATACGTCACATAATATACTAAAAAGGTCTGACATATAATTGTCTAAGTCCCTAGCTGACTCGATCCTATGTTCTCGACCCGAAGGTCACTACGTCCGACAAGGCCGAACCGCTCTGATACCAAATGTAACACCCCTGTATTTCTTTAACAAAGAAATACCTAAATATACAATTTGGTATAAATCAGAGTATAAAAATTCCTGTTTAGATATACATCTTTACAAGAAACAGCGGAAACTATAAAAATACAATTAATACAAGCTCGAGTCATACGACCGAATACAGAGATAACCACAGGAGAACATGGACAACTATCAAAGAATCAATCTTCAGTCTTCTTCTCGAACCCGACATACCAACTATGCCGCCTGCTGTCCTTATAACCTGTTCTCTGTAAAAACAACAAATATGGATTGGGTGAGACAACTTGTCTCAGTGAGTCCTACCGTGCCCCCTCACTGACACTCGGTTCAATTTATTAAACCGTTAACACTGTTTGATTAGCTACCACGAGCTATAATCGAAATACCAAGCAAACCGTATTCTCAATTATGTTTTAATAGCTTAGCTTAAACCGACTGCACAACTGCTAATCCCGGTAGCTATAGCTTAACATCGGCCGACTGCACAACTGCTAATCCCGGCAATGTTCTTAATTATGGTTTTTAATAGCTTAGCTCAACCGACTGCACAACTGCTAATCCCGGTAGCTATAGCTTAACATTGGCCGACTGCACAACTGCTAATCCCGGCAATGTTAACTTATAATCAATAACTTAGCACAAGCCGACTGCACCTCTGCTAATCCCGGCAACCCGTGAGTTGACCACGCCAAAACACATCCAGGGCCTAGGTAAGGGGTCATGACTACCCTCCCTAGTATGCTACTTGTCGGGTCGTCACCCAACGCGATTTATGTATGACAATACATAACGATTTCTCGAGAGTTAGATAATATATATCTTTCCGATCACCAAAGGATCAATCATATAATCTTTTTATATAAGTTATCTTATCGATCTATAACCCGTTTTGATGAATTTATAAACATCCGGCATTATAATCATTTTGTAACGTATTATTGACTTATAACCCGTTTTGATGAATTTATAAACATCCGGCATTATAATCATATTATAACGTATTATTGACTTATAACCCGTTTTGATGAATTTATAAACATCCGGCATTATAATCATTTTCAATTGACATATATAAACATATATATAAATTTTCAGTCAGTTTATCAGACGGTGTACCCACACGTATACTAGGGTTTCGGTTTTTCAATCAAATATGCTTTTGAAAGTCTTTTTCAAAATCATGAATTGAATAAGTTCAAAATACGGTTGTCAATAAGGCAATATCCTTAAAGTGGGTTGGGGAGAAAATTAGAAGTGATTCGGGATCGAAAGGAGCGACGAAATGAGAAATCGGAGTCCGGTAGCAGCAGCTCACGCGCGGTCCGTGCCCAGGGGCGCACGACCCGTGCGTGATTTACCAAAATCACACAGCCAACCCGAAGAGGACGCACGGTCCGTGCCCAGGGGCGCACGACCCGTGCGGCCTGTTCTGTTACTGAATTCTAGTTTCTCATTCCGCTTTCCATTTCTCGCCCAAATCGAATTCCGATCGTTCTCCAACCTGAAAACGGATTTAATAAACAACATTCCAGACCATATTCCAGTGAAAGCACTTAAAATCACAATTTCGCAAATTGTTCAACAATTCAATAAAAACCGTAAAAACGCGATATTGCTCAAAACGGTTTTCGGTTCCAAAATCTTTCGAAAATTGATAATTGCCTTATGACTCAACCCGATATAATTTCAAGACACGAAAAATATCCCTATCCGTGTGTAGAACTCACCCGGTTGACGATCCCGCGAGAAATCACGCCGGAACACGAACGGCCGGATTGTAACCACTCGAACAATCCCCGTAGTCACGTACACGCTCCTAGTGCCTCCGCATCTGAACTCGATGGGTCCCACATGCACAACCAGTAACTAAGTCAATCATCATCGCTACTAGACCCCACTTCAATATATCTAACTGATGGCGTTCGAGACTTCGGCGAATCGAACTCAAATTTGACGAACGGCATACTAGCTTCCATTTCCATTTCCCAGAATCAGGACCCAATTTTGCAATAAGCATAACTTGGTCAATCTGTGACCAAATATACTCAAATCAGTGCCCATTGTGAAGATAATTTCGTCTACTTTCATATGGAAGAAGTTTCACGCGCATGCATCCAGTAGATTGAGAGATATCACCGAAACTATGTGACTGGTTCAGTACAGTGGCAGATTCTGAAACCGTAACTTGGGGACAAGATATCTCCTTCATTTCTCCATGAAATCATACGGTTCTTGTGCCCAAAATGAAGAGCTTCGAGTCTAGTTTCCAGAGGAACAAAAATCACGATCAACGGAGTTGTATACAGTGAGATACGAAGAAAACAATGAAGGTGTTCCATACGGGTTTTCTCCTATGCTCCCCAAGAACACCATACATTGCAAGAAAACTGAGTTTTGCCAAGGTGGAGCTCAATATTCGAAAATGGAGGAAGAGGGGGAATGTGGAAACAGCTCACAAAACTCACATCAGTGGAAGGAGGAGAAGAAATGCTGAACAATGGTGTAGAAGATGGCCACATGCATCAACAATGGGAAATCATCCCTCTCCTCCATCTTCCCCCCTCTCTTCTTGGTTCCTTTCTCTTTTCTTATTTCTGGATGCTTCAGTCTGAAAATGGGAAACCAGATGAGTGTTGTTATGTTTAAAAGGGGCTGAGGGTATTAATTGGGTGGAAAAGACCAAATTGCCCTTGGCCCATAAATTCTTGGTTTTGAGGCTAAAACCCCAATAATCTTATGGCTTTCCGCTCGGCATAGGTTTCTCGACTACCTCTCTCTCGAGTTGCGATTAATTATTTCAATCAATTGATAAATCTTCGATGTGAGGCGAAATGACGATTTTACCCTTCAGCTGAATTGTTCACTAAATTTATGACCAAGCCACAATTAAATGCAGAGTAGGACCCTTTTGGGACTTTTCCTCGACTATTCTTCGCCGAGACACGACCAATTATTCCCACAAATAATTAAATCGGTCTTAGGCTTCATAGATCAAGTCTTAAAAAATTAGGGATGTTACAATTCTCATGATCCTACCATGACTAGGATCTAGTTTATTGCTTCATCGGATGATACATCTTAAATATGAGGCGAAATGACGATTTTACCCCTTGTGCTCTAATTCCCGTAACGTCTCTCCGAATTAAAATAAAATTGTTTATAAATTATATGATTGAGCAATTATATATTGCTTTCGCGACATAGCCATATCCGAGACTCGATTTATCTTTCAATCGAATAATAAATCGAGATTTAATTTCGTAAACAGAATTTAACGTAACTAGGGGTGTTACAAGAGAGGGTTCAAGAGAAAGAAGGAAAGAAAAGAAAAGAGAGAAGAAAAGAGGGAGAGGGATGAAGGGAAGAAGAAGGGAGAGGAGAGTCAAGGTGTGAGGTAAGTTCCATTTTCTTTTCTCAATAGAATCAGCTTCTCATTCTCTTTCTATTGGTACCAAAATCAACACCAACAACTCACTCTTTCTCTGTTCACCATTGTTGCTCCTCAAGGTTTAAAGTGAAGTTCCAACTCACCAAGAACCAAGATCCACCATTCCTCTTCTCCCATTTTCGATTTCATCATCACTTGGTGGATTAGGAGCTAAGATTTTAGGGTTTTGGTAGATAAGAGCTTGTTGGTACCTAGGGTTTCGAATTTGGGTGCCTAGCGGAGTATTTGATGCTTCAAAGTTGAAAATTTTAACATCAAATGCTTCCGCCACCGATTTTAATACATGTCTAAAGCTATTCCTTTTGGTTCCAAACCTCTCCCAATTCATTTCTTAATCCTTCCCAATGATCATTGAACAAAGATATGTTACATTTCAAGTAGTATCATGATGCAATATGAATTTTGTTACGTTAGGTTTAATTATAAACCAAACCATGATGTATCGAGTGTGAATACAACCAAAGTGTCAAGTAATAGACCTAAGTGTCTAAGATAAAGATAAAAGATACCATGGGGATGATGATCCCAATATTCATTGTAGCATACCTAGTGGAGGGGAGTCAAGATCCTGAAGCTAGGGCCCTGGCATTATTCGGTATAACTATACGAATTGGGGTTTCCGTTGAAATTGAGTGATTTAATTTCTCGGATTGTGCTAAGCCGCAGACAAGAATAAAAAACAGACAAGAACAAGTCATAGACAAGAAAAAGATACAGGCAAGAACGATTCCCAGAGAAGGAAAACACTGAAAGTGGAATTGTGAGGGGGTATGAAAGAACTCACTGAGATTATGTAATCTCATTGTTTATTGTTGACTATTTTCCAGATTCATAGACATTGATTGAAGTATTCACAGACTTTGATTGAGGTATTCATGGGCCAGGCCAAGGGTCTTCAAGTTGAGGATCACAGTTTCATAGAAGATTAGCAAGTTGTTGCTAATGTCATGTAGAATTTTATAACCTTGTTTTGTAGTTGGACCATAGTCATGTTTATTTTATCGAATACGTACCTATTGAGTACTTTATTCTGAATTGTATTTGAAAAATTTTCATCTCAAACTTTTGTTAAGTGGTTTCAATCCGCTCTAGTTTTAATTTGGTCCATCATTATGAGCAGGTTATACTCTGATTGTTTATGATTATGTTAATACTTTTAGTTCACCTAGTTGTGATCTTAAGGTGTTACAACGAGGCTGTGACTCACTTGATTGAAAGATTCAGAAAGATGACCGGAAAATGCTCAGTACCTTTTCTAGAATCACAACTCACTTTCATGGCCATCTCTGGAATGCACCCTCAATTGAAGGAAAAGCTTGTGGGACAAGCTTGCAGTGACCTCAGTGGCCTTGCCTTCAAGGCTATCCAAATTGAACAATTCATTTAGGAGAAAGAGAGGAAGAGGGACACTAGGGGTCGAGGACCTCAGTTAGTGTTAGTAGTTTACATTGAAGAAGATTCTGACTATGATGAATCAGCCGATTAAACGGCAGACATCCTGGTGGCCGAGATAGTCAAAGGGAAGACTTACCTATGTCATTCCCTTAAACCTGCCAAGGGGAAGGAGAAGGACAAGGTGGAAAACAAGTGTGAGTACTCCTTTGATATATCTAAAGCAGACCAGATCTTTGACTAGCTGTTAAAGGATAAGCAAATCAAACTCCTCGACGGTCATAAGATACCTCCAATTGCATCATCTTCCGTCGAGCCATTCAAGAGGCTTTTAGGAATGGGAGGTTTAAGATGGCCGACAAAGGGGTGCCAGAGATGACTGTTGCACTGACCCCTTTCCCAGTATGAATATCAACATGGTCTCCTTCTCAAGGAGCGACCGGGGAAAGGGAAAGAAGAAATATATGTGGGTCCCCAAACAAGAAGTTCCCCCAGAAAGAAGAGTCTCAGCCTTTGACAGGTTGGGACCCCCTGCTGAGGGATCCACTGTGGCCGAGTGTGTAGCTCTCTTGCAAGACAGATTGTAGGTAGGGGAGTCAAGCCAGTGCAAAGAACTTCAGAAAAAACTTCCCAAGCCAGGGAGGGTTGTCCACGAGCTCAGGGAACAACATTTGACCAAACTCAATCCTGAGTGACAAGCAGTCCAACCTAAGGGTCTGAGGCCAAGCCCCAACACCGCTCGCCTGGGGGGCACGGTCGGTCTGCCGATGAACAAATCGCAGGTGAGAAGTCTCACTCTAAGCGAGAAAGGAGAGCTACGCAGGTCAGTATGGCGCAAGACTCGGTGTCAATGGATATCACAGTACTGAATGATCGTGAGTTGAGAGCTACTAAAACTGTGAAGCCACCCTCGGAGGTACCCCAAGACCAATGGATGATAAAAGCAGTATCAGCAGGTCACCCCCCAAAGCAGCCTCCAAATCTCACTCGCAGAAGAGGAGGCTACAGAGGGAAATGGCATTCCACAGAATGAGGGAATTTTTGCAGATGGTCACCTCGGCCAGAGAAGGGAGTGTGCATACTATTCCTGCTGCCTCAGTGACTACAATGCTGGAACAGGCTTTCCCAAAACCTGCCGAGGAAAAAGCCCTTGAGCAACAAGCCAACGAGACAACGGGCCCTAACACCTCAGCTGATAAAGAAGAAGAGCCTAACACCATGATAGGGGTGTGGACGCAGTGGATGGTCCTCTCACTGAGGCAGGGATGGAATGTTTCTTTGGCCCTCACAGCCCTAGACTACCTCAGTCAGTTAGTGCTCTCCCTAGAAAAGGGATAATGACTGAGGACGAAATTGCAGAAGATGATCTCTTGGGTGAAGAAGAAGAAAACCCCTTCGGCCCACTAAATTTTGATGGTAATTCCCTAACAGAGTCAGTCCTAGATGATATTATGGACGGAGAGGATGGAGAATTCTTTGGCGGCATTGAAATGGTGGGATTCTTACCACCTGAATTCTGGGGAAATAAGAGCCATCCAAGAGCCCTCTAGGGAGATGTCTTTGCCGAGGAGGCCAAACGGACTGCCTTGACAAAGGCCGAGGGGCCAGTCACGGAAGGGATGTTGTTCGAAAACCTACGGCAGAGATGACCAGACAATTGAAACCACTCTACATTAAATCCCACTTAAACGGGAAATTGTTTAATAGAGTGTTTGTGGATGGTGGAACTGTGCTGAACATCATGCCACTGGCAACAATGAAGAAGCTGGGAAAGAATGATGAGAACCTTACTCCTACGACTATGACCATGACAAGTTTCATGGGCCACCCATCTCATGCTTTAGGGGTATTTGTGGCCGATGTAACAGTTGGGTCTAAGATGACCCGATCAGCTTTCTTTGTCATTGAGGGAAAACCTTCCTATGATGTAATTCTAGGGAGGGATTGTATCCACACCAGTGAATGTGTTCCCTCCACTCTACATCAGAAACTAATGATATGGGTGGAAGATAAAGTGGAGATAATAGAGGTTGATCCCAATCCGTTCCCTGCCGAGGTAAAGATGTTTTGAAGCTGTTTTCTTTTTCCCCCACCTGCGCCCTATAGCTATTCCAGGAAACTACGAGGAAGGGGGTATAGAATCACGTGTTTGGACGAAAAAGGGTTTTGAACTCAAAATGTTGGCCGACCCACGGCCTAACACCGAGAGTAATGATTAGTTTCCCACCAGAAGTGCAAAGCCTACTAGATCGACTGCAATTGTTCCGGGTGGAATCCAACATTGAAGAGGCTATGTTCGGTGCAGTACACGAAGAGGATGAGCTCCCAGAGTGCCCATGGAAGAGGAATCCGGATAACCCCGAAAATGGGATGTTGGCCGAACTTCGGGAACAAAGATGAACTGAGGATGACTAAAGTCAGCAGCAAGTTGCAACCACAGCAACAAGATCGGGTGGTTGCTTTGATTGAGTACCACAACTGCTTTGCATGGGATTACCATGAGATGCCGAGTCTTGATTGGACACTAGTAGAGCATATGTTGCCCATCAAGGAAGGTTGCAAGCCCCATAAGCAACCACCGAGGAGATTCAATCCCCAGTTGATGCCCCAAATCAAGACAGAGGTAGAAAGACTGCTGAAAGCAGGATTCATAAGAACTGCCTGGTACGTAGCATGGCTGTCTAACATAGTCCCTGTGATAAAAAAGAATGGCCAAGTGAGGATATGTATTGATTACAGATACCTAAACTTGGCCAATCTGAAGGATGAGTACGGTATGCCTGTGGCCGACATGCTGGTCGATGCCGCGGCTAACAATGCTATCTCGACTTTTATGGACGGCTATTCTTGCTACAACCAGATAATGTAGTGGAGGCTGACACCCATAAGACTGCCTTTAGGTGCCCTGGCGCTTTCGGTATCTATGACTGGCTGGTAATGCCCTTCGGCCTCAAAAACATAGGGGCCACGTATCAGAGGGCAATGAACGCCATCTTCCATGACCTCAATGGTAAAAGCATGGAGGTATACATTGATGACGTGGTAGCGAAATCCAAAAGCTTTGAGGCCCATGTCGTTGAGCTTGAACAAGCTCTCAAGTGGATGAGACTCCACAATCTTAAGATGAATCCCCACTAAATGGGCTTTTGGCGTATCTGGGCTTCTTGGTACACAACCAACACATTGAGGTAGACAAAAACAAGGCTCGAGCTGTAACGCCCCAAAATAGTTAATTAATTATTTAATTAATTATTAGGAATTAAGTGGTAGAAAAATATTAGGGTATTAATATATTACTTTATATGGGCTTGTGTTAATGTGAGAATTAGTAAAATTGGGGGTGTGGAGAGAATCCCATGGTCTAGTCGAATTTTATGAAGCATTGTAAGTAAGTGATAGTAGGTTAGGGTTTGCTCAGGAGAAGAGAAAAAGAAATAAGGGATTAGAAGGGCTTTATGTAGGGAATTAGGGGATCCTATGTTTGTTTAATGATTGATTCTATTTGTTTAATCTTTGAAAATCTATTGATGATATTCGAAATTATTGTTGGTGAATGATCCTATATGTTGATCTATCTTTGATGATTGACTCTATTGTCTAAACTATTATTGTTGATTGGATAGATCGTTTGAACTAATATTGATGATCGAATCCATGTTTATCTCTTGAAGATTATGGTTAATGTTTGAATCTATGTGTTGGCGATGGAAACCTATTGTTCATATTGAAATCCATGATTTGATGTTTGTAAATCTATGTTTTAGGGTTTTTATTCATGTGGGACTATTGAAAATCAATTTAGGATTTTTAAAAAATCATGTTTGTGGCTGTCTTGGGCGCATAGGGCGCCAACTGTTGTTCTGGGCGCGTAGGGCGCCGTTGGCTGGTCACTAGGCGCCATCCTGGGCGCCGTGTTCTGTTCCTGTGTTTTACTGGGCGCCATCCTGGGTGCCGTTTTCTGTTCCGTGGCACTAAGCGCCAAGGGCGCCAAGTCTGGCTGCCCTGTCGTTGTTCTGGCGCACTGGGCGCAATGGGCGCCATGCTTACTGTTTGTTGTTGCTGTTTGCTGTTGCTGTTTGCTGTTTGGTGTTGTTGTTTGCATGTTTGCTGTTGTTGGGCGCATAGGGCGCCATGTTTGCTGTTGTTGGGCGCTTTAGGCGCATTAGGCCCCCGGTTGGCTAATGGTTGATTACGTCGTCAATTATTAATGGTTAAATTATTGAAAAGATTAATTGTTGGTTAAGTGGTTAAATTGGTCAATTGCTAATTATTGGTAAAGTGTTGAATTGCTAGTTGATAATTGTTGGTTAAGTCGTTGATTTGTATTTTGTTGAGGGTACCGCTGATGGCCCATTTGTATTTTGTTAAGGGTACCGCTGATGGCCTATTTGTGGTTTGATGAGGGTACCGCTGATGGCCCATTTGTATTTTGTTAAGGGTACCGCTGATGGCCCATTTGTAGTTTGTTGAGGGTACCGCTGATAGCCCATTGCATTTTGATGAGTGGTTATGTTGATGATTCGTGATGATTGCAGTTATTTGATTGTTGTGAAGTGATGAATTGAGCTGTCCTGATTCTGATATATATTGTTTTTCATTTGTCCTATTATATGGTTCGATATCTCACCCCTTCTGTTTGAATGTTACCCCTATGTTGGTAACGTGCAGGTAACCATGAATGAAGGCTGTGTATCTTCGTTCGTTCGAGTCGGTGTCGTCGCTCTGATACGTAGCACTCGGGGGGATGAACGCATATTATTACTATTTTATTTTGTTATCCCATTGTCTGAATTTTAATGTTGGTTGTCGCTGTTTTAAGAGTTGTCTTAAGTTGGATAAAGAGGCCATGATTATTTTGAGTTAAAACCTTTTGAAAATCCGCTGCGTAGTAATAGAAGTTGACTTATTTTTAAAGTGCTATGTATCTGTTTTTACCAATGACTTAACTATGTTCATTTTGTGGTTTTAGTCGGAAAATGTATATCCATTTGTTTTTGAAAACTTTGATTTTTATTATTAAATTGCCGGGTAGAAATGGGTGTTACACGAGCCATCCTAGATGCGAGACCTCCCAGGACAAAGAGGGAATTGCAAAACATCCTTGGCAAGATCAACATCCTAAGGAGATTTATCGCCAACTCGGCTAGGAAAATGAAAGCTTTCTCACCCCTATTGAAGATAAAGAACACAGGGGACATGGTCTGATGGACTAAGCAACAGGAGGCCTTCGATCAGATCAAGGATGCTTTGACAAACCCCCCGGTCCTGGTACCTCTGCAGCCAGGGAAGCCACTGAAGCAATACATTGCGGCCGAAGAACAAGTTATCGGCTGTTTGTTAGCTCCGGACAATTAAAATGGGGCCGAGCGCGCTATATACTATCTCAGCAGAGTCCTCAATGATGCAGAAACTAGATACTCTCCTGCTGAGAAACCTTGTTTATCATTATTTAATGCTTGTACTAAACTTGAAAGTTACTTATTACCTAAGGAAGTTTTAGTTTTGTGCAAAGTGGATATCATCCAGTACCTTCTTAATAGGCCTCTCTTGCAAGGGAGACTTCTAAAGCGGGCCATTAAGTTGAATGCCTTTGCTTTAAATTATGTACCTTTAAGGGCTGTTAAGGGACAGGCTCTGGCTGATTTCCTAGCCCAGCACCCATGCGTGGAGGTGTGTGATCTACCAACCGAGCCCATCAACTACATGTGATTGAAGCCTGGGACCCTCATGTTTGATGGTTCGAGCACTCAAATAGGGGCAGGCATTGGTGTAGTAGTCACTAGCCCTTATGGCAAGACATGGAGGTTCATGTGCAGGATAGGGGATAAAACTTCCAACAATCAGGTCGAGTATGAAGCCTTGATTATGGGACTTGATATCTTGGCCGCCATGAAAGCCCAATATGTAGAGATATCTTGGCCGCCATGAAAGCCCAATATCTTGGCTGACAATCAAACAAATCACTAGGGAGTACAAGTGCAACAACACCCAGAGGTAAGAATCAAGAGGCAAATGACTTGGCCCAACAGGCCTCAGGGTATAAGAAATGGTTGGTCTAAGTACTACAACAGGATGCTGTGGTGCCAACCCAAGTGGGTCCTGCTGATGCCTGGATTGGGGTGTTGATAGAATACCTCTGTAAGCCAACGACAAACACTGACTTCAGGGTCAAACAGAGGGCCCTTAATTACACTACTAGAAAAACAGCTTTTAGCGTCGGCCAAAAGCCCACGATAACAGGCCAAAAGCGGACGCTAACAGTGAATTAGCGTCAGAGTAGCGTCCCGTAATTTTAGCCGACGCTAACTGTAGCGTGGGCCTGGCTGACGCTAAAACCGATGTTACTGCCAGGGCCGACGCTAAAGCCAACAATAGAATAGTCAACTTAAAGTGTAGCGTCGGCTAGGCCCACGCTAATGCAATTTTTTAAAAAAAAAATTGCATCCTAAATGTGCTCACAGAACCCATAAATGTGCAACACAAAATGGTTCTCACAACCATGCATCAACACCCAACAAGTCCACCCCCAACATTGCTATAACAACCATAAGAATCATTCCCAACTCCATATATCAACACCTAACAACAAGTTAAGCCCCAACCACACACAGTCGAACAATAATAACCCACAAGACAACATTGCTATCACAATAAGCATCATTCCAAAAATCATGCATCAACACCTAGCAACAAGTCAACCTCAAAACACACACAACAGAACAATAATAACCAGCAACTATGAATAATAACCAGCAACTATGAATTCTATCACAAACAATAATGAACCAAAATACAATATCAGTGAGCATTACTGGCTTACAGCACTTGCATTTATCTATTCCCAAGTGAAGAAACAAAAATCAATTATCTAGTCAATGGAAACTAATCATCCTTCCTTGCTGTTCAATTTCTGTAACATCCCCTAATTAGCTAAATTAATTTAATTAAATTAGCAAAAAGGTTAAGGTAATAATCGGCTAAGTCGAGTATTTAGCGCAAGAGGTTCATCATGAATTAAGTTAATTGAATAGGCTATTTAATTATATGAGGTTGAAATAAATGAGTTACTATTGTGCCTAATTAAGTTCTTATGTTAGGTCAAGGGACTAAAGTTTAAGTGAGGAATTAGGAGTATTTTAGGTGGACATTAATAGGGAAGGGTACTGGGGTCTTTGTGTTTATTAAGTGAAGCGCACTTCTGTCAATTACTCTAAATGAGTAAGTCAGCTGGTCACCCACCCCTAAGACCCAGCCAACCCACTTCATTTAACAAAACAACCAGAAATTTGAGAATCTGAAAACCAGAGAAAGGAAGAGAGAAAGGGCGAGAGAGAGGGAGAAGGAAGGAGGAAGGAAACCAGCAACAACCTCCATGCATGTTTCATCTATCCACACTTTCATAATCCTCACATCCTCCTCTTCAAGCTGATACCAATTTTGTAGCCTTTCCCTCCTCCCAACTCAAATTCACCATTGTCATACCTTTGAAGCTCCAAGTATCCAAAAATGGAGTTTTCAACCTTGCATGTTCTTGTTCAAGCACCATAATCAGTACTAGAGCTCATCACCAAGTCAAGCTACCATTTGGCATTCATTGGGGTAGTTGTGGGAGCATTTCCAGTTGCTGGGTTGAGTTTGGAAGGTTTGAGACTTTGATTTCGGCTCTAGAAGCATTTGGAACGATTCCGGGAGAGTTCGTGTGTTACGGTCCGTCGAGTTCATTGACGTCTCGGCATTTTGCGATTATCATCGCAACCGGTGAGTTCTATAACTCGCTTAGGGAATGTGTTTGTGTTCTGAGTCTCCACATTTTCGAAAATCAATTGTTGTGTATTTTTAGTCTCGACAGGAAAAAAATCGAAAACCGTTTTCCAAAAACTGTGATTTTGAACGATAAAGGATATGCTTGATTGTTGAAATGTGCTGGACTGACTTGATTGTGTTGCTGTGATATGCTGTTTTAATGTATGTTAAGTTTGGGTCTTGATCGGAACGGAAATTGGAATCGGAACGGAACGGAAATGCCTTTGAAAATACAGTTTACTGGAAAACTGATGGAGACGCACGGATCGGGTGCCTCTGCACACGGATCGTGCGCCCCCATCTGTGATTGTGTGCGAAAAGTATTTTAACTGCGCACGGGTCGTGCTCCTTGACGCACGGATCGTGCGGCTAGTTCTGAAACTTCACCTCTTATTTTTGAAATGCGCACGGGTCGTGCGTGACCTTCTGATTTCCTATTTCAAAACACCCTCTAGTCCATTACGAATGATTCCAATCCCCTTCTAATCCATTCCCCAAGGTTTCCCAACAGTGGTAATGTATTGATATCATGGAATTAAACATGTTTAATAGAAAACTTGGGTGTTATGTGTAACACCCCTTCTCTAATAACTTTACTTTTAAAAAAAATCAGAGTCTTCTTTTTTTTTTTTGAAAACAATTCAAGCGAGTGCTACATTTACTTCATAAATAACAAGATACATAACACCATGAGAAAAATGTTTAGTTCGCATCAACTAAAACCAATCACCATCAGCAGCGGAATAAATATGAGTTCTAAAATTTAAAACCAATACATCACCAATCAAATCTAACAGTTTAGGAAAAATAATGCATAAACATAGGACACCCCCCCCCCCCTGGTGCTACGTATCAGAGCGTGACACTTCCTACCAGACGAAGGCATAAAGGAATCCTTCACTCGTTATTACCTGCACGTTGCCGACATAAGAAGCAACATAAAGGCAGTAGGGTGAGTCTCTTTTCATAATTAATAACATATGGGAATTACGCAATGCATAGGAAAAAGGAAACCAGGCACACCAATTCACAACAATGGAACAATCACATCAACATTCTATTTCCAAACAGCACTACACAATATATGATTATGCATGTAATGCAACCCAAACTCCACGGGTACATGCATGTCGGATCCGTCACCAAATACAAGTAGGCCGTAGCCTCTGCTCACCAAATAAAATTAGGCCGTAGCCTCTGCTCACCAATAATGCACATGCTTCATGAGGTGTTATGGAGAATGCATCACAACACACCACAAATCAATCAATTCACCATTTTAAATTCTAATCTCACCATAGTGCATTATTTAACTCACCAAATTAAAATTAGGCCGAAGCCTCTGCTCACCAATCTCACCTCATCATCACTCACCATTTCAGCTCACCACCCACACCAACACCAATTCAAATAGACCAACTCAGGACATTGACACGACATAGGGAAAATGGATAAAAATAGCCATTTGGACACTTGAACACCTTCAGCCAGGAGCACCAGTAAAAATAATTTATTTTTGCATAAAATTGAGACCATTGAATAGACACTGAAATTAGCTTCGAAACGCATTTTGAACCGTTAAATTTGGATAACCGAGTCAAAAGTTACATTAAAAACAAAAAGGAAAAATATTTAGACATCCTGGAAACTGGCGCATGGGCGCTGGGCGCCCAGGGGCAACACAGCGCTTGGCGCATGGGCGCTTGGCGCCCAGGAACAACACGCGCAACAGCGCACAGGCGCTAGGCGCCCAGGGGAACAACACGCGCAACAGCGCACAGGCGCTAGGCGCCCAGGGGAACAACACGCGCAACAGCGCACAGCACAACAACACGGCGCCCAGGCACTAGGCGCCTAAGGCCAACATGCAACAAAATTTATTTTCCTTCGAAGTTGATTTTACACGAGCCAAATGCTCAGAACATGAAAACCAAATTAAAATTTCATCAAAAACTGAACATCATTTTTGGCGCCCATGCACTAGGCACCTAGTGAAAATATGCAACTCAACTCCTTTGTTGCCAAAAATCATTTTTCATGAGCCATTTTACCTGAGTATAAAAACCTGAAAACAATTTTCGCAAAACTATCACCCGGACTTTGGGGCCCTTGGCGCCCATGACACAAGCAACAAGTGCCAAAACTGACAGCACAGGGACACAGAATGGCAACACAGGCAACAGGCACAGCAACACAGAATGGCAACACAGGCAACAGAATTTTTGGAAACTGGCACAGCACACTGCTGGGCACTTGGCGCCCATGACCATGGCGCAAAACAGAAAATTTCAGCAACATGCATATGGCGCCTAAGGCGCCTAGGGGCTTCCAAACAGAATTTTTCCCACTTTCAATTACCAATTAAAATTCACCAAAACGCCCAATTACATATATATTACTAAAGTGTCACCATGATTCTCAATTTCACCATATAATCACCAAATAATCATATATTCAAACATATGGTCTCCAATTCGCATTTAGCAACAATTCAACATCAATCATGCGATTTCCAACATAGCAATTCAATCATCAAGCATCACAATATTATGAATCAATCATTAACATCACAAATCATTCATAGAACTAACCTAGAACCCTAACCCTAAGCAATTCACAATTCGCATAATTATTAAGAACAAAAAGAGGACCCCCTAACCTTATGGAAGTCGAAATGTTAGCCAAGCTCCAAGGGAAGAATGCAAACCACCAACGAGCCTCCTCCTTTTCTCTATGAGTTTCGCCTTCTCCTCTTCTTCTCTTCTTTTCTTCGCAACTTTTCTCTTCCCACTCTCTCTGACGTTTCTTTTCTTTCTTTTTCTCACTTGAGTGAATTGCAACTAACTCCCTAGACCCCTAATGATTCGAGCTCTATGACTAGCTAATGGGTCATGGGCTTACTCGTGGATCATGGGCCTCCTTCCACTACCCAATTTAATTACTAAACACCATATTATTACTTATACCACTCACATCCTATTTAATTAATCCTAAACCCAATAAGGTCCACATATATCATCCTCTTCCTCTATCATCGAAAACCCCCAATTAATTAACAATTAACTAAGTACGCAAACAAACAAACGCATAAATAACTAAACAAATATTATTCCTACCACATAACCGTATATAATTAATTACACAACCAAATAAATATTTTTGGGGTGTTACAACTCTCCCCCACTTAAGAGAATTTCGTCCTCGAAATTTACCTGCCAACGCCAACACTCCCCTTCCAAGGCCACCTAGACAACTCGTGCTATCTATCATGCTGATTACTATTGCTTTGATTACCGGCGGTAAGTGCTTGGGCGGCCGTCCCTCCTACTTGTTCAGCCAGGTAACCTCAAGCAGTAATAATCAGGCTCACTCTCTACTCCGCTGCGCCACTCTGATAGACTAACTTGCATTCTATCTCACTCATTTATCCTCATGGGTACGCACACTAACAACCTGCTAATGGTTTGGTTCTATGACAACATTATTACAACAACGCATTTTATCATCACGGTCAGACTCCGGGATTATCTATCGCTTATCAACAAGGGCCATAGGCTCACAACAACAAATCAGCAATCACAACAACGAAACCATGTGGGCCATTCGGCGGTACCCACGACAGAACATCAACACAACTTGGGCCATTCGGCGATACCCAAGACAAGACAACAACGATGACAACAACAATATTAATATCAACATCATTAGTAACAACACCATCAACAACAGCAATATCAACAACTCAGTGACAACAATCGGGCACTAAGGCACCGGCAACAGCTAACAACATAATAGAAAGAACCAGACACACGGAATGGTCAACAATTAAAATAGGCACAACTCATAAAAGTAGGAGCAGTGCACAAAATCAGGGACAGTAACAGTAATTTTCCGAAAACAGCAGTAACACTTTTCAGGGAACAGCAGTAATTATTTTCAGAAAAACAGCAACAATAATTTTTTTTTTTTTTTGTTTTTTCTGAAAACAGTAACAATAATTTTTCCGAAAACAGTAATAATAGTTTTTCAGAAAACAACAGCAACAGCAACCAGCAAAACAACGACAACAATAGCGTCAACAACATCACGAGAAGTTTACTAAGTGCGTAAATATAGTAAGACAAGTCACAAAATCAGAGTGCTTGATCCTTAAATCGGTTTCAAAAAAAAATTCAGAGAAAATAACAATTTGTGTAATAGGACCTTATTATTTTCCAAGAGCTGCAGCATGCTAGTATGGCAATGACACCAAAAACAATTTAGTGGACCAATATCCACAAAACACTTAGCCTAGAGCGTCAACATAGAAGTAAAAATATGCTCTAGCAAAAGTATTTACATAAAACTACACATCAACCGAACCAAATTAGTTTAAGCATTCAGATGAACGTTTAGCAACAAAACTAACTTTAGGAAAACATATATCCATCCTCGGCAGACATTGTCATTTTAATATTTTCAAAACTACTAAGGAAGAAACAACCAAAAGGAAATTTATCATAAAGACTCAAGCGCACAATATCAAGCTTCACGTAGTACATACTGGATTAGTAATATAACTACTTAACACAAAATCAACAATTTTACTTTTGGAAGTAGTTTTCGCAAGTGAAGGATGTCACAAATCGGAGCGCTCAATCTTTCCAATCGTTTTGAGAAGATTCAAAGAAACCTCGATAACATTTTCTTTTGGGTCTAAAAGAAGTAACCACTACATTTTTCGAAAACTAATTATTTTCCAAACCAGCAGGAAATCAAAGACCAAGTTCAGTGGCATCAATCTCTAATTCACGAAAATAATACTAACAATCTTTTAGAGTAAATGACATCCATTCTACATAGTTCAGCATAGGGGAAAATAATTTAACTCATGGAACAGTAGTTAGAGTATTAAAATAGCTAGAAAGGTCAATCCATGGGAACATCAATTCATAGCTAACGGCACACATACGAAAAGGTACAATCACACGTATGCACAATTACTTATTTAGAATTTTCGACATGGAAGATAAATCACGTTATGGAAATTGATTTTCTCTCTACAAGATTAAACATCAACTTGAACAATCTGAACAAAGCATTCTTAAGAACATACGGCAATAAAAGCTAACTCAATGAAATACACAAACCGTGCTAATGCGCATTTTAATTGTTTATGGTTCCTCAAAATAACGTAGCACCAATTATAAAGAGTACAACAACCAAAATAAAATCAGGGAAAATTCAGCGTAGGAAATTACACTCACGGTCATAAAATAGTTCGCAAAGGTTCGGAGTTGGAAACATCACATGTGGAGGGAAATTAAGCAAAAGGCCAAATGGAGTAAAATACGTGGGATACTAACAACAACATAAAATACAGTCCACTTTTCAAAATCATCTCATGGAGTTGTAGAAATAGGAGAGGACAATGTTGTAGCTTTCAAACCAAAAACTTTCGTAAAATCCAAGCGTACAATGTCAAACTCCAAGTAGCATGGAAATTGCAAAACAATTCATGAAGACCCTAAACTTACAACACTGCATGTCAAAACAATCAGGGACAACACCCAAAATAAACAACTAACGCGAAAGATGTCATAATTGTTTTCAAAAAAATTAACAATTCTTTTCTGCTAAGTGAAGGATGTCATAGCCCCTTAGAGTAAATACAAACAGCCTCATAATGGAAAACATTTACAAATCAGGGAACACCAAACCTCAACATTTTTAGGCATGTACTAGTCTGACATAATTTATCAAAACAATTCCCCACAATGCATTTAGACTCCACGTCAAGACACACCACCAAAGAGTTCATACAAGACCTAGTGTCGAAACAATTTTAAACCAGTCGAAACACATGTGAATACTAACCAACAAGGTAAGTTATTGAAGACCACACAAACGAAGTCAGAATTCATTCCACAAGAAGGTGAAACAATAGCAACCAACAACAGGGACACAAGTTCACACACAGAAATGCAATACAACCTACAGTACCAGCAGGGGTATCTCCCCCACTAGTTCACTTACCATTAGCAACTCTTGGTTTTACCTACAACACAAACATTGGTCAGTACTTAAAAGACAACAGTTGGTCGTACACCGACACAACGACTCGACGACTTGGCCGGACGGACCAACCATTGCTCTGATACCACTAATGTAACACCCCTTTTCTAATAACTTTACTTTTAAAAAAAATCAGAGTCTTCTTTTTTTTTTTTTTGAAAACAATTCAAGCGAGTGCTACATTTACTTCAGAAATAACAAGATACATAACACCGTGAGAAAAATGTTTAGTTCGCATCAACTAAAACCAATCACCATCAGCAGCGGAATAAATATGAGTTCTAAAATTTAAAACCAATACATCACCAATCAAATCTAACAGTTTAGGAAAAATAATGCATAAACATAGGACACCCCCCCCTGGTGCTACGTATCAGAGCGTGACACTTCCTACCAGACGAAGGCATAAAGGAATCCTTCACTCGTTATTACCTGCACGTTGCCGACATAAGAAGCAACATAAAGGCAGTAGGGTGAGTCTCTTTTCATAATTAATAACATATGGGAATTACGCAATGCATAGGAAAAAGGAAACCAGGCACACCAATTCACAACAATGGAACAATCACATCAACATTCTATTTCCAAACAGCACTACACAATATATGATTATGCATGTAATGCAACCCAAACTCCACGGGTACATGCATGTCGGATCCGTCACCAAATACAAGTAGGCCGTAGCCTCTGCTCACCAAATAAAATTAGGCCGTAGCCTCTGCTCACCAATAATGCACATGCTTCATGAGGTGTTATGGAGAATGCATCACAACACACCACAAATCAATCAATTCACCATTTTAAATTCTAATCTCACCATAGTGCATTATTTAACTCACCAAATTAAAATTAGGCCGAAGCCTCTGCTCACCAATCTCACCTCATCATCACTCACCATTTCAGCTCACCACCCACACCAACACCAATTCAAATAGACCAACTCAGGACATTGACACGACATAGGGAAAATGGATAAAAATAGCCATTTGGACACTTGAACACCTTCAGCCAGGAACACCAGTAAAAATAATTTATTTTTGCATAAAATTGAGACCATTGAATAGACACTGAAATTAGCTTCGAAACGCATTTTGAACCGTTAAATTTGGATAACCGAGTCAAAAGTTACATTAAAAACAAAAAGGAAAAATATTTAGACATCCTGGAAACTGGCGCATGGGCGCTGGGCGCCCAGGGGCAACACAGCGCTTGGCGCATGGGCGCTTGGCGCCCAGGAACAACACGCGCAACAGCGCACAGGCGCTAGGCGCCCAGGGGAACAACACGCGCAACAGCGCACAGGCGCTAGGCGCCCAGGGGAACAACACGCGCAACAGCGCACAGCACAGCAACACGGCGCCCAGGCACTAGGCGCCTAAGGCCAACATGCAACAAAATTTATTTTCCTTCGAAATTGATTTTACACGAGCCAAATGCTCAGAACATGAAAACCAAATTAAAATTTCATCAAAAACTGAACATCATTTTTGGCGCCCATGCACTAGGCACCTAGTGAAAATATGCAACTCAACTCCTTTGTTGCCAAAAATCATTTTTCATGAGCCATTTTACCTGAGTATAAAAACCTGAAAACAATTTTCGCAAAACTATCACCCGGACTTTGGGGTCCTTGGCGCCCATGACACAAGCAATAAGTGCCAAAACTGACAGCACAGGGACACAGAATGGCAACACAGGCAACAGGCACAGCAACACAGAATGGCAACACAGGCAACAGAATTTTTGGAAACTGGCACAGCACACTGCTGGGCACTTGGCGCCCATGACCATGGCGCAAAACAGAAAATTTCAGCAACATGCATATGGCGCCTAAGGCGCCTAGGGGCTTCCAAACAGAATTTTTCCCACTTTCAATTACCAATTAAAATTCACCAAAACGCCCAATTACATATATATTACTAAAGTGTCACCATGATTCTCAATTTCACCATATAATCACCAAATAATCATATATTCAAACATATGGTCTCCAATTCGCATTTAGCAACAATTCAACATCAATCATGCGATTTCCAACATAGCAATTCAATCATCAAGCATCACAATATTATGAATCAATCATTAACATCACAAATCATTCATAGAACTAACCTAGAACCCTAACCCTAAGCAATTCACAATTCGCATAATTATTAAGAACAAAAAGAGGACCCCCTAACCTTATGGAAGTCGAAATGTTAGCCAAGCTCCAAGGGAAGAATGCAAACCACCAACGAGCCTCCTCCTCTTCTCTATGAGTTTCGCCTTCTCCTCTTCTTCTCTTCTTTTCTTCGCAACTTTTCTCTTCCCACTCTCTCTTACGTTTCTTTTCTTTCTTTTTCTCACTTGAGTGAATTGCAACTAACTCCCTAGACCCCTAATGATTCGAGCTCTATGACTAGCTAATGGGTCATGGGCTTACTCGTGGATCATGGGCCTCCTTCCACTACCCAATTTAATTACTAAACACCATATTATTACTTATACCACTCACATCCTATTTAATTAATCCTAAACCCAATAAGGTCCACATATATCATCCTCTTCCTCTATCACCGAAAACCCCCAATTAATTAACAATTAACTAAGTACGCACACAAACAAACGCATAAATAACTAAACAAATATTATTCCTACCACATAACCGTATATAATTAATTACACAACCAAATAAATATTTTTGGGGTGTTACATTATGAACGTAATGGAGAACCGTACTTAGACAACGCGAGAGAACACAAGTCAAGAAATGTTAACGGACCTTGAGTCCAATCATGTTAAGATAACGAACTTCATGTTCATCATGTCATGTAAGCTAATTGATTGTAAGTCTATAAAGACATAAAAACTCTCAATTCATGTAAACACAATTCAAGTTACTTTCCCTCGGGAAAAGGTAGATGGTATACCTTGTGTATATCGAGGGTGACGATCCTCCAGTTATTAGCATACTAGGGGAGGGGAAGTCAAG
The DNA here is from genome assembly GCA_039519185.1 of Astragalus membranaceus. Classification (NCBI taxonomy): domain Eukaryota; kingdom Viridiplantae; phylum Streptophyta; class Magnoliopsida; order Fabales; family Fabaceae; genus Astragalus; species Astragalus membranaceus. The sequence continues at coordinate 113,113,015 of CM076849.1, read as the reverse complement.
AGCCCCAGAACCTAGGCTCTCATGTTTCGCCACTAGTGATTAGTGGAATGGGTTCACTAAGAGCATATAACCTTAGCTAAGGTAGGCTCGAAGTGCTGTGCTAAGTTCATGTTAAAATATGATCCGTAGTCGCTTATTAGGGCTACATCAGGAAAAATCAGAAATGTAACGAGTAGTCGCTTATTAGGGCTACAAGTTACGAGAAGACATCATGTATGCACAAGGTCGCTTATTAGGGCCACGAACTCAGATTCAAGTATAATAAACCGTTAGAGTTGGTCAGGGGTCTCGATAGGACTCACTGAGATAATGTTTATCTCAGCCTTCATATTTGTGGTTTTTATAGAGAAGCAAGGGAAAGCAAAGGCGACAAAGCACGGTTAGCCAGTGCGACTCATGGAACTATTGGAAATTGGATTTCCTGTTTAGCCCTTTGTATTTTATTTAGTTATGTCACCGATTTTATGACTTTCATTGTTTAAGTTGTAAAATCGTTTCCGCTACTTTATGTTTTGAGTATTGAACACCAGGATTATGTACAAGTCTTAAGTTTTGAAACTTGAACATTTTCAAGAAGTTTATGAGGTTCAGAGAACCATTCGATATGTATTATCGATAGTTTTAGTTGTGTTCAATATTTCAATAACAGGAAGTTACTCTGATGTATGCCATTTAGTGTATTTCAGTAGTTCTATATGTTAGAATTTATCGGGGTGTTACATTATGGTATCAGAGCAGTTCGACCTAGTCGGGCTTAGACAGTTAGGGTGGTTTTGTTCCTCGAGTAATTCTGCTATTTTGCTTCTTGTGATGCTAAGAGACATTGAGACTGATCAACTTAATACTCGGTGTATCATTTGCAGTATTATGGCAGGAGGATCGAGGAATAACCCACCAATTGACCCGCATTCTGCATGGATGTAGAATGTGATCGAGAGACAACAGAAGATGATGGAAGATATGTTGCTAATGCAGCAGAATGCTCAAGCTCAGCCTCAGCAAATTCCTGAGCCTCAAGTTGATCCAAGGAGGGTTTTCTCTGAATTTCTGAAAAAGAAGCCGTCCGAGTTCAAAGGAGGACCGGATGGCATGGAAGCCTTGCATTGGTTGGATGACATAGAAAAGGTTTTCTCAGCTATGCAGGTCACTGTTGTGGACAACCTGAGATTGGCGACACATATGCTGAAGGGAGAAGCTAACAACTGGTGGACTAACGCCAAATCCATGATGGCAACTATGGGTACTCCCCAGACTTGGGAACATTTCAGGCAGGTATTTTTGGAGCAGTTCTTTCCGACAGCCATGAGGTTTGACAAGGAGAATGAGTTTTTGACTCTCACTCAAGGAAGTTCAGCCGTGGGTCAGTACGCGGCTAAGTTTGAAGAGTTATATCAATTCTTCGGTTTGGCCGGGAATGCTCCCAATGACAAGTGGAAAACCGAAAGGTTCAAGTATGGGCTAAGGGAAGACATTGCTCGAAGTCTGAGTTCTTTTGCATATACCAATTATGCGGCCATGGTTCAACAAGCTTATATAGCTGAAAGTGATTTGAAGAGGTTGTAAAAAGAATGTTGGATCGTCCAACAATCAAATGGGTCCCAGGTACAACTCCAACAAAGGGAAGCAAGTTCAGTCGTCCAACTCTCCAAGGTTCAGTACATGCTCCAACTGTGGAAGGTACCATCAGGGTAGGTGTCAAGTGGGATCGATTCAGTGCTACTACTGCAAGAAGGAGGGACATTATGCAAATAACTGTCCAAAGAAGAAGGGTCAGGAGGATGGTGCCGCTACTACAACTTATGGCAGAGTCTATACCTTGGACGCCCAGAAGGTCACACCGTCAGATAATCTACTAAGGGGTATGAGATCTCTTTTTAATAACTCCGTTAGTATTTTATATGATTCGGGTGCGATCCATTGTTTTATATCTCAAGTTTGTGTCGAACGGTTGGGATTGGCTTTAACTCCTTTGCCCCAACCAATCTCCATTAAGACTGCTGCTGATGGTAGTGTTCAGACCCAAGCGATATGTGAAAACTGTCTTCTATCCATTGGAGACAGGAATTTTGTGGTAGACTTCATTTGTTTACCAATGAAGGGTATGGACGTCGTCCTAGGAACGAGTTGGATGACGGCCAACCATGTGACTCTAGATTGTTTTCATCAAACTATCGGTTTTGCCTCTGAGTCAGTGGAGCTACAACCGCCCAATTCTGAAGCTGTTATTTCTTTCACTTCGGCCAGTAACTACCTGTTCCAAGGCGCAGAAGCTTATGTCATGATGCTGTCTGCATCCACTGAGACAGGTCAGGATTTAACTTCTGTGCAAGTTGTTAATGAATTTCTTGATGTGTTTCCCGATGAAGTTCCTTCATTACCTCCGGATCGTGAGGTGGAATTTTCTATAGAGTTGGTTCCGGGCACTGGACCTATTTCTATAGCCCTGTATAGAATGTCGCCGTTAGAGTTGAGGGAATTGAAAGTCCAATTGGAAGAGCTAATTTCCAAACGGTTTATCGGGCCGAGTGCCTCACCATGGGGTGCTCCAGTGTTGCTTGTCAAGAAGAAGGACGGAAGTATGAGATTGTGTATCGATTATCGTCAGTTGAATAAGGTGACTGTCAAGAACAAGTACCCTCTACCGAGGATTGATGATTTGTTAGACCAATTGAGAGGAGCTTCTGTATTTTCGAAGATTGATTTGAGGTCTGGCTACCACCAAATCAGGGTTCGAGCTTTGGACTTCCCGAAGACCGCTTTCCGTACGAGGTATGGACACTATGAATTTGTAGTGATGCCCTTCGGTTTGACCAATGCTCCAGCTGTATTCATGGATTATATGAATCGGATATTTAATCCCTATGTGGATCAGTTTGTTGTGGTGTTCATTGATGATATCTTGGTGTTCTCTAAGACGGTTGAGGAGCATGTGCAACATCTCCGAATTGTTCTGAACGTACTCCGAGAGAAGAAGTTGTACGCTAAGCCGTCCAAATGTAATTTTTGGATGCCCGAAGTTAAATTTCTGGGTCAAGTGATATCTCAGGCAGGTGTGGCAGTGGATCCCAGTAAGATTGAAGTTGTGGTAGAGTGGGAACAACCGTCGACGTTTACTGATGTAAGTAGTTTCTTGGGATTGGCTGGGTATTATCGAAGGTTCATCCAAGGATTTTCCCAGATGGTTCTTCCACTCACTCGGTTAACTCGCAAGGGTCAGCCGTTTGATTGGGACTTAGACTGTGATAATTGTTTTGCGGAATTGAAGAATCGTTTGACTTCTGCACCAGTCCTTATTCTTCCAGATCCGTCCGTAGGATTCCAAATCTATTGCGACGCATCTGGTAAGGGTTTGGGATGTGTCCTAATGTAGAATCAACAAGTAGTTGCTTATGGCTCCAGGCAGTAGAAGTCGCATGAAGAGAATTACCCAACTCATGACCTAGAGTTGGCAGTGATTGTGTTTGCCCTAAAGATTTGGAGACATTACCTGTATGGGTCTCGTTTCGAAGTCTTTAGTGACCACATGAGCCTTAAGTATTTGTTTGACCAAAAGGAGCTGAACAAGAGACAGGGGAGATGGGTAGAATTCCTGAAAGATTATGATTTTGAATTGAAGTACCATCCGGGTAAGGCTAATGTTGTGGCCGATGCTTGGGCATAAAGTCTATCCATACTGCAGAGTAGATGATGCACGAGATGTCTTTGTTGGAATCGTTTAAAGACCTCAATTTGAGGGTTAAGTCAAGAAGGAACAGGTTGGTGTTGAGTCACATTCGGATTTCGGGTCCTTTGAGAAATCTAATTCGCTCAGCCCAAGAGGTGGATTTAGAGCTGCAAGCACAGAAGAGGTTGCCAAATTACACCGAAGAAGGTGACGGCGTAATTTACTTTGATGGTAGAATCTGTGTGCCGAATGATGAGAATGTGAAGAGGCAAGTTTTAGAGGAGGCTCATAAGAGTCAGTTTTCAATACATCCTAGGTCTACCAAGATGTATCGAGATTTGAAGCAATTGTATTGGTGGCCGAGTATGAAAGTAGATATTGCAGAGTTTGTGTCTCGATGCTAGACTTGTCAACGGGTTAAGATAGAGCACCAGAAGCCAGGTGGCCAGTTACAGCCGTTGAATGTACCTGAATGGAAATGGGAAAGCATATCTATGGATTTTGTCATGGGATTGCCACGGTCCCAAGCCGGAAATGATTCTATTTGGGTAGTGGTGGATCGCCTGACCAAGTCCGCCTATTTTATTCCGGTGCGTTCGAATCACAAGGTTGCTAAGTTAGCAGATGAGTATCTCAAGAATATTGTGAAGCTGCATCGAATCCCTACAAGTATCATCTGTCATCGAGATCCCAAGTTCACATCTCGATTTTGGAGAGCATTGAATATGGCGTTGGGAACAACGGTGTGTGTTAGCACCGCTTAAAATCCACAGACAGACGGGCAGACTGAGAACGATTCAGACATTGGAGGATATGTTGAGGGCTTCTGTACTCGATAGTGGAGGCAGATGGGAGGATCATCTTCCATTGGTGGAATTTTCATACAACAATAGTAACCATTCTAGCATCGGAATGGCTCCATATGAAGCATTGTATGGAAGGAAGTGTAGAACACCAATGTGTTGGTGGGATGTAGGTGAGCAGATATTGTTGGGACCGGACTTGGTCTGTGAGACTACGGAGAAGATCCGCCAGATAAGAGAAAGGATGAAAGCCGCGCAGAGTCGACAAAAGAGTTATGCGGATAAGAGAAGAAGACCCTTAGAATTCGAAGAAGGAGACCATGTCTTTTTTAGACTTTCTCCAACCATCGGGACCGGTATTGCATTGCGAGCAAAGAAGCTCAGTCCTCGGTATGTCGGACCCTACCAGATTATCGAGCGAATTGGGCCGGTAGCGTATCGCATTCCATTACCTCCAGAATTGTCCAGATTACATGATGTGTTTCATGTATCGCAGCTAAGGAAGTATATTCATGATCTGAATCAACCATTAAGTTATGAAGCGATTGACATCAGACCGGAATTATCTTATCAGCCTACTCCAATCAGGATTATTGAACGTGGCGAGAAAACGCTCCGGACAAGATCAATTCCTATTGTCAAGGTGCTTTGGGACGGTGCTTCACCCGACGAAGCAACATGGGAAGTAGAGGAGAACATGCGGGTGAAATATCCCTATCTGTTCGATTGGGGTACGTTTTGTCAATTTTGAGGACAAAATTTTAAAAGTTGGGGTGATTGTAACATCCCCTAATTAGCTAATTTAATTTAATTTAATTTAAGGTTAAAGTGCTCCCGGGGTCCCTTATCTTTATTTAAAGTAACGAATTAGTCCTTTATGTTTTTTTTGTCCCAAATAAGTCCTTTATCTTTCAAATTTTTGACACATAAATCCTTTTCCGTTAACAGTGCTGATTTATGTGTAAAAAAAAAGGATTTATGTGTTAAAAATTTGAAACATAAAGGACTGATTTGGGACAGAAAAGGATTTATGTGTCAAAAATTTAAAACATAAAGGACTGATTTGGGACAAAAAAAAGATAAAGGACCAAATCATTACTTTAAATAAAGATATGGGACCCCGTGAGCACTTTAGCCTTAATTTAATTAGCAAAAAGGTTAAGGTAATCATCGTCTAAGTCGAGTATTTAGCGCAAGAGGTTCATCATGAATTAAGTTAATTGCATAGGCTATTTAATTATATGAGGTTGAAATAAATGAGTTACTATTGTGCCTAATTAAGTTCTTATGTTAGGTCAAGGGACTAAAGTTTAAGTGAGGAATTAGGAGTATTTAAGTGGACATTAATAGGGAAGGGTACTGGGGTCTTTGTGTTTATTAAGTGAAGGGCACTTCTATCAATTACTCTAGATGAGTGAGTCAGCTGGTCACCCACCCCTAAGACCCAGCCAACACACTTCACTTAACAAAACAACCAGAAATTTGAGAATCTGAAAACCAGAGAAAGGTAGGGAGAAAGGGCGAGAGAGAGGGAGAAGGAAGGAGGAAGGAAACCAGCAACAACCTCCATGCATTTTTCATCTATCCACACTTTCATAATCCTCACATCCTCCTCTTCAAGCTGATACCAATTTTGTAGCCTATCGCTCCTCCCAACTCAAATTCACCATTGTCATACCTTTGAAGCTCCAAGTATCCAAAAATGGAGTTTTCAACCTTGCATGTTCTTGTTCAAGCACCATAATCAGTACTAGAGCTCATCACCAAGTCAAGCTACCATTTGGCATTGATTGGGGTAGTTGTGGGAGCATTTCCAGTTGCTGGGTTGAGTTTGGAAGGTTTGAGACTTTGATTTCGGCTCTAGAAGCATTTGGAACGATTCCGGGAGAGTTCGTGTGTTACGGTCCGTCGAGTTCATTGAAGTCTCGGCATTTTGCGATTTTCATCGCAACCGGTGAGTACTATAACTCCCTTCGGGAATGTGTTTGTGTTCTGAGTCTCCACATTTTCGAAAATCAATTGTTGTGTATTTTTAGTCTCGACAGGAAAAAAATCGAAAACCGTTTTCCAAAAACTGTGATTTTGAACGATAAAGGATGTGCTTGATTGTTGAAATGTGCTGGACTGACTTGATTGTGTTGCTGTGATATGTTGTTTTAATGTATGTTGTAACACCCCATTTTCTACCCGGTATTTAAATAGAAATTATCAGAGTTCAAAAATTTATTTTTCAACTAATCCAAACGGGATGCTACATTTCTTCGAACAAACATCAACAACATAATAAAATTCCTTTTGTAAATCAAAGAAAATACGTAACACGTAACAATGGAATGGGTTTCCCAAAAACACATCATTCAGTACACATGACAGAAATCACATCGTCTCGCAGCGGAATAAAAATAAAACTCAGCACACAAAATCCAGTCTCAACATAAAAATCTCAATTAAAAATGTTTAACATCTCAAACAAATAACAAAGGTAAACTAGCGCCCATTCCCTGAGTGTTACGTATCAGAGCACTAGACCGACGCAGGAATGAAGAATAACAGCTTCACTCATGGTTACCTGTAGTAATAAACAACGAAGGGGTGAGTCTAAACCGCATAATAAGGCTTATAATAAGCGGTATGCTAGAGTGTAAGGACTACACCAATCACAGCCACACATTTATATTTTATACATATACAGCAACAATTCCAACTGATAAATAAACATCAACATCCGCAACATATAAATGTCACACAGTCATATCGTACACCAAAAAAAGTAGATATCAATGATGAGCATGTATGTATGCGGTGCAGAATGCATGTGGTACCATCATCACTTCTCATTAGCCAATTGGGCACGTCGCGATCGCAGCCGAAAAATAACGTCAAGACTGCAGCCTAAAAATGCATCGTCAAGACCGCAGCCTAATGTATGCATGTGACTCCATGAACAATCAACAAGCATATTTTTTCACAACCACAAGTCACACACATCATCATTATAAATCACATCGTCGAGACCGCAGCCTAAAATCATCACCAACATTCTTGGTCCGTAGACCCACAGTCACTTTACCACATCACTAGCAAAGTACAAGTGTCCAGAAAATTTCAGCCAACTTAATTATTTTTCACATTACATTAGCATAAATAGATAGAGGACTGAACGAGCTTCGAAACACACTTTGAAGCACTTAAAACGGACACCCGAGTCAAAAGATATGTCAAAAACAAATTTGGGACAAAACCGAGACTTCGCGCGTGGAGCGCGACTTAGGCGCAAATTGGCAGAAATCGCCCAGTGACATTCGCACGTGGAGCGCGACTTAGGCGCGAGTGAGGCGCAAATTGGCAGAAATGCCCAGACAGCAGCAACAAAGCATGAATTGACAACAACAATAGCGCCTAAGGCGCCTAGGGTCCTTCAAACTCAATTTTCTTCCAAATTTCATATGCTCAATCATTCAATAATTATTTCAAACACCTCAAATTCATTCCCATATCTTCAATTACACATTTTATCAATTATTTGGCATGCATTACAATTCCTACACACATCTCATATTTCCTATACTTTTCATCAAACACTTATAGGGCAACAAAACATCATATATTCAATCATACATCAAAAACAACAATCAAATCACAATTAGATCAATGTAATTCCTACAACCCTCACACAACGCATTATAGACCCTATTATAAGGTAAGACCGACCCTTACCTTGATTACACCGAAGACGAGGTCCTTCCTACGGAGTCACCAACAAAACCACAGCAACAGCTCTTCTTTTCCTCTTGATTCGCGAATACCCTTCTCCTTCCCTCTCCCTTGTGCGCAAGTTTCTCTTTCTCTCTTCTCTCTTCTCACTTTTGCAATTCTCTTCTTCTTTCTTTTCTTTCTTTTACGTTTTTCTTTCTTTCTCACAAACTGGAGGCGCAAAACCCCTAACCCCAGCGCCTAATGTCTCAGCTAACGGGCTTGGGCTTCTTCTTCCACCGCTGAAGCCCAAATGCTACACCCCACCCCTTAAATTAATTATTTCTAACCCAACCAAGGCCCACATATAATAACACCTATATAATTATTTTATTTTCCTATTGACTTAATTAAATCAATTATTTGGGCTGTTACAACACTCCCCCACTTAAAGGAATTTCGTCCTCGAAATTTTTATCCGCCAAGGTTGACACTCTCCCACCAATGACTAAGCCATCTAGACAACTAATGCTATCCATCGTGCTGATCACCATTTCTCGGATTATCGGCGGTAAGTGATTGGGCAGCCGTCCCTCCTACTTATTCAGCCAGGTAACTTTGAGAAATAACAACCAGACACCTCCTCTCCCGAAGGACCTCCGATTGGGATTTGAGCGTAATCACGTTGGTACCACGTGATCACCCCCAAGCCCCATCAAAGTTCCTCCCTAATACGACATGCTAAGATTCCGCTGCGCTACCCTGATAAACTAGTTTGCATTCTACCTCACTCATCTACCCTTAAGGATAACAAAATTCATCAATCATCACAGCATCACAATGAAGTTCGCAGAGTGCATAATAGTTGTACAACAAGCCACATAATTTAACAACACGCCAACAACATCAACAACCGACTTTGCCACTCAGGCGACATCAACACTAAATCACAACATCGGCCATAGGCCTACAACTCAAAATTCATCAAAATGTTTCGGGCCATTCAGCGGTACCCTCAGCAAAACAACGTGGGCCATATCGGCGGTACCCACTACAAAACACTGTGGGCCATTCGGCGTTACCCACAACACAACAACCAACAACATCAAAGAAAAAATCATTATCATCAACAAGGCAACCACAAAGTACAGCAAAGCAACAATGCGGAGACAACTCCGGGACCAAAAATCCCATAACCAACAACAACAGCAACTAGGGCACTAAGCCACCGACAACACAACAACAATTACGGGCACTACGGCACCGACAACGCCACAACAACTTAAATCAACCGACACGCCTAAAAATCAACAACACCAGAACCAGTCAATTTTGCCTTGAAATTAGAATATTCAGTTAGGCCTCAGAATAAGATTTCCGAAACATTTTAGTTTACTCAAATCGGACTCCTGGTTCAAAAGATATTCTAAAAACAGTTTTTCCGTTACAGTGACAGTACAAAACTAAGCAACGCAGAAAGTTCCAGCACTCACACATAAATTTCAACAATTTATTTACCCTATCAAACGACATCGGAATTTTGCAAACGACCCCTCTACGTAATACCTATGAAGTCTAGTTTCTGGCTATATTTTTAGTATTTCAAAATGATGAGTCGAATAGCACAGTTTTCGCAAACAAGGCAGTTGGTCCAGAAAATTGGGCAGGGACTGTGTCCAAAGTTGTGACTCTTCTACAATGCCCAAAACAAACCCGAATAACACGAAACTTCAGCCTAAACAGTAAATCATTTTTGTCTAGTTTTCAAAGAAATTGGATTCATTCAAAAAGGAGTTCATTTGAAAACACCACAATCAAAACACTGACCCTATGTCCAGACGGTCCCCAGAATTTTACCCTAACTTGCGAAGCCCATAACTGGAGCTATACTACTCCAAATGCGACCAAACCAAAGCCAAAATGACCTGCGTTCAGTCTAGTTTCTAAAATTGTGTGCTACATAATTTATCAACTAGTAAAACAGTCCTTGTTTAGCCGAAAGTCAAACCTACTCAAAGTGCCTACACAGTGAGCCTAGCAACAAATTTAACATCCACGCAGCCACAAATTCAGCCATCAGGCATAATTTAAACTTCTTAATAATCATATATATTCAAACATCAATTTCCACAAAATTCATTGATTGTCGGTTTTACGGTTTTTCGACTAAAATTACACTTACACGCAATTCGAGCCAAAACAACTACATCAATCATAACTTTCAGTCAGTACTTCACTAGTTTCACTAAATAACCCAAAACTACAGTTTTATAAAATTTTCTCCAAATAAACCACATAAATTCAGTTTTATAAAATGTCTCTAATTAATCCCAAATTCAATTTACAAGAATAAGACACACTTAGTTTCATACAGCGTATCACACACGACATTTAGATACTCGATTAACACCAAAACTCAGCAGTCCAATAAAAGAAAACACGTACAAACAATGTTCATAATGAACATATATGCAACCTTCATTATTATTAATCGAATTATTAGTCAAACGTTTCAAAATTTACACAACAGAAAATCGTTACTCTTTTTCAAACAAGACCAAATAGAAAATCATCTTCCAATCTTATTTGAAATCCTAAGTCAAAGAATAAATTTATTTCTTTTGATCTCCACAACAACAACATCTAATCGCAACAGTAAAACAGTAACAGTAACTTCTCGAAGACAGTGGCAATTATTTTCGGAAAAACAGCGTCCATTATTCTCAGAAAACAGCGACAATTACTTTCAGAAAACAGTAGCACTTATTTTCGGAACCAGCAACATTTAGCAGTAACAGCTCCATACACGGCTAGAATTCAAAATAAATTTAACACCAATTTTAGTATCCAACCATAAATTGTTCAATAGGCTTTCGCAGGCAGTTTTTTCGGAAAATATCACTTCATTTTCAAACTATGAAACCACATAGTACGAGTCAAGAAGTAACGATTAAAACAATTCTTGTAATAGAACTCGAGCGTACAAGATCGATTTCATGTAGCATCCAACAAATACATCCCCATAAGGCATTCAACAAACACGAATAAAACATGCTATAATGACATACTTACACCAAATACAATGATGAGTAATGGAGTCCAATCAATTCAAACATATTACGTGCTCATAAAATGATACGCGAATCACCAAAAATAACATTGATATAAGTTCAAGAAGAACAGTCTTTTGGTACACGGCTCGTTTTTAAATAACATACCCACATTAACGATTCAAGATATATATGTGAAATAGTTCAACCGAATCAAAACACGTGTGAGCATTTTAACAACAAGGTAAATCATTTAGAGTCATGCAACAAGGAGGCCAACAATAGGGACCACAAACAGGACATAGAATTTCACACATGGAAGCACAACATAGCGCACAATGCCAGTGGGAGCATCTCTCCCACTAGCCTGCTTACCTTCAGCAACCTTCGGTTTACCTCCACCTGCAGAAGCACCATTACACACTAACAATGGTTAGGACAACACACAACAGTTGGTCGGTAACCGACACAACGACTCGACGACTTGGCCGGACGGGCCAACCATTGCTCTGATACCACTAATGTAACACCCCAATTTCTACCCGGTATTTAAATAGAAATTATCAGAGTTCAAAAATTTATTTTTCAACTAATCCAAACGGGATGCTACATTTCTTCGAACAAACATCAACAACATAATAAAATTCCTTTTGTAAATCAAAGAAAATACGTAACACGTAACAATGGAATGGGTTTCTCAAAAACACATCATTCAGTACACATGACAGAAATCACATCGTCTCGCAGCGGAATAAAAATAAAACTCAGCACACAAAATCCAGTCTCAACATAAAAATCTCAATTAAAAATGTTTAACATCTCAAATAAATAACAAAGGTAAACTAGCGCCCATTCCCTGAGTGTTACGTATCAGAGCACTAGACCGACGCAGGAATGAAGAATAACAGCTTCACTCATGGTTACCTGTAGTAATAAACAACGAAGGGGTGAGTCTAAACCGCATAATAAGGCTTATAATAAGATGTATGCTAGAGTGTAAGGACTACACCAATCACAGCCACACATTTATATTTTATACATATACAACAACAATTCCAACTGATAAATAAACATCAACATCCGCAACATATAAATGTCACACAGTCATATCGTACACCAAACAAAGTAGTTATCAATGATGAGCATGTATGTATGCGGTGCAGAATGCATGTGGTACCATCATCACTTCTCATTAGCCAATTGGGCACGTCGCGACCGGAGCCGAAAAATAACGTCAAGACCGCAGCCTAAAAATGCATCGTCAAGACCGCAACCTAATGTATGCATGTGACTCCATGAACAATCAACATGCATAATTTTTCACAACCACAAGTAACACACATCATCATTATAAATCACAACGTCGAGACCGCAGCCTAAAATCATCACCAACATTCTGGGTCTGTAGACCCACAGTCACTTTACCACATCACTAGCAAAATACAAGTGTCCAGAAACTTTCAGCCAACTTAATTATTTTTCACATTACAGTAGCATAGATAGATAAAGGACTGAACGAGCTTCGAAACACACTTTGAAGCACTTAAAACGGACACCCGAGTCAAAAGATATGTCAAAAACAAATTTGGGACAAAACCGAGACTTCGCGCGTGGAGCGCGACTTAGGCGCAAGTGAGGCGCAAATTGGCAGAAATCGCCCAGTGACATTCGCGCGTGGAGCGCGACTTAGGCGCGAGTGAGGCGCATATTGGCAGAAATGCCCAGACAGCAGCAACAAAGCATGAATTGACAACAACAATGGCGCCTAAGGCGCCTAGGGTCCTTCAAACTCAATTTTCTTCCAAATTTCATATGCTCAATCATTCAATAATTATTTCAAACACCTCAAATTCACTCCCATATCTTCAATTACACATTTTATCAATTATTTGGCATGCATTACAATTCCTACACACATCTCATATTTCCTATACTTTTCATCAAACACTTATAGGGCAACAAAACATCATATATTCAATCATACATCAAAAACAACAATCAAATCACAATTAGATCAATGTAATTCCTACAACCCTCATACAACGCATTATAGACCCTATTATAAGGTAAGACCCACCCTTACCTTGATTACACGGAAGACGAGGTCCTTCCTACGGAGTCACCAACAAAACCACAGCAACAGCTCTTCTTTTCCTCTTGATTCGCGAATCCCCTTCTCCTTCCCTCTCCCTTGTGCGCAAGTTTCTCTTTCTCTCTTCTCTCTTCTCACTTTTGCGATTCTCTTCTTCTTTCTTTTCTTTCTTTTACGTTTTTCTTTCTTTCTCACAAGCTGGAGGCGCAAAACCCCTAACCCTAGCGCCTAATGTCTCAGCTAACGGGCTTCGGCTTCTTCTTCCACCGCTTAAGCCCAAATGCTACACCCCACCCCTTAAATTAATTATTTCTAACCCAACAGAGGCCCACATATAATAACACCTATATAATTATTTTATTTTCCTCATGACTTAATTAAATCAATTAATAGAATAATTCAGTCAATTATTTGGGCTGTTACATATGTTAAGTTTGGGTCTCGATCGGAACGGAAATTGGAATCGGAATGGAACGGAAATGCCTTTGAAAATACAGTTTTCTGGAAAACTGATGGAGACGCACGGATCGGGTGCCTCTGCACACGGATCGTGCGCCCCATCTGTGACTGTGTGCGAAAAGTATTTTAACTGCGCACGGGTCGTGCTCCTTGACGCACGGATCGTGCGCCTGGTTTTGAAACTTCGCCTCTTTTTTTTGAAATGCGCACTGGTCGTGCGCCTATACGCACGGGTCGTGCGTGACCTTCTGATTTCCTGTTTCAAAACACCCTCTAGTCTATTCCGAATGATTCCAATTCCCTTCTAATCCATTCCCCAAGGTTTCCCAACAGTGGTAATGTATTGATATCATGGAATTAAACATGTTTGATAGAAAACTTGGGTGTTATGAACGTAACAGAGAACCGTACCTAGACAACTCGAGAGAACACGAGTCAAGAAATGTTAACGGACCTTGAGTCCAATCATGTTAAGATAACGAACTTCAAGTTCATCATGTCATGTAAGCTAATTGATTGTAAGTCTATAAACATAAAAACTCTCAACTCATGTAAACACAATTCAAGTTACTTTCCCTCGGGAAAAGGTAGATGGTATACCTTGTGTATATCGAGGGTGACGATCCTCCAGTTATTAGCATACTAGGGGAGGGGAAGTCAAGAGCCCCAGAACCTAGGCTCTCATGTTTCGCCACTAGTGATTAGTGGAATGGGTTCACTAAGAGCATATACGTTTAGCTAAGGTAGGCTCGAAGTGTTGTGCTAAGTTCATGTTAAAATATGATCCGTAGTCGCTTATTAGGGCTACATCAGGAAAAATCAGAAATGTAACGAGTAGTCGCTTATTAGGGCTACAAGTTACGAGAAGACATCATGTATTCACGTGGTCGCTTATTAGGGCCACGAACTCAGATTCAAGTATAATAAACCGTTAGAGTTGGTCAGGGGTCTCGATAGGACTCACTGAGATAATGTTTATCTCACCCTTCATATTTGTGGTTTTTACAGAGAAGCAAGGGAAACGAAAGGCGACAAAGCACGGTTAGCTGGTGCGACTCATGGAACTATTGGAAATTGGATTTCCTGTTTAGCCCTTTGTATTTTATTTAGTTATGTCACCGATTGTATGACTTTCATTGTTTAAGTTGTAAAACCGTTTCCGCTACTTTATGTTTTGAGTATTGAACACCAGGATTATGTACAAGTCTTAAGTTTTGGAACTTGAGCATTTTCAGGAAGTTTATGAGGTTCAGAGAACCATTCGATATGTATTATCGAAAGTTTTAGTTGTGTTCAATATTTCAATAATAGGAAGTTACTCTAATGTATGCCATTTAGTGCATTTCGGTAGTTCTATATGTTAGAACTTATCGGGGTGTTACAATTTCTATCAATAATATATGAGAATTGAAAAGTATACCTAAAATATTATTTGAAAAATGTAACTCCAAGTTCCTGCGTATTGGCTAAAACGAACTTCTTCTTGGGCTCCACATTATTAACCTTATCCCCACTAGCTTTCTTATGATGTTGGTAACATCCATACATGCAGAGGCATGATCCAAGGTGTAATATCAAGCATACAAGGGCAGTTAATATATAAGAGATTATACATTCTATGAGACAAAACTCTAGTAACATAACTAAAATAGAATAAGATATATGTTTAGGCCTTTATACTTACCCCAAAGTAAATGGTGAGTGAAGCAAAAGTCCACCTAGTTTCAAAAACCATAAAAAAATGTTAAATCAAATGCTAAAAAACCTCAAAATATGCTTAATTAAATACTAGTCAAATTATACAGTGATGAGGACATGGAACACCAAGATGCCCTTCAAAGTTTAGGAGGTCCAATGACTAGGTCAAGGGCAAGGAGAGTCCAAGAATGTTTAGTCCAATTCATGTCCAAGGCAATGTCAAATGAGGGCAAATACGTAATTGCACCAAAAACCATGCTTGTCATACAAGCTATGGAGGAGGCGCAAGTTACATGACAAAAAGGCATCCAAGTCATTTTATTCTAATTAAATAAAATTGCATGTGACCAATTGATATTTGGAAACAATGCACTTAGTTAATTTTTGGTGTGTTTAATCCACTTTAAGTGGTGTAGTGAGTCACATATTCCATATGTGATGATGGAGTCAATAATTGTTGCAATCAATGGAAGACATTCATGACAATCAAAGCAAAGGAGTTA
Source organism: Astragalus membranaceus (assembly GCA_039519185.1). Taxonomy (NCBI): domain Eukaryota; kingdom Viridiplantae; phylum Streptophyta; class Magnoliopsida; order Fabales; family Fabaceae; genus Astragalus; species Astragalus membranaceus. The sequence goes on along the minus strand of CM076849.1, from coordinate 113,097,053 downwards.
CAAGACAAAGGGATAAATACAATCAAATGAAGACATTCATGACAATCAAAGCCAAAGAGTTACAAGACAAAGGAATAAATGCTACAGCACCTCATTATTGGAGCATTATGGAGTGTAATTCCCATTAAGTTGTGCTTGTGTAACCTTTCCTAGTCTTGAATTGCTTGTAATTGATTTTTATTACACTAGCCTAGGATTCTATCTTGCTAATTTCGAAATTCCCTAGCTAGAAGAGTTGTAATAGCTTTTGGTCTTCTTTTTCTTGTAACAACAAAGCACTCTTCTTACTACAAATAGAGGGTGTAAGTGTGATTGATCGTTTAACAAAGATTTTATCCATATTTTGAGTTCATACTCTCTAGGTTCTGGATTGAACCATTTTATTTGATCTTTATCAAGAAATCCTTTTCTTGTGGTGATCCTCACATTCATAGGCTTATCCTAGTCTTGGATTAGACAAGGTGGCGCCCCTTATCTTCATTCCATTTTCTTCACAAAAATCACCAAGAATACTATATATTGTTGAGCATATTTTTCCATTTCCCTAAACCCACGAAATTCCCTTTCATTTCCTTTCCCATAATTCATCCTTTACCAAAAAAATACAAGTTACAACCAGGACCCCAAATTGAAAAGCTAAGAATCGGCCAAATTTCAAACAAGGTGGCCATCATACAGTCAATAGCATAATAGTATTTATTTCTTCTCATCAAGCTACTAATTAACCATATAGTCTTGAGGAAAATGGATGACTCACATTTCCATACCTTTGATCAGGAACTCTGAAGCTAAAAATAGTCTTGAGCCCAGGAGCAGGTTTGTCAACTGTGATAGTTGCCAAGAGCTGTAATGCATATACATTATTAACTATAGTAAAGAACATCTACTAGAAAAAGAAACTTAACAAGAAAAATAAATCAAATTGACATATGTCAAGGTTATCCAATCAACATTCAATTAATGAATTAGAATATCTATTTCCGAATCGTGATTTCCAAGAACATCAGCTTTTTTGTTTAGGATATATCTGTTTAAAAAACAAAGATTAATAGGATTATGGGACTTAAAGAAACCCACAAGAACATCAGTTAAAGGAATGATGTACCCAGTAGCATTAAATATGACCCTTTCTTGCATGTGCTATTTCTCATCTCTTACAGTGAATCTGATTTCCAAGAAGGGACCAAAGAAGATAACCGGCAGCACCATAAATCTGTCATTTAAAGGAACAATAATCAAATAGAGACATGGAATCAATGGGCTCCTATTGATCTTTTGTTCATTTGTAAGAGAACAAAAGATCAAGTGTGAGAAGAATAAGACCTTACCAAGTTGGTCCTTGTAGCAGATCAGTCCAACCTCTACAATAGCACCAGTAAGAGTATTTGTCCTAACAATCATGGAAATTTTGTTCAAGGCCTGTGTGCTATGTCAGTGATGTGTAAGACAATAAATTAGCCCATCAATAGCTATATTTCATCAAAATGAGTTCATCCCAATTAGACCCCTTGTTCCCCGTGCACACAAGAGACACAACAAAAAACTAGGACTTCCATGTGGGTGAAACTTGAACAAAGTTAAACTGCAATTTAATCAAATAGCTTAAAAGCTTGATTCAATAGTGAAACGGGGTAGCTTGGCCAAATTAAGAAAGGCTTCTATTGGCTTCATGATTAAGCATATAAAGTCATTCATTTCTACATAATGAACATTTCTGCTAATAATTCTTTCAGGAAGGATTTAAATGACATCGTTTTATCCCTTAAAACATGAGAGAGTGTACCTCAAGAAATTTTCCTAGTTCTTCAATGTGGAGACTAGGCCATCTTTCATTAAAGGCTATCCCTTTTGATCCCAATACATATTCAGCGAAGAAACCATATTCAGTTGTGTATCAAAAAATCAGACTCTGAGATAAAAACTAAAAGCAAATAGAGTTGCTGTATTGAAATAAAAAAGATCAAACAAATGAAATGAAATCAAAAATCGAACTGAAATCAAAACTAAAAACGAAGTGAAAGTGAAATCAAAACTAAAAGCAAACAGAGTTGTTGTATTGAAATCAAAAAGATCAAACAAATGAAATGAAATCAAAAAACGAACTGAAATCAAAACTAAAAACGAAATGAAATGAGATCAGCAGCAAGAGTGAAAATGAAACGAAATGAAATGAAACTATACGAACCTGTCATGTGCGAAGAGGAAGAGGAAGCAGCAGCAACGGCGACGGTACTCGCGGAAGCTACAGCAACGGCGACGGCGAAAGAAGCACAATGACGGCGGAGGAAGCAGAAGCAGCAGCGTTTTGAGTTTTCTGATTTTTGTGAAAGGGAAAGAGAGCTCAGGAAAGGCTGAGTGAATGAGTAAGGAAGAAAGAGTGAAAAGTTAGGGTTTTTGGTAAAGCAAATGAAACTTAGCATCGGTCCTCCGACACTAACTATAGTATTTAAAAAATTAGCGTCCGCTAAATCCAATGTAGCGTCCGCCATGGCCGACGCTATATGTTTTTTTATAGAGAAAAAAAATCTGTGGGCTAGCGTGGGTCTGACCGACGCAAGCCCAACGCTAATAGCGTGGGTGTCGTGGCCGACGCTAAATAATGGACACTAAAAAGCCATTTTCTAGTAGTGGTACATCATGATAGGGGATGAGCTTTACAAGAGAAGCGCTATTGGGGTATTGTTGTGGTACCTCAAGAGGAAGGATGCCTATATGGTGATGGCTCAAGTGCACGAGGGGATATGTGGTTCCAACAGGTCTTGCCCCATCATGAAGCGGCTTAACTACAGACAGGGATATTATTGGCTGACGATCACGGCCGATTGTTTCCAATTTGCAATGGGGTGTGAAGCTTGACAACTGCATGGGCTGATCCAAAGAGTGCCAGCAGATGAGCTCCACCCCATCGTCAAGCCTTGGTCGTTCAGAGGGTGGGCCATGGACTTAATTGGCAAGATATACCCTCCGAGCTCTAAGGGCCATAACTTCATCATTGTAGCTACCGACTACTTCACCAAACGGGTGGAATCCGTACCCTTGGGGAGTGTCAATCAGACCGCGGTGATCAAACTCATAGAAAACCCAATCATATATAGATTTGGGATTCCCGAGATCATCACGGCCGATCAAGGCACAATGTTCACAAGGGAACAAGTGGTGGCATTTGCCAAGGAATATGTCATCAAGATGAGACACTCGTCTCCATATTATGCCCAGGCTAATGGACAAGCGGAGGCTACCGTCGAGGTTTGTCCTCTATGTTTTTCTTGATGACAAACCTTGACGGTGGCGTGAAACCATCAATGAAGTCCTATGGGCCATGAGGACCAAGTCTACAGCCACGGGGCGACTCCCTATCGTTTGATATATGGTCAGGATGCTGTACTACAACTTGAGATTAGTGTAGCATCATTGAGAGTGGCTCGGCAGCACTCTCTCAGTATGGATGAGTACCAACAGGCCATGTTGATGGAGTTGGACTCGGTGGATGATGATAGAGTGGATGCCCTCAGCAGGATAGAAATAAATAAGGCTAAGATGGCCCGCGCCTACAACATGCATGTCAAGCCAAAAAAGTTTGTTGAATGTGACCTTGTTTGGAAAACTATTCTGCCACTTGGGAAAAAGGACCATAGGTTTGGCAAATGGTCCCCGAATTGGGATGGGCCCTGTATTATAAGTGAAGTATTCAACGGCGGGGCATACCGTCAGATTAAGCTAGACGGAGAGGAAAATTCGAGACAAAAATTAACGGCAAATATCTTAAAGCGTAGTATCCTACTCTTTGGGAAAGTATTAAAGGAAAAGAGAATTAAAAGAAGGTTGCAACTGTTAGAGTGGCACGCCACATACCGGTGACCTAGTAAGAAGTTAAAGTTACTCATCTACTATAACTTCATCTGCCATAGCCCCCGTAATAACCTCTGCAGTAACCTTATCTGCTACAACCTCCGCAAAAACTGCATCAGATGCAACCTCATCTGCCTCTGCAGCTGCAGCCTCATCTAGCACCTCCAGGTTTCCGAAAAGGAGATCCGTTGGCGGGCATGCTTCTGATATTGGAACACCCACCACACTGTCAGCGTCGATCCTGTGGCCTACGACTTCCTCGGTTGAAGGGGCGTTGCCTTCTGGAGAAAGGGGTTGCTTACCTGCCTCAGCCTCGTCATCTGTCTGAGCTAAAGGTATCTCCTCGGTCTCCAAGACTGGTGGAGCGAGGACTTGCTCGTAGGATGTCCGCCGAGTACCCCATCCATTGACTGCTTGAATAATAGCCTCCCGGCTCTTGTCAAGATCGGCCTCCAAGCCAGGTCATTGTGGGAGGAGGAGTGCGAGGTGTGGATCCAGTGTAGAGCTGCGATGAAAAAGCTGGACAATGTCAGAGGTGATGTTTGAAAGTTTGTTGCCGGCTGCGGAATGCTGAGGGGGGTCAGGGAGGATATCTGGTCTTCAATAGTTTGCACCCTGCAGGCATTCTTCTCCTTCTTGGCCAACGTAGCACGTTTGATTTGATCAAGGGAAACAAAGGCGACCCGATAGCCAGCCTTTTGGGCTTGAAAAGACTCCAATTGTTGCAAAGAAGATTGGGCCCGATTTTGGGTAGCCTTGGCTAGACCTTATAAATATGAAATGTCCCCGAGCTGTAGTGCTATATCCCATAAAACCTCTTTCTTGGCAGAGGGAACGTCAGAGGAGTTGGAAAGTCGGAACAGTGAAGCCCTGAGATCAGCTACCTGGTTAAGATCAATTGGGATTTCCCCGGCCAAGGCAGCCTCCACTCGGCTAAGATCCGCATCAGCAGGGGAGGCATCCACCACTGGAGTGTCGAGGCTAAGGAAATAGCATTCTAGCTCTTCCTCAATCACATCCGGGGTGGCAAGGGCCTCGGGCTGTTGAGTGATGGTAGGATTGGCCTCCTCAAGAGAAGGGGGACCGGTCACCATAGTATCGTAAATAAAATACAAAGGTTAGGGAGGATGACTTACAGAGCCAGATATTAGACTGCTACGAGCCTGAGCACGAGGGGGTGGAGGTGATTCCACCTAAGTGCGGAGCCTCTGCAGGAGTGTCCGAAAGTTAGAACAGGTAAATGGCAAAACGCCCAAAGCATATCTAAAAGAAAGAGCTTACCCGCAACCACTTGAAGGAAGGGGAATTTTCCCCAGTAGCATGAGTGGCAGGGGGAGGTGAAACTGAAGTAAGCATATCTCCAGTTCTTTTGCGGTGAAGGAGAGGAACATCGTAGTCATCATCATCGTCTTCATCATCATCCAGAGTAACTACCTCCGGCGTTGGGGCTACAGGGGTGTAATGCCAGATCAGATTACGCTAACAAAGTAAAAGGAACGATAAGGCAATAGTCAAATGACTTACTGGTGGTAGAAGAGGGTTGCCTAATAGACTTCAGGCAAGGTGAAGAGCGATGAGGAGAGGGATTGGAGAGCAGTGGTATTTTCTTCTTCTTCTCAATTGGCTTATCCATCGAGTGGACAGCTGTGTGAGGTGGTGGACTCACACTGGCAGCCACCGAGGTAGGCTAAGTGGAAAGGCCCTCGACTAACCCCAAGTACTGCTGAAGATATTCGGTGGTGGGGCGAGGAAATAGATACTTCGGAACGAGCGACCACCAGGAGGTATGGCTGCTGGTTTGACCAACCTGGCAGTGATAGGTACCCCAAGAGAAGGAGAGGAACTTCGCCTCCTGGTCTACCACGAGCTTGGCAAGATCGGTGAGGAGAATCTTTCCTTTGCAGTGCTGTACAACCATGGAGTCGTGGGGGACTGGAACATGTTGGCTGATCAGCGATCGTACGCGGGTCAAAATAATAATAAAGAAGGTAAATATAGTATCAAAGTTAGAGACCTTGGTTAAGGGGGGTTTTAAAGAAAATTGTTTGATGTTTAATGAAGAAAAACAATTAAAGATAGACAATCAATCCATTGGTTTCAGGTGCGTTTCTTGGATTTCTCATCGGTTCTAAAATAAAGATTTGTGCAAGGTTTAATAATTCTTGATTGATCATAAACTAAGTGAACAAGGACCAGTCAATTTATATGAATTTACAGCATTTTAAAGCAAGCGTCAAAACAGTGTGTTCAATCAATCGTGATAGCGAACAAGTGCCAGTAGCTACAAGCGTCATAGACTCTATCATTTCCTATCCAAAATAAATTAAACAAGCGATAAAAAAGATTGTATAATGAAAATTGCAAAACAGAATCATGATTAAGTCATTAAGCAAAACTGAATCATAAAACGAATCACATAAGCAAATCAGAGTTTGAGTAATTAAGCAAAACACAAACCGAATTTGCAGCAAGAATTACCGAGATGAAATTGATAGAGAAAGAATTAAAACCATAAAAACAAAATAAACATTAAACACTGAACCTCAAAATCCTTACAGCAACACCCTTCACCAATAGATTGATCTAGGACTTTAAGCTTCCATGGAGGATAGGGCACAAAACGTAAAATTGAAAGTAGGAATGAGTAAGAGAGCCAAGACGGCTCTGAAAAGTGTATTTAGTCAAGTGTTTAAACAAGAATCAAGTCAAGTTCTGGAGTAACTAACAAACATGAGTGAGTCATACCCAAGAAAGGAGAGAATGACAAAATGTAGTTCAGCCATTAAAAGTCTTAATTCTCACCAGGGACAATGACTATCACAGATGATGCAGCATTTAATGCTCATATCCAACTTATTATACCAAGAGCAACAAGAAATCAATCAAGTCATGTCAAAACACGTATGGTCCTAGAATAGTAAAATCACTCACAACTTGTAAAACCAAGAACTCATGGAAAAACATATTAAAATAACAATTTTTTTCTTTCTTTATAGTTAAAAATTAAAAACATAAAAACAAAAAGACACAACCCCACACTTAAATTACACAATGTCCTCAATGTAACCAACAAGTATATCTTAAGAATAAGGAAAGAAAACTCCCTCTTGAAGGTGGAGGACTTGAAGCTTGTGGGTGGTTGGTATATGGCAAAAAAGACTCTTTTATGGTTACCCCACACATGTTTGGTCACATTCTTCTTCCACACATCCAGAATCAAGGAGCTGAGTTGTTGTTGTGTTTGACACATTTTCCTATGTTCCCTTAGAGTTGTAGGCAACTTTTCCTGTTCAAATTCAAGGTTAGCTGAAATAATCAGAGATAAATTTCCACTTCCCTCTAAGTATGCATATTGTAAATTTTCAGGGAGTGGTTTGTCCTGTTTATCATCAACAGGTTCAGGTACTCTTGGAGTAACAATAGCTTTGTTACTTTTCACAGCAAACGTTTCAGGCACCCATGAAGTTTTAACAAGAGGAATTTCATTTACATTGAGAGTATTTGGCTCATTTGGATTCATTATTGTTTGGGCAGGCAGTTGGTTTGTTCTTTGGGCCTGTATCTGATTAACTGCAGTGGTTAACTGTCCAACTATTATCTCTAATTTGCTAAGTGTGGAATCCGTTGTTTATTGGAATTTGAGATTTTGAATAGCCATTTGTTTAATGAGATCCTCTAGTGAAGGTTCATAAACAGCACCCATGTTATAATCAATAAAATCAAGATTAGAATAAAATTAAATAAAAGAAAAGTTATGCTAAAATTATGGCAGAAAATAACAAATGAATCAAACCTAATCTAAAAAATATAAAAACATAACAAAAAATCTAATAAAATCAAAATAAGATTATGTAAATTTTTTTGGATTTTTTTGAGATTATCAAAAATTCGAAATAGTAATTAAAAATAGAAATAGAAAGTTTCGGATTTTTCGGCCTTAGCTCCCTTTAGGGAGTCCTATTTCTTGATTTGTTTCTGATTTTTTGACCAGTTTTCGGAGCAATCGAAGAAAGTCGCCTCAAAATCGATTTTTTTAATGCCTGGAAATACTAGAATTCAGCAGAGAAAGCGCCTGTGACCTGTAATAAAACCTGAAAACTCAACAAAAACACAAACTAAAATGTTAGTAGTGTTAGTGGGGTCCTGAAGTTGGAAATCCTTAATTAGAGATCCCCGGAAACAGCGCAAATTTGATAAGCGGTTGTACGCGATTCAAAATAATTAAAAAAAAGGTAAATATAGTATCAAGGTAAGCAACCTCGGTCATCTCTCGAGGACCTCTAAATACAGAAGTTACCAAAATCAGGAACCAAAATAAACAATAAAAAGGGGGGTTTTGAAGAAAAGAGTTTGATGTTTAATGAAGAAAAACAATTACAGATAGACAATCAATCTATTGGCTTCAGGTGCGTTTCTTGGATTTCTCATCGGTTCTAAAATAAATATTTGTGCAAGGTTTAATAATTCTTGATTGATCATAACAGTGTGTTCAACCAATCGTGATAGCGAACAAGTGCCGGTATCACAATTAACATCATTACTGAATTCTATCAATCCTATAAACAGCGTCTTAGACTCTATCAATTCCTATCCAAATTAAATTAAACAAGCGATAAAATAGTTTGTATAATGAATGTTGCAAAACAGAATCTTGATTAAGTGATTAAGCAAAACTGAATCATAAAACGAATAACATAAGCAAATCACAGAGTTTGAGTAATTAAACAAAACACAAACCGAATTTGCAGCAAGAATTACCGAGATGAAATTGATAGAGAAATAATTAAAACCATAAAAACAAAATAAACATTAAGCACTGAACCTCAAAATCCTTAAAGCAACACCCTTTACCAATAGATTGATCTAGGGCTTTAAGCTTCCATGGAGGTTAGGGCACAAAATGTAAAAATGTAAGTAGGAATGAGTAAGAGAGCCAAGACGGCTTTGAAAAGTGTATGTAGTCTTAAATATTTGGCACAAAGAAAAATAAAAATCACCAAGTGAAAAGCTATAAATAGTGCATTAAAATACACTAATCATTGGCCAACGCCGAACTGCCTGGCGACGAAGTGGGGTGGTAAGGTTCCACAGTTAAGAGGATTGGTATTGGAGGAGATCTTGGCACCAGCGATCAGATCCCGAGCAATAAGGACACAGTTTCAATGGATAATCATGTCGTAGTGGTCGCCGGAGGAGGGGTCCAAATCTTGAGGGGTGAAGATCCATTGGGGACCGAGGCCCTTCTCCAGGGACGGACACCAACAAAACCATTGGGGTCCATGTCCAGCAAGACTCGGAGTGCCTCCACACGCTCCACGGGCAGATTAGGGGTGGCAGCAAGAGCACGTCCCAGGACCTCAGAAGAGTCCGTAGACAAGTCAGAAGTAAAGTTTGGAAATTAGAGCTGCGCCCAGAGTTGCAGAAATCAGATAGGACCTTCGGCCTAGGAGTAGGCGCATTTGAGGTGAGCGAGGAAGAAGGAACCCCAGGCATATTTTTGGCCAGTCTGCAGCAATTGAGCAAAAACAGAGAGCTCTTTGACGACACCAAATGACTTGGTGCTGTAGAAGAATTTGTTGAAGAAGTACATCAGGAAGGCGTGATGCTCCCCATCAGTATCTGGCCCTGAAGACTTGGCATTCTTGGCCGAGATGTTCGAGAAGGCCGAAGCATATGTATATGAGGGGTCAACGCCCAAGAAATCTGGGCCGGCATGGACCTCAATGCCGCCGGCAGGAAGCGCTAGGATGGCGTCCACGTCTAGCAGTGTGGAGATCAGAATGCCCCATGGGAATAAGAAGGCAGTCATAGTGGTTGACCAGAAGGACATCAGAGGGAACAGGAGATTGGCGTTGTGAGAAACCTCCTGGGTTGACACCACGATCTTATCGTAGATTCCCCAAGCCTTCCAGGCTTCACCCTATTGTTTGGCCAGTCTGGCTACCCAGTTGTTGTACTCGTGGTTGCTCTTCAGCCATCCCCGGAGTTCGTGGAACTTGGCCTCAGCATTTGTAACATCCCCTAATTAGCTAATTTAATTTAATTAAATTAGCAAAGAGGTTAAGATAATTCATTGGCTAAATCTAATATTTAGCACAAGAGGTTTATTATGAGTTGATTAATTAGCATAAATTACTTAATTATGTGATGTTTGAAATAAATGATTTATAGTTGTGCATAATTGAAATATTATGTTAAGTTAGGGAGTTAAGGAACAATTGTGGAGTTAGGAGTGGTTTAAGTGAGAATTAGTGAGGAAGGGTATTTTAGTCTTTTTACCCATTTTAGTTGACTATCCTTAGCTGAACCATGCCAAGAACCAGCAGCACACTCACTTGATAGAACTCAGAAAAAGAAAACAGAAGAAATAGGGAGAAAGGGAGGGAGTGAGACCGAGAGAGAGAAAGGGAGCCTAGAGGGGAGGGCTTCCGTGGAAAACTTGATGCATGTTGCATCCAACTACACCATTAAACTCATCTTCTCAACCTCTATCCACTGATACAAAAATTTTCATCTACATCCCTCTCTACCTTATTCTACCATTGTTGAAGTGGCAAGCTCAAAGTTCATGAAAATGGGTTGGATGATAAATGCATGTTTTTTTTCGAGTTTAGTGTGTAAGAGCTTGCTGGACCTGGGAAGCTCGAATGTAGGGTGTTGGGAGAGTGGTTGTGTTGTGAAAATGGGTGCAAACTCAAAGTCGCAAAATCTGCTTAAATTCGTTTAGCACAGCCTCCAGTAATTCTCGCATAACTCTTCCCACAGAACGTATTTGTTATTCATCTTTAGTTATATGGATACTAGACAGGAAGCTCTTCATTTTCAGCACAAGAATGACCTAATTTGGTTAAGTTTTGAGGGAGATATTAACCCAACAAGTCAATGTTGCGAATCAGTGAGAAATCTTACCTAGCCACATTGTTCTGACCATAGCTCACTAAAAACCCATTATCTCAGCTCGAAATCAAAACCCACCGAAACTAGACAATATTTCCTTCGTAATAGACCTTTGAATTGGAGAATTTCGTGAAGTATTGAGTCAGTTATGCATGATGCAAAACTGCTCACTGATGCTGTGAAAACAGAATCGGAGCTAGAACGTCGGTTTGTCGAATTTCGTCCGACTCGTCAAAGTTTCGAGAGATATCGATTCCGTAGATAGGAGGGTGTTTCAGTAGCAAGGAAAAGTGATTGAGTTGCTGAGATTTGAATTTGGTTGCTGTTCCAAAGGCAGAATCGAGTCCTAGACGAGTTCGTTAAAGGAGCGGTTCGAAAGAGTTCGTGGTTTTTGGAGTGGTTGAGTTCTCGGAGTCTCGGCGTCTTGCGATTTTCATCGCAATTGGTGAGTTCTATACTTGCTTAGGAATTTGTTTCGTTCCTGAAATGAATGTTGCATGTTCTGTTTTGCATTTCGTTCAATTTGCGTCAAAAATCGTAATTTAGAAAATGGGTGTAATGATGTTTATGAATGAGTGATGGATTGATTATGTGATTGTCAGGGTTGATGTTTTGGATGTTTATAATTGCTTAAAATATGCCTAAATTGTAGTTTGGATTCTGTTCTTATGTTGGATTTGGTGTTGGTATCATTGGGGTCGAGTTTTGGGTGAATTGAGTGAGTAAGGTTGTTTTAAAATCACTTCCAGTAGCCAAAAGCGCCCCAAGCACTTCACTGAGCGTCCAAGCGCACGGCAAAAAGAATCAAAATGTCCAAAAGCGCCCCAAGCGCTTCACTGTGCGTCCAAGCGCACGGCAAACAGAACCCAGATAGCGAAAAGCGCCCCAAGCGCTTCACTGTGCGTCCAAGCGCACGACAAACAGAATCAAAATGTCTAGAAGCGTCCCAAGCGCACGGCCATGCGCCCAAGCGCACGTAATAGTTTTAAAATTTATTTTTCCCACTCTTTTGGGTATCAATGATGTTCCAAATCTCTCCCCATTTTATTTTCAACCTTGCCCAATGAATTTAATACATGAATGCCATGAGTTTGAGTATGCTTGAGATGAATAATTGAAATTGTCTTAAGTTATGAAAGTAAAGAAAAACCGTACATTAGTAAATGTGAGTGTACACACGTCAAGTCAAGATAAAAGGCTGAAAGTCTAAACAAGTCATGTAAGTTCAGGTCATGTAAGTCAAGTCAAGATAAGATAATGGACCTTGAGTCCCTTCATGTCATGTTAAGTCACTGATTGTAAGTCTATATAGATAAATAAACTCTCAATCCATGTAAAAACAAGTAAAGTTACTTTCCCTCGGGGAAAGGTAGATGGTATACTTGTAATAATATGAGTATATCGAGGGTGACGATCCTCCAAGATTAGCATACTAGGGTGGGGGAAGTCATGAGCCCCAAATCCTAGGCCCACATGTTTTGCCCACTATTGATTAGCGGGATGGGTTCACCAAAAGCCGGAGAAATAACCATGCTAAGGTAGGCTTGAGGTGTTGTGCTAAGTTCATGAAAATATGATGTGTAGTTGCTTATCAGGGCTACATCAAGAAAGTACTTAATATAACGAGTAGTTGCTTATCAGGGCTACAAGTTACAAGAAATAATACACGTGTCCACATGGTCGCTTATTAGGGCCATGAGTTCAAAGCTAAAATATGTTATGTAGTCGCTTATTATGGCTACATCAGGAAAGTAATTAATTTAATGAGTAGTCGCTTATTAGGGCTACAAGTTACATGAAAATAATATGTGTCCACGTCGTTGCTTATGAGGGCCACGAGTTCAAAGATAAAGTTTAATAAACCGCTAGAGTTAGTAAGGGGTCTCGGTAGGACTCACTGAGATAATATTTATCTCACCCTTTATATGTTGTGGTTTTTACAGAGAAGGAGGGGAAAGCAAAGGCGACGAAGCACGATTAGCTGGTGCGACTCAAGGAGTCATCAGAGACTTGATTTCCTGTTTAGGCCTTTATGCTTTTCTAGTTATTTTACCGATTGTATGACTATCACCGTATAAGTTGTAAAATTGTTTCCGCTACTTTATGTTTTGAGTATTGAACACTAGGATTGTATAAGTCTTAAGATATGAAACTTAAGCATTTTCAGGAAGTTATTAAGGTTCTAAGAACCATTTGATATTTATTATCGAAATTTTTAGTCTGTGTTCATTATTCATTAACATGAAGTTACTCTGATGTATTCCATTTAGTGCATTTTGGTATTTCTACAAGCTAGAAATATCGGGGTGTTACAGCATTGAACCAAGATGTCTTGAAGGGGAGATTCAAGAGACCAAAACGTTGTTGAAAAGCCTCGAAACTATGATCGGCGTTGGTGGCAATAGGGCGAAGAACAGATAGAGGGCCGATGGTAGTAAAGATAGACAGAAAAGCACCCTGAGGAGAGGGGGTAACAAAGGAAGAATCTTGTTTGTTTGCAGCCATGGTTGGTGGAAAACGGTCTGAGAAGAAGGGGGAATGCAAAGGTTTCTCTCGAGGAGTAGGGAAGAATGAATGTGCAAGAAACCGTGTACAGTAGGCGTGATGGCAATTTATAGCCTTGAGGAGGTAACCGACGCAACCTTGGGATATGTTGCGCTGCCTTTTTCGATTTGCGTGAAGCGAACCGCCATGTGTCACAAAAAATGGCTGTTAGCCGCCTCAACCGTCGAATCAAGTCACATCAAGGGTTTTTGTACCATCAGTCACGTCCCCGCGGCCATACGACAACACAAAAATGGGGGCAATTGTTAACACCCAAAATAAATAAGGTCGTAGGCCGAGGGATGAAGGTCAGAGTAAAGAGAAGATCTGGGTACCGAGGAAAACTACCTGACAATTTCCAGTAGATATTTGCTGAAGGGACAATCTCAAAGAAGGGGGCTCGAGAAAAAGGATAATATGAACACCCAGAGGAGGGATTGAGCTCAAGGAAAAGCAAGTCTTAGCTTATAGAATGCCCTGACCACGATAGCTCGGTTAGCCTAAGTTTGATGGCTGCATGCCGATGATAAGGATCGGCCGAGGAAGTGTAAGGACGAGGTAAAGAAGACTTGGTTGGGAAGCAAGGAAAGGAACGTGGACACAACGTGGGAGCAATTGAAGAGGTTTTGGCACCCCACTAACCGTGCTAGTGGGATCGTGGGTAGTGGCTCCGATTTATTAGGACTAGGACCGAGATTAGGCGTTGATTTTCAATTGATCCAACGGTAGGCAAATGTTAGCTCACATAGTGGCCGACGACGGTCTATGTATATATATAGAGAAGAATACTTGTACAAAAAAGACACACATCAGTCAATAAACAATCTATTTTTCTCTCGCAATTTATCTTTATCGGATTTTTACTTTACTTTCAGGCATTAGTCAATAGATAATCCAATCCCCGCGTCCCCTCTACCCAACCTAACACTCTTTGGAGGAGTTAGGGAACCCACTGTTGAGGAACAGAGTTCTTTCCTCAACGCAATTTCTTGAAGAACAGATGAATCAAAGACTGCCCAAACCTCTGGCCGATCCCACGGCTAGGATATAAGAGTTTGACGACAACAAAACCAAAGGATGGGCCAAACTTACGGATGACTATCGGGCTTGGTTTGAAAAATTTTCCCACGTCAAGTTGAGGTCTTGGAAAGCCCGGGAATTCGACGACATGATTCGTCTGTCTACCCTCAACATCCCTACCAACTATGACATGCTTCTACCTCTTTTGGGTTTCTCATATCCCACAAGACATCGTTTAAGGTTTCATGCCACCTTCGAGGCTTATCTTCCGTGTTCTTCTTAATAAGATGATGATCTTGTTGGTAGCCTTGGCCTGTCCGTTAGCGAGGGCATAGTAAGGCGTCAAATGCCTCATCTTGATGCTGTATTCTTGGGCGAAGTCCACCACTCGTTCCCCTGTAAACATGGTACCTTGGTCAGTAGTGATGGTCTCGGGGATCCCAAACCTGTATATGATCTCGTTCTCAATGAACCGAATCACTGCAGCCTGGTTGACATTACCCATGGGCATAGCTTCCACCCATTTAGTGAAATAGTCTGTGGCTACGATAATGAAATTATCTCCCTTGGAGATGGGAGGGTATATCTTGCCAATCAAATCCATGGCCCATCCCCTGAATGGCTAAGGCTTGACAATTGGGTGGCGCTTGTCCGCGGGCACCCGTTGAATGGGGTCGTGTAGCTATCAAGCTTCACATCCCTTGGCATACTCGAAACAATCGACAGTGATAGTCGGCCAATAGTATCCATGTCTATAGATCAACCACTTCATGATGGAGCCAGACTTTTGAGAACCACAAATCCCCTCATGAACTTGAGCCATGACCAAGTAGGATTATTTTCTCTTGAGGCATCGCAAAAGTACCCCATTGGTTCTCTTTTTATACACCTAATCACCTGTTAGGACATATTTAAGGGTGATAACTCTTAAAAATAAGAGTTACTTATGCCAAACCAAATGAGAATTAAGCTTGTTCAATAGTAATTAATGTAAATAAATAGAGTATTTGTATATAATTTAATATAAATGTGTTCGTAGTGTTTAAAATGTATTTTGGGCACTTTTGGTGCCATTTTGTGGGATTTTACCTTGTATTTAGTTGTGCAGGAAATTTAGTTCAGGTGTTGTTCGTAGTGCTGCGATAGTACGTGCGTAGCTGCCTTGCGCATAAAGAATTATCTGAAATGGTCCCCAAGTGTTGAAATCAATGAAAAAGGTGTTTTGTCTTATGTGGAGGTGTGCAAAAGGAATCTGTTTTATTATTGAGGCACTACAAGACAAAATGTCCTTACTTTAGTGTTGCTTTTACACTTTTCAGCACATGCCTTGTGTGAAGGGTCCTTGGAGAGAGAATTGCATATAAAGGCAAGGCTTAACGTAAAAAGGTGACACCCCCACTCATCCATACCCTCCATCCACGAAACCCTAGCAGCCACCATCACCCCATCTTCATCCATTCCACCTCCATCACCAGTTTTGGTACCGAAACTCCATTTTTGGAGCTGAGAATTCACATTCTGCAGCACAGTTTTTCATTAGCACAGCACAAATTCTGTGGAGCAGATATGCAGCACTGGAAACTTATTTTGAGTTCCAATTTGTTTGTAATTCCTTCCTCCCTATGTGTATTTTTTATCTAAGCTGTAATTGTGATTATCATGACTTCATTTGGGGTAACTAGGTACTATTTTGTCATGTCTAAGCTCATTATGAGCTAGATCCTTTTAAGTCAAGACTATGTGATGTATTTTGGAACCAAATGCTTAGTGTTGTGATTAATGTTTGATGCCTCATTAACTTGTGCAATTTAATGTCATACACTCTTTTGAGCTTGATCACTTTAATTGGGGTAATGTTCTTTAATTTCTGGAAATGATTAAAGTGTTGATTTCACAAGTTAATATAGTGAAAGGTAATAGGAATATTACTTTTTCCAAGTGAAGGATAGGAATATGAAGCTAGGGTTATAGTGTGATCTGAAACATGCTCTACACACTACAGAATGAACTCCAATGGGAGCTTAGGAATAAGGGAACCTTGGCAACATTCTGTTACTAGGATTGGAAAATTCACTTTCAATTCTGCACACTGAATGCTGTCATACCACTAAGTCATTTGGGGAAAAATTACTCAACTAACTATTGGCTGTTTCAATCCATTTTTACATCTTCTTAATTACTTTTTACTGTCATTTCAACTTTAGTTTACCGTCCTAATTTTCTTAATCAAATGTGTTACTTGTTACTTTATTCTCTCACAAACTAGATTAGCTAAATTGGACATTTGTGAAATTAACCATAATCAGTCCCCGTGGGAACAATCTCTACTTATCACTTTATTACTTGTTTGACTGTGTATACTTGCACATGTTTTTACACAACAAATGGCTCTCTGTTTAACCTTGAAATCAACCCTAGCAGAAGGGTTCCCCAAATAATCCGCTAGCATCCTTATCCAAGCATCAGCTAGGTCTTTCTCGGCCTCCACTGCGACGCCCAGATGCATGACTTCCAAGTTCACGCCTTTATATCCGGAAGCCTGTTGAGTGAGGTCATTTGCTTGCTGATTCTTATCCCTGAGGACATACATAATGACGCATCGACAAACAGCTTTAACAGGCTATAAGCCGAGGCGCGCAATTCTCTCAGCTAGGCATTATACATCTGTATTTGTTGGTGATTTGTTTACTTACTAGCTGAGAATCCCCTTTTATTTCTACATAATGGACCTTCAGGGCGGCCAGAAAGTCAACTCAAATGATCAAGGCTTTGTACTCGGCCTGATTATTGGATACTCTATCTTCTATCCTGCACATGAACCTCCATGTCTTTCCACATGGGTTAGATATAACTATCCCAACACCTGCCCCCGTTTGAGTGATCGAGCCATCAAACATAAGAACCCAAGGTTTTAAACTAATGTAATTAACATGCTCGGCTGGGGGGGTCATGGACTTCCACAAATGGGTGTTAGGAAAGCAAATCGGCAAGGGTCTATCCCTTGACGGACTTTAAAGGTGCATAAGATGAAGAAAATGCATTCAGTTTAATGGCCCACTTTAAAAGTCTACCTTGCAAGACAGGCCTATTAAGAAGGTACCTTACAATGTCAACTTTGCATACAACTAGAACCTCTTTATGCAATAAATATTATTCTAATTTAGTACAAGCATTAAATAGTGACAAACAAAATATTTCAATTGGAGAATATCTAGTCTCTGCATCGTTGAGAATCGTACTAAGGTAATGGATAGCTCGCTCGGCACCTTTGTCGTCATCCTGAGCTAGGAGGCAGCCGATGGCTTGGTCTTCGGCCCCAATATAAAGGTTCAATAGTCTTTCAGGCAAAGGAGGGACTACGACTGGAGGATTAGTCAAGGTAGCATTGGTCTGATCAAAGGCCTCCTGTTGTTTTGCCCCCCATATCATCTCCTCGATGCTCTTCAGTCTCAACAAAGGCGAAAAAGCTCTCATCTTACCTTTCGAGTGAACATTAAACCTCCTTAGGAAGTTAATCTTATCAAGGAGACTTTGTAGTTCCTTCTTGGTCCTGGGTGGCCTAGCCTCCAAGATCGTTCGGGATTTATTCTTTTCTACCTCGATGCCTTGGTTATGCACCAAGAAACCCATGAAGTTCCATGCTTTTGCCGATTAAGTCATGCAAGATTGCGTTCATCGCCCTTTGATAGGTGGCTCCCGCAATCTTCAGTCCAAAAGGCATGACCAACCACTCATAGATGCCTAAGGCGCCGGGGTACCTAAAGGCAGTCTTATGGGTGTCCGCACTGGTTACCTAGATCTGGTTATACCTAGAGTAACCGTCCATAAAATTTAAGATGACATTATTATCCGCGACATCGACTAGCATATCGGCCACTGGCATACCATACTCATCCTTTGGTGTGGCCAAGTTCAGGTTTCTGTAATCAATGCAGACCCTCACTTGACCATTCTTTTTGATTACTGGCACTATATTGGATAACCATTCCACATACCTGTCGGTTCTTATAAATCCAGCCTTCAGTAGCCTCTCTATCTCGACATTGATTTGCGGCATCAGCTAAGGATTGAACCTCCTCGATGGCTTCTTGTCGGACCGACATCCATCTGTTTTAGAGCTTGTTCCAGCTCGGTCAGATGTGCTTCAAAGCTTATGGACTTGACTACCACATGATCAATATATACTCCCGCGTGTAGATCTTCTTGGAGCTCATCTTCCTGTTGCATTGCACCAAACATAGCTTCCTCAATGCTGGAATATACCTGAAAACGGTGTAGCCAATCCAGTAGGCTCTGCAGTTCTGAGGAAATATCAAACATTGGGCTCGTTCTCTGGCCGTGGAACGACCAACATTTTAAGTCTGAAACCTTCTCAAGTCAATTTGCATGATTCCACTCCTCCTTCCTCGTATCCCCTTGGTATAGAGATGGGGCGCATTTGAGGAGAGTAGAAGATGGCCTCGAACATCTTAACTTCAGTAGGGAAGGGGTTCGGATCGGCCTCAACTATTTCCACCTTAACACATATCCATATCATCATTTTCTGGTGTAAAGTAGAGGGAACGCATTCACGGGTATGGATCTTGTCCCTACCGAGGATCACAGAATATGACGGCTTCCCTTCTATGATGAAGAAAGTCGATCGTGTTACCTTTGACCCAACAGTTACCCCTGAAACTAGTCATGGTCGTTGGGATTAAGTCCTCTGCGTCCTAGCCGAGCTACTTCATGGTAGCCAATGACATGAAATTCAATACAGCCCCACCATCTACGAAAACTCTATTAAAGAGCTTCCCGTTTAGATGGGCCTTGATATACAATTTTTCCAACTACTTCACCATGTTCGACGTAGGCTTCTCAAAAATCATACCCTATGTTACTTGGTTCTCTGATTCTGTCAAGGCAGCCCATTCAGCCTCCTCGACAAAAACATCACCTTCAAGCTCCCTGGGTTGCCCCTTTGTTCCCTAGAACTCTAGTGGCAGCAATCCTATCATCTCTATCTCTGCAAGGAAACCTTCACTCTCCTCGTTCAATATATCGTCCAAGATAGCATCACTTATCGACTCGTCTATCAAGAAGAGCGGCCCGAACGAGTCTTCTTCTTCCTTACCCATACCAATGTCCAAAGTGTCGTCGGCTAACAGCTCTGGCTCGCCTTTGGAAGAGGAAGCCTAGGCATTCGCCGCTAGTGCTTGGGAACCCTTAGGACTATGAGGGCCATATAGGAAATTCATAACAGCGTTGGTGTCTGGACTACCAGTCATTTCGACGGCCCCGATAATGTTGTTGAGCTCGGTTCCCACCTTGGGAACAGTACCATATGGGAGTGTCACTACCGTGGGAATCACATTGGCACTAGCCTCATCAGGTTTGGGACATTCCTGTTCCAACGCAGTGGCTACAGATGTAACGCCCCAAAATAATTTAATTATTTATTTAATTAATTTATTTAAGGCTTACAATATTTATTTAATTTAATTTATTTTATTTTATTTGTTTAGAAGGTGTTGTCACGAATTAAGTGGTGCGAATAAGGGCCCGTGATCCACAAGTAGGCCCGTGACCCATTGACTAGTCATAGGAGTCGACTCACTTAGGGGTCTTGGGGGTTAGCCTTCATTCATTCATTCCATCTAAGAGAAAGAAAAGAAAACGTAAAAAAAAGAAAGAAAAGGGTTCGAAGAGAGGAGAGGAGAAAAGAGAAAAGAAAACTTGCGAAGGGGAGAGTGAGAGAAGAAGGGCGAATCACTCAAGGAGGAAGAGAAGGCTTGTTGGTGTCTTGCAATTCCTTGGAGCTTTGCTTGGTGGTTTCGAATTCTAAGAGGTTAGGGGGTCCTCTTTTTATCTTTAATAGCTTATGTGATGAGTATTGTCTAGGGTTAGGTTTTAGAATGATTATATTGAATGAATTGTGTATTATAATGTTGTTGCTATGCTGAAATTGAATTGCGCAAAAATGTGTTTAATTGGTATTGAAATGGATATGGTGCGCAATATGCATGCTATGGGTTTGATGTTATGACTGAAGGATTTTTTGGTGATAAATGTGTTGGTTAGTGTTTGTATTGATAGATGGTGTTGGTGATTTAATTTGGTGTAGTTATGTTAAGAGAAACTCAAAAATTGATGGAGCCTTAGGCGCCTAGGTGTGTGTGTGTGTGTGTGTGTGTTGCTGGAAATTCTGCTGGGCGCCAAGAGTTGTGCTGCCACTGTGGTGTCTGTTGCTGTTCCAGGCGCTGGTTGCCCTCCTGGGCGCCTGTGCCACTGTGTTGCCAGTTTTGGCGCTAGGCGCCTTGTGCCATGGGCGCCAAGGGTCCCAACTTTCTGTTGTTCATTTTGCGAAAATTGATACTGGGTTTTCATGTCCAAGTTAAATGGCTCGTGTAAAATAATTTTTGGAGTCATAGGAGTTGTGGTCTGTCCTGGCCTTAGGCGCCTAGTCCATTGGCGCCAATGATGCGTGTCACATTTTGCCAAAATTTTTGTTGGGTTCCCATATTCTGAGTATTTGGCTCGTGCAAAATTAATTACGAAGTTAAAAGAGTTTTCTTGCGTGTTTTGCCAAGGCGCCTTATGCATGGGCGCCGTGTTCCTGCGCCAGTTTTTCCTGCGCCAGTGTCTGGGCGCTAGGCGCCCTGCGCCAGTTTTTCCTGCGCCAGTATTTGGGCGCTAGGCGCCCTGCGCCAGTTTTTTCTGGGCGCCAAAATCAGGATGTTGCCCAAATTTTCCCAAACTTGTTTTTAATGTAACTTTTGACTCGGTTATCCAACTTTAACCGTTCAAAATGCGTTTCGAAGCTAATTTAGGTGTCTATCCAAATATTCTGGTTTTATACAAAAATGGATTATTTTACTGCTGGTTCTGGACTGAAGTTGTTCAAGGTGTCTAATTGCAATTTTTATTCACTTTCTCCTATTCCGTGTCAATATCCTAAAACGGTTTAATTAAATTGGTACTGATTTATTGGTGAGTTTTATTGGTGAGATTTATTGGTGAGTTTTATTGGTGAGTTTTATTGGTGAGATTTATTGGTGAGTTTTATTGGTGAGTTTTATTGGTGAGATTTATTGGGGAGTTTTATTGGTGAGATTTATTGGTGAGTTATGGTGAGTTGATCAAATGTGAATTGGTGAATTGAGTGGTGTGTTGTGGTGCATTGTCATGGCGTCTCATGAACCATGTGCATTATCGGTGAGCAGAGGCTTCGGCCTAATTTTAAATGGTGAGCAGAGGCTACGGCCTAATTGTATTTGGTGACGGATCCGACATGCATGTGCCCGTGGAGTTTGGGTTGCATTTCATGCATAACCATACCTTTTGTATTGTTGTTTTGGAGATTGTAATTGTGATGGGGGTTGCTGCCTTTGTTGTGAATCGGTGTGCCTAGTTACCTTTCCTATGCAGTGCTTATTGTAAGACCCTGTTTTTCGTGCGCCGTGGTTCTTTTGGTATGTGCTCGTTTATGAATTATTTTGAATTTATAAAATTAAATTATTTTACTTTATTTTGTGTCGAGTTATTAAAATTAATCGAAATCACACTTAAATGTATTTTTATACACTATTAGTAATACATGATTGTTATTATATATATTTATTAAGATTATATGTGAGTGTTTATTTATTAAGTATAAAAAAAAAAAGAATTTGAGAATTTAACTCATAACAACCCACGGTAGGGTTGGTTTTTAAATGAAAATCACTACACACCTCCCTTACTGCTAGGCGCACCCCCCCTGACTTCTCCTTTTACTTTAAAAAAAAAAAAAAAGTTTCTAACCTACTGTTCACGTTCATCTTCCTCCCGAAGCTTCAATGAGCCGCAGCACAACTCCCACCATGAAACTTCTCTCTTCACGTTCCCTCTCGTTTTGCCACGAAATAGTCCCAAAATTTACTATCTAACTCGAAATCGACTTCTGAATCCATTTCTAGTGTCTATTATATCGATTAGAGCTTCGTTCATCGCATTCCAAAGCTTTGGGCGGACTGTAATTGTCGATTTCCGGCCACCACAGTTTCCGGTTTAAAAAACGGACGCCGTTTTCGGATTCTACGCGTCGAAACCTTCGGGAAGCACTAGTCTCTTTTTCGTTTCGGTGAAGTTGACGTCGGGCCCCTTTTTCGGTGAGACAATTACCGTAATTCAATTTTTGGTTCCGTTAGACTTCGTTTCAGTTTTAGAAATTCCAAAATAATCAGTTTATAATTACTATTGTTTTTGTTCAGCCATGTTTCACTCTCTATACAACCTGTGAATTTTTCCTCGCGCCCGTTGAGTGTTGAACTGTCGCTACCGGCACATTTTCTTGCTCTTGTTGATACCGCAGATTTCTCTTATCAAGGTAAGGGTGGGTCTCATCTTCTCTATAATAGGGTCTTATGATGGGGACTAAGTAGGGGTAGACTCTATGTATGCCATTTTATGTATTTCTAGTGATTATTGATGAACCCTAGGCATATGACAACTTGTTGCTGAGAAATTGTGGTTTGCATGCTAAGTGCTTGGATACTCCTTGATGGTATTGTGATTGATAATGATTCGGTGGATGATTTTTGATGACTCTCTATGTGTTCATGATTGATTTGTGATGTGATATTATTTTTACGGTTGATATGCGATTTGAAGTTGTTTGTATGAGTTGTATGTGATTTGATGAAGTTGTGTTGCTCGAATTGTTGTTGCTGGATTTTGTTGTCTAGGTGCAGAATTAGGCGCCCTGAGTGGGGCGCCCTGTGCCAAGCATTGTTGTTGCTGGAATTTTGGCCACGGAATTAGGCGTCCTGCCGATTGGGCGCCCCGTGCCAAGTTGTTGCGTTTTTCGGTTGAATTTTCCATTTCAGGAATTGGCGCACTTGTGCTGGGCGCATGAGCCAAAGTTTGTGTTGCTGAATTGTGCTTGCTGTTGTGCTGAATTGTGCTTGCTGTGTGTGCGTGTCAGTGTGCGTGCGTCGTGTTGCTTCCGGATGTCTAAGTTGTGTCTTAGGCGCCCAGTGCCTGGGCGCCATTTTCAGGACGTTCCCGATTTTTAATAAAAACTGTTTTCGCTATAACTTTTGACTCGGGTGTCCGTTTTAAACGTTTCAAAAAGTATTGTGAAGCCCATTTCATTGTCTATCTGTGTGTCCCATTTTTAAACGCGAAAACTTATTATTTTCTAATGGTTCTGGGCGCCCAAGTGGCTGCCCCGATGGTAGTTGTTGTTGCGTTGCAAAACTGTTTTCGGTGTCTAAACCTTTTTGGTGTCAATGACAATGTTCTAAAGAACGTTTCTGCCTTAGTGGCCAACATTAATTATAATGACGTGTAAATGACTGTTTTGCCCTTAGTGGCTAATATTATGTATAATCACGTGTAAATGACTGCTTGCCCTTAGTGGCTAATATTATTTATAATGACGTGTAAATGACTGTTTTGCCCTTGGTGGCTAATATTATCTATAATGATGTGTAAATGACGATGACGCCCTTAGTGGCTAGTTAAATGACCGTTTTGCCCTTAGTGGCTATTATTATTTATAATGATGTGTAAATGACGATGATGCCCTTGGTGACTAGTAAATGACGTTTTTGCCCTCAGTGGCTATTGTTTGAGTTGATGATGTTTATGAATGAGTGACGATGAAAACCCAGTGACGTTTTGAGGCCCAAAAAGGCTAAGTGATGTTAAGGCCTAAAAGGCTAAGCGACGATGATAATAAGCGATGATGAATTATAGCGACGATGTTGTGTGTAGTTATGAATTGACAGGTGTTGTGCCCTTTTTGGCAAATTGGTAAGTGACGGGTCACATTGTTGACTGTGTTTGTGTGTGATGCATGTCGTAGTGTCCCATGCATCCCATGTGCATAATGTGAAGAATAGGCTTCGGCCTCTTGTGAAGAATAGGCTTCGGCCTCCTGTGAAGAATAGGCTCGGCCTCTTAATTGTGATGAATATGGTACCATCATGCATATGCCCGCGAGTGGGTTGCACTTCATATACTTACATAACATTGTGATGAGCTTTGGTAGTGATTGAATTGATGTTTGTGATGTGGTCTATATAGCTGGCGTTGCGATGAGTTGTTGTGGTGATTAATATTGATGATTGATTTGATAATTCGTGACGCGGTTGATATAGTGTCATAACCCTAGCATAGTACTTATCATAAGCTTTATTATATTGCTAGATGAACTCACCCCTTCTGTTTGAATGTTACCCCTATGCGGTAACGTGCAGGTGATCTTGAGTGAAGGCTTAGGTATCTTCACTAGCTGAGTCGGGTCGTCTGCTCTGATTATGTAACACTAGGGGGAAATGATGTTGTTTAAGTTACTTATGGTTGTTGTTGTTGTTGGATTTTAGTATTGTCAGCCTTGCCTGGTTGCAATGCCTATTACAATTAAATTGTTGGATTTTCCGCTGTGAGGTTATATTTTAATTTACAATGACGTTTTGTAAGTATTATAAGACTGTTTTCGAAAAGCGAGTAATTTGGCGCGTGATGTTTAACGAAGTAAGTGTGACATCCCTTGTGGTGTATTTAAAATTTGAAAACTCTGATTTTTATGCAAATAAATTAATGGGTAGAAAAGGGGTGTTACATTAGTGGTATCAGAGCAATGGTTGGTCCGTCCGGCCAAGTCGTCGAGTCGTTGTGTCGGTTAACGACCAACTGTTGTCTTTTAGTACTAACCGTTGTTTACATTACAGGTTGTTCGAATCAGGTAAATTTTTGGATTGTTCGGTCCTAACCAGACTGTTTGTGTTGTTTATTGTGCTTTCCTTGTGTGAACTCTGTAATGTTGTCATTTACTTGTTACCTTCTTGCCTTTGAAACTTTGTGTCCACAAAAGCCGCACTTCTATAGTTTGACTTTGTAGTGGTTAATTGCATTATGTGATTTTGTGGGTTAAAATGTTTATTGAGTCTACTCGTAATCTTATATTAAACTATTTTGGATGTTCACAATGTATGTCATTTATTTAATTAAATATTACTATGTCATACACAAAGTCCTTCGATGTTTCTTTATTTATTTATTAATGCTCTAAACTTGGTGCTCCAGGGAATTGCTTTGTCAATTATTTGATTTAACGTTGCTACTTGACGAGTAACGTGTTGTGATATTTTGATTACTATAAATATAATTTCCCCGCCTAAATGTTATAATTATTGAGTTCTTTTATTTTAATGGGTGAGATTATATATAATGATTTTAAATGTGAACTATATTTTTATGTTATTATTTGTGTTAACTTGGTTTATCTTGTTATTCTGTTTGCTTAATTGTTTTTGTGTATACCGTGTTGTGAACTCCCTTAACTATCATATAATATGTAGTATGAATGACTTGATTAGTTGTGTAGAGTTTCAATCCGAGTTGATTAAGTATAGCTGGTGCATTACATTATTTATTAGTTTCTGATAAAAGTTTAATGATGTTACCGTAATTTTTCCAAACATTGACTTTGTGTGAAAATTTGTTAAATTAGACCGTGTAGAAGGTTTGTGCCCGTGTTTCAATTATATTTGATTAGGTGACAAAAAAAAAAAGTAATATGGTCTTGTTAGTATTATAGGTTCCTTTTCTTTTCCATGGAACTTAGTAGAATAATATGGTAGTAACTAAATTAGAAATGTATATTAGTTACTCTTTAAAATTGAATGACTTTGAAAAACCGAAAACTATGCCTACTAACTAAATTATTTCCTCTATATCGTGCTACATTGGTTATTATGCCTAAATCGTTAACTCTTATTTAAGCCATTTTTTTTGAGTGACTGGTAGCTAATCTCATTGAAATTGATTTTCTTGCTTGTTTGGAAAATGCTGAGTTTAAGATCCTATAATATAATATATTGGACATGACTTCATTGGTTACTCTTACAACGACTAATGTCTTATGGTATTCTAGGGACTTGAGGCCCTAAAGTCTCGAACTCTATGCTCAACTCTTTCGTTAGACTTTTCTCTCACAGCCTCCCAATATTCGATATTTTTCCCGAAATCACTGAATTGTCTTAGTTGCTATTCTAGCTTTCTATCGTTTGGAATTTAAACGTTTTTCCTATTCCACTCTTCTTTTACTCAAGGTTGTATTAGACGATTGAGTAGAAAAACTTTATTGTTCAGCCAAAAAAAAAAATTCTTATTTTCATTAAAATGTGTCATGAATATTTTTCTCTTGAGCTGTGATACTTGTGAATACTTACGCGGAAGAATAAACTTTGATAGAGTCTTGGTTGTACGGATGCGTTAGACCGACACATTATTTACAATCCGGAATATATTGAAGATATTTTGTACATTGAGTGTTCACTACTCCTGATTCTAAACTTTCCATTGTGCAAGTTGTGCTCAATCTTCTGCTTATACCTTCTGTCCCTCCTTCTAGATGTTGATGACATTTTCTCTTTTGTGACTCCGATATGGTTTTGATTATTCTCCTTTGTTTGAACTCTTAAAGCATTTTATTCTTTGATTTTGCCCTTGAGCCTATGAAATTTCGAGGACGAAATTTCTTTTAAGGGGGGTTGAATTGTAACACCCTGTTTTTCGTGCGCCGTGGTTCTTTTGGTATGTGCTCGTTTATGAATTATTTTGAATTTATAAAATTAAATTATTTTAATTTATTTTGTGTCGAGTTATTAAAATTAATCGAAATCACACTTAAATGTATTTTTATACACTATTAGTAATACATGATTGTTATTATATATATTTATTAAGATTATATGTGAGTGTTTATTTATTAAGTATAAAAAAAAAAAGAATTTGAGAATTTAACTCATAACAACCCACGGTAGGGTTGGTTTTTAAATGAAAATCACTACACACCTCCCTTACTGCTAGGCGCACCCCCCTGACTTCTCCTTTTACTTTAAAAAAAAAAAAAAGTTTCTAACCTACTGTTCACGTTCATCTTCCTCCCGAAGCTTCAATGAGCCGCAGCACAACTCCCACCATGAAACTTCTCTCTTCACGTTCCCTCTCGTTTTGCCACGAAATAGTCCCAAAATTTACTATCTAACTCGAAATCGACTTCTGAATCCATTTCTAGTGTCTATTATATCGATTAGAGCTTCGTTCATCGCATTCCAAAGCTTTGGGCGGACTGTAATTGTCGATTTCCGGCCACCACAGTTTCCGGTTTAAAAAACGGACGCCATTTTCGGATTCTACGCGTCGAAACCTTCGGGAAGCACTAGTCTCTTTTTCGTTTCGGTGAAGTTGACGTCGGGCCCCTTTTTCGGTGAGACAATTACCGTAATTCAATTTTTGGTTCCGTTAGACTTCGTTTCAGTTTTAGAAATTCGAAAATAATCAGTTTATAATTACTATTGTTTTTGTTCAGCCATGTTTCACTCTCTATACAACCTGTGAATTTTTCCTCGCGCCCGTTGAGTGTTGAACTGTCGCTACCGGCACATTTTCTTGCTCTTGTTGATACCGCAGATTTCTCTTATCAAGGTAAGGGTGGGTCTCATCTTCTCTATAATAGGGTCTTATGATGGGGACTAAGTAGGGGTAGGCTCTATGTATGCCATTTTATGTATTTCTAGTGATTATTGATGAACCCTAGGCATATGACAACTTGTTGCTGAGAAATTGTGGTTTGCATGCTAAGTGCTTGGATACTCCTTGATGGTATTGTGATTGATAATGATTCGGTGGATGATTTTTGATGACTCTCTATGTGTTCATGATTGATTTGTGATGTGATATTATTTTTACGGTTGATATGCGATTTGAAGTTGTTTGTATGAGTTGTATGTGATTTGATGAAGTTGTGTTGCTCGAATTGTTGTTGCTGGATTTTGTTGTCTAGGTGCAGAATTAGGCGCCCTGAGTGGGGCGCCCTGTGCCAAGCATTGTTGTTGCTGGAATTTTGGCCACGGAATTAGGCGTCCTCGCGATTGGGCGCCCCGTGCCAAGTTGTTGCGTTTTTTGGTTGAATTTTCCATTTCAGGAATTGGCGCACTTGTGCTGGGCGCATGAGCCAAAGTTTGTGTTGCTGAATTGTGCTTGCTGTTGTGCTGAATTGTGCTTGCTGTGTGTGCGTGTCAGTGTGCGTGCGTCGTGTTGCTTCCGGATGTCTAAGTTGTGTCTTAGGCGCCCAGTGCCTGGGCGCCATTTTCAGGACGTTCCCGATTTTTAATAAAAACTGTTTTCGCTATAACTTTTGACTCGGGTGTCCGTTTTAAACGTTTCAAAAAGTATTGTGAAGCCCATTTCGTTGTCTATCTGTGTGTCCCATTTTTAAACGCGAAAACTTATTATTTTCTGGCGGTTCTGGGCGCCCAAGTGGCTGCCCCGATGGTAGTTGTTGTTGCGTTGCAAAACTGTTTTCGGTGTCTAAACCTTTTTGGTGTCAATGACAATGTTCTAAAGAACGTTTCTGCCTTAGTGGCCAACATTAATTATAATGACGTGTAAATGACTGTTTTGCCCTTAGTGGCTAATATTATGTATAATCACGTGTAAATGACTGCTTGCCCTTAGTGGCTAATATTATTTATAATGACGTGTAAATGACTGTTTTGCCCTTGGTGGCTAATATTATCTATAATGATGTGTAAATGACGATGACGCCCTTAGTGGCTAGTTAAATGACCGTTTTGCCCTTAGTGGCTATTATTATTTATAATGATGTGTAAATGACGATGATGCCCTTGGTGACTAGTAAATGACGTTTTTGCCCTCAGTGGCTATTGTTTGAGTTGATGATGTTTATGAATGAGTGACGATGAAAACCCAGTGACGTTTTGAGGCCCAAAAAGGCTAAGTGATGTTAAGCCCTAAAAGGCTAAGCGACGATGATAATAAGCGATGATGAATTATAGCGACGATGTTGTGTGTAGTTATGAATTGACAGGTGTTGTGCCCTTTTTGGCAAATTGGTAAGTGACGGGTCACATTGTTGACTGTGTTTGTGTGTGTTTGTGTGTGATGCATGTCGTAGTGTCCCATGCATCCCATGTGCATAATGTGAAGAATAGGCTTCGGCCTCTTGTGAAGAATATGCTTCGGCCTCCTGTGAAGAATAGGCTCGACCTCTTAATTGTGATGAATATGGTACCATCATGCATATGCCCGCGAGTGGGTTGCACTTCATATACTTACATAACATTGTGATGAGCTTTGGTAGTGATTGAATTGATGTTTGTGATGTGGTCTATATAGCTGGCGTTGCGATGAGTTGTTGTGGTGATTAATATTGATGATTGATTTGATAATTCGTGACGCGGTTGATATAGTGTCATAACCCTAGCATAGTACTTATCATAAGCTTTATTATATTGCTAGATGAACTCACCCCTTCTGTTTGAATGTTACCCCTATGCGGTAACGTGCAGGTGATCTTGAGTGAAGGCTTAGGTATCTTCACTAGCTGAGTCGGGTCGTCTGCTCTGATTATGTAACACTAGGGGGAAATGATGTTGTTTAAGTTACTTATGGTTGTTGTTGTTGTTGGATTTTAGTATTGTCAGCCTTGCCTGGTTGCAATGCCTATTACAATTAAATTGTTGGATTTTCCGCTGTGAGGTTATATTTTAATTTACAATGACGTTTTGTAAGTATTATAAGACTGTTTTCGAAAAGCGAGTAATTTGGCGCGTGATGTTTAACGAAATAAGTGTGACATCCCTTGTGGTGTAGTTAAAATTTGAAAACTCTGATTTTTATGCAAATAAATTAATGGGTAGAAAAGGGGTGTTACACTTATTCCATATGTTATTAACTATGATAAGAGACTCACCCTACTGCTTTTATGTTGCTTCTTATGTCGGCAACGTGCAGGTAATAACGAGTGAAGGTTACATGTAACACCCCTTTTCTAATAACCTTACTATTTAATAAAATCAGAGTTTCTTTTTTTTTTTTTTGAAAACAATCTAAGCGAGTGCTACACTTACTTCATTAAAATCAACAACTTCAATTTTTCATAGGTCGGTTAAAACCACAAGATACATAGCACCATGAAATACCGTTTAGTTCGCATCAACCAAATACCATCACCACCGCAGCGGAATAATAACAAGTTCAAAAACAAAACCAATACAGCATCAATAATAGTCTAACAGCATAAAGACAATAACACATAAGCATAAGACGCCCCCCCGGTGCTACGTATCAGAGCATGACACTTCCTACCAGACGAAGGCATAAGGGTAACCTTCACTCGTTATTACCTGCACGTTGCCGACATAAGAAGCAACATAAAAAGCAGTAGGGTGAATCTCTTTTCATAATTAATAACATATGGAATAAGCATTGCATAGGAAAGGTAACTAGGCACACCGATTCACAACAAAGGCAGCAACCACACCACAATTACAATCTCCAAACAACAATGCAAAAGGTATGGTTATGCGTGAAATGCAACCCAAACTCCACGGGCACATGCATGTCAGATCCGTCACCAAATACAAATAGGCCGTAGCCTCAGCTCACCAAATAAAATTAGGCCGAAGCCTCCGCTCACCAATAATGCACATGTTTCATGAGATGTTATGAAAATGCACCACGACACACCATACAATTCATCAATTCACCATTTAATCAACTCACCATTTTATTCATATTCTCACTATTGTATTAATCAGCTCACCAATTAAAATTAGGCCGAAGCCTCTGCTCACCAATCACACCATAATACACTCACCAACTCAACCCACCACTCACACCAACACCAATTTCATTTAGGCCAATTTAGGATTTGACACGACATAGGGAAAGTGAATAAAAATTGAAATTAGACACCTTGAAAAACTTCAGTCCAGAACCACCAGTAAAATAACTCATTTTTACATAAAACCAGAATATATGGATAGACACCGAAATTAGCTTCGAAATGCACTTTGAACCGTTAGATTTGGATAACCGAGTCAAAAGTTACATTAAAAACAAGTTTGGAAAATTTGGGCAACATCCTGATTTTTAGCGCCCAGCAAAAACTGGCGCAGGGCGCCTAGCGCCCAGACACTGGCGCAGGAAAAGCTGGCGTAGGGCGCCTAGCAAAAACTGGCGCAGGGCGCCTAGCGCCCAGACACTGGCGCTGGAAAACTGGCGCAGGGCGCCTAGCAAAAACTGGCGCAGGGCGCCTAGCGCCCAGACACTGGCGCTGGAAAATTGGCGCAGGGCGCCTAGCAAAAACTGGCGCAGGGCGCCTAGCGCCCAGACACTGGCGCTGGAAAACTGGCGCAGGGACACGGCGCCCATGCACTAGGCGCCTAGTGAAAACACGGAACACAACTCTTTTGGTGGCCAAAATCATTTTACACGAGCTATTTTACTTGGACATGAAAACCAAAAGCCAAAATTGGCAAAACAATCACCAGAAAATTGGGGCCCTTGGCGCCCCCATGACACAAGGAACACGGCCAAATTCTGACCCAACACCTGAAACTGACTCTTTTTGTGCCCAGGAACTCCCATACCAAATTTGAAAGCAAACCGAGCATCCAATCTCCGGGACCCTCGGTTCCATGGTGCCTAGACACGAGCAACACAATTCTGCAACACAGTGGCGCAGACAAGGGAACCCGGCGCCCAGTGTCTAGACACAGAACCAGAGACAGGCAACACAGACACAGCACATGGGCGCCTGGTTCCCAGGAGCTAGACACAGACTTAGACAGAATTTCCAGCAACACCCAAACTCCCTAGGAGCCCAAAGAGCCAACCAAATTCGAGTTCCTCACCACCAAAAATTCCCAAATTAAATCTCCAACCTTAATCTATCAATATAAGACTGACCATCACATTAAACACGAAAAATTCATTCAATCATAATACCAAACAATGGGCATGCATCATTCCTATTGTGTACAATTTCAACACAAATCAAACATCTCTTTGCACAATTAAAAATTCAGCATAGCACAACATCACAACATACCAATCATTCATAGAAATCACCCTAGGACCTAACCCTAGGCATTACTCATCACATAAGCTATTAAAGATAAAAAGAGGACCCCCTAACCTCTTAGAATTCGAGACCACCAAGCAAAGCTCCAAGGAATTGCAAGACACCAACAAGCCTTCTCTTCCTCCTTGAGTGATTCGCGAAACTCCTCTCCCTTTCCTCTTGCAAGTCGCGACTTCCTCTTCTCACTCTCTCTTTTTACGTTTTCTTTTCTTTCTTTTGCACACTTGAGTGAAATGAAAACTAACTCCCAAGACCCCTAAGTGAGTCGACTCCTATGACTAGTCAATGGGTCATGGGCTCACTTGTGGGTCATGGGCCCCCATGCACCTCCTAATTCGTGACAACACCTCCTAAATAAATAAAATAAAATAAATTAAACCCTGTATTAGTTAATTAAATTAAACTAAATATTGTAAGCCTTAAATAACTTAATTAAATAAATAATTAAATTATTTTGGGGCGTTACAATTCTCCCCCACTTAGAATATTTCGTCCTCGAAATTACCTGAATCAAACAACTCCGGATATGCTTCCCGCATCTGACTCTCCAGCTCCCAAGTCATACTCTCACCAGCAGCTCCTAGCCAAACCACTTTCACCAAAAGAATCTCCTTCCCTCTCAGAATCTTCACTTCTCTATCTTCAATTCGCACAGGCATAGTCTCCATAGTGAGATTATCCCGTACCTCTACTTCATCCATCGGAATCACATGAGATGGGTCCGGAACAAACTTTCGAAGTTGTGACACGTGGAACACGTCATGCAAGTTCGAAAGATTAGGCGGCAAAGCCACCCTATAGGCAACACTTCCCACCCTCTCCGCAATCTGATACGGACCAATAAAACGGGGAGTTAACTTCTTTGATTTCAAGGCACGCCCGACACCAGTCACCGGAGTGACTCTCAGGAACACATGATCACCGGCCTGAAACTCTAAATCCTTCCTTCTCTTATCATGATAGCTCTTTTGTCGACTCTGCGACGCTTTCATCTTCTCTCGGATTAGTTTTACCTTCTCAGTTGTTTCTCGCACAATCTCAGGCCCCAATACTAGAATGAAAACTGTTATTGTAGGTGAACTCTATCAACGGAAGATGAGAATCCCATGAACCTCCCTGCTCGAGAACACATGCCCTCAACAAGTCCTCTAACGACTGAATAGTTCTCTCCGTCTGACCATCTGTCTGCGGATGATAAGCGGAGCTCAACCTCAACTTAGAACCCAAAGCTTCTTGCAAACTTTTCCAAAATTCAGAAGTGAATCTTGGATCTCTATCAGATACAATACTTAGCGGAACGCCATGCAACTTCACAATTGTCTTGATGTAGATCTCTGCTAACTTTGGAACTGGATAAGTAATATCAATTGGTAAGAAGTGGGCAGACTTCGTCAGCCTATCCACAACCACCCATATGGCATCAAATCCTCTCACGGTTCTAGGCAAACTAGTCACAAAGTCCATGGAAATGCTATCCCACTTCCATTCCGGAATCTCCAATGGTTGCATCAACCCTGCGGGCTTCTGATGCTCAATTTTAGACTTCTGACAAGTCAGACAAGAATACACAAACTGTGCCACATCCTTCTTCATACCAGGCCACCAGAACAATTTCTTCAAATCTTGGTACATTTTCGCAGCCCCTGGATGAATACTCAACTTGCTCCTATGGCTCTCCTCAAGAATCATTCTCTTCATCTCAGCATCATCAGGAATGCAGATCCTATCTCTGAATCTCAATACACCTTGGGAATCTAACTTGAAATCCCCATTCACAGCTTGATCATTCACAACTAACAAGTCCACCAACTTTACATTTGACTTTTGGGCTTCTCGAATACTAACCAAAAATTCATTGCCAATCTTCAACATTCCCAATCTGACACTCTGCGGAGTCACTTCGCAAACTAGACTCTATTCCCGGAACTGCTCAATCAGTTCTAATTCTCTCACCATCATAGCCGACATATGCAAGCTCTTCCGACTTAAAGCATCAGCCACGACATTAGCTTTGTCGGGGTGATAGTTCAAGCCGAAATCATAATCCTTCAGCAATTCTAACCAACATCTCTGTCTCATATTTAGCTCCTTCTGATCAAACAAGAATTTCAAACTCTTATGGTCACTAAACACCTCAAATCTAGTACCATACAGATAGTGCCTCCAAATCTTCAGCACAAACACAATTGCAGCTAGCTCCAAATCATGAGTAGGGTAGTTCTTCTCATGGGTCCTCAACTGTCTGGACGCATAAGCTACTACCTTACGTTTTTGCATCAACACACCTCCCAAACCCATCTTGGAAGCATCACAATATACTACAAATGGTTGATCCGGAACAGGCAAAGTCAAAACGGGCGATGTTGTCAACCTCTTCTTCAACTCATTGAAGCTCTCCTCACAGCGAGCATCCCACAAAAATGCTTTTCCCTTACACGTCAATTGAGTCAACGGAAGTGCCAACTTCGAGAAACCTTCACTAAACCTCCTGTAATAACCAGCTAGTCCCAAGAAGCTTCTAATCTCTGTAACTGACTTTGGGCTCTCCCATTGTAACACAGCATCAATCTTGGCTGGATCCACGGCTATACCATTACCAGAGATAATATGACCAAGGAAACCTACTTCATTCAGCCAGAACTCACACTTAGACAACTTTGCAGACAATTTCTTTTCTTTCAACACCTCTAGTACTAACCTCAAATGTTCTGCGTGCTCCTCTTCTGTCTTAGAATACACCAGAATGTTGTCAATAAACACAACAACAAACCGATCCAAGTAACTATGGAAAGTACGATTCATGTACTCCATAAACACTCCCGGCGCGTTGGTAACACCAAACGGCATCACAGAATACTCATAGTGCCCATATCTCGTTCTGAAAGCGGTTTTCTGAATGTCTTCCTCCTTTACCTTGATCTGGTGATAACCCGACCTCAAATCGATTTTGCTAAACACTTTAGCACCTACCAACTGGTCCATCAAATCATCAACTCTAGGAAGCGGATTCCTGTTCTTTATTGTCACCTTGTTCAATTGTCTATAATCGACACACAGTCTCATACTCCCATCCTTCTTTTTCACTAACAATACCGGAGCACCCCATGGTGACACACTTGGCCTTACAAATTTCTTCTCAAGTAGATCTTCTAGTTGCTTTTTCGATTCAGACAACTCTGAGGCTGACATCCGGTACGGTGCCATAGACACAGGCCTAGTACCAGGTATAAGATCAATAGCAAACTCAACCTCCCTCTCTGGCGGAACACTTGGAATTTCATCCGGGAACACTTCGGGAAACTCACACACTACTTGTACCCCTTCAATGATCGCTTGATTCTCAGCAGACAATGACGCCATCAAAGCAAACAGATGAACTCCCTCTTTCATTACCTTATGCATTTGACCAGCAGGCAATGTAACACCCCTTTTCTACCCGTTAATTTAATTGGAAAATATCAGAGTTTTCAAAATTTCTTTTCATTTCAAAGGATGTTACACTTACTTCAATAAAACCACACTTCTCAATAGAACAGCTCAAAAACATAATAACTATGTATTACGTAGCACATCACTAAAAGGAGAATCTCAACACCACAGTTATCATCACAATAAAACTTAATGTCGACAAAATCAACTACACAGCGGAATAACAAATAAAACAGAATTGTCAACAAAACATAACAACCAAAATCATTTATAATATTAAGTTCGTCCCCCCCTGAGTGAAGGAACCTGGCGCCCAGCGCCTAGCACAATGCAACACATGCACACACACACCCGGGCGCTCGGCGCCCAGCGCCTGGCGCCCAGCGCCTTGGCGCAACACACAACGCACGCACACGGGCGCTCAGCGCCCAGCGCTACACACACACACACACACACACGGGCGCTCAGCGCCCAGCGCTGCCACCTGGCGCAACGCTGCACAGCGCACAGCACCCATGGGCGCCCAGCGCCCAGGCACTTTCAGCAACACAAATTTTTGCACAAATTCACCTACACATTATTTTCTTCAAAATTTTCACATAATCCATCATACCCATATTACAACCACTCCTAATCACATGTAAAATCATCAAAGCCACCTATCAAACAATCGAAATTCACACATCCTAAGCACAACATAGATCACGCATATACAACAACAAGACATGAATTTTCCAAACATCATCATGATCATAGTTAACTCTAGGCCATCACTACTTAGGATCTATCATAGGAATCGTTATAAAAATTGATAGAACTCCCCTTACCTCGTATTCGAAGAGTA
Organism: Astragalus membranaceus; assembly: GCA_039519185.1. NCBI lineage: Eukaryota > Viridiplantae > Streptophyta > Magnoliopsida > Fabales > Fabaceae > Astragalus > Astragalus membranaceus. The sequence goes on along the minus strand of CM076849.1, from coordinate 113,060,547 downwards.
GGAGCCCTCGAGACGATCACGAACGGAACCACGGCAACAATCCACGATCCTTTCCTCTCTTGGTGGCGCGACCTCTCTTCTCTTCTTCCCCTCTCCAACGGCGCGCCTCTCTTCTCTCTATGCTCTTTCTCTCAATTTCGCAAAAGCCAACCAAAAACCCTAACCCCTCTAGGCGCCTCTTCGCATATGACTAGATTCATGGGCTTGGGCTTCTCACTTAAGCCCAAGTCCATCTACTTTTGTGCCTCCATCTTCTAATACCACCTACACATATTAATATAATTTATAATAATTAAATTATATTCAATTAATTAATTTAAATTCCTAAATACTTAATTAAATAAATTAATTAAATATTTAGGGTGTTACAACTCTCCCCCACTTAGAATATTTCGTCCTCGAAATTTACCTGATCAAACAACTCTGGGTAGGACTCTCGCATCTTGCTCTCTAGCTCCCAAGTCATACTCTCGCCGGCAGCTCCTAGCCAAACCACTTTCACTAATGCAATCTCTTTGCCTCTAAGCGCTTTCACTTCATGATCCTCAATCCGTACGGGCATCGTCTCTACAGTGAGATTATCCCGCACTTCTACATCATCCATATGGATCACATGAGATGGATCCGAAACATACTTCCGAAGTTGCGACACATGAAACACGTCATGCAAATTCGAAAGATTTGGCGGTAAAGCCACTCTATAAGCCACATTTCCGATTCTTTCAGAAATCTGATAAGGACCAACAAAGCGAGGAGTGAGCTTCTTCGATTTCAACGCTCGACCAACACCGGTAATAGGAGAAACCCTCAAGAACACATGCTCACCCTCCTGAAATTCTAAATCCTTCCTCCGCTTGTCATGATAACTCTTCTGACGACTCTGCGAAGCCTTCATCTTTTCACGGATCATCTTGATCTTCTCTGTAGTCTCCCGGACAATCTCCGGTCCCAACACTACACTCTCTCCCGACTCATACCAACACAATGGCGTTCTACACTTTCGAAAACAATTAATACTCACAGATCTTCGAAAACAATTAATATGCACATGGTTAACTACTAACCAGTCCATACTAAGCAGGGACACTGTTATTTAGTTAGTGAATCAATTTAAAATGTGTTTGATTAATCTGATTTCCATTCCAACTGTTTGCCCCTACTTGAACCTTAATGTTATCAGATTGTGTTGATATAGAATGTTCAAAGAGGTTGATATCTCTCAAATGTTAGATTAAAATAATCCTATTTATAAGAATCTATCATGTTGGTTGCTGGAGTAGTTAATCAAATCAGTTCAGCACTCTCTAAATTTCTAAACATTATTCACCTTAAAACTTGTTCAGGGGCTCAGTAATTTATTTTTTCCCATTTTGTTGATATCCAATCATGTATAGAAGTTTATTTGATTTTTTCCCATTCTGCTTATCTCTTTTTTTATTTATACGAATCTATCATGTTGGTTGCTGGACGAGTTAATATGCAAAAATAAATCATCTAAGCAGTATTGTTGAGTGTGTAGCTAGCAGGTTCACCTTCAAAATAAATCATCTAAGCAGGGACACTGTTATTTAGTTAGTGAATCAATTTAAAATGTGTTTGATTAATCTGAATTCCATTCCAACTGTGTGCCCCTACCTGAACCTTAATGTTATCAGATTGTGTTGATATAGAATGTTCAAAGAGGTTGATATCTCTCAAATGTTAGATTAAAATAATCCTATTTATAAGAATCTATCATGTTGGTTGCTGGACTAGTTAATCAAATCAGTTGAGCACTCTATAAATTTCTAAACATTATTCACCTCAAAACTTGTTCAGGGGCTCAGTAATTAATTTTTTTCCCATTCTGTTGATATCCAATCATGTATAGAAGTTTATTTGATTTTTTCCCATTCTGTTTATGTAACACCCCATTCTACCCGACTATTATTTGTAAGAATCAGAGTTTCAAAATTTCGTTTCAATGGAATGCTACACATAACTCTAATCTAACAAATAACAAAATCAGCATAAGCGTTCATTACATCATTATAATACGCAACACCCTTAAATGGGATGGAATACTCAAGACTTCATCAAATAAAATCCACACACTAGAAAATGAATGTCTCGCAGCGGAAAATCACGTAATCTCAAAAATGCCGTACAACAGCCTCATCCAAAATCATTAACTCAAAGCATATAAAAAAAATTCAACAGCAAAAGAATAACACTAGAATCCTACGCCCACCCCCTAGGTGTCACGTATCAGAGCAGACCGACTCGGAAATGAAGGGAGTAAGCCTTCACTCAGGGCTACCTGTCGTAAACAACAACAGAAGGGTGAGTCTCAACTACATAATAAAGACTATAATAAGAAGTATATTCTATCATAGTGTCACACTCATACAGTCACACAGTGGCATAGTTCATACATCCAACAACTCGCATGCTTATCATTATGAGAATGTATGCAATACAGTTATGCATGTGGTACCATTTTCCCAGACCGCAGCCTCATCATCATAATATCAAACTCAGACCGCAGCCTTATCAACTCAGACCGCAGCCTTATCATTACTATATAAACTCAGACCTCGGCCTTATGTATGCATGAGACTCCATGACAAAGATCACAATCACAATTCTTAACGACATAATCCATACACCATATACCACCTCTTTAATAATCTTAGTTGTAGCCCCCATGGCCTCATCATCAATCAACTCAATTATTATTTCATCTCAATCACGTCACTAGGACTAAGATAGCACTTAGGAACCAATCTGTCACTTTCAGGACCAAAACGAAACACACTGCACATGCGCACTACTTGGCGCCCTGGGCGGCCACACTTGGCGCCCAACACAACACGCACACGCACAAACATAGTAGACCACCTGAACAATTAAAACCGCTCTAGCCAAGATGTTCAAAATGGAATTTGGTCAGGTGAAGACAATATTTGGCTCGGGAAAATCTGCTTAGAAATTGATTTGCACACAATGCCCCCTTTACTCAAGCTAAAACTAGGCCCGATAGGACCATTTCAAAACCACGCGTGCAAAACAGAAAATTCTTTAGCCACAGTGCTTAAAATACAATTTGGTCAGGTGAATACAAAATTTGGCTAGGGAAAAATATGTTCAGAACTCACAGCTCACCCCTAGGCACCACAAATATAGTCAAAACAACGCCCTCTTGGACAATTTCAAAACGGTGCGTGAACAACTGGAAATTCTTTAGCCAAAATGTTTTAAATACAATTTGGTCAGGTGTATACAAAATTTGGCTAGGGAAAATATGTTCAGAAATCACAGCTCACCCCTAGGCACCACAAACATAGTCAAAACAGCACCCTCTAGGACAATTTCAAAACGGTGCGTGAACAACTGGAAATTCTTTAGCCAAAATTTGGCCAGGTGTATACAAAATTTGGCTAGGGAAAATATGTTCAGAAATCACAGCTCACCCCTAGGCACCATAAACATAGTCAAAACAACGCCCTCTAGGACAATTTCAAAACGGTGCGTGAACAACTGGAAATTCTTTAGCCAAAATGTTTTAAATACAATTTGGTCAGGTGAATACAAAATTTGGCTAGGGAAAATATGTTCAGAAATCAAGTTTCACCAAAAACGCCCTTCACACACGCACACGCATAGCTAAGTCAATGCCCACTAGGACAACTCCAGAAATACACGAGAAAAACTGAAACCACTCGAGCCAAAACACTTAAAATCAAATTTGGGCACATGAATACAAAAGTTGGCACGACAAAAACTGTTTAGAAATTGAGTTTCACGTGAAACACCCCCCTAGGCGCACACCCAGCGTGACACAGGCGCCACCAGGCGCCATTCTGGACAGCACGGGGCGCCCAGACAGCAACACACGCACGCCCAGGCAGCAAACAACACACGCAACACAACACAACCCACTGCTACAGTACACAGGGCGCCATTTCCCTAAGCACTTGGCGCCCCATGCGACCCAACATCCACCAAACATCAAATTTCCAATTTTTTTTCCAAATCAAATCACAACACCAAATCATAAAACATGTTAAGATCATACCAACAACTTCAATTTCACACTTACACACCAATTACATATCAAAAACACGAAATCAACATGTTATAAACCTTAACTCAAGCCTAAATCGATTTTCTCATACAATTTATCAATTTCAACCAATTCAAACAATCAAATAAGACCCTATGATCTACATACCACCTATTATACTCTCTATTATAGAGTGAGACTCCCCTTACCTTGATTATGCCGAAAAATAGAGCTCTTTCCACCGAAGCACCGACAAATCACCGCAACAAGGAATCTTCTCCTTCTTCTTTCTCCTCTCAAGATTCGCGTCCTCTCTCTCCCTCTCTTGGACCATCACGAATTGATCAACAATAGAAGGGTTAGGAAAATCGAAAACCTAAACATTTGAAAGAGGAGGAAAATCGAATAAGAAAAGGACTAGGAGCTCTTACCTAGAGTCAAGATGAACGAAACCCTAACTCCTTAGCTTGAGATCGCCTTCTTCCTTCTCTTCTCCTCTCCTTCGACTTTCTTTCTCTTCTCCTCTCCTTCGACTCTCTTTTTCTCTTTTGGCACAAGTGAGGCGAAACCTAGACCCCCCTAGCGCCTAAGGAGCGCCTAAGCCAACGGGCTTGGGCTTCTTGGGCCATTACTTGCAGTTCCGGTATTTCCAACGCCATCCCCTTCAATTTAAATAAAATGCTCTATTATAATTTAATCAAAGAAAATTAGTGCAACACTTTAAATAATTTAATCAATTACTTAATTAAATCATTTAGGGTGTTACAGTTTATCTCTTTTTTTATTTATAAGAATCTATCATGTTGGTTGCTGGACTAGTTAATATGCAAAAATAAATCATCTAAGCAGTATTGTTGAGTGTGTAGTTAGCAGGTTCACCTTCAAAATAAATCATCTAAGCAGGGACACTGTTATTTAGTTAGTGAATCATTTTAAAATGTGTTTGATTATTATTTTTTTCCAGAATGAGTATGAAAGTCGTATTCTTGAAAGAGACTCACAAGAGGCACTAGGAGATGGTGTGTGTAGTGAGCAATCTGACAACAACATCTTCTTAGAGGTTGTTGGAGGTGTAGACAAGAAGAAAAGAATATTTGGTTTAGGTTCTGAAGGTGGAAACCACATTTCTTCTTCCAAACAATCTATGGGAATCCCTGTGTCTGAATATATGCAAATGAAGACTGCATTTTCTAACTTGACTGCTGAAAACCAAAGTCTTAAGGAGGAAGTGGGTCGGCTTCTTGCAACACAGGAGAAGATGCTGAAATTTATGGAGACTTATTCTCAGAATCATCCATGCCCGCCTTCACCTCCACTTGCTTACGAGGATGATCAACAAAATGATAATGACTATTATGATGAAGAATTAGATTGTTGATGTATGTTTAGTGTTTTTGAAACAATGATGTTTCTTTTGGATTGTAAGTTACTAGGTTCATGTATTTTTTTATGGATTGACAATACTTTTGGTTTCTATGGATTATGCTTATAAGCCTTAATATATCTTCATATAATTTTTAAAGGTAATTTTATTGAAATATATTCAGGTGGAAATATTTGTATCGAAAAACATCTGTGAAAAACATCTGTACTAATAGGGAATTTCGTTGGGTAATGTCCTATTTCTTTTAGCGACGGATATATGTTCATCGCTATTAGTGACGGATATATGTTCATCGCTATTAGTGACGGATATATGTTCATCGCTATTAGTGACAGATATATGTTCATCGCTATTAGTGACGGATACGTACTCCTCGCTATTAGTGACGGATATATATTCCTCGCTATTAGAGACGGATATATGTTCCTCGCTATTAGTGACAGATATATGTTCCTCGCTATTAGCGACGGAAATTTGACTTTTTTATTTCAGATTTGGTTCTGTTTTTAGGGACGGATTATGAGTTTTTGTGAGGGAAATATCCCTCTCTAATAGAGACGGATTCACATATCCCTCGCAAATATTTTAGTGACACCAAAATTTGTTACGAATTTTGGTCTCTCACAAATTCCGTCGCTAACCTTATTAGTGACGGATTTTACTTGTTTAGTGACAGATTTTTGCCGTCTCTAATTCCTGTTTTTCTAGCTGTGTTAGTAGTGTGATGTTTGGAGCAAAGGAATAGCTGTATTGCTCTCAAATTGGTCACAAATGACTTGATTACAATTGCTCCCAGGCTTGCCTATTTATAGGTGCTTGAGGATGATTCTAGATAATTCTACATGATTAGCATCTCTAATATATTCTAGATTTATCTTGTACATGTAGCTTCTAGGTTTTTTCTCTTTTGATATTTACATAGAATATTCTAGATTCTTTTACTTAGTACATGTAATGGTAATTTCTAGAATATCTTTGATCTAGACTTCAATAGAGAAATCTAGAAATTTGCATCACTTCTTTAACAGTTATGACCTTTTTGACCAATATTCTACAGTATTTATGGATTACACAAATTGGACTTTTAAACCCTTCTTAGATTGATTTTGAAGGTATTTATAGAATATATTTTAGTATATCCCATTAATAGGAAAAAGAACAAAGACATCTTAGAAAGGTACTATGTGTTTTAAAGTAGCAGCAAATGTATACCAAGTTTTCTAAAGGAAAATTTTGATTTGAAAAAGTCCTACTTTTAGGATAACTGGTTTAGGAAAGTGATCTGTACTGGCTGCACGCTTCGGTAAAGCTGAGGACCGAGATGCTCACCAAGCTGTGAAGCTTGCTCACTCCGAGTTACTTCTGAGATGATGGTTGAGATGAGTGTTTGGGAGATGCTCGAGGTGCTCCGAGTTGCGTTGATCCGGCGAGGGGGGTGGTACCTGTACACACTCTGATGCGTAAGTCAGCATTGTGAATAGGTGATGTGAGGTAATAAATGCGTACGTATATCATTGATGGGACATCGCTTTTATAAGGGTTGGCGCTTATACGTGGCGCGCTATGATATCCGTTTTTAGGAATCTACCTGAGCCATTTGATTAGCGGGAGACATCCACACCGTTGGTCTTGCATGGATCATGGGCTTCGTTAATTTTGGGCCCAAATGTTGGGTCAGTCCAGAATAGAAAGTATGGTTGTGAACTCATCTAAGGTTGAACCCATAGGTAGACAAAACAATCTAAGAATTTGAGTGAGAATCGAAGTTTCCCCAGATTAGTTGGGTAACATATGAGATTGATAAAAGAATTCTCTAAGTTAGCATTTCCTATAACCCACTTAGCTGAGAAATTTAGACCTTAAGTGTGATCAGACAAATATGAAAATAAATTTCTGGAAATAAAGGGAAGATTGACCACTTCACCCGTGTTATTCACCCGTGTTAGCATTACTTGAACTCTTAGGAGATACTAGAGTATATTGTGATGATTTATATTAGGATTTAAGTTGTACTTTAATGTAAGAAAGAAGATCAATGAACTATATTTCTAGACAGTTGAGAATTCATTAATGGAAAAATCCTAATCATGGTTTAGAAAAAATTGCCATAAGATATGAAGGAAACTTCTTAATGGTTGTGATTTTAGTTTATGATGCCATCTTAAAGTGATAGATGTTGTTATGGATGCTTAAGAAGTTATTACGCATTTTCCACAATTTTGATTAAAAAGTTAAAGTTGTTGGAACAATTTAAGGATCTTAATCTGGGTACATACGTGTACAATGATGGACTACTATTGAGGAAGATGGATTTAACCAGTCAGTTTTGAGAAGAATAGAGGACAAGTAAGGAGAGGGTGAAGTTTGAGTAAGTTGGAGGATATTGTAAATCATGAGAATGCAGAAAGATGCTAGTTATGTAGTATCTATGTCCTTAGATTTGATATGATTTGTATCTCATATGATAGAGAACTAGGGAGACGATTTTAGAGAAAGTCCACCAGAGTATATTTAGTTTCCGCTTCGAACCCATGAAAAGGTATGAAGAAAGAATGTTATGATGGCTATGTATGAAGAAGAAAATAGCTAATCTAAGTTTTGTTGTGCCTAGTCTATCAAGAGCTAAGATCGAACAAAAGAACCTTGCAGGTTTGTTACAATCATTAGACATTCCAAAATGGAAATGGGATAGAATTGCAAAAGAATTGTAGTTAGACTTCTAAGAAGTTCGATACTGTTAATATTTGAGGTAGTAATGCTAGTTTAGTAAATAGTTGGATAGTAGAGAATGCTTTAGTTGATAGTTGGAAGATGATAGTAGTTAATTAGTAGTGTGATGTTTGGAGCAAATGAATAGTTGTATTGCTCTCAAATTGGTCACAAATGACTTGATTACAAATGCTCCCAAGCTTGCCTATTTATAGGTGTTTGAGGATGGTTCTAGATAATTCTACATGATTAGCATCTCTAATATATTCTAGATTTATCTTGTACTTGTAGCTTCTAGATTTTTCTCTTTTGATATTTACATAGAATATTCTAGATTCTTTTACTTAGTACATGTAATGGTAATTTCTAGAATATCTTTGATCTAGACTTCAATAGAGAAATCTAGAAATTTGCATCACTTCTTTAACACTCCTCCTTGATGCAAACTTCGGAAACTCCAAGCTTTGTTCTTAGTTCCTCAAACTTGACTCTTGGTAATCCCTTCGTAAATATATCTGCAACTTGATCTTCTGTTGTGCAGTACTCGAGATGAATCTGCTTAGTTGTCTCTGCTTCTCTAATAAAGTGATATTTTATAGAAATGTGCTTTGTTCGATGATGATGAACCGGATTCTTTGCCATTGCTATAGCTGACTTGTTGTCGCAGTAGATTGTAGTAGGGAGATCTTGTTGTTCACTCATGTCTTCAAGTATTCTCCGAAGCCATATAGCTTGACTTGCCGCTTCAGCTGCTGCCACGTACTGAGCCTCTGCTGTTGATTGCGCAACTGTTGCTTGCTTCTTAGATCCCAATGAGAAAAATCCTGATCCTAGTGAGAAAGCATAGCCCGATGTACTTTTCATGTCATCAATAGAACCTGCCCAATCACTGTCGCTGTAGCCAAGCAATCTTGAGTTGGTAGTGGTTCTGTACCATATACCAAACTCCTTTGTTCCTTGAAGGTATCTTAAAATTCTTTTTCCTGCTCCATAGTGAATTTGGCTCAGCTTCTGCATGAATCTTGATAGAAGACTTGCGGCATACATGATGTCTGGGCGTGTAGTAGTGAGATATAGTAAGCTCCCTATCAAACTTCTATAGCGCGGTGCATCAGCTTCTGGTGCTCCGTCTTCTTTTTGTAACTTCTCATTTGTCACGAGCAGAGTAGCTACTGGCTTGCATTTGTTCATGTTGAATTTCTTTAATAGTGCTTCGGTATATTTCTTTTGACAGATGAATATTCCTTCTTTTTGTTGTTTTACTTCTATGCCGAGGAAGTAGTTCATCAAGCCAAGATCTGTCATCTCGAATGTCTTCATCATGTCTTCTTAGAAATTAGCGATCATCTTCGTGTTGTTTCCTGTGTAGATTATATCATCTACATACAAGGAGACAATGAGAGTATCCTGCTGACCTTGGGTCTTGACATATAGTGTTGGCTCACTCTTGCTCCTCCTGAATCCTTGATTGATGAAGTATTGATCAATTCGGCTGTACCATGCTCGAGGAGCTTGCTTGAGACCATATAAAGCTTTTCTTAGTCTCAGTACTTTATCTTCATTTCCTTTGCTGACGAAGCACTGTGGTTGCTCAATATAAATCTCTTCTTCTAGCACTCCATTTAGAAATGCAGACTTGACATCTAGTTGATAGATGCTCCACTCTTTTTGTGCTGCAAGAGGTATTTAAGCTCTTATAGTGTCTAGACAAGTAACTGGAGCAAATGTCTCATTGTAGTCAACTCCAGGTTGCTGAGAGTAGCCCTTTTCTACAAGCCTAGCCTTGTGTTTTTGTATTGAGCCATCAGGGCTAAGCTTTGTCTTATAAACCCATTTGCCTCCTATGATATCTTTATCTTTTGGATAGTCTACTAGCTCCCATGTTTTGTTTTTCTCAATTGATTTAATCTCCTCCTCCATTGCTTTGACCCATACTTCTTGTTTTGATGCTATTTCATAGTTTTCAGGCTCAAGTATGGCCAAATTGCAAGTTTCATATATATCCGCCAGAGGTGAGGAATCTTGTTGAAGAGAAGACGAAGAAGGCATACCTAGATCTTCTGTTACTTCTTCAACTTCTTCTTGAGGTTGCAGTACTGGAAGGGAAATGTTGCTTCTCTCAATTTTTTCTTTATCCCAATTCTAAGCAGCAGCTTCATCAACTTCGACATCTCGACTAATGATGAGCTTCTTTGTTTCTAAGTTGTAGACTCGATAGCCTGTTGATAGTGTACTGTATCCCAAGAAGATGCCTCGAATCGTTTTGTCTTCTAACTTATGCCTCTTTTGGTCTGGGACATGAATGTAGCAGATTGATCCAAAGACCCTTAAATGTTTGGCAGAAGGTTTTTGCCCACTCCAAGCTTCAACGGGAGTCTTGTCTTGGAGTGCTTGAGTTGGACATCTATTGATAATGTAGACTGCAGTATAAACCGCTTCAGCCCAAAAAGTGTTTGGTAGTCCTTTATCCTTTAGCATCGATCTAGCCATCTCCATGACCGTGCGGTTTCTTCTTTCAGATACTCCATTTTGTTGAGGAGAATATGCGACTGTGAGTTGTTTTTCAATACCTTCATCATCACAGAATTTATCAAACTCATGGGAGTTGTACTCTTTGCCGCGATCACTCCTAAGTCTCTTTATGTGTTTGCCACTTTGCTTTTCTACAAGGGCCTTGAACTTCTTGAATATTCCAAAGACTTCTGATTTTTCCTTGATGAAATAGACCCAAGTCATTCTAGAAAAGTCATCGATGAAGAGGATGAAATACCTGTTGTTGGTGAGTGATGGTTGTAACACCCCTTTCTACCCGTCACTTTGTTTATAAAAATCAGAGTTTAAAAAATTTCGTTCATAGGGAATGTTACACATACTTCAATAAAACGTCGCTTATCAATTTTAAAACAGTTTAACTCAAAAGTCATACATCCACGTAGCACGTCACAATATCAGAATCTCAAACCTCATTTTAACGTCGCTTATAAAACTCAACATAACAAAACCAACTACGCAGCGGAAAATAATTAAAACATAACAGAAGGGTCCACATGGACATAACAACCGGAAAATCATTAATAAAATATCGAGTTCGTTTTCCCCCCTGAGTGCTACGTATCAGAGCATGACGACTCGACTCAAGAAGTGAAGCTAAGGCATTCACTGGGAATCACCTGCACGTTACCAACACGGGGGTAACATTCAAACAGGAAAGGGTGAGCATCATTTCAATCCATATAATAGAAAATATGATAAGTACTAATCGTAGGCTACGCACTAGAACAATCAGCATCCAAAAACACCAAATATCACATCACAGTCATCATTCGCATCACTTACAATAACTCATCTCAGGTCATGTAGATTTATGAAATGCAACCCACTCGCGGGTATATGCATGAAGGTACCTTTTCACAAAACGTCGCTTAGCCCTTAAGGCCTCATCGTCACTTAGCCACTCAGGCCCCAAAACGTCACTGGGTTTTATGCATATGGGCATGAGACACTATGACATGCACCACTCACAATACACAAACACACAATTATTAAATTCATAGTCAACTATGTGACCCGTCACTTACCGGTTTGCTCGCAAAGAGCTCAGCACCTGTCAAATTCACAATCAGCACACAACGTCACTAGGCCATTTAGACTTTAACATCACTTAGCCCTTCGGGCCCCAAAACGTCACTGGGTTTTCATCGTCACTCACACGTAACATCAATCAACTCAACAATAATCACTGAGGGCAAAAACGTCATTTGACTAACCACCAAGGGCATCCTCGTCATTTACACATCATTATCTATAACTTTGGCCACTAGGGGCAAAACAGTCTTTTACACGTCATAACTAATAATAAATAGCCACTAAGGGCGAAACCGTCATTTAACTAGCCCTGAGAGCATCATCGTCAAAATCATCATTTTTGACATTACTTCGCTAAAACTGTTGTTTATACACCAAAAGGAATTTTTAAAGAGCTTCATATCATTTTTCAATGTCACTGGGACGATCACCGGGGACGGCCACTTGGGCGCCCACAAACAATCAGAAAATAACAATTTTTCATTTTAAAAATTGGACCCATAGATGGACAACGTAAAAAGCTTCACGACACTTTTCGAATCGTTCAAAACGGACGTCTGAGTCAAAAGTTATGATAAAAATAAGTTTGGGGAAGAATTAGGCAACGTTCTGAAAATTGGCGCCTTAGGCGCCCAGGCAACCAGACAACACGGGCACTGGCGCCCAGCGCCCAGGAGCAACCACGCGCAACACAGCGCAACACAACACGGGCGCCATGCGCCCAGGGCAACAACGCGCAACACAGCGCAACACAACACGACACGGGCGCCTAGCGCCCAGGCGCGCGCACAACGCAACACGCAACACAGCGCCACAGGCGCCCAGCGCCCAGGCGCGCACACACGCACAACGCACACGCCTCAGGCGCCCAGCGCCCAGCATAGGCGCTTAGCGCCCAGAAAACAGCAGCACATCCAGAATTTTGTTCAACACTTTTTAACACTAAAAATTGGTTTTCTTAACAATTTTAAAGCGTAAAAACTCCAATTTTTCCAGCAACCAAAAATGCACCTATTTATTTTCGAAATCACCCAAAACTCAATTTTACCAAAAATTCAATTGAAAACGTCACCAACATCATCTTGGCGCCCTAGGCGCCCCAACACCCACAACACCTATGCGACCTCACCTCAAACAAACCAAACACGTGGATCACAATTATGGATTCTCAACATATGCGCATATCACCACCAATAATACAATTTCATAGATCACACCAAACAATGAATCGAATTCGCAAACACATCATGATGAACATATATAGAAGTTAACAATCAAGAACATCAAGAAAACGCAAAGAACATCAAGAACATCACGAAATCTAGCATGAACCTTAGATCTAGGACCTATCATAAAATGTATTAGATGGAAGGATAGAGCTCCCCTAACCTCGAAATTGAAGAACGGAGGCTCCGGAGATAGTCACGTAGAGGACCACAGCAACAAAATCACGTTCCTTGCTCTTCCTTGGTTGCGACTTCTCTCCTCTTCTTACGGCGCCCTTTCCCTCACTCTCTAGCTCTCCAATTTGCGAATTGCCACAAAACCCTAGCCTCCAACTAGCCTAGCCACTTCGCATATGACAAGAATAATGGGCTTGGGCTTCTCACTTAGGCCCAAGTCCATTTGGTTTGGCACCTCCATTTTCTAATACTTCCTACACATATTAGCATAAATTCTAATTAATTAAATTACATCAAATAATTTAATTTAAATCCCCAATTACTTAATTAAATTAATTAATTAAATAATTTTAGGGTGTTACAATGGTGTCCTCATCGGTCCACAAACGTCAGTGTGGATGAGCTCTAGCACATCGTTAGCTCTCCATGCATTGCTCGTTGAAAATGGTAGTTTGTGTTGTTTTCCAAGAAGACATCATTCACATGCTCCACTATCTTCTTTTAGGCTTGGTAAATCTCTTACCATATTCTTTTGATATAACAACTTTAAGGCTTTCGAGTTGAGGTGGCCAAATCTTCGATGCCATAGCCATGAATCATCAGCTTGCACCTTCATGACAATGTTAGTGGTATATTTAAAGTTTATCGGGAAGCTTCTGTTCCTCGTCTCCATCTTTACTTGGGCTCTCTCAACCCTTTTACTACTGTTATCATAGATTGGGCATTTATATCCTTCAAAGTGAAAGACATAGCCTTTCTCCATCATTTGACCGATGCTCAAGAGATTTTCTTTAAGATTGGGAACTAGTAAGACATCTCTAATGAGTCGCGTACCTTTCTTTGTCTCCACCATGACAGTGTCTTTGCCTTTTGATTCCACGGTAGTGCCATTCCCTAGTCGAATCTTTGACTTGACAGAGTCATCAATTTCCTTAAAGATGCTCTCATCTTTAGCCATGTGATTGCTGCAACCGCTATCCAAGTACCAGGTTCCTTTCTTGTCGTCGTTGGAGTCTTGGGTGGCATAGAAAAGATGTTCTTCACTGTCATGTTTATTCTGGTCATTCTCACGTTCTTCGACGAAATTTGCTTGATGTTTATTTTTGCTATAGCAATTCTTCTCCACGTGCCCAAATTTCTTACAGTGCCGACATTGTGAGGGAGAAAGGCTATGTCCTCGCCAGCGACAGTCTTTCTCGGCATGATTTGTCCTCTTGCAGATGCCACATGGAGGATACTCATCTTGATTTTTCTTTGAGAAATTTCTAGAATTCTCTCTATTTCTAGAACTTTCTCCACTACTCTTGTTTCCTCCGTATCCTTTATTTTGAGACCGTGATTTAAGCTTAGATTGAAAGGCATTTTCTACAGAGTCATCATCACGCCTACTCAATCTTTGCTCATAAGCTTCAAGAGAGCCCATTAGTTCTGTCACAGATAAGTTTGATAGATTCTTCGTTTGTTCAATCGTCGTCACGATTGGATCATACTTACAGGGAATAGAAACTAGAATTTTCTCAACAATTCTTTTGTCGAGAATATTTTCCCCGTAGGCTCTCATTTTAGAAACAATTTCTTTTATCTTAGTATAATAGTCTTGTACGGTCTCAGATTCCTTCATATTTAATAATTCAAACTTACGCCTTAGACTTTGGAGTTTGACGGCACGTACCTTGGCGGTTTCTTGAAACTCCTCCTGTAGTGTACTCCATGCATCCTTGGAACTAGAAGCTCCCATTATCCTCGGAAAAATAGAGTCACCCACAGCTTGCTGCAAGTAATATAGCGCATTTGAATCTTTTTGCCTATTTTCCTTCAACTCTTTCCTTTGAGCTGCAGTAAGAGTTGAAGTATCTGCGGGAGTAGTAAATCCTTCTTCCACAACTTCCCATAGATCTTGGGAGCAAAAAAATGTCTTCATTTTAATGCTCCAAAAGTCATAGTTTTCTCCGAAAAAAGGAGGGACTTGGATATTAGATGATGATTGGGTGTTGTTAACCATTGGCTAAGAAAAAATATGGAAGTAGTGTAGAGTGAGGGTAGTGATTTTTAATTGGAAGTTGGATAGTTTATCTACGCCCAGTATATGACCGAACGTAGCTCTGGTACCACTGTTAATATTTGAGGTAGTAATGCTAGTTTAGTAAATAGTTGGATAGTAGAGAAGGCTTTAGTTGATAGTTGGAAGATGATAGTAGTTAATTAGTAGTGTGATGTTTGGAGCAAAGGAATAGTTGTATTGCTCTCAAATACGTCACAAATGACTTGATTACAAATGCTCCCAAGCTTGCCTATTTATAGGTGTTTGAGGATGGTTCTAGATAATTCTACATTATTAGCATCTCTAATATATTCTAGATTTATCTTGTACTTGTAGCTTCTAGGTTTTTCTCTTTTGATATTTACATAGAATATTCTAGATTCTTTTACTTAGTACATGTAATGGTAATTTCTAGAATATCTTTGATCTAGACTTCAATAGAGAAATCTAGAAATTTGCATCACTTCTTTAACAGATACAATTTGAAAAAAAAAACATAAATATATTGGCTAATAGTACTTCTTTCATTTCCTTAGATGAGAACCATTATTTAAGAGGGGTCAGTACAGATTTACATTATAGAGTAGTTAGATTTACAATTAGAGTCATGATTTATTTGAGTCGGCACATACTAATGTGAGAAATATCGTGAGAAATTATGGAATAACTTCTAACATTGTTAGTGAAAGAGATCCTAGGTTATCACTAAGTTTTGAAATAAACAACAATGAGTTTAGGAACCAAACTGAACAATATATTGTGCTTATTATATCTTACACCTCTAAATAATAGCTTGCACTTAATTGTAGGCATGACGCATCTAAAGATTTTTTGATAGAAGAGAGTGTACAACACCATTTTGTTGATTAAGGTTTGCGATACTTAAATTATAGAAACATATTTTGTGCAACAAATGATGGATTGAACTCATTCAGGAATAAATGAAAGTTGCACAAGATAGGCAAAGAAGTTATAGTAATAAGGGAGTGAGTTCTTTAGAATTTCAAAAGAGATTAACTAGAACGTTACTTATGGAGATTATTGTCTGTAAAATTTAGGGACATCAGGATGCATATCCCACTAGTAAGAAAGGTTTGGGATGATGTTACTAAAGATCATACGTGGGAATAATAAAAGTATCTACACCTACTTTTAGGAATGTAAATTTCGGGGACGAAATTTCTATAAAGGGGTGGTAATGTAACGCCCCTCATTTTATAAATAATTATCGGTAACTAATTTGAAGAGTGTTTTATTTTAATCGTGTGTTTTTAGAGCTTAGAGAGAGGTCTGTTTGTAACACCCCGAAACTGTTTAACAAATTATGTGTGTTAAATAATTGAGTTAATTAGATTATTATCACGTAATTACAATCCTTCCATCTCAACAACTTACACAAAATAGGGACACCTTAACCTTCCAGGCAATGCACGTGTTGCGTAGAAATTGTCCACCTAGGTGCTTGCTTCACCTATAATTCCTTCATGGTTAAGTAAGAAAGGCTTATAGTTACACCTGCTACTTGTTTAGTTAAGAGTTGGAAGAAGCAAAATTGGATTAGTGTTGTTTTGTTGTTGTCATCACATGTCGCCACATGGAAAGTAAGTAGTTGATTCATATCTTGATCAATTTAGAACTGCTTCAAGGTGGAGTAATTTAACCAGAGGATTACATCTCCTCCTTACATGATCATGTGTCTCCTTCATGAGAATAGGAAACCTCATACAAGCTTAAGATGAATCACCAAAATAATTCACGAGGATAGGACACCTCATGCTAGCTTAAGATGAATCACCATTCTAATCCATGATAGCATGCCAACATGCATGTATTATTTTACTTTATTATTTTTTATCTTCAAAACTAATAGAGGGTTATCCTTCTAGATCCAACTGGTTCTATAACATATATTACTTATATAGATGAGTTGCATATAATTATTAATGTTTAGTGACACCTGCCCACGAGGCTAACCTCGGTTCTTACACATGTATGCTAACCTCGGCTTGAAGGTATCTTTCTGCGTACAGAGAGGCAAGGCCTCATCTTGGCCTAAACGCCTCTTTGCAAAATCAAAGCGGCGGGGCCCCAATACGAGTGTTCCCGACTCCATATTTCACTTACAAATTGTTGTTACACATGTGTCTCTCGTTTCATTTCAGATACACATTTCACTTACAAATATTTTGTATGCTCGTATCTTCTGTTTCATTTTAGAAACGAGATCAGCTTAGTTTATCTTCGCTTAAGAGAAAAGTGAGCCATCAGTTAGTGCCACTTGACCCAAGATGATGCACGATGTCGCGGACATCAGGCCTACATATTCTCCTTAACACAGGATACGACGTTGCGAAGATCGACTAGGGCATCCTCACCTAGGGTGCAAGAATACCCCTTAACACAGGATGCCCGATATCGTGGACATCGGCCACAAGTGTCCTCGCATACGGTGCAAGAAATCCCCTTAACACAAGATACAAAGTCACAGAAATTGACTAGGTACAAGAGTGCCCTTAACATAGAATGCTTCACGTCGCAGACTTTTGCCATGCATATCCTCGCTTAGGGTGCAAGAATGCCAATTAACACAGGATACAAAGTCTCGAAGATTAGCTAGATGTATCCTTGCTTAGGGTGCAAGAAACCAAGTTGTCGATTAGACATTTCACACAACATACAAAAGGTTGAATTCCGCTACAAAAAATAAGCCTATTTGCGACGGACATTAGCGACGGAATAATGTTCCCTCGCAAAAACTGACATTAGCGACGGAAGTTGCGAGGGAAAAAGGATTGTCGTGTATTTAAGATTTAGCGACGGAATATTGAGCATTAGCGACGGACTGTCCGTCGCTAAATATTGGGCGCCAAATTGAAATCTGCGCATCACGAAAACTAAGCCAACTAGCGACGGATTTGCTGGTCCCTCGCAAACTGATTCTGACCGTTGCAGGGCGCTTGGGAAACGTGCAGGGTTAGCGACGGACCATCCCTCGCTAAGTCTGTCGCAAACCCCAGTTAAGCCACTGAGATACTCACTCTTCTCTCATTTAGTTCACTATTCCCTCACTCTTCTCTCTCACCCAAAACCGAACCCTAACTCTCCTCTCTCATTTCCACCACCAACACGCCTTGACAACCACCACCAGCACCACCACGAACCACCACCACCGACACTCTCTCTCTTCACCACCGGAGCTGGTTTGTCTTCTACTTTCATTTTTTTTTTCGTTTTTTTTTCGTTTTTTCGTTTTAGATATATAGAAATTGTGCAGGAGAACAAATATTTAGATATTTAGGATGTGTAGAAATTTTGTAGGATTAGGATTAAAAGAACAAAATAGGATTAGGATTTGTAGAATTTGTGTAGGATAGACAATTTTTGAAGTTGAAATTGAAGTTGTTTGTTGAAATTGAAGTTACTTTTTGAAATTGAAATTCATAGTGAATTCATTTTTGTTTTTTGAAGTTAGTTATTGAATTTAGATATATAGAAATTGTGTAGGAGAACAAATATTTGGATATTTAAGATGTGTAGAAATTGTGTAGGATTAGGATATTTAGAAGAACAAAATAGGATTAGGATTTGTAGAAATTGTGTAGGATAGACAATTTTTGAAGTTGAAATTAAAGTTGTTTGATGAAATTGAAGTTAGTTATTGAAATTGAAGCTGAAATGGTTTAGGATTGAAATTGTTGGTGTTTGAAGTCTCACAACCGCACCGGAGTGCGCACCGTCACCGAACCACCGCACCGGACCTCAATCTCATAACGGTTAGTTTTCAAAATAAATTTATTGTTGTTGTTGTGTGTTAGAATTGAGTGTTGTTGTGAAATGTGAGTTAGAAGGATTAAGTGTTGTTGTCAAATGTGAGTTAAATTGAGTGTTAGTAATTGAAAAGTGAATTTGAATTTGTCAAATTGAAATTGTTGAAAAGAGTTAGATTGAAAATTGTTGAAATTGAAAATTGTGTATGTTGTTAATTGTGTTAAATTGTTGAAATTGAAATTGTAAAGTATATGTTGTTAGAGCAACACTTAATTAGAGATGTTAATTGAAATGTGTTATTGAAAAGTGTATTATTTTAGTGTTGTTAATTGAAAAGTGTTTAATTGTTGTTTTCATGAACCCTAGGTTAGATGAGTGTGTGTTGTTGATGGAGAAGGGTGAGGTGATGTCCCTCACCCCCATATTTTGCTCGAAATCATCTCCATTGAGAAAATTGCGAGACGATACTAACAATTTTCAGGTTGAGAGTTAGAAATAACTTCCTTCACTATTTATATGGAAAAGGGTTTTGTCTGATCTGTCCTTAACCCCCATATTCGGCTCGAAATGATCTCCACTGAGATCATATCGATGGCGCTAACTTGAAAAATTATTTGCAATGTTAATGGAATCTAACACGTTTTCTTAAAAGCGTGTAGATGAATTTGTATGAATTTAATCGTGATTGGGTGTATGATCGGTTATATCTGAGAAGAGCGGGTTTAAAGGAATCTTTTGTAATTGGGGTTGAACAGTTTTGTGTGGTAGCGTGGCGACTTGAATTGGCTCAACGGGAAAAGGGGGTTAGATGTCCAAGCTTAAAATTCGACGGTGTACCTATTAGGACCAATGATGAAATCAGGGAGCACTTGTATCATTGGGGGTTTAGGCCTAATTATTGGATTTGGGTGGACCATGGAGAACAACGACGTCATAAGTTTGAGGTAGGGGCTTCAAGCAGTTCTGGTGTTGGTGTTTCACGTAATGAAATTTTTGAGTCGATGGAAAACATGATTTGTGATGGTCTCAGGGTGAATGTGTCATTTGATGAGCCTTAATATGACGATCGTGATGAACTTCCAAATGAAGAAGCACAAAAATTTTATAATTTGTTAAGAGATTCAAACAAACTATTGTTTGAAGGCTCGCCACAGTCAAAATTATCTATGTGTGTGAAACTTTTAGCTCTCAAGTCCATGAGTAATATTTCTAAGGTGAGTTTAGACTATGTGACTGAAATGATGTTGGAAGCGACACCTAATAAGGATAATTTGCCAAAAAGTTATTATGAAGCAAACATGTTAGTTTCGAAGCTGGAATTGAAATTTAAGAAGATTGATTGTTGTGAGAAAGGGCACATGTTGTTTTACAACAATGAATTTGGAAAAAATGATGGTGAGCTACTTGAATGCAAATTCTGTGGAAAGCCAAGGTATCATGATCGTAAAGGGGCAAAACGTAATTATAAACCTATCCCTATAAAGTCGATGTTCTATTTTCCTATAGTTCCAAGGTTGCAAAGAATGTTTGCATTATGACAATAGGCGTACCTCAGACGACATTTTACGCCACCCATCTGACGGTGAAGCGTGGAAGCACTTTGATCAAGTGCATTCAGATTTTGCCTCAGACCCACGGAATGTTCGGCTTGGCTTGTGCACTGAAGGATTTACTCCATATATCCAAGCATCGGCGTCACCCTACTCTTGTTGGCCAGTCATTGTTACCCCTTACAATCTTTCTCATGAGATGTGCATGACTAAACCGTATATGTTTTTGACTTGTCTGATACCTGGTCCATCCAATCCAAAAGCTAGCATTGATATATTTTTGGAACCTCTGATTGATGATCTTAAGAGATTGTGGGGGTGGTGCTTTGACATATGATGCAGCACGAGAAAAGAATTTTATGATGAGAGCCACATTGATGTGGACAATTAAGGACTTTCCTGCTTATGGTATGTTGTCTGGTTGGGGGACTCAAGGTAAATTGGCATGCCCCCATTGCATGAAACACACAAAGGCGTTTACCCTAAAGTACGGGGGCAAGAGTTCTTGGTTTGACTCGCATCGTAGATTCTTACCGCAAGATCATAAATTTAGAAAGAACAAGAAGGCCTTCAAGAAAGAGGTAGTTGAAACTGATGGACCACCACCTTTGTTGACATCAGGTGAAATCTGGAGCAAAGTTATGGATTTGCCACAAGCCACGGAGGTAGGGGAACTCACCCGGCTGGATGGTTATGGACAGGTGCACAATTGAACAAAAAACAGCATATTTTGGAATCTCCCATATTGGAAAGATAATCTGTGGAGGCACAATCTCGATGTTATGCACATCGAGAAGAATTTCTTTGACAACATATTTGTCACAGTGATGAATGTGAAAGATCAAACCAAAGACAATAATAAGGCTAGATTGGATTCTGCTCTTTACTGTAGCAAACATCGATCCGATGTGAATTTGGTGGAAATGCCTAATGGGAAGATGTTAAAACCCAAAGCCAAATATTGTCTAACACCAGATGAAGCAAAAGATGTTTGTCGATGGTTGAAAGGATTGAGGATGCCAGATGGTTATTCTTCTAACCTTGCAAGATGTGCCGATGTGAACACCGGGAAGATGTATGCGATAAAAAGTCATGATTGTCATGTATTCATGGAGTGTTTGTTACCAATTTCTTTTAATTCATTACCAAAGTGTGTTTTGGAACCACTTATTGAAGTGAGTCCATTTTTAAAAAATACTTTATTAAGATCAGCTTATTAAGATGGGGCAGAATATTCCTTTCATCATCTGTAAGTTGGAGAGAATATTTCCTCCCAGTTTCTTTGATTCCATGGAGCATCTATCGGTTCACCTTGCGTATGAAGCAAGACTTGGTGGACCAGTTCATTATAGGTGGATGTATCCAGAGGTAATTATCTTTTTCAACATTTGGTGGAGAGAATAGTTTAATGAAGTGTTTTTCGGTCATATGTAGATTAATGGGTGATTATAAACGATCGGTGAAATATAAAGCTAGAGTTGAAGGATCGATCTGCACAGCTTACCTACACCGTGAAACACTTTATTTTTGTTCACATTATTTCACCAACTTTATGTTGTCAACAAATAATAGAAACGAAATGGAGATTGATGGAGAAAGACACCCGCTCACTTTATCTGTGTTTATCAAACCTGGTCGCCCCTCGGGAAAGAAGTCAACCAACTACTTATCAGATAAAGAGCATAAATCAGCACATGTTCATGTCTTGATCAATTGCACTGAAGTTAAACCATATCTTGAGTAAGTACTATGCTCCAATTCAGCTGTTAATCTATACAGTATGAAGTTTAATCAGATTTTGATCAACTTTCAATCTAAAGAGTAATAATAATTCTTTTTCAGTGCATTCTTACGAATTGAGAGTATAGGCGCTGAAGAATCTTCTATTCGTATAGATGAAAATTTTCTATCCTGGTTTAAGGCTAGAGTAAGTAAATAAAACTAATGTTTTAATGTCACATGTTTAAAGTAGATATGAGACATGACTTAGTTTTTCCATATGTTGTTTACTTAGGTTTATGAAGCGGAACCAACTCCCAAAATCCGACACTTGAGAAACTTAGCCGATGCTCCTTTTCTTGAGGTGATCGAGTGGCACAGTACCTAGTTAACGGTTACAAATTTGACACCCAATCATGGAGTGAGGGGAAAAAACAATTAATAGTGGGGTATATGTTAAAGGTGAAACAGGAGGAGGTGAAAATGACTACTACGGTGTGATCAAACACATATATGAACTTGAATACCCACGGTTAGACTATGAAAAGAGAATAGTTTTGTTTTTTTGTAAATGGTTTCATCCATCAGTTAGAGGAATGAAATTGAATCCAAAATGTAATACCGTGGACATTCGAATGAATGGAAGGTATAAACTTTATGATCCGTTTATCATGGCAGAAAATGTGAGGCAGGTGTATTATGTTCGATATCCATCAACTCAGAGAGGATGGTGTGTTGCAATTAAGACAAAACCACGGGGTCGCATTCAAGCCACTGATGCGAGGGATGAGGTTTCTTATCAGGTGGATGAAATTTCGGGAGTAGATGAGGTAATAGAAGTTGAACCGATTGACTCCTTATGTGATGATCGACTCCTGGTTGAAGAAGTTGATGAAGATGAAGAAGAGAATGAAGATGAACGAGATGAAGAAGAGAATGAATATGAAGATGATGAAGAAGAGAATGAAGATGAATAATTTGATTAATCTTATGTTGTATTTAAATTTATTAGAGTCATTATTGTTCTTGTGTTTTCTTATATATGTTGTCTACTTATGTTGACTCCTTAAGTTGTCTTTAAATTTATTAGAATCATTAATATATCAATATTGTTCTTGTTAATTTACTTTCTTTAATTTATTTATAAATATATATAATTAATGTTGTTATTATTACATTTCGTTTCTATTTTTTCATAGATATGGATCCAGGAGGAGGTTCTGACCCACCGAGACATCCTCATAAAGGGTAGAAGACTATGACCGATGAACCTCCTAAGAGGAGGCGTAATCGTGAGGTGGTACTTAATATTGGGACTATGAGGGGTCATACGTTTGTGGGCCCACCAGCTACCGCTCCGGTTTCCCCACAACCTCCGCCTCCATCTGGCGCCAGATGGTATCATTTACCATCACATGGGCATTATATGGCCCCACCAAATGCGTATGCAGCAGCGCATATGGGAACACCAGTTGGGTATATGGGCACACTAGCTGGGCATATGGGCACACCAGCTGGACATATCGGCTCATCATCTGGACATATGGGTCCCACAACTGGGTTATCTAAGCCTACACCAGAGCCCCAGGATGATATTGAGCATGATATTGGTGGTGGTAATGTTGATTTTGATTCATCGACCGATGACGAGAGAGTGGAGGTGGTTGTTATTAATGGTGTCAGACTCAAACTCATTTATAGTCGTGGTAACGCGTAAGTATTATATTGTTTGTTTTTTTTTAAGTTAATTATGCAACGACTTATATATATTTGATTGTTTCATATATCTTTTATTATGTAGGCTTCTTCCTGCAAAGGCAGCTTCATCAAACATCACTCATGTCATCTGCAAAATATATTTTCAAATGTTCCATAAAAAGTGGAGTAAAGTCGATGAAAAGAACAGAAATGATCTGCTGGACTACCTCAAGGTAAGTGTCAATTATTTTGTCATTACTTATATTGTTAGTTTAAATTTTATGTTTAATAACGTTTAATATAATTACTAATACATATTTTCATTTTACTTAATACAGGCCAAAGTGATGGGACATAGAAGATGATGACAATATCCAGAGACTTCTTTTTAAAAGGATGGGCGCTCAAATATCAGATTTGCTTTATAAGTTGCGGTGTAAAGATAAGAGGCCTAACTAAATGAGTGATGAAAGTTGGAATTCCTTCAAGGGCCATTGGGCTACAGAGACTTTCAAGAAAAATGCTGCAAAACCCAAGAATAATAGAAACTCAGAAAAGGGTGGCTCGTTTCACTGCGGCGGGTCCATCAACCAGGCTCAGCATGCTTCTAGATTGGTAAATTATTTTTAAAATCTGTGTGTTTTTTTACATTAGTTAATTAGTTAGCAATTTTTGAAAATGTGTTTCATTTTACAGAGTAAGAAGGCAGGACGCCCTATCACTGCTCCTGAGCTGCATAGAGCCACCCATGTGAGGAAAGGCACTGGCGAGTATGTTGATGAGCGCTCCAGGATGACTCAGGTAAATATACAACTTGATTTGTATTATATAATGTTGTTTTGTCAAAATGGAGCGCTAATTTGCGGTTATTCAAAACATGAGCAAATAAATGAGATCATGACTCAGCTGACTCTGGGGAGCTGGGACCCTGAATCACTTGGCCAACTTACTCCTGAGATGATAGATCTGGCAAACCAAAACTGGGAGAAGACAGTTGTAACGCCCCGAATATTTAATTAATTATTTAATTGATTTATTTAATGATTAAGTCTGTGAATTGTTGAAGTTGGGAATTATTAGTATAGTTGCTACGTTGATTTGTATCTAATTAATTGGTTTATTAAGCATAGAAAATAATATTAGAGTAATAATATTACTTATTATTGTATGGGCCTATTTTTATGTAGAAATAGTAATATAAGGGGGTGTGAAGAGTGGCCCATAAGGCTAATTAGAAAACAAACAAAGAGAAGTATAAAAGGATTAGAATTAGGTTAAGTTGTCATAAGCTAAAAAAGAAAATAAGGATTTGAGAGAGAGCCAAGGAAGGGGGCTGCGAAACTCATACAACCTAGGAGGGTGGAGGCGCGACTTCATCTAGGGAAAGGGGGTGGCTGCGCAAGTTTCTGTCACCAGGTAAGGGTGGGGTTCTAACTCTATAATAGGGTACATGAAGGGCTTTATGTGGGATCCTATGTGTTTGTTTAATCTTTGAAATCGATTGTTGTTGTTGAAAACTATTGTTGATGATTGAAATTAGTTTAGGGTTTTTGAACATGAGGATGCACAAAATTTGGGTCACTGGGCGCCATGGGCGCCGTTGCTGGTGTACTGGGCGCACTGGGCGCCATGGGCGCCGTATGTGGCTGCCTTGTTGTTGTTGCTGGCGCACTGGGCACCATGGGCGCCATGTCTGGCTGCCTGTTGCTTGTTGTCTGTTGGTTGCTGGGGGCACTGGGCGCCATGGGTGCCATGTCTGGCTGCGTGTTGCTGGTTGTCTGTTGGTTGCTGGGCGCCATGGGCGCCATGTGTGGCTGCCTCGTTTGTTTGCTGGGCGCATTGGGCGCCGTCTTGTGGGTTGTTGGGCACTTTAGGCGCATTAGGCCCGCGGTTGGCTAATTGTTGGTTAAGTCGTTAAATTGTTAATCGTTAATTTGTTGAGTTGTTAACTGTTGGTTGAGTTGCGAAACTGTTAACTTGTTAAGTTGCTAAATTGTTGGCTCAGTTGTTGATTTGTTGATGATGTTGCACCTACTTGGGATTACCATTGTGTGAAGTTGGCAACGTGTATCTGGTTGGATTGCCTCTGTTTATTGGCAAGATATTATGTTGTAGGCCTATGGCCAACGTTGAATTTCGTTGTTGTTGTGTGTTGCTATGTAATCATTGTTGATTGTTTGTGCATTCACATCGCGTCGCATACATAGCATTTTCATGTTGGAGCTATGCTCAAAACACGTTGGCCTGGACTGGCAAATTATGTTGAAGGCTTATTCCTTGTTGATGCCTCTATTTATTGGCAGATTTTTACGTTGGGAGTTCTGCTCTGATGGAACCACATGCATATGCATAGTATCGAGTCGCATTCATATTGCACCCTTAAGTGACTATGTTGATGACTTGTGATTGATCGAAGTTGATTGTTGGCTGTGGAGTGGTGAATTCATATCCTCTGATTCTAATATATTGTTTTTCATATGTCTTATTATATGGTTTGATATCTCACCCCTTCTGTTTGAATGTTACCCTCCTATTGGTAACGTGCAGGTAATCACGAATGAAGGCTGCTTACCTTCGTTTGATCGAGTCGCTGTCGCCGCTCTGATATGTAACACTCGGGAGATGAACACGTGTTTTCCTTATTATTTTGTTATGATTATTTTATTGTTGAAACTTAAAGTCATTATTATCAAGGATTTTGCAGTTTTTGAGCTGTCTTAAGTTGGTTAGAGACGCCACGATTATTTTGACTTGACTTTTGTTGTGAATCCGCTGCGTAGTAATGAAGGTGACTTATTTTTAAAGACTAAAAGGTTATTTATTGGTTCATCCAAAAGTAAGGTGTTATGTGTCTGTTTTCACAGGCGAATTAATCATGTTTGTTGTTTTTAAGAAGAAAGTGTGGCACTCCATTCATTTGTTGGAAATTTTTATAAACTCTGATTTTTCGTATTATTTTACCGGGTAGAAATGGGGTGTTACATTAGTGGTATCAGAGCTGTTTCGATCCGTCCGGCCAAGTTGTCAAGTTATTGTGTCGTTTGACGATCGAGTATTGTCATTTAGTTATAACTAATGTTTGTGTTGTAGTGATAAGTTAAGATGGCTGGAAGGAATGATGCTGCTATCGCTGCTGCTTTGGCGGCTATGGCGCAGGCCGTGGAGGGTCAGCAGAACGTTGGTGAAAATGCTAGGTCTCGTAGTTTGGCGACTGATAGCCCCGCAAGTGCACGGGTCGTATCGCGTAATAAAAGAGTTATCGATCCACAGGGAGAGCCTAAGTGAATACCAATTTAATTTTTCAAAGTTGATTAACTGAAAAGAAAGTGTTTTTAGAAAGAAGGAATGTTTTAGTAAAGTCTACTCACTCATGATCATTGTAGACAAAAGAGGAGAAAAGAAAATAAGAAAAGAAAACATAAAGTTTAAATAGCGAGAAAATAAAAGAAAGCGGTAAAGTGCAAAATTATAAATAGCGGAATTGTAAATGACAAGAAAGTAAATTGCTTGAAAACTAAATTGCCAGTAATTTACTTGACTTGCCAGTAATTTACTTGACTTGCCAGTAGTTTACTTGACTTGGAAATTTAAAGAGCAAGAAAAATAAAAGAGCAAGAAAGTAAATAACTTGGAAAATAAAGGTGCAAGAAATTAAATAGCAAGAAACGTAAATGACTTGGAAAATAAAGGTGCAAGAATTTAAAGGAGCAAGAAAGTAAATGACTTGGAAAGTAAAAGGGCAAGAAAATAAATAGCAAGAATTTAAAGGGCAAGAAAGTAAATGACTTGGAAAGTAAAAGGGCAAGAAAATAAATAGCAAGAATTTAAAGGGCAAGAAAGTAAATAAACAAGAATCATAAAAAGCATGAAGAGTAAATTGAAGTCATGAATCATTAGAGAGCCTTTGTCATTGATTTTCTAACAAAATTCAAGCTTAGGTACAAGTGAGGATCAAGCCTCTATTTATAGGAAAATATGAGGGGCAAAATGGTCCTAAAGAGGAAAAAGTGGCAAATCAAGTTGGCCAAGGTAGCCATCAAAAATATCCATCAACAAGTGGGCAACAAGTGGGCAAAATATCCATCAGCAAGTGGGCAATTCGAATTCTGACTGTTCAGTCGAATTCTGGATAGCAGAGTTGAGGCACAGTCGAAATCTGGTGGCAGAAGCAGGTACAGTCGAAATCTTGCCATCAGAAGTAGGCACAGTCGAAATCTTGCCAGCAGAAGTAGGCACAGTCGAAATCTGGGAAGCAGAAGCAGTCGAAGTCGAAATCTGGAAGATGCAGTCGAATTCTGGGAGATCCAGTCGAAATCTGGCCTGCTGAGACAGATGCTGTCGAATTCTGAGAGATCTTGGTCGAATTCTGAGAGATCTTGGTCGAATTCTGAGAGATCCAGTCGAATTCTGACCTGCTGAGACTTTAAGCAGCCCAAATTGCTTCAAAATAAGACCTGAAGATAAAAAGTAAACATTTGCAGTAAAATAGAACAAAAATATACTTAAAATACTAAAAAGACTTAATAAAATAACTATTAAAAAGACTCTAAAAATAGACTTATCAAACTCCCCCACGCTTGAACCTTTGCTTGTCCTCAAGCAAAAACAGTGTAAATCTTTAGGCCGATTCTGAAGGAAAATTATTTTCATATCGAAACCTTAAGTGAACTGTGGGGCAATTCTAACACTTTGGTTTGAGAGCTACTATTTTCGGCTTCTTGTGGAATTGGGAGACAAATTTAAAGCATCAATACATTAGAGAGGATATCCATGTCATCATAGAACCGGTTCCCCAACATTCTTAAGCTTGGGTCTTCCATTTACTAAGACCGGGTCTCCAAGGAGGGTCTTTATACGTTGGGTATTCAAGCATTTTTCTTTTCTTTTTGATCTTATACGCTAACCATTCATTTTGACATTTTTAAAATGCACCAATTTTTGCATTTTGAAATGGTTTTGCAATAAATTTTTTTTTTTTTTTTTTTTGAATACCCCAACTCAGACGTTTTTCTCCTGTAACCGCACATCCAGTGAATGTCACCAAGAGAACCAGGTTACTAGTTTCTTTTCAGTCCTTCTAATTGTATTAACAACTGAAAACAATCTCAGTAGTGTGTGTGTGAAAAAGCCCTAGAAGTAGAAATCGAACCACGATACAATTTTGTTGTTCCCAACCAGTCCACCTAGATGATTGCTAATGAAAAAAAATGAAAAATTATTTTTGTCCAGAAAAGGCTTATCTAAAACATGCTTTAGGGTTCACAAAGTTTCGTGATAGAGGGAGCAGATACAACTCAAAGTAAAAAAAAAAAGATAAAAACTTGGCAAAGCAATAAAGACATTCTTAATAAAAGTAATAAAATACCCCCCCATGCTTGGACTAGGCATTGTCCTCAATGATTTTTCAAATAAAACAAAAGGGGTTAGGAGAGCTCACCTGGCTGTCTGGTTCAGGATACTCGGCCTTGGGGTATTTTATTTTTCAACAAATCGAAAAAAAACATTAAGCCGTGGGTTGCCTCCCACGCAGCGCTCGTTTATGGTCATTAGCTTGACCTTTCCTTTTATAAAGTTATTCCTGGGTCCCATTGCTTGAAGCATAGAGACCAAGTGACATATGAAGAATGAAAGCATATTCCTAGATCCCATGGCTTGTAAAATGGAAGTTGTGTAAGCAATAAGATTTTTTTTACAATTCCCCTCAGATCAAATGTTATTTTTTTCACAAAGGAAGGTGAAAAGTAAGATAAAGGAGATGGTTTGTATGGTGGTGGGGGTATGTATGGTTCTTCTCTTTCTTTTTCTGGTTCCTTCTCTTTTTCTTTTTCTGGTTCCTTCTCTTTTTCTTTCTCTTCTTGCTCACACGGTAAATTATGTTTGTCACTCACAATTTTTTCTTGGTTTGCTCTTGGTTCCTCTAATTGTTTTTCGCTTCTAAGGGTGACAGCATATATTTGGCCATTTAGATTTTGTTCAGGCTGTTCAGGAAATACCCCCGAAGATTTAGAGGATGAAGCCACCTGTGTTGCCACTTGAGTTATTTGATTTTCAAGCATCTTACTGTGAGTGGCAATAGAGTCGATTTTTGATTCTAATTTGATAAGTGTGTCATTCAAATAACAAGTATGATTTTTGAATTCTTCATTTTGTTTTGTTTGAGATGACACAAATTTTTCCATCAAAAATTCTAAGTTCGACTTTTGCGGGCTGTTTTGTGGGTTGTTAAAAACGCTTTGATTTTGAAAGACAGGAGGTGGTCTAGGTGCTGGATTGGGTGGAGGATTTTTATAAGAAAAATTTGGATGATTTCTCCACCCAGAATTATAAGTATTTGAAAATGGATCTTCTTTTTGAGCATAGTTTATATGCTCATTTCCAGTACTAGATGCCTCAAGCTGGCATTTAGCTCCAATATGGCCAACAACCCCACATAATTCACATGGTGGAGTAGTAGGAGAAAAAGTTTGTGAAACGGCACTTACATTTAATTTTTCAAATTTTTGAAAAAGTGCGTCCACTTTTGAGGCAAGATGATCAACAGCGGATATTTCATACTTACCTGGCTCTTTTGACGATGCTGGTTTATCTGCTATGGCTCGCTCACTTGCCCATTGACAATGGTTTTGAGCCATATCTTCAATGAGTGCATAAGCTTCAGTAAAATTTTTGTTCATCAAAGCTCCACCTGCAGCTGCATCAACAGTCATTCTAGTTGCATATTGTAATCCATTATAAAATGTATGAAAAACGAGCCATTTCTCTAGTCCATGATGGGGGCATAGCCTTAACATTTCTTTGAAACGTTCCCAAGCATCATAAAGAGATTCCCCGTCGTTTTGAGAAAATCGAGTAATTTGATTTCTCATTTGAGCTGTTTTACTCGGGGGAAAGAACTTAGCAAGAAAAGTTTGTTTTAATTGGCCCCAGCTGGTAATGGATTCCGAAGGCAAAGAATGTAGCCATGCTCTTGCTCTATCCCTTAATGAAAAAGGGAAGAGCTTTAGTCTTATGGCATCCGGAGGTACCCCGTTTAATTTGAGAGTTCCACAGTATTCAAGAAAAATTGAAATATGAAGATTTGGGTCCTCCGCGGGAGAACCAGAAAATTGGTTTTGTTGAACCATTGAAAGCAGAGATGATTTGAGTTCAAAATTATTTGCTTCCACATTTGGATGTACAATGGCAGCCGATGGTTCTGCTGAAGGTGTTGCGTACTCTTTGAGAGCACGATTTTCATTAGCCGCCATTTGGTTATCGGGAATTTCTCTCCTCCTTCTATGTAAGAACCTTTCAATTTCGGGAATTTGTTGAACAGTTTCACCGAAACTTCTGGTTCTTCGCATTCGAGGGACAAGAGAAGAAAAAGTAAAAATAAAGAAAATAAAATTTCAGTCTAACCGGTTTCGAAAAATTTAATTAATATCACTGCCTCCCCGGCAACGGCGCCAAAAACTTGATAGCCCCGCAAGTGCACGGGTCGTATCGCGTAATAAAAGAGTTATCGATCCACAGGGAGAGCCTAAGTGAATACCAATTTAATTTTTCAAAGTTGATTAACTGAAAAGAAAGTGTTTTTAGAAAGAAGGAATGTTTTAGTAAAGTCTACTCACTCATGATCATTGTAGACAAAAGAGGAGAAAAGAAAATAAGAAAAGAAAACATAAAGTTTAAATAGCGAGAAAATAAAAGAAAGCGGTAAAGTGCAAAATTATAAATAGCGGAATTGTAAATGACAAGAAAGTAAATTGCTTGAAAACTAAATTGCCAGTAATTTACTTGACTTGCCAGTAATTTACTTGACTTGCCAGTAGTTTACTTGACTTGGAAATTTAAAGAGCAAGAAAAATAAAAGAGCAAGAAAGTAAATAACTTGGAAAATAAAGGTGCAAGAAATTAAATAGCAAGAAAAGTAAATGACTTGGAAAATAAAGGTGCAAGAATTTAAAGGAGCAAGAAAGTAAATGACTTGGAAAGTAAAAGGGCAAGAAAATAAATAGCAAGAATTTAAAGGGCAAGAAAGTAAATGACTTGGAAAGTAAAAGGGCAAGAAAATAAATAGCAAGAATTTAAAGGGCAAGAAAGTAAATAAACAAGAATCATAAAAAGCATGAAGAGTAAATTGAAGTCATGAATCATTAGAGAGCCTTTGTCATTGATTTTCTAACAAAATTCAAGCTTAGGTACAAGTGAGGATCAAGCCTCTATTTATAGGAAAATATGAGGGGCAAAATGGTCCTAAAGAGGAAAAAGTGGCAAATCAAGTTGGCCAAGGTAGCCATCAAAAATATCCATCAACAAGTGGGCAACAAGTGGGCAAAATATCCATCAGCAAGTGGGCAATTCGAATTCTGACTGTTCAGTCGAATTCTGGATAGCAGAGTTGAGGCACAGTCGAAATCTGGTGGCAGAAGCAGGTACAGTCGAAATCTTGCCATCAGAAGTAGGCACAGTCGAAATCTTGCCAGCAGAAGTAGGCACAGTCGAAATCTGGGAAGCAGAAGCAGTCGAAGTCGAAATCTGGAAGATGCAGTCGAATTCTGGGAGATCCAGTCGAAATCTGGCCTGCTGAGACAGATGCTGTCGAATTCTGAGAGATCTTGGTCGAATTCTGAGAGATCTTGGTCGAATTCTGAGAGATCCAGTCGAATTCTGACCTGCTGAGACTTTAAGCAGCCCAAATTGCTTCAAAATAAGACCTGAAGATAAAAAGTAAACATTTGC
This sequence comes from Astragalus membranaceus, assembly GCA_039519185.1. Taxonomy (NCBI): domain Eukaryota; kingdom Viridiplantae; phylum Streptophyta; class Magnoliopsida; order Fabales; family Fabaceae; genus Astragalus; species Astragalus membranaceus. The sequence goes on along the minus strand of CM076849.1, from coordinate 113,027,924 downwards.
AGTAAAATAGAACAAAAATATACTTAAAATACTAAAAAGACTTAATAAAATAACTATTAAAAAGACTCTAAAAATAGACTTATCAGCGACCTTTCAAAGGGAGAATCCGCCTACTTTCAAAGGCAAGTCTAATCCTGATGGAGCGTTGGCTTGGCTGAAGGAGATAGAGAGGATCTTCCGTGTGATGGACTGCACTCCAGTGCAGAAGGTTCGTTATGGTACTCATATCTTGGCAGAAGACGCTGATGACTGGTGGCTAGAGACTAGTCAAAGATTGGTAGCTGCAGGTGAAGAGATCACTTGGGTTGTGTTCTGTAGGGAATTTATGAGGAAGTATTACCCTGAAGATGTCCGGGGTAAGAAGGAAATTGAATTCCTTGAGCTGAAGCAGGGAAACCTGTCGGTTACTGAATACGCTGCTAAATTTGTGGAGTTAGCCAAGTTTTATCCGACCTATAGTGAGGCAACTGCTGAATTCTCGAAGTGCATCAAGTTTGAGAACGGGTTGCGACCAGAGATCAAGAAGGCAATTGGGTATCAGAAAATCCGTGTCTTTTCTGATTTGATTGATAGTTGCAGGATCTATGAAGAGGATAACAATGCTCATTATAAAATTATTAATGAGAAGAGGAGCAAGCATCAGAATCGTAGTAAGCCGTATGATGCTCCTGTTGGTAAAGGTAAACCGAAATTCGCTGATGGTAAAAGAACTAGTGGGGGAGATGCTCATGCTGGTATTGTGTGCTTCAAATGTGGCAAAGCTGGTCATAAGAGTAACGTGTGCAAAACTGAGACGAAGAGGTGTTTCCGTTGTGGTAAGACCGGGCATGAAATATTTGAGTGCGAGCATAAGGAGATGATTTGCTTCAACTGTGGCGAAGGAGGACACATTAGTAGTCAGTGTCAGAAACCGAAGAAAGAGCGAGCTAGTGGAAGAGTGTTCGCTTTGGCAGGGACAGAGACTTCTGAGGAAGATGGACTTATTAGAGGTACATGCTTCATTAATAGTATTCCTCTAACTTCTATTGTTGATACCGGTGCTACTCATTGTTTTATTGCTGCTGATTGTGTTGAAAGATTGGGTCTTGCGTTGTTTTCTATGAATGGAGTGATGGTCCTCGACACTCCAGCTAAGGGGTCAGTGACTACTTCTCTTGTTTGTTCTAAGTATCCCTTGTCGATTTTCGACAGAGACTTTTTTGTTGATTTTATTTGTTTGCCGTTAAGCGGATTGGATGTGATCTTAGGTATGAACTGGTTAGAGTATAACCATGTTCATATTAATTGTCATAGTAAGTCTGTGAGTTTTTCTACTCCCGAAGAGGAGGAAACTGGTTTGTTGTCTGCTAGACAGTTGCGGAAGTTGATGCAGGAGGAAGTCCAATTATTCTCGCTGATGGCATCGATGTCTGTCGAGAACCGAGCCATAATTGAGGAGTTGCAGGTGGTGTGTGAATTTCCCGAAGTTTTCCCTGATGAGATTCCAGGTGTACCGCCAGAGAGAGAAGTGGAATTCGCTATTGATCTTGTACCTGGTACCAGACCTGTTTCTATGGCACCATACAAGATGTCTGCATCTGAATTGTCCGAGTTGAAGAAGCAACTTGAGGATTTGCTCGAAGAGAAGTTTGAAAGGCCAAGTGTGTCGCCGTGGGGAGCTCCTGTGTTGCTAGTAAAGAAGAAAGATGGAAGTATGAGGCTCTGTGTTGATTATAGACAGTTGAATAAGGTAACGGTTAAGAACAAGTACCCTATCCCAAGGATAGATGATTTGATGGAACAGCTGGTAGGTGCTCAAGTGTTTAGTAAGATTGATTTGCGATCGGGTTACCATCAGATTAAAGTGAAAGATGAGGATATTCAGAAGACGGCTTTTAGAACTCGTTACGGGATTTATGAATATTCGATGATGCCTTTTGGTGTTACCAATGCGCCGGGAGTATTTATGGAATACATCAACCGTATCTTCCATACTTACTTGGATCAGTTTGTGGTGGTATCAATTGATGATATTCTGGTCTACTCTAAGTCAGAAAAAGAGCATGCAGAGCATTTGAGATTAGTGTTGGAGGTCTTGAAAGAGAAGAAGTTATATGCAAAACTGTCTAAATGTGAATTCTGGTTGAAGGAAGTGAGCTTCCTTGGTCACGTCATTTCAGGTAGTGGCATTGCGGTGGATCCGTCTAAAGTAGATGCTGTGTTGCAGTGGGAAGCCCCGAAGTCAGCTACCGAGATTAGAAGCTTTTTCGGGTTAGCTGGTTATTATAGAAGGTTCATCGAGGGTTTTTCTAAGTTAGCACTTCCGTTAACTCAGCTGACTTGCAAAGGTAAAGCCTTTGTGTGGGACGCTCGTTGTGAAGAGAGTTTCGCCGAATTGAAGAAGAGATTGACGACGTCTCCTATCCTGACGCTGCCCAATCCGGGAGAGTCTTTTGTGGTGTATTGTGATGCCTCCAAGATGGGTTTAGGAGGTGTGCTTATGCAGAATGGAAAGGTAGTTGCTTATGCGTCAAGGCAGTTGAGGACTCATGAAAAGAATTATCCTACGCATGACTTAGAGCTTGCTGCGGTTGTTTTTGTGCTGAAGATTTGGAGGCATTATCTTTATGGTTCTAGATTTGAAGTATTTAGTGACCACAAGAGTTTGAAGTATTTATTTGACCAGAAGGAGTTGAATATGAGACAACGACGGTGGTTGGAGTTATTAAAGGATTATGATTTCGGATAGAATTATCATCCAGGAAAAACTAATGTCGTGGCTGATGCGTTAAGTCGAAAGACCTTACACATGTCAGCAATGATGGTTAAGGAGTTGGACTTAATTGAGCAGTTCAGAGATATGAGTTTGGTCTGTGAAGTGACACCGCAGAGTGTCAGGTTGGGAATGTTAAAGATTAATAATGACTTTTTGGACAGTATCAGAGAAGCTCAGAAGTTGGATGTTAAACTGGTGGATTCGATGGTTGGAATTGATCAGTCTGAGAATAATGATTTCAAGCTGGATACGCAAGGTGTGTTGAGGTTCCGTAATAGAATTTGTATTCCTGATGATGCAGAGATGAAGAAAGCGATTCTTGAAGAGAGTCATAGGAGTAAGTTGAGTATTCATTCGGGAGCTACTAAGATGTATCAGGACTTGAAGAATTTGTTTTGGTGGCAAGGGATGAAGCGTGATGTAGCACAGTTTGTGTATGCATGTCTAACTTGTCAGAAGTCGAAGTTGAACATCAGAAGCCTGCAGGGTTGATGCAACCGTTAGAGGTTCCAGAATGGAAGTGGGATAGTATTTCGATGGACTTTGTTGCCTAATACCGCAAGAGGTCATGATGCGATTTGGGTGATTGTTGATAGGCTAACGAAGTCGGCTCATTTTGTTCCTATTAACATCACATATTCAGTACCGAGGTTGGCAGAGATTTATATCCGAGAGATTGTAAAGCTTCATGGTGTTCCTCTGTGTATCGTTTTGGATAGGGATCCGAGGTTTACGTCTGATTTTTGGAAGAGTTTGCAAAAGGAGTTGGGTTTTAAGTTGAGATTGAGTTCGGCGTATCACCCTCAAACGGATGGTCCGTCCGAGAGGACTATTCAGTCGTTGGAGGATCTGTTGAGAGCTTGTGTTCTGGAGCAAGGAGGTTCGTGGGATACCTACCTTTCGTTGATAGAGTTCACTTATAATAACAGTTACCATTCTAGTATTGGGATGACACCTTTTGAAGCGTTGTATGGTCGGAGATGTAGGACTCCCTTATGTTGGTATGAATCTGGAGAGAGTGTAGTACTTGGACCTGAAATTGTTCGAGAGACTACTGTGAAGATGAGGTTGATTCGGGAGAAGATGAAAGCTTCGCAAAGTAGACAGAAGAGTTATCATGTTAAGCGAAGAAAGGATTTAAAATTTCAAGCGGGTGAGCATGTGTTTTTGAGAGTCACTCCGGTGACCGGTGTTGGACGCGCTTTGAAGTCGAAGAAGCTCACGCCTCGTTTTATTGGTCCATATCAGATATCGGAAAAAGTTGGAAATGTTGCGTATAGGGTGGCCTTACCGCCTAATCTTTCGAATTTGCATGATGTGTTTCATGTGTCGAAACTTCGAAAGTATATTTCAGATCCATCTCATGTAATTAATATGGATGATGTGCAAGTACGGGATAATCTCACTGTGGAGACGATGCATGTACGAATCGAGGATCTTGAGGTGAAGACTCTAAGAGGCAAGGAGATCGCTTTGGTGAAATTAGTCTGGTTGGGAGCTGCCGGAGAAAGCATGACGTGGGAGCTAGAAAGCAAGATGTGGGAATCTTATCCCGAGTTCTTCGAGTCAGGTAAATTTTCGAGGACGAAAATATTCTAAGTGGGGGAGAGTTGTAACGCCACGAATATTTAATTAATTATTTAATTGATTTATTTAATGATTAAGTGTGTGAATTGTTGAAGTTGGGAATTATTAGTATAGTTGCTACGTTGATTTGTATCTAATTAATTGGTTGATTAAGCCTAGAAAATAATATTAGAGTAATAATATTACATATTATTGTATGGGCCTATTTTTATGTAGAAATAGTAATATAAGGGGGTGTGAAGAGTGGCCCATAAGGCTAATTAGAAAAAAAACAAAGAGAAGTATAAAAGGACTAGAATTAGGTTATGTTGTCATAAGCTGAAAAAGAAAATAAGGATTTGAGAGAGAGCCAAGGAAGGGGGCTGCGAAACTCATACAACCTAGGAGGGTGGAGGCGCGACTTCATCTAGGGAAAGGGGGTGGCTGCGCAATTTTCTATCACCAGGTAAGGGTGGGGTTCTAACTCTATAATAGGGTACATGAAGGGCTTTATGTGGGATCCTATGTGTTTGTTTAATCCTTGAAATCGATTGTTGTTGTTGACAACTATTGTTGATGATTGAAATTAGTTTAGGGGTTTTTGAACATGAGGAGGCACAAAATTTGGGTCACTGGGCACCATGGGCGCCGTTGCTGGTGTACTGGGCGCACTGGGCGCCATGGGTGCCGTATGTGGCTGCCCTGCTGTTGTTGCTGGCGCACTGGGCACCATGGGCGCCGTATGTGGCTGCCCTGTTGTTGTTGCTGGCGCACTGGGCGCCATGGGCGCTGTATGTGGCTGCCCTGTTGTTGTTGCTGGCGCACTGGGCGCCATGGGAGCCATATGAGGCTGCCCTGTTGTTGTTGCTGGCCCATTGGGCGCCATGGCCGCCATGTCTGGCTGGCTGTTGCTTGTTGTCTGTTGGTTGCTGGGCGCACTGGGCGCCATGTCTGGCTGCCTATTGCTTGTTGTCTGTTGGTTGCTGGGCGCACTGGGCGCCATGGGCGCCATGTCTGGCTGCCTGTTGCTACTTGTTTGTTGGTTGCTGGGCGCACTGGGCGCACTGGGCGCCATGGGCGCCATGTCTGGCTGCCTGTTGCTAGTTGTCTGTTGGTTGCTGGGCGCACTGGGCGCCATGGGCGCCATGTCTGGCTGCCTTTTTGCTTGTTGTGGGCGCCATGGGCGCCATGTCTGGCTGCCTGTTGCTGGTTGTCTGTTGGTTGCTGGGCGCACTGGGTAACACCCCGAATATTTAATTAAATATTTAATTGAATTATTTAGGAAATTAAGTGGTAGGAAAATATTAGAGTAAAAATATATTTTTGTATGTGGGCCTATTGTTGGTGTTAGGAGTAGTAAAAGAAGGGGTGTAAAGAATGCCCATGAAGCTAAAGTCGCATAAGTGTATGAGAAAGCCCATAAGACTAAATGAATTTTAAATAGGTGTTATTTTATGGTTTGCTCATATAGAAGAAAAAAAATAAGGATTGAGTGAGAGCCATAAAGAGGGAGCGGCGAAGAGAGCTAGGGCAAGGACCAAGGAGAGTTTCAACTTCAATCCAAGGTAAGGGTGGGGTTCTAACTCTATAATCGGGTATATGAAGGGCTTTATGTAGGAAGATAAGGAACCCTAGGTGTTTGATTAATCCTTGAAACCTATTGTTGATGCTTGAATTGATTTGTTGATACTTGAAATATTTATGTTGACGATGAATTCGGTTTACGGTTTTTGAACAATGATGCGAAAATTTGGTCCTCAGCGCCATGGGCGCCGATTGTGGTTGTTACTGGGCGCTGGTGCGCTGGGCGCCGTAGGTGGCCACCAGTTTGGTTGTTGGGCGTTGGTGCGCTGGGTGCATTGGGCGCCGTTTTGATGTTGTTGCTGTTCTGGGGCACTGGGCGCCAAGGGCGCCAATACCTGGCTGCCCTGTTGCTGTTCTGGCGCACTGGGCGCCAAGGGCACCAATGTCTGACTGCCCTGTTGCTGTTCGGGCGCACTGGGTGCCATGGGAGCCAAGTCTGGCTGCCCTGTTGCTGATGTTGCTGGCGCATTGGGCGCCATGGGCACCAAGTCTGGCTGCCCTGTTGCTGGCGCACTGGGCGCCATGGGCGCCAAGTCTGGCTGCCCTGTTGCTGATGTTGCTGGCGCACTGGGCGCCATGGGCGCCAATTCTGGCTGCCCTGTTGCTGATGTTTCAGGCGCACTGGGCGCCATGGGCGCCAAGTCTAGCTGCCCTGTCGTTGTTCCGGCGCACTGGGCGCCCTGTTATCTGCCCTGTTGTTGTTCTGGGCGCAGTGGGCGCCAAGTGTGGCTGCCCTGTGTTGTTGTTCTGGGCGCAGTGGGCGCCAAGGGCGCCAAGTGTGGCTGCCCTGTGTTGTTGCTGGGCGTAGTGGGCGCCAAGGGCGCCAAATGTGGCTGCCCAAGTGTGAATTCTATGGTTGTTGCTTGAAATGATTTGTTGATGTTGAATACATATTTAGGCCCACGGTTGGCTAATTGTTGGTTAAGTCGTTAAATTATTAATCGTTGATTGTGGAAGTTGTTAACCGTTGGTTGAGTTGTTACACTGTAAAAATTGTTAAGTTGCTAAATTGTTGACTCCGTTGTTGAATTGTTGATAATGTTGCACCTAGTTGTATTGCCTCTATTTATTGGCAGGTGTTATGTTGTAGGCCTATGGCCAACGTTGAGATCCCGTTGTTGTTGTGCTGTTACGTAGCTATTGTTATTGACTGCCTGAGTATTCATCATCGCGTCGCATGCATGGCATTACACGTTGGCCGGGATTGGCAAATTATGTTGAAAGATTATGTTGTTGATGCCTCTATTTATTGGCAGATTTTTACGTTTGGAGTTCTGCTCCGATGGTACCGCATGCATATGCATAGTATCGAGTCGTATTCATGTTGCATCCTTAAATGATTATGTTGATGACTTGTGATTGATCAAAGTTGTTTGTTGGCTGTGAAGTGGTGAATTTAGATCCCCTGATTCTAATATACTGTTTTTCATATTTCCTATTATATGGTTTGATATCTCACCCCTTCTATTTGAATGTTACTCTTCCGTTGGTAACGTGCAGGTAATCACGAATGAAGGCTGCTTACCTTCGTTTGATCGAGTCGCTGTCGCCGCTCTGATACGTAACACTCGGGAGATGAACACGTGTTTTCCTTATTATTTTGTTATGATTATTTTATTGTTGAAACTTAAAGTCATTATTATCAAGGATTTTGCTGTTTTTGAGCTGTCTTAAGTTGGTTAGAGACGCCACGATTATTTTGACTTGACTTTTGTTGTGAATCCGCTGCGTAGTAATGAAGGTGACTTATTTTTAAAGACTAAAAGGTTATTTATTGGTTCATCCAAAAGTAAGGTGTTATGTATCTGTTTTCACAGGCGAATTAATCATGTTTGTTGTTTTTAAGAAGAAAGTGTGGCACTCCATTCATTTGTTGGAAATTTTTATAAACTCTGATTTTTCGTATTATTTTACCGGGTAGAAATGGGGTGTTACATTAGTGGTATCAGAGCTGTTTCGATCCGTCCGGCCAAGTTGTCAAGTTATTGTGTCGTTTCACGATCGAGTATTGTCATTTAGTTATAACTAATGTTTGTGTTGTAGTGATAAGTTAAGATGGCTGGAAGGAATGATGCTGCTATCGCTGCTGCTTTGGCGGCTATGGCGCAGGCCGTGGAGGGTCAGCAGAACGTTGGTGAAAATGCTAGGTCTCGTAGTTTGGCGACCTTTCAAAGGGAGAATCCGCCTACTTTCAAAGGCAAGTCTAATCCTGATGGAGCGTTGGCTTGGCTGAAGGAGATAGAGAGGATCTTCCGTGTGATGGACTGCACTCCAGTGCAGAAGGTTCGTTATGGTACTCATATCTTGGCAGAAGACGCTGATGACTGGTGGCTAGAGACTAGTCAAAGATTGGTAGCTGCAGGTGAAGAGATCACTTGGGTTGTGTTCTGTAGGGAATTTATGAGGAAGTATTACCCTGAAGATGTCCGGGGTAAGAAGGAAATTGAATTCCTTGAGCTGAAGCAGGGAAACCTGTCGGTTACTGAATACGCTGCTAAATTTGTGGAGTTAGCCAAGTTTTATCCGACCTATAGTGAGGCAACTGCTGAATTCTCGAAGTGCATCAAGTTTGAGAACGGGTTGCGACCAGAGATCAAGAAGGCAATTGGGTATCAGAAAATCCGTGTCTTTTCTGATTTGATTGATAGTTGCAGGATCTATGAAGAGGATAACAATGCTCATTATAAAATTATTAATGAGAAGAGGAGCAAGCATCAGAATCGTAGTAAGCCGTATGATGCTCCTGTTGGTAAAGGTAAACCGAAAGTCGCTGATGGTAAAAGAACTAGTGGGGGAGATGCTCATGCTGGTATTGTGTGCTTCAAATGTGGCAAAGCTGGTCATAAGAGTAACGTGTGCAAAACTGAGACGAAGAGGTGTTTCCGTTGTGGTAAGACCGGGCATGAAATATCTGAGTGCGAGCATAAGGAGATGATTTGCTTCAACTGTGGCGAAGAAGGACACATTAGTAGTCAGTGTCAGAAACCGAAGAAAGAGCGAGCTAGTGGAAGAGTGTTCGCTTTGGCAGGGACAGAGACTTCTGAGGAAGATGGACTTATTAGAGGTACATGCTTCATTAATAGTATTCCTCTAACTTCTATTGTTGATACCGGTGCTACTCATTGTTTTATTGCTGCTGATTGTGTTGAAAGATTGGGTCTTGCATTGTTTTCTATGAATGGAGTGATGGTCCTCGACACTCCAGCTAAGGGGTCGGTGACTACTTCTCTTGTTTGTTCTAAGTATCCCTTGTCGATTTTCGACAGAGACTTTTTTGTTGATTTTATTTGTTTGCCGTTAAGCGGATTGGATGTGATCTTAGGTATGAACTGGTTAGAGTATAACCATGTTCATATTAATTGTCATAGTAAGTCTGTGAGTTTTTCTACTCCCGAAGAGGAGGAAACTGGTTTGTTGTCTGCTAGACAGTTGCGGAAGTTGATGCAGGAGGAAGTCCAATTATTCTCGCTGATGGCATCGATGTCTGTCGAGAACCGAGCCATAATTGAGGAGTTGCAGGTGGTGTGTGAATTTCCCGAAGTTTTCCCTGATGAGATTCCAGGTGTACCGCCAGAGAGAGAAGTGGAATTCGCTATTGATCTTGTACCTGGTACCAGACCTGTTTCTATGGCACCATACAAGATGTCTGCATCTGAATTGTCCGAGTTGAAGAAGCAACTTGAGGATTTGCTCGAAGAGAAGTTTGTGAGGCCAAGTGTGTCGCCGTGGGGAGCTCCTGTGTTGCTAGTAAAGAAGAAAGATGGAAGTATGAGGCTCTGTGTTGATTATAGACAGTTGAATAAGGTAACGGTTAAGAACAAGTACCCTATCCCAAGGATAGATGATTTGATGGAACAGCTGGTAGGTGCTCAAGTGTTTAGTAAGATTGATTTGCGATCGGGTTACCATCAGATTAAAGTGAAAGATGAGGATATTCAGAAGACGGCTTTTAGAACTCGTTACGGGATTTATGAATATTCGATGATGCCTTTTGGTGTTACCAATGCGCCGGGAGTATTTATGGAATACATCAACCGTATCTTCCATACTTACTTGGATCAGTTTGTGGTGGTATTCATTGATGATATTCTGGTCTACTCTAAGTCAGAAAAAGAGCATGCAGAGCATTTGAGATTAGTGTTGGAGGTCTTGAAAGAGAAGAAGTTATATGCCAAACTGTCTAAATGTGAATTCTGGTTGAAGGAAGTGAGCTTCCTTGGTCACGTCATTTCAGGTAGTGGCATTGCGGTGGATCCGTCTAAAGTAGATGCTGTGTTGCAGTGGGAAGCCCCGAAGTCGGCTACCGAGATTAGAAGCTTTTTCGGGTTAGCTGGTTATTATACAAGGTTCATCGAGGGTTTTTCTAAGTTAGCACTTCCGTTAACTCAGCTGACTTGCAAAGGTAAAGCCTTTGTGTGAGACGCTCGTTGTGAAGAGAGTTTCACCGAATTGAAGAAGAGATTGACGACGTCTCCTATCCTGACGCTGCCCAATCCGGGAGAGTCTTTTGTGATGTATTGTGATGCCTCCAAGATGGGTTTAGGAGGTGTGCTTATGCGGAATGGAAAGGTAGTTGCTTATGCGTCAAGGCAGTTGAGGACTCATGAAAAGAATTATCCTACGCATGACTTAGAGCTTGCTGCGGTTGTTTTTGTGCTGAAGATTTGGAGGCATTATCTTTATGGTTCTAGATTTGAAGTATTTAGTGACCACAAGAGTTTGAAGTATTTATTTGACCAGAAGGAGTTGAATATGAGACAACGACGGTGGTTGGAGTTATTAAAGGATTATGATTTCGGATAGAATTATCATCCAGGAAAAACTAATGTCGTGGCTGATGCGTTAAGTCGAAAGACCTTACACATGTCAGCAATGATGGTTAAGGAGTTGGACTTAATTGAGCAGTTCAGAGATATGAGTTTGGTCTGTGAGGTGACACCGCAGAGTGTCAGGTTGGGAATGTTAAAGATTAATAATGACTTTTTGGACAGTATCAGAGAAGCTCAGAAGTTGGATGTTAAACTGGTGGATTCGATGGTTGGAATCGATCAGTCTGAGAATAATGATTTCAAGCTGGATACGCAAGGTGTGTTGAGGTTCCGTAATAGAATTTGTATTCCTGATGATGCAGAGATGAAGAAAGCGATTCTTGAAGAGAGTCATAGGAGTAAGTTGAGTATTCATTCGGGAGCTACTAAGATGTATCAGGACTTGAAGAATTTGTTTTGGTGGCAAGGGATGAAGCGTGATGTAGCACAGTTTGTGTATGCATGTCTAACTTGTCAGAAGTCGAAGTTGAACATCAGAAGCCTGCAGGGTTGATGCAACCGTTAGAGGTTCCAGAATGGAAATGGGATAGTATTTCGATGGACTTTGTTGCCTAATACCGAAAGAGGTCATGATGCGATTTGGGTGATTGTTGATAGGCTAACGAAGTCGGCTCATTTTGCTCCTATTAACATCACATATTCAGTACCGAGGTTGGCAGAGATTTATATCCGAGAGATTGTAAAGCTTCATGGTGTTCCTCTGTGTATCGTTTTGGATAGGGATCCGAGGTTTACGTCTGATTTTTGGAAGAGTTTGCAAAAGGAGTTGGGTTTTAAGTTGAGATTGAGTTCGGCGTATCACCCTCAAACGGATGGTCTGTCAGAGAGGACTATTCAGTCGTTGGAGGATCTGTTGAGAGCTTGTGTTCTGGAGCAAGGAGGTTCGTGGGATACCTACCTTTCGTTGATAGAGTTCACTTATAATAACAGTTACCATTCTAGTATTGGGATGACACCTTTTGAAGCGTTGTATGGTCGGAGATGCAGGACTCCCTTATGTTGGTATGAATCTGGAGAGAGTGTAGTACTTGGACCGGAAATTGTTCGAGAGACTACTGTGAAGATGAGGTTGATTCGGGAGAAGATGAAAGCTTCGCAAAGTAGACAGAAGAGTTATCATGTTAAGCGAAGAAAGGATTTAAAATTTCAAGCGGGTGAGCATGTGTTTTTGAGAGTCACTCCGGTGATCGGTGTTGGACGCGCTTTGAAGTCGAAGAAGCTCACGCCTCGTTTTATTGGTCCATATCAGATATCGGAAAAAGTTGGAAATGTTGCGTATAGGGTGGCCTTACCGCCTAATCTTTCGAATTTGCATGATGTGTTTCATGTGTCGCAACTTCGAAAGTATATTTCAGATCCATCTCATGTAATTAATATGGATGATGTGCAAGTACGGGATAATCTCACTGTGGAGACGATGCATGTACGAATCGAGGATCATGAGGTGAAGACTCTAAGAGGCAAGGAGATCGCTTTGGTGAAATTAGTCTGGTTGGGAGCTGCCGGAGAAAGCATGACGTGGGAGCTAGAAAGCAAGATGTGGGAATCTTATCCCGAGTTCTTCGAGTCAGGTAAATTTTCGAGGATGAAAATATTCTAAGTGGGGGAGAGTTGTAACGCCACGAATATTTAATTAATTATTTAATTGATTTATTTAATGATTAAGTGTGTGAATTGTTGAAGTTGGGAATTATTAGTATAGTTGCTACGTTGATTTGTATCTAATTAATTGGTTGATTAAGCCTAGAAAATAATATTAGAGTAATAATATTACTTATTATTGTATGGGCCTATTTTTATGTAGAAATAGTAATATAAGGGGGTGTGAAGAGTGGCCCATAAGGCTAATTAGAAAAAAAACAAAGAGAAGTATAAAAGGACTAGAATTAGGTTAAGTTGTCATAAGCTGAAAAAGAAAACAAGGATTTGAGAGAGAGCCAAGGAAGGGGGCTGCGAAACTCATACAACCTAGGAGGGTGGAGGCGCGACTTCATCTAGGGAAAGGGGGTGGCTGCGCAATTTTCTATCACCAGGTAAGGGTGGGGTTCTAACTCTATAATAGGGTACATGAAGGGCTTTATGTGGGATCCTATGTGTTTGTTTAATCCTTGAAATCGATTGTTGTTGTTGAAAACTATTGTTGATGATTGAAATTAGTTTAGGGGTTTTTGAACATGAGGATGCACAAAATTTGGGTCACTGGGCACCATGGGCGCCGTTGCTGGTGTACTGGGCGCACTGTGCGCCATGGGTGCCGTATGTGGCTGCCCTGCTGTTGTTGCTGGCGCACTGGGCACCATGGGCGCCGTATGTGGCTGCCCTGTTGTTGTTGCTGGCGCACTGGACGCCATGGGCGCTGTATGTGGCTGCCCTGTTGTTGTTGCTGGCGCACTGGGCGCCATGGGAGCCATATGAGGCTGCCCTGTTGTTGTTGCTGGCGCATTGGGCGCCATGGCCGCCATGTCTGGCTGGCTGTTGCTTGTTGTCTGTTGGTTGCTGGGCGCACTGGGCGCCATGTCTGGCTGCCTATTGCTTGTTGTCTGTTGGTTGCTGGGCGCACTGGGCGCCATGGGCGCCATGTCTGGCTGCCTGTTGCTACTTGTTTGTTGGTTGCTGGGCGCACTGGGCGCACTGGGCGCCATGGGCGCCATGTCTGGCTGCCTGTTGCTAGTTGTCTGTTGGTTGCTGGGCGCACTGGGCGCCATGGGCGCCATGTCTGGCTGCCTTTTGCTTGTTGTGGGCGCCATGGGCGCCATGTCTGGCTGCCTGTTGCTGGTTGTCTGTTGGTTGCTGGGCGCACTGGGTAACGCCCCGAATATTTAATTAATTATTTAATTGAATTATTTAGGAAATTAAGTGGTAGGAAAATATTAGAGTAAAAATATATTTTTGTATGTGGGCCTATTGTTGGTGTTAGGAGTAGTAAAAGAAGGGGTGTAAAGAATGCCCATGAAGCTAAAGTCGCATAAGTGTATGAGAAAGCCCATAAGACTAAATGAATTTTAAATAGGTGTTATTTTATGGTTTGCTCATTTAGAAGAAAAAAAAATAAGGATTGAGTGAGAGCCATAAAGAGGGAGCGGCGAAGAGAGCTAGGGCAAGGACCAAGGAGAGTTTCAACTTCAATCCAAGGTAAGGGTGGGGTTCTAACTCTATAATCGGGTATATGAAGGGCTTTATGTAGGAAGATAAGGAACCCTAGGTGTTTGATTAATCCTTGAAACCTATTGTTGATGCTTGAATTGATTTGTTGATACTTGAAATATTTATGTTGACGATGAATTCGGTTTACGGTTTTTGAACAATGATGCGAAAATTTGGTCCTCAGCGCCATGGGCGCCGATTGTGGTTGTTACTGGGCGCTGGTGCGCTGGGCGCCGTAGGTGGCCACCAGTTTGGTTGTTGGGCGTTGGTGCGCTGGGCGCATTGGGCGCCGTTTTGATGTTGTTGCTGTTCTGGGGCACTGGGCGCCAAGGGCGCCAATACCTGGCTGCCCTGTTGCTGTTCTGGCGCACTGGGCGCCAAGGGAACCAATGTCTGACTGCCCTGTTGCTGTTCGGGCGCACTGGGTGCCATGGGAGCCAAGTCTGGCTGCCCTGTTGCTGATGTTGCTGGCGCATTGGGCGCCATGGGCACCAAGTCTGGCTGCCCTGTTGCTGATGTTGCTGGCGCACTGGGCGCCATGGGCGCCAAGTCTGGCTGCCCTGTTGCTGATGTTGCTGGCGCACTGGGCGCCATGGGCGCCAATTCTGGCTGCCCTGTTGCTGATGTTTCAGGCGCACTGGGCGCCATGGGCGCCAAGTCTGGCTGCCCTGTCGTTGTTCCGGCGCACTGGGTGTAACGCCCCAAATTTAATTAGTCATCTAATTGAATTATTTATTTTAATCAATTGGGGATTATGTGGTGATAGAAAATAAAATAAATATATATATGAGGTAATTGGACCTATTTATAAGGTGAGGGCTAGTATTAATTAATTTAGGGTTTTAATTTATTTAGGAGGTGTTGTCATGAATTAGGTGGTGCACATAAAGGGCCCATGATCCATTAGTTGGCCCATGACCCATCATTTATCCTTAAGGGTCGAATATGTAGGGGTTGCTAGGGTTAGTTCATTTTCCCACATATCACCAAAAGAAAGAAAAGAAAAGAAAAGAGAGAGGAGAGGAGTGGCCGAAGCCCTCAAGGAGGAAGGGGAGAGAGAAACTCGTGGAAGCAAGAAAGGGAAAGAAGAGGAAGGCTACAATCCTTGGTGTCTATCTCCCTAAGGTTTCTACTCATCTAAATCTAAGGTTAGGGGGCTCTCCTTTGCATCTTTAATAGTGTATGTGATGAGTGTTGTCTAGGTTAGGTTCTAGGGTGATTTCCATGAATGGTTGGTGTGTTTTAATGTTGTTATCATGCTGAAAATGTGTTTGTGCAAAGACTTGCTTGATTGGTGTTGAGTAGGACACAATATGAATCATGCATGCTAGGTGTTTGATGTTATGACTAAAATGGTATTTTTTTTTGGTGGAAAACGTGATGGTTAGCATTCATAGTGATAATTGGTGTGGGGTTTTATTCAATTCGATGAAATTGTGGTGTTGGTGATTGAGTATGATGAGTCTATTCACTTAGGGTTTTTGGTGCATTCTGGTACTGTTTCGGTTTTATGAAAACTGGTACTGTTTGGTTAATCCAAAAATTATGTGGCTGATTGTTTTCGAAAATAGACTTAAAGCCGGTCGTTTTGGCACTAGTTTCGTTCAATTTGGAGCTGTGTAGCTCAAGTTATGAGTCTCCAGAGTTGGGTCAAATTTCTGGAACCAATCTGTGTATAGGTTCGGTCTTGGCAAGTTTTGTGTCCTCATTCGAACTCCGTTTTTAATGATTCTTGCTTAGTTGGGAAGTAGACTCAATTCCCTTCAAAATGAGCACTGGTTTCATCAAATCTAATTAAGAAATGAGAAAGAAAATTGATGTGTAAGATGGGCAAACAGTTTTGTCAATTTCTGGTACCTTAGGGTAGTATTCTGTAAAACTGTACCACCTGGGTGTGTATTTTGAAAAATGAAAATTTTGGGCAGAAACTACACTCATAGGGCTTTCCAATGAGTGGTCTTTTGTTGAAATCCGACGTCGTTTGCCATTTCCATTAATTCGCCGAAGTAGGTGCACTGCTGTAGGAAAATGCTGCTGTCCCGAAATTAATAGTGTTGCTGTATGCAGTTTTATAAAAAGAAAGTGTTGCTGTCCAGGATTTAAAAATGTTGCTGTATGCTGTCTATCAAAGAAAATGCTGCTGTATGCAGTTTTATAAAAAGAAAATGTTGCTGTCCAGAATTTAATAGTGTTGCTGTATGCTGTCTATCAAGAAAATGTTGTTGTATGCGGTTTATCAAAATAAAGTATGCTGGTTGCTATAAAATGTTGCTGTCTACCAATTGATAGTGTTGCTGTTTGCTGTTATCTTTAAATAAGTTGTTACTCGAATTTTTCTAATAGGTTGTCACTTAAATTGTTAATATATAGTTACTTAATTTTAAATGATTTACTACTTAGACTTTCAATGTGTAGTTACTGAAATGTAAATGGTTTATCACTAAAATTTTAATGTGTTGTTACTTAAGATTTAAGGATGTTGCTACCCCAATTTTGAATGTGATGTTTATGAAGAAGTTGTGATATATATGATTTTGATGATTATAATGAATACACTCTATGAGTGTTTGATGATAATGATGATGAGTACTCCAGGTGAGTGTTTTGATGAAATGCACATGTGTATATAGAGTCTCATGGCATGTGCATAATGTGAAGAATAGGCTTCGGCCTCTTGTGAAGAATAGGCTTCGGCCTCCTGTGAAGAATAGGCTCGGCCTCTTAATTGTGATGAATATGGTACCATCATGCATTATGCCCTTGGTGTTGGGTTGCATCTCATGCATTATTCCATGATTGTTGACGATGATGCCTTAGTGCCTATGTTTATTGACGATGATGTCTTTTGGTGATTATTATTGACGATGTTGCCTGGGTGATTATAATATATATGTTGTAAGATGATGATGTATGCTTATGAAGTTGTGTATTGGTGTTTCTAGTTGCCTCCTCTAGTATGATGCTCATCTTATTTGTTATTATTTATGTAAAGAGACTCACCCTACTGCCTTTATGTTGCTTCTTATGTCGGCAACGTGCAGGTGATAGCGAGTGAAGGTTATCCTCATACCTTCTTCTAGTAAGATGAGTCACGCTCTGATACGTAGCACCGGGGGGGGGGGGGGGCGTCTTATGTTTACTTGTCATTTTATTTGATGTTGTTAGACTGCTATTTCGGTGATGTATCGAATTATGTTCAAACTTATTGTTTTCCGCTGTGACGGTGATTTAAATCAGTTGGTGTAAACTAAACCGGAGATTTGTGGGCTTGCCCCTTGACTGTGTGCTAATGTATCGTGCTGTTATTCTGTGGAAGTATATCAATTCAAGTTGTTTGCTTTAAATGGAGTTTAGTGTAGCACTCTCTTGCGGTCATTTAAAAAGAAAAAGAAACTCTGATTTTATTAACTAGTAATTAAATAGAAGGGGGTGTTACACTGGGCGCCTTGTTGGCTGCCCTGTTGTTGTTCTGGGCGCAGTGGGCTCCAAGTGTGGCTGCCCTGTGTTGTTGTTCTGGGCGCAGTGGGCGCCAAGGGCGCCAAGTGTGGCTGCCCTGTGTTGTTGCTGGGCGTAGTGGGCGCCAAGGGCGCCAAATGTGGCTGCCCAAGTGTGAATTCTATGGTTGTTGCTTGAAACGATTTGTTGATGTTGAATACATATTTAGGCCCACGGTTGGCTAATTGTTGGTTAAGTCGTTAAATTATTAATCGTTGATTGTGGAAGTTGTTAACCGTTGGTTGAGTTGTTACACTGTAAAAATTGTTAAGTTGCTAAATTGTTGACTCCGTTGTTGAATTGTTGATAATGTTGCACCTAGTTGTGTTGCCTCTATTTATTGGCAGGTGTTATGTTGTAGGCCTATGGCCAACGTTGAGATCCCGTTGTTGTTGTGCTGTTACGTAGCTATTGTTATTGACTGCCTAAGTATTCATCATCGCGTCGCATGCATGGCATTACACGTTGGCCTGGATTGGCAAATTATGTTGAAAGATTATGTTGTTGATGCCTCTATTTATTGGCAGATTTTTACGTTTGGAGTTCTGCTCCGATGGTACCGCATGCATATGCATAGTATCGAGTCGTATTCATGTTGCATCCTTAAATGATTATGTTGATGACTTGTGATTGATCAAAGTTGTTTGTTGGCTGTGAAGTGGTGAATTTAGATCCCCTGATTCTAATATACTGTTTTTCATATTTCCTATTATATGGTTTGATATCTCACCCCTTCGATTTGAATGTTACTCTTCCGTTGGTAACGTGCAGGTAATCACGAATGAAGGCTGCTTACCTTCGTTTGATCGAGTCGGTGTCGTCGCTCTGATACGTAACACTCGGGGGGAATGAACACATGTTTTCATTATGAATATTTTGCTATGTTATTTTGTTGTTGGAATTTAAAGTCGTTATTTTGTTGTTTTTGAGCTTTCTTAAGTTGGTTAAAGACGCCACGATTACTTTGAATTGAGTTTTGTTGTGAATCCGCTGCGTAGTAATGAAGTGACTTATTTTTGAAGACTAAAAGGTTGTTTATTGGTTCATCCAAAAAGTAGAGTGTTACGTATCTGTTTTCACAGGCGAATTAATCTGTTTGGTGTTTAAACGAAGCAAGTGTGGCACTCCATTGTTTGTTGGAAACTTTTTTTATAAACTCTGATTTTCGTATTAATTTACCTGGTAGAATGGGGTGTTACACACTGGGCGCCATGGGAGCCATGTGTGGCTGCTTCGTTCGTTTACTGGGCGCATTGGGCGCCATCTTGTGGGTTGTTGGGCACTTTAGGCGCATTAGGCCCGCGGTTGGCTAATTGTTGTTTAAGTCATTAAATTGTTAATCGTTAATTTGTTGAGTTGTTAACTGTTGGTTGAGTTGTGAAACTATTAACTTGTTAAGTTGCTAAATTGTTGGCTTAGTTGTTGATTTGTTGATGATGTTGCACCTAGTTGTGATTACCATTGTGTGAAGTTGGCGACGTGTATCTGGTTGGATTGCCTCTGTTTATTTGCAAGATATTATGTTGTAGGCCTATGGCCAACGTTGAATTCTGTTGTTGTTGTGTGTTGCTATGTAATCATTGTTGATTGTTTGTGCATTCACATCGCGTCGCATACATAGCATTTTCATGTTGGAGCTATGCTCAAAACACATTGGCCTGGACTGGCAAATTATGTTGAAGGCTTATGCCTTGTTGATGCCTCTATTTATTGGCAGATTTTTACGTTGGGAGTTCTGCTCCGATGGTACCACATGCATATGCATAGTATCGAGTCGCATTCATATTGCACCCTTAAGTGACTATGTTGATGACTTGTGATTGATCGAAGTTGATTGTTGGCTGTGGAGTGGTGAATTCATATCCTCTGATTCTAATATACTGTTTTTCATATGTCCTATTATATGGTTTGATATCTCACCCCTTCTGTTTTAATGTTACCCTCTTGTTGGTAACGTGCAGGTAATCACGAATTAAGGCTGCTTACCTTCGTTTGATCGAGTCGGTGTCGTCGCTCTGATACGTAACACTCGGGGGGATGAACACGTGTTTTCCTTATTATTTTGTTATGATTATTTTATTGTTGAAACTTAAAGTCGTTATTATCAAGGATTTTGCTGTTTTTGAGCTGTCTTAAGTTGGTTAGAGACGCCACGATTATTTTGAATTGACTTTTGTTGTGAATCTGCTGCGTAGTAATGAAGGTGACTTATTTTTAAAAACTAAAAGGTTATTTATTGGTTCATCCAAAAGTAAGGTGTTTTGTATCTGTTTTCACAGGAGAATTAATCATTTTCTTGTTTTTAAGAAGAAAGTGTGGCACTCCATTCATTTATTGGAAATTTTTATAAACTCTGATTTTTCGTATTATTTTACCGGGTAGAAATGGGGTGTTACAACAGTAGGTTGGTCTAAGGGTCGCCTGTATGGTACGGGGCCCTTGGCTCCATGTATGGGCCAGTCTGTGGACGAGAGCAGTAGAAGACGTAGTGGACCAGCTTCTACTCCTGCGGAGACAGAGCATAATAGGAAGTTGGAGCAGGAGCTGCAGTCTACTCGACATGAGCTGCACGATACTCGACAGGAGGTACGGACCTCTACTGAGGCTATGAAAAAGATGCAGGAAGACTTTGCGAAGGTGACCCGTAGGCAGGAGCTGATGTTTAGGAATTTTAAGAATATGCAGCAACATGAACAGGAGCAAGATGAGGAGCAAGCTGAGGAGTCTGGAGAGGCTGGGGAGGCCGAGGAGTCTGATGGCGGCAGCTTTTAGGATTTGTTGTATTAGTTTGACAGTTCACTGTTTTGTTATAACATTTCAGATTAGGTATTGTTGATTCGAATTTTATGGTATTGAAGAATTTTATTCTCAGAATTTTTATTTTAAACTCTTTTATGTATTTTAGATTTTATTATTTATTATTAAAATAAACAGGTATAAAAGCAGGTTTATCAAAAAAAGAAATTCAATCAGTTGGTCATTAGCGACGGAATTAGCGAGAGAATTAGCGAGGGAAATTGAACGCGTGGCTGTCAGAATTTAACCACGTCGCTGTCTTTGGTAGCGAGGGAATTTTAATCTCTCGCTAATTATCGAGGGAAATTGGATGCGTGGCTGTCAGAATTTACCCACGTGGCTGTCTTTAGTAGCGAGGGAATTTTAATCCCTCGCTAATTAGTGAGGGATTAAAATTCCCTCGCTAAGCCCAGCAGCGAGGAGGGAATTAGTGAGGGAACCAGTCCGTCGCTAATTCCCTCGCAAATGACCATTAGCGACGATTTTGGTCATTTTACGAGGGAAATATCCCTCGCTAATGACCAGTTTTTTGTAGTGATTCATTGCCCAACGTGCAAGGAACCAAATGGTCGGTTGGGTGGCACTTTACACGGGACGTAATAAGCTGCTAAAATCAAAGGCCAAGTTCATAAATTCCATCATCCCCCTAGAGAAATTCAACAATCCAAACACCACCATGCCCCTTCTCGTTAGTGTTAGAACTGGGTTTCACTAGCCAACTTTGGGTCGGTGATAGGCCGCAAGTGCACGGTCTTGTCGCGTAATAAAAAGAGTTATCGATCCACAGGGAGAGCCTAGGTGATTACCAATTTAGTTTTCCAAAGTTGATTAACTGAAGAGAAAGTGTTTTTAGAAAGAAGGAATGTTTTAGTAAAGTCTACTCACTCATGATCATTGTAGACAAAAGAGGAGAAAAGAAAATAAATGACTTGGAAAATAAAGGGCATGAAAGTAAATGACTTGGATAATAAAGGGCAAGAAAATAAATGACTTAGAAAATAAAGGGCAAGAAAATAAATGACTTGGAAAATAAAGGGCAAGAAAATAAATGACTTGGAAAATAAAGGGCAAGAAAATAAATGACTTGGAAAATAAAGGGCAAGAAAATAAATGACTTGGGAGGTAGCATTTTTTCAATCACCTCAATTTTTGCACGATCAACCTCAAAACCTCTATTAGAAATTAAGTGTCCTAGGACAATTCCTTGATTAACCATGAAATGACACTTTTCCCAGTTTAGAACTAGATTCACCTTCTCACACCTTTCTATGACTTTTTCCAGATTGGCTAAACAGTTTTCAAAATTTGACCCATGGACGGAAAAATCATCCATAAATACTTCCATTATGTTTTCAACAAAGTCTGAGAATATGGACATCATACACCTTTGAAAGGTAGCTGGAGCATTACATAGACCAAAGGACATCCTTCTATAGGCATAAGTGCCAAAAGGACATGTGAAAGTTGTTTTTTCTTGGTCCCTAGGGTGGATGGGAATTTGGAAAAATCCCGAATAACCATCCAAATAGCAGAAATGTGAGTGCCGTGCTAACCTTTCTAGCATTTGATCAATGAACGGGAGAGGGAAGTGATCTTTCCGGGTAGCTTTGATAAGCTTTCTGTAATCAATACACATTCTCCATCCCGTAATTGTCCTTGTGGAAATGCATTCATCTTTTCATTTTTAATAACAGTTAAGCCTCCCTCCTTAGGTACTACTTGAACAGGACTAACCCACTTACTATCGGAAATAGGATATATTATCCCAGCATCAAGGAGTTGTAAAACTTCCTTTTTAACAACCTCTTTCATGTTTGGGTTTAATCTTCTTTGATGCTCGATAGAAGGTTTATAGTCCTCTTCCAGTAGTATTCTGTGTATGCAGATTGATGGATTTATTCCTTTAATGTCCTCAATAGTATACCCTATGGCTTTGGGATACTTTTTAAGAACATTAAGCAATTTTTCAGTCTCATTTTGTTTTAGATCTGCAATTAGAATTACTGGAAAAGTAGAATTAGGGCCAAGAAACTCATACCTGAGAGATGATGGTAAGGGCTTCAGTTCTATTTTTGGTGTTTCTTTTGGGAGAGGTCGAGGCTTTCCCTCACCCAAAGATTCAGTACCCAATTTTTGTGATGGTGGATTCTCATCTAAAAGTTTTATGTAAAATTGGGTTTCCTCTGCTGTATTTGTATCTGTGTTGCCTAAAAGGCAATCTTCCAGACTATCTTGTGAAGATGATGCTAAAGAGTAGTCTCGCACGCAATAGTCTACAATATCAATCCTGCAGCATGCGTCCTTTACAGACGGACTCCTCATTAAGTTTGAAACTTCAAACTCAACCTTTTCATCTCCCACGTTAAAAACCAACTTGTCGTTTTTTTACGTCAATTAGTGCCCCTGCAGTAGCTAAAAAAGGTCTCCCTAGAAGAATTGGAATTTGGGAGTCTTCTTCAATTTCCATTACAACAAAATCTACTGGTATAAAAGTTTGCCCTACTTTGATAGGGATATCCTCTAAGATTCCAGTGGGGTATTTAATTGAACGATCTGCCAACTGTATTGTCATTTTTGTAGGTTTAAGTTCACCTATCCCTAGTCTTTTGCAAAGAGAAAGAGGCATCAAACTTACGCTGGCTCCTAGATCGCACATTACTCTGTTTATAGTTTCACTTCCAGTTACACAAGGTATGGAAAAACTACCTGGATCTTTGAGCTTTTGCGGTAGCTTGTTCTGGATAATTGCACTACATTCTTCTGTTAATGCAATCGTCTCATAGTCGTCTATTTTTCTTTTCTTGGATAAAATTTCTTTCAAAATTTTTGAATAAGACGGCATTTGAGACAATGCATCAGTGAAAGGAACGTTGATGTAAAGCTTTTTAAGCAAGTCGACAAACCTTTTGAATTGCTCGTCAAGTTTGTTTTTTGCAAATCTTTGGGGAAAAGGAATGGGTGGTTTGTATGGTGGTGGGGGGATGTGTGGTTCTTCTCTTTCTTTTTCTGGTTCTTTCTCTTTTTCTTTCTCTTCTTGCTCACATGGTAAATTATGTTTTTCACTCACAATTTTTTTTTTGGTTTGCTCTTGGTTCCTCTAATTGTTTTCCGCTTCTAAGGGTGACAGCATTTATTTGGCCATTTGGATTTTGTTCTGGTTGCCCAGGAAATACCCCCGAAGACTTAGAGGATGAAGCCACCTGTGTTGCCACTTGAGTTATTTGATTTTCAAGCATTTTATTATGAGTGGCAATAGAGTCGACTTTTGATACCAATTTGATAAGTGTGTCATTCAAATAACCAGTTTGATTTTTGAATTCTTCATTTTATTTTATTTGAGATGACACAAATTTTTCCATCAAAAATTCCAAGTTTGACTTTTGCGGGTTGTTTTGTGGGTTGTTAAAAACTTTCTGATTTTGAAAACCAGGAGGTGGTCTAGGTGCTGGATTGGGTGGAGGATTTTTATAAGAAAAATTTGGATGATTCCTCCACCCAGGATTATAAGTATTTGAAACGGATCTTCCTTTTGAGCATAGTTAACATGCTCATTTCCAGCACTAGATGCCTCAAGCTGGCATTCAGCTCCAATATGGCCAACAACCCCACATAATTCACATGGTGGAGTAATAGGAGAAGAAGTTTGTGAGACGGCACTTACATTTAATTTTTCAAATTTTTGAAAAAGTGCGTCCACTTTTGAGGTAAGATGGTCAACAGCAGATATTTCATACTTACCTGGCTCTTTTGATGAGGCTGGTTTATTCGTTATGGCTCGCTCACTTGTCCATTGACAATGGTTATGAGCCATATCTTCAACGAGTGCATAAGCTTCAGTAAAATTTTTGTTCATTAAAGCTCCACCTGCAGCTGCATCAACAGTCATTCTTGTTGCATATTGTAATCCATTATAAAAACTGTGAACAACGAGCCATTTCTCTAGTCCATGATGGGGGCATAGCCTTAACATTTCTTTGAAACGTTCCCAAGCATCATAAAGAGATTCCCCGTCGTTTTGAGAAAATCGAGTAATTTGATTTCTCATTTGAGCTGTTTTACTCGGGGGAAAGAACTTAGCAAGAAAAGCTTGTTTTAACTGGCCCCAGCTGGTAATGGATTCCGAAAGCAAAGAATGTAGCCATGCTTTTGCTCTATCCCTTAATGAAAAAGGGAAGAGTTTTAGTCTTATGGCATCTGGAGGTACCCCGTTTAATTTGAGAGTTCCACAGTATTGTAGAAAAATTGAAATATGAAGATTTGGGTCCTCCGTGGGAGAACCAGAAAATTGGTTTTGTTGAACCATTGAAAGCAGAGATGATTTGAGTTCAAAATTATTTGCTTCCACATTCGGATGTACAATGGCACCCGATGGCTCTGCCGAAGGTGTTGCGTACTCTTTGAGAGCACGATTTTCATTAGCCGCCATTTGGTTATCGGGAATTTCTCTTCTCCTTCTATGTATGAACCTTTCAATTTCGGGAATTTGTTGAACAATTTCTCCGTTCTGGTTCTTCGCATTCGAGGGACAAGAGAAGAAAAAGTGAAAATAAAGAAAATAAAACCTCAGTCTAACCGGTTTCGAAAAATTTAATAAATATCACCGCCTCCCCGGCAACGGCGCCAAAAACTTGATAGGCCGCAAGTGCACGGTCTTGTCGCGTAATAAAAAGAGTTATCTATCCTCAGGGAGAGCCTAGGTGATTACCAATTTAATTTTCCAAAGTTGATTAACTGAAGAGAAAGTGTTTTTAGAAAGAAGGAATGTTTTAGTAAAGTCTACTCACTCATGATCATTGTTGACAAAAGAGGAGAAAAGAAAATAAATGACTTGGAAAATAAAGGGCAAGAAAGTAAATGACTTGAAAAATAAAGGGCAAGAAAATAAATGACTTAGAAAATAAAGGCAAGAAAATAAATGACTTGGAAAATAAAGGGCAAAAAAATAAATGACTTGGAAAATAAAGGGCAAGAAAATAAATGACTTGGAAAATAAAGGGCAAAAAAATAACTGACTTAGAAAATAAAGGGCAAGAAAATAAATGACTTGGAAAATAAAGGGCAAGAAAATAAATGACTTGGAAAATAAAAGGCAAGAAAATAAATGACTTGGAAAATAAAGGGCAAGACAATAAATGACTTGGAAAATAAAGGGCTGATAAGTCTATTTTTAGAGTCTTTTTAATAGTTATTTTATTAAGTCTTTTTAGTATTTTAATCATATTTTTGATCTATTTTACTGCAAATGTTTACTTTTTATCTTCAGGTTTTATTTTGAAGCAATTTCGACTGCTTCTGTCTCAGCAGGTTAAAATTCGACTGCATCTGTCAGAAATCGACTGCATCTATCTTCCAGATTTCGACTGCATCTGTCAGAATTCGACTGCATCTGTCTCCCAGAATTTCGACAGCATCTGTCTCCCAGAACTCGTCTGCATCTGTCAGAATTCGACTGCATCTGTCTTCCAGATTTCGACTGCTTCTGTCAGAAATCGACTGCATCTGTCTTCCAGATTTCGACTGCATCTGTCAGAATTCGACTGCATCTGTCTCCCAGAATTCGACAGCATCTGTCTCCCAGATTCGACAGCACAACGCAAACTGGCGCAGAACTGGCGCAGGACAGGGCACCATGGGCGCCAAGGGCGCCAAAATGCAGTCAAAATTGGCTACGGCCACTTGTTGGTGGCTACCTTTGCCAACTTGATTTTTTCACTTCTTTTTGACTATTTTGCCCCTCCACTCATGTGCTTTGACCACTTGCTCATGTGCTTTGTCCACTTGAGGATGGCTTTTTGATGACTACCTTGGCCAACTTGATTTGCCACTTTTTCCTCTTTTGGACCATTTTGCCCCTCATATTTTCCTATAAATAGAGGCTTGATCCTCACTTGTAACCAAGCTTGAATTTTGTTAGAAAATCAATGACAAAGTCTCTCTAAAGATTCATGACTTCAATTTACTCATGTTTTTATGATTCTTGCTTATTTACTTTCTTGCCCTTTTAATTCTTGCTCCTTTACTTTATTGCCCCTTTAATTTCTCGCTCTTTACTTTCTCGCTCTTTACTTTTCGCTCTTTACTTTCTCGCTCTTTACTTTTCCTTGCTATTTACTTTCTTGCCCCTTTTATTTTCCAAGTCATTTATTTTCTTGCTATTTAAATTCTTGCAATTTATTTTCTAAGCCCTTTATTTTCCAAGTCATTTATTTTCTTTCCCCTTTATTTTCCAAGTAATTTATTTTCTTGCCCCTTTATTTTCCAAGTCTTTTACTTTCTTGCCCTTTATTTTCCAAGTCATTTATTTTCTTGCTATTTAAATTCTTGCAATTTATTTTCTAAGTCCTTTATTTTCCAAGTCATTTACTTTCTTGCCCCTTTATTTTCCAAGTCATTTACTTTCTTGCCCCTTTATTTCCCAAGTCATTTACTTTCTTGCCCTTTATTTTCCAAGTCATTTGTTTTCTTGCTATTTAAATTCTTGTAATTTATTTTCTAATTCCTTTATTTTCCAAGTCATTTATTTTCTTTCCCCTTTATTTTCCAAGTTATTTATTTTCTTCTCTCCTCTTTTGTCTACAATGATCATGAGTGAGTAGACTTTACTAAAACATTCCTTCTTTCTAAAAACACTTTCTTTTCAGTTAATCAACTTTGAAAAATTAAATTGGTATTCACCTAGGCTCTCCCTGTGGATCGATAACTCTTTTATTACACGATACGACTCGTGCACTTGCGAGGCTATCAAGTTTTTGGCGCCGTTGCCGGGGAGGCAGTGTTATTAATTAAGTTTTTCGAAATCGGTTAGACTGAAATTTTATTTTCTTTATTTTTACTTTTTCTTCTCTTGTCCCTCGAATGCGAAGAAACAGAAGTTTCGGAGAAACTGTTCAACAAATTCCCGAAATCGAAAGGTTCTTACATAGAAGGAGGAGAGAAATTCCCGATAACCAAATGGCGGCTAATGAAAATCGTGCTCTCAAAGAGTACGCAACGCCTTCAGCAGAGCCATCGGCTGCCATTGTACATCCAAATGTGGAAGCAAATAATTTTGAACTCAAAACATCTCTACTTTCAATGGTTCAACAAAACCAATTTTCTGGTTCTCCCACGGAGGACCCAAATCTTCATATTTCAATTTTTCTAGAATACTGTGGAACTCTAAAATTAAACGGGGTACCTCCAGATGCCATAAGACTAAAACTCTTCCCTTTTTCATTAAGGGATAGAGCAAGAGCATGGCTACATTCTTTGCCTTCGGAATCCATTACCAGCTGGGGCCAGTTAAAACAAACTTTTCTTGCTAAGTTCTTTCCCCCGAGTAAAACAGCTCAAATGAGAAATCAAATTACTCGATTTTCTCAAAACGACGGGGAATCTCTTTATGATGCTTGGGAACGTTTCAAAGAAATGTTAAGGCTATGCCCCCATCATGGACTAGAGAAATGGCTCGTTGTTCACACTTTTTATAATGGATTACAATATGCAACAAGAATGGCTGCTGATGCAGCTGCAGGTGGAGCTTTAATGAACAAAAAATTTACTGAAGCTTATGCACTCGTTGAAGATATGGCTCAAAACCATTGTCAATGGACAAGTGAGCGAGCCATAACGAATAAACCAGCCTCATCAAAAGAGCCGGGTAAGTATGAAATATATGCTGTTGATCATCTTACCTCAAAAGTGGACGCACTTTTTCAAAAATTTGAAAAATTAAATGTTAGTGCCGTCTCACAAACTTCTTCTCCTATTATTCCACCATGTGAATTATGTGGGGTTGTTGGCCATATTGGAGCTGAATGCCAGCTTGAGGCGTCTAGTACTGGAAATGAGCATATTAACTATGCTCAAAAGGAAGATCCATTTTCAAATACTTATAATCCTGCGTGGAGGAATCATCCAAATTTTTCTTATAAAAATCCTCCACCCAATCCAGCACCTAGACCACCTCCTGTCTTTCAAAATCAAAGGGTTTTTAACAACCCACAAAACAACCCGCAAAAGTCGAACTTGGAATTTTTGATGGAAAAATTTGTGTCATCTCAAACAAAACAAAATGAAGAATTCAAAAATCAAACTGGTTATTTGAATGACACACTTATCAAATTAGTATCAAAAGTCGACTCTATTGCCACTCATAATAAAATGCTTGAAAATCAAATAACTCAAGTGGCAACACAGGTGGCTTCATCCTCTAAGTCTTCAGGGGTATTTCCTGGACAACCAGAACAAAATCCAAAAGGCCAAATAAATGCTGTCACCCTTAGAAGCGGAAAACAATTAGAGGAACCAAGAGCAAACCAAGAAAAAATTGTGAGTGAAAAACATAATTTACCAGGTGAGCAAGAAGAGAAAGAAAAAGAGAAAGAACCCGAAAAAGAAAGAGAAGAACCACACATCCCCCCACCACCATACAAACCACCCATTCCTTTTCCCCAAAGATTTGCAAAAAACAAAATTGACGAGCAATTCAAAAGGTTTGTCGACTTGCTTAAAAAGCTTTACATCAACGTTCCTTTCACTGATGCATTGTCTCAAATGCCGTCTTATTCTAAATTTTTGAAAGAAATTTTATCCAAGAAAAGAAAAATAGACGACTATGAGACGATTGCATTAACAGAGGAATGTAGTGCAATTATCCAGAACAAGTGCCACAAAAACTCAAAGATCCAGGTAGTTTTTCCATACCTTGTGTGATTGGAAGTGAAACTATAAACAGAGCGATGTGCGATCTAGGAGCCAGTGTAAGTTTGATGCCTCTTTCTCTTTGCAATAGACTAGGGATAGGCGAACTTAAACCCACAAAAATGACAATACAGTTGACAGATCGTTCCGTTAAATACCCCACTGGAATCTTAGAGGATATCCCTATCAAGGTAGGGCAAACTTTTATACCGGTGGACTTTGTTGTAATGGAAATTGAAGAAGACTCCCAAATTCCTATTCTTCTAGGGAGGCCTTTTTTAGCTACTGCAGGGGCAATAATTGACGTTAAAAACGGTAAGTTGGTTTTTAATGTGGGGGATGAAAAAGTTGAGTTTGAAGTTTCAAACTTCATGAAGAGTCCATCTGTAAAAGACTCGTGCTGCAGGATTGATATTGTAGACTATTGCGTGCGAGACTGCTCTTTAGCATCATCTTCACAAGATAGTCTGGAAGATTACCTTTTAGGCAACACAAATACAAATGCGACAGGGGAAACCCAATTCTACATAAAACTTTTGGATGAAAATCCACCATCACAAGAATTAGGTACTGAAACTTTGGGTGAGGAAACACCTCGACCTCTCCCAAAAGAAACACCAAAAATAGAACTGAAGCCCTTACCATCATCTCTCAGGTATGAGTTCCTTGGCCCTAATTCTACTTTTCCAGTAATTGTAAATGCAAATTTGAAACAAAATGAGACTGAAAAATTGCTTAATGTTCTCAAGAAGTATCCCAAAGCCATAGGGTATACTATTGAGGACATTAAAGGAATAAATCCGTCAATCTGCATACACAGAATACTACTGGAAGAGGACTATAAACCTTCTATCGAGCATCAAAGAAGATTAAACCCAAACATGAAAGAGGTTGTTAAAAAGGAAGTTTTAAAACTCCTTGATGCTGGGATAATATATCCTATTTCCGATAGTAAGTGGGTTAGTCCTGTTCAAGTAGTACCTAAGAAAGGAGGCTTAACAGTTATTAAAAATGAGAAGGATGAAAGCATTTCCACAAGGACAATTACGGGATGGAGAATGTGTATCGATTACAGAAAGCTTAACAAAGCTACCCGGAAAGATCACTTCCCTCTCCCGTTCATTGATCAAATGCTAGAAAGGTTAGCACAGCACTCACATTTCTGCTATTTGGATGGTTATTCGGGATTTTTCCAAATTCCCATCCACCCTAGCGACCAAGAAAAAACAACTTTCACATGTCCCTTTGGCACTTATGCCTATAGAAGGATGCCCTTTGGTCTATGTAATGCTCCTGCTACCTTTCAAAGGTGTATGATGTCCATATTCTCAGACTTTGTTGAAAACATAATGGAAGTGTTTATGGATGATTTTTCCGTCCATGGCTCAAATTTTGAAAACTGTTTAGCCAATCTGGAAAAAGTCTTAGAGAGATGTGAGAAGGTAAACCTGGTTCTAAATTGGGAAAAGTGTCATTTCATGGTTAATGAAAGAATTGTCCTAGGGCACTTAATTTCTCATAGAGGTATTGAGGTAGATCGTGCAAAAATTGAGGTGATTGAAAAAATGCTACCTCCCACCACAGTAAAAGAGGTGAGAAGCTTTTTAGGCCATGCGGGTTTCTACCGCCGATTCATAAAAGACTTCTCAAAAATTTCAAAATCTATGACAAGTCTTCTCCTTAAGGATGCAGCATTTATTTTTAACGATCTTTGTGTTGAAGCTTTTAACAGGTTGAAAAAGGCTTTAGTTACTGCCCCGATCATACAGCCGCCAGACTGGAATCTTCCGTTCGAGATAATGTGCGATGCAAGCGACTATGCAGTTGGGGCAGTCCTGGGACAAAGAAAAGAGAAAAAATTGCATGCCATATACTATGCAAGCAGGACCTTAGACGAGGCACAAATGAATTATGCCACAACTGAAAAAGAATTATTGGCGGTAGTTTTTGCCGTTGATAAGTTTCGATCATATTTGGTAGGTTCAAAAATCATCATTTTTACTGATCACTCGGCCATAAAATATTTGTTAAACAAAAAAGATGCCAAGCCGAGATTGATCCGATGGGTTTTACTCCTACAAGAATTTGATCTTGAAATAAGGGATAAAAAAGGCGTTGAAAATGTTGTGGCTGATCATTTGTCCCGTCTACAAGGAACAAAAGAAGAAGAGTTGCCACTTAATGATACATTTTTGGATGATCAACTCTTCTCATTGGGCAAAACTGAAGCACCATGGTATGCAGATTTTGTAAACTACCTTGCAGCAGGAGTACTCCCCCCAGATTTAAATTATCAGCAGAAGAAGAAATTCTTCCATGATCTTAAACAATATTACTGGGACGAGCCACTGCTCTTTAAAAGGGGAGCAGATGGGGTGTTCAGAAGATGCATTCCGGAAGAAGAGGTAAGTAACATTCTATACCATTGTCATTCTTCTTCCTATGGCGGCCATGCCAGTTCTTCAAAAACTGCTACGAAAATTCTACAATCTGGTTTTTATTGGCCGTCCCTTTTTAAAGACGCGCATCAATTCATTTCTAAATGCGACCAGTGTCAACGCACCGGAAATATTTCAAAAAGAAATGAAATTCCCTTAAATAATATCTTAGAGGTTGAAATTTTCGACGTCTGGGGTGTCGATTTCATGGGACCGTTTCCTTCTTCTTTTGGAAACCAATATATTCTGGTAGCCGTTGACTATGTGTCAAAATGGATCGAAGCCATTGCTTCTCCTACAAACGATGCAAAGGTAGTCATAAAACTTTTCAAAAAAATAATTTTTCCAAGATCCGGGGTCCCTCGTGTTGTCATAAGCGACGGAGGATCCCATTTCATCTCAAAACATTTTGAAATGTTACTGCAAAAGTTTGGAGTAAGGCACAAAATTGCAACGCCTTATCACCCTCAAACAAGCGGTCGGGTTGAGGTATCGAACAGAGAAATTAAAAGTATTTTAGAAAAAACTGTTTCGACCTCAAGAAAGGACTGGTCGGTAAAGCTCGATGATGCTCTCTGGGCTTAACGGACTGCGTACAAGACTCCCATAGGAATGACTCCTTTCAAATTAATTTATGGGAAGTCTTGCCACCTTCCGGTAGAACTAGAGCACAAAGCTTACTGGGCAATTAAACGCCTTAACCTAAACATGGAATTAGCCGGAGAAAAAAGAAAACTCCAACTAAACGAATTGGAAGAACTGCGAATGGATGCTTATGAGAATGCCAAACTTTACAAAGAAAGAACAAAAAATTGGCATGATAAGCGTATTATTCGTAGAGAATTCAAGGAGGGTGACCTGGTGTTATTGTTTAATTCCAGGCTAAAAATTTTTCCGGGAAAATTAAAGTCAAGATGGTCCGGTCCTTTTGAAATCCGTAAGGTTTACCCCTTCGGATCTATAGAGATCTGGAGCGAGAAAACCGGATCGTTTAAAGTCAATGGTCAAAGGCTGAAAAATTATTTAATTGGTGACCCAATTGAGAAAGAAACTAGTTTAGTTCTGCAGGATCCCAATTGAAATTTTGATCGTCAAGCTAGTGACGTTAAAAGAGCGCTGCGTGGGAGGCAACCCACGGCTTAATGTATTTTTCGATTTGTTGAAAAATAAAATACCCCAGGGCCGAGTATCCTGAACCAGACAGCCAGGTGAGCTCTCCTAGCCCCTTTTGTTTTATTTGAAAAATCATTGAGGACAATGCCTAGTCCAAGCATGGGGGGTATTTTATTACTTTTATTAGGCATGTCTTTATTGCTTTGCCGAGTTTTTATCTTTTTGTACTTTGAGTTGTATCTGCTCCCTCCATCAAGAAACTTTGTGAACCCTAAGCATGTTTTAGATAAGCCTTTTCTGGACAAAAATAATTTTTCAATTTTTCATTAGCAATCATCTAGGTGGACTGGTTGGGAACAACAAAATTGTATCATGGTTCGATTTCTACTTCTAGGGCTTTTTCACACACACACTATCGAGACTGTTTTCAGTTATTAATACAAATACAGGGACTGAAAAGAAACTAGTAACCTGGTTCTCTTGGTGACATTTACTAGATGCGCGGTTACTGGAGAAAAACGTCTGAGTTGGGGTATTCAAAAATATATATATATATATATGCAAAACCAATTCAAAAAAAAAGTTAGTGCATTTTAAATGTCAAAATAAATGATTAACATGTAAAATCAAAAAGAAAAGAAAAATGCTTGAATACCCAACGTATAAAGACCCTCCTTTGAGACCCGATCTTAGTAAATGGAGGACCCAAGCTTAAGAATGTTGGGGAACCGGTTCTATGATGACATTAATATCCTCTCTAGAGTACTGATACTTTAAAGTTGTCTCTCAATTCCACAAGAAGCCCAAAATAGTAGCTCTCAAACCAAAGTGTTAGAATTGCCCCACAGTTCACTTAAGGTTTCGATATGAAAATAATTTTCCTTCAGAATTGGCCTAAAGATTTACACTGTTTTTGCTTGAGGACAAGCAAAGGTTCAAGCATAGGGTAGTTTGATAAGTCTATTTTTAGAGTCTTTTTAATAGTTATTTTATTAAGTCTTTTTAGTATTTTAATCATATTTTTGATCTATTTTACTGCAAATGTTTACTTTTTATCTTCAGGTTTTATTTTGAAGCAATTTTGACTGTTTCTGTCTCAGCAGGTTAAAATTCGAATGCATCTGTCAGAATTCGACTGCATCTGTCTTCCAGATTTCGACTGCATCTGTCAGAATTCGACTGCATCTGTCTCCCAGAATTTCGACAGCATCTGTCTCCCAGAATTCGACTGCATCTGTCAGAATTCGACTGCATCTGTCTTCCAGATTTCGACTGCTTCTGTCAGAATTCGATTCGACTGCATCTGTCTTCCAGATTTCGACTGCATCTGTCAGAATTCGACTGCATCTGTCTCCTAGAATTCGACAGCATCTGTCTCCCAGATTCGACAGCACAACGCAAACTGGCGCAGAACTGGCGCAGGACAGGGCACCATGGGCGCCAAGGGCGCCAAAATGCAGTCAAAATTGGCTACGGCCACTTGTTGGTGGCTACCTTTGCCAACTTGATTTTTTCACTTCTTTTTGACTATTTTGCCCCTCCACTCATGTGCTTTGACCACTTGCTCATGTGCTTTGTCCACTTGAGGATGGCTTTTTGATGACTACCTTGGCCAACTTGATTTGCCACTTTTTCCTCTTTTGGACCATTTTGCCCCTCATATTTTCCTATAAATAGAGGCTTGATCCTCACTTGTAACCAAGCTTGAATTTTGTTAGAAAATCAATGACAAAGGCTCTCTAAAGATTCATGACTTCAATTTACTCTTCATGTTTTTATGATTCTTGCTTATTTACTTTCTTGCCCTTTTAATTCTTGCTCCTTTACTTTATTGCCCCTTTAATTTCTCGCTCTTTACTTTCTCGCTCTTTACTTTCTCGCTCTTTACTTTTCGCTCTTTACTTTCTCGCTCTTTACTTTTCGCTATTTACTTTCTTGCTCTTTACTTTTCGCTCTTTACTTTTCCTTGCTATTTACTTTCTTGCCCCTTTTATTTTCCAAGTCATTTATTTTCTTGCTATTTAAATTCTTGCAATTTATTTTCTAAGCCCTTTATTTTCCAAGTCATTTATTTTCTTTCCCCTTTATTTTCCAAGTAATTTATTTTCTTGCCCCTTTATTTTCCAAGTCATTTACTTTCTTGCCCTTTATTTTCCAAGTCATTTATTTTCTTGCTATTTAAATTCTTGCAATTTATTTTCTAAGTCCTTTATTTTCGAAGTCATTTACTTTCTTGCCCCTTTATTTTCCAAGTCATTTACTTTCTTGCCCCTTTATTTCCCAAGTCATTTACTTTCTTGCCCTTTATTTTCCAAGTCATTTGTTTTCTTGCTATTTAAATTCTTGTAATTTATTTTCTAATTCCTTTATTTTCCAAGTCATTTATTTTCTTTCCCCTTTATTTTCCAAGTTATTTATTTTCTTCTCTCCTCTTTTGTCTACAATGATCATGAGTGAGTAGACTTTACTAAAACATTCCTTCTTTCTAAAAACACTTTCTTTTCAGTTAATCAACTTTGAAAAATTAAATTGGTATTCACCTAGGCTCTCCCTGTGGATCGATAACTCTTTTATTACGCGATACGACTCGTGCACTTGCGAGGCTATCAAGGGCAAGACAATAAATGACTTGGAAAATAAAGGGGCAAGAAAATAAATGACTTGGAAAAATAAAGGGGCAAGAAAATAAATGTCTTGGAAAATAAAGGGCAAGAAAGTAAATGTGCAAGAATTATAAAGACTTAGAAAATAAATTGCAAGAATTTAAATAGCAAGAATTTAAATAGCAAGAAAGTAAATGAACATGAAGAGTAAATTTGAAGTCATGAATCTTTAGAGAGTTTTTGAGATGAACTTTGTCACAAAATTCAACTCTTGAGAAATGATTCTCTCACCAAAACCAAGTCTCCTTACCAGTGAGGAACAAGGTCCTATTTATAGGAAAATATGAGGGGAGATGGCCATCAACAAGTGGGCAAAAATATCCATCAACAAGTGGGCATAGCACTTGAGTGGAGGGGCAAAATAGTCAAAAAGAAGTGAAAAAAATCAAGTTGGCAAAGATAGCCACCAACAAGTGGCCGCAGCCAATTTTGACTGCATTTTGGCACCCTTGGCGCCCATGGTGCCCTGTCCTGCGCCAGTTTTGTGCCAGTCCTGCGTCAGTTTGCGTTGTGCTGTCGAATCTGGGAGACAGATGCTGTCGAATTCTGGGAGACAGATGCTGTCGAATTCTGGGAGATAGATGCTGTCGAATTCTGGGAGACAGATGCAGTCGAATTCTGGGAGACAGATGCAGTCGAATTCTGGGAGACAGATGCAGTCGAATTCTGGGAGACAGATGCAGTCGAATTCTGGAAGACAGATGCTGTCGAATTCTAACCTGCTGAGACAGAAGCAGTCGAAATTGCTTCAAAAGAAAACCTGAAGATAAAAAGTAAACATTTGTAGTTAAATAGCTCAAAAATATAATTAAAATACCAAATAAACCTAATAAAAATAACTATTAAAAAGACTCTAAAAATAGACTTATCAGTCGGCACCTCGAATCGGCTCCCCAAATCACCTTGACATTGCTAGTTGTGACATCGGGACCGAAAGCAATGGGCTATCCTTCTCGACAGTAATCTCCGATTTAACTTGTTGATCTCATCTGCATGGTGGTTCATCAACTTCGTGTCGTCTTCGCTGAACTGGCACTAGTGTTACCAAAGTTGCAAAACTGATACTAGTGGTTCGATTTCGAACTACGACACTACGACTCTGGAGAGTTCGGTTTTCTCCCTTGTGTGTTTGCCCATCTCACACCGTTCTCCCGTACATTGAGGTTGTTGCGAAGGAAGGTCTGATTCCACGATTTCAGTGTCGCTGACCTCGGTTAATTTCTTAGTACCTCAGTTCATTTCTTAGTGGGAAACATCATGATGAGTAGTTGGGCCCATTCTTCTACACACCCCATTGTTATCCTAAGTTCGCCTCACACATTGGGCTTCGAATGGACCAAACTTGAGCTGCCACACTTTGCTCAACCCTAGAGTGGCTAGAACCATTTCATGATTAAAAGCACTCGGCCAACACAACGGGATAAAATGGGTCTTAAACTACATCGATCAAGATGCCCAAGTCCTCCCTGGTTTTCACAAGGTCGCTAGGCTACCTTGGCAGAACGCTTCCTCATTTTCACAAGATTGTCATCTCCTTACACTACAACAGAAATCTTAAAAAAGATCGCCCCATTAGTAGCACTTTTAACATAAGCGCTCCCTATTGCTAACACGGAACGACCATTAGGAGCGCTTAGGGTACGAGCGCTCCTTATTGCTAAATACGGAACGATCATAGGGAGCGCTTAGGGGACGAGTGCTCCTTATTGCAAAACACTGAACGATCATAGGGAGCGCTTAGGGGACGAGCTCTCCTTATTACAAAACACGGAACGATCATAGGGAGCGCTTAGGGGGGACGAGCGCTCCTTATTGCTAAACACGGAACGATCATAGGGAGCGCTTCGGGGACGAGCACTCCCTTTTGCCTAACACGGAAAACAACCACTACCGCAAAACTGACATCAACACGAATCACAAACACGCTACAGTTCTCACTCTCTCACTTTCCTTTCAAACTTCTCAGTTATCACTCTCTCACTTTCCTTTCACACTCTCCGCTCTCAATCTCACTCTTCGCCCTCACTGTCACTCTCCACCCTCACCACCACCCTCGCCTCCGTCGTCGTCCCAGCCTTCTCCCTCTCCTTTCACTGCCACTCACTACCTCTCCTGCGACAACCGCCGCCGCCGGCCACCGTTGTTCTCCTTCTCTCGGTCGCCTCTCCTCTCTTCTTCTTATAGGCTATGTGGTTTTCTTATACTCTACTTCTATTGACAGAAAAACCTCAATTTTGGGTTGAATCAAAACCCTAACTCCTCTTCATATTTTTTCCTAGCTCCAATACTGTGTCATTATTCTTTCCTATTAGCTCCTTTGGCATTCAGTGGCTGAACCCGTAGTTTTAAGCTTCCAGGTAATTTGTGCATCATTCAAGCATATTTTTTTTTTGGGTTTTATTGTTCATTAGACTTAGAATCATTAGATGTTAGGGTTTCATTTAGGTTTCATTATTTGTTGTTGTGGGTTCTGTGATAATACATTGAATTTAGGGGGTTAATTTTGAGGGTTAATTTGTTGGGTTTCTAATTTTGAGGGTTAATTTGTTTATTTGGTTTTTAGTAAATTCATTAAGGTGTTTGATTATTTGTTTTTTGTGTTTTCTCATGTTATAATTTACATGCAACACAGATTATTACTTATTTTGTTCCTAATGAGAGAGCTGTATTTTTTGACTGCGATTTGCAGGTTTGGATTGCTATCAATTTGGAGCTAATGTTGGGTATTGATTCTGATCTTCCTTGGTCAGATCTTTGGGCCAATGCGTGCCATCTTCTTTGGATGTGAAGGAACAAATTAACCCATGACAATGATTTTGTCATGCCTTGGAAGCCTTGGAACATTGCTGTGAAGGAGACTCGGGACTATATGACTGTTGTGAAGTCTCAGGTTATCAAGAATGGCAGGAGCTTGGTTGCTAAGCTGGTGCGATGGATTCCTCCTTCTGTTGGGTGGTTCAAGCTCAATATGGATGGTTCCAATAATAAGGAGTGAGGTATTCGCAGGTGATGTTGGAGACTAACTCTGCTCAGATTGTTGAGGTTCTGCCGCAAGACAAGCTTGGTAGGAGTGATGGTTGGAGTTTGGTCAGAAAAATAAGAAAGACTATGCAGCACAATGGTTGTAGTTTTCTCTTTGTTTTTGCTAGGCACATAAGCCCTCTATCTTTTCAAAAAAAAAGAAGATATTACTGAGTTCTCTTTGAAGGTGGTTGGTTATTACATCTTCTTACTTTCTTTGATTCTACTTGTGTTATTGTGTTATATTTATGTATATAAATAATCATACTTAAGCTTTCCCCTATGCAGATGCATCAGCATATCGAATGTTGCATACTTGCATACAAATTGTATTCCTAAGCCATTTTATGTTGCTAACTGTTGTTCCTATATTTTGACAGTTACTGCACTAGACTGTGCTAATGCCGAGGATGCCTTGCTTCCAATTCCTAAAGGTTTTGACTCTTTGGACAATGATAGTAAAGCTGAATCTCTCGAGACAAATGGTACTTATTTCATTTTTCTCGTTGATCATTATAGTTGTATGAGTCATTAGTTATTATGATGACTGAATGTTTTGTGCTAAACAGCAAATCAAAGGCTTTCATCCTTTTCTAGACCTTACAAAGATAGAGCATAGGTGAAAGATGGATTTGGAATATTGAAGGATGGATTTTGGAGAAATTAACATGTTGGTGAATTAATTTGTGCAATGTAAACACACTAAAGTGAAGCAGATTGTGGATTTTAGGAACCAAATTGTTAATTAACTGTTAATTTTGTTTATTGGTTGTGAAGGTGTATCAAGTGGGTTCAGGAAGCGTTTCCTCTGGGTGGAGATAGGGTCATGTGTTTATGTAATTTATGAAATTCATTTTATGTAATTTTTTTTGGATATCTTATTTTTGTAGTACCTCATTTTGGATATGTTGTAATTTTTGTTGTTATATATGTTGACATTCATATTTTGGAACATGATGATTTATGTAATTTTTGTTGGCATATATGTTGATAAATATATATAAATATATATATATATATATATATGTGTGTGTGTGTGTGTGTGTGTGTGTGTGTGTGTGTGTGTGTGTGTGTGTGTTGGATTTATAAATAGTTGGAATTTGATTTGAAAATGGTTTTTGATTTGGAAATTTCATTTGGAAGTTTGTTGTTGGTTGATGAATATGAGGAGGGAGCAAGGAATTGGTAATAGAGAAGAAACAGAAAGAAAAAAAAAGTTTTAAATAAAATAGGCATAGGTAGCGCGCTTACTGTAAAAAGCGCTACTTATGGTCTAGTTAGGCGCATCTAGGAATGATGAGCGGTTTAACAAAAAAGCGCTACTCTTGCTTAGTTGCGCTAAGACCATAAGTAGCGCGTTTTACAGAAAGCGCTACCTATGGTCTAAGCGCATCTGAGAATAAGGAGCGCTTACACTAAAAAGCGCTCCTCTTGCCTGTTCATTGGTAGCGCTTTTCGAGCGCTACTTTTGGGGGATTGGCAACAAGAGCGCCCGAAAGCGCTACTTATGGCCTAAAAAAAGCGCTCTCAATCCCCAAATCTGTTGTAGTGTTACTCTGGATCTGTTATCTAGGTCTCGTAATTTTTGAGTCCAGCCCCGACTTCACGGGCAGCTCGCTAAAGCCATGCCCTACTCCATTAGGCTCGCAAGTGGCTATATATCGTAGTATGGCGAGTTCGCGCATTCAGGGATATCGATTCTACTTCATCACGTCCCGAACAAGGATACTGAGTCCACTTCATTAAGCTCCTTGCTTTACCTGACTCAGATGGGTCCACCGTGGTGAGGTTCATTTCTTGAATTCTATTCAGAACAATTTTAAAAATAAAATAAAATCCCCAATGCAACGCCAAAAAACCACCAGAGACAGAAAGTGAAGTTCTTCTCCAATGGAACAACCACTTGAAGTAGAAAATGGCCCAACTGCAATAAGGCCACCATGGATACACGTGCCCGTATTACTACTCTCTACCCTTTTCGGGGTCCCACACGTGCCAATCAATTATCAATCCCATCATTTTCCCACCGATCCTTCGATTATTTTTCCTCGAATAACATTTATATATGCTCACAAGGGAACAACTAGGAAATTTACACATAAGAACCCAGTCACGTCCTATAGAAAAAGCATACAACTTAATAAAATTCCCTTGTCGTTTTCAAACCTTTTATTTTTTTGAATTTCAGTTGGTAACAGCATAGAAACTAGCTTAGTCAGATTATTTGACTTTTTTGATTCGTTTATAACACGGACAAATATTTGATTCCAAGTCGACCTAACATCCACAGTCTCTGCAATATCCTAAGTAGTTATGGCAGTTTGGTTCACAAAAATTGTGATAAAAAATTTATATATTCTGCTATAACTTGAAATTTTTCCTAATGAGTTCGTGGATTTGAAAACCACACAAAACTTGTTTTGGAATGAATCAAGATTCAGGAATGTGAATAGAGCTTGAGTGAATGAACCATGTTCGGTGTCTTCCAAAATTTTCTAAAGAAAAAATACCCGGAT
The DNA here is from genome assembly GCA_039519185.1 of Astragalus membranaceus. Lineage (NCBI taxonomy): Eukaryota > Viridiplantae > Streptophyta > Magnoliopsida > Fabales > Fabaceae > Astragalus > Astragalus membranaceus. The sequence goes on along the minus strand of CM076849.1, from coordinate 112,987,322 downwards.
AATTAAAGGCTATTTGGAAGTGAAATAATAGTCTTTTTCTAGGGATCTGCAGTGCTTTTTTAACGTGCCTAACTCCTTTTGACTATACCTTATTTGGTTTTTATAAAATAAAAATTATTATCACCATGGAACAAAAGAAATCAAGAGCACCCACCTCCTATGTTTGAAATTATTTTCACTTCAATTCACGTGGTTGTGTAGTTTCTAAGCATCTTCATGGCCACCGGTTTTGACCAAGGTTTTAAATCGCGGTTGCGGCTGCAGATGCGGTCGTGGTTGCGGTTGTTGCGATTGTAGCGGTTGTGGCTATTGCAGTCGCTGCGATGCGTATTGCGGCTGATGCGGTGTGAATTAGTTTCAAATTCGCACCATTTTCTTCCCCTTTGATTTTTCTGATTTTTCACAGAGAGAGGCATATGTGGCCTGTTGCCGTCGTCGCGGTGTGTGATGCGATTGCGATGCTTAAGTTTTAGGTGAATACAGATCACTCCGCAATTGCGGTGCGATGCCGATGTGCTGGCTACCGCAACAGCAATATGGCGGCTGCCATGTGTATTGTGGACCGCAATTTAAAACTATGGTTTTGACTCCAATAGAGCTATCAAATTGTAAATATGAAGAATAAGCTTAAGATAGAGCAATAAATTTATCAAGGTTTTAAACTGAGGTTGCTGTCGTGTTTAGGACATTAAAAACCATTATGTTATACAGGTAATTGGAATTACAATTGGAATTATTCCTGAAATATATAATTGATCACCACAAGAACCAGTTAAAATCTCATTAAATAATAAAGGAGAAAATGAGAATGACTTCCTGAAAATTTATGTGCATATTATTAATAAATTTTGTCTGTGATAGTTAAAATTTGATCTTAATTGAGTGTAAAGGTAAAAAGTGCTTAAATCCAATTGATCTTTGTGTGGTGATCAATTATATATTTCAGGAATAATTCCAATTGATCTTAATGAAGGATTTAAGAAGTGCTTAAATCCACCCAAAAGTACAGCAAATGCTAAAAAGACTTTCGGTCGGTTAGCTTATTATTCTATACTTATATAAATAAATAAAAAACCAAAAAATGCAGTTTTGGTATTTTAAGTTTATTTTAAATTTAATCTTTAAAGTTTTTTCTCACTTTAGTCCTTTAGGTTTATTTTAAATGTCAGATTTGTTTTTTCCATTCATTCCAGTTAATGTGGAGCTAATATGTCTGTTAAGTTGATGACTAGTAACGTACGTGGCTTTTATATGTCGATTTAAGGTTTTGTTTGGAATTCCCGTTTAGTCCTTGAAGTTTTTTTAAAATTTCAATTTAGTCATTTTCATTTTTTTCTCATTGCCGTACTTTATGTTTCAAATATGTAACAAATTAAGATAGTTTTTTATGAACTTTCCATCCAAACCCATTAATATAAGATGAGCTGGTCGTTAGGCTGCGACAATGCCATGGGCGTCGGCGCATTCCTCCCTCATTTCTTTCACACTCTAGGAGATGATAGATGGAGAAAATGGGTTTAGTAACAGGCCCGACACTGCCGCTACAGTCATCTCCATTGACGGATCTTGAAAAAAAAGCTAGGGAGGGCCGCTAAAATAAACTAATATAATATATTAATTAAACATGCAAATCATATTAAGCACAAAGTTGATCATCAAAAAATTAAACTGGGTACCATAAAGTAATGCTCTGCGCGTTCCAAGTGACATGAAATGTTCTATAATAGACTCAACTAATGTTTTCACTAATTTCTTTCAATATAAACTATCTTGCTATCAGCTAGAAACCCACCTTCCATCTTGTTAAGGCAGAGCAGTCTATCAAGCAAGAAGTACATTGCTGAAAAAGACCTCTCAATTGTGGCGGTAGAAACCGGAAGAGTCATGATAAGGCAGAGCTGTCTATCAAGCAAGAAGTACATTTCCTTCTCGTTAGTTTCAGCCAAACACGAGCATAATTCTTGAATAGTTGACAAATTCTTCAAACTTGAATCTTGGTGGGCATGAACGACAAATTCTCGAAGTTGAAAAGAGAAATTATTCATCTCTTGCTCATTGAAATCCATGGGATAATATTTTTCAACCAGAGTGCAAATAGTATCAACATTAAAAGCTTTATAATTATCCTTAGGAGCCAAAGCACAACTTAGAGTTAAGAAATCCATTGCTTGCTCGATAAATCTGCTATTCAATTCTTGCAATTTCTTGTCAATGGAAGTAAAAAATATTTCAACTCTAAAGTAATGCTCTATTGTTACCTGATTCTCTTCAAGACGAGAGCGCCCAAATCTTGTTGCAAAATGAAAATCATCGAGATCGGGAATCTCAACATCATATTTTGAACAAAAAGACGTCACAATAGTAAACAACTTATCCCAACCATCTTCTCTCAATTCTTGAATAAGAGTTTTTGTGCTACGAACCAAACACATAGCATTAACTACGTCTTGAGATTATAATTGTAAGGCTTGAGAAAGCACATCTGTTATCACCATCATTTCTTTCATCAAATGCAAGATCAAAATAAAATAAAATGCCTTCAAGTAATTGTATGCACTATCAGCATCCCCACGTGTATCATAACTTGTTCCTTCCTTTGCAATTTTTTTTGAAAACATGGCAACTTTCTTCATACATTTTTGTCAAGCTACAAATAGAATTGAGATGTGATCCCCAACGAGTATCCCCAGCTCGCTTCAAAGTACCAACTTGATTTTGACCTTTACCACTTACAATTTCATCAATCTCTAATAAATGTTCAAATTCTTCTAATTGAGCAGCTTGTAACTCATCACGGCGCTTAGAAGAAGAACAAACAAGATTAACAACAAAAGTCAGCTTCTCAAAGAATTTATGAACTGGTTTGACTTCTCTTGATGTAGTAACCAAGGCAAGTTGCAATCGATGAGCAAAACATACGTAGTATGCATAAGGACAATCCTTCATAAACAACACTTGTAAACCATTCCATTCTCCTCTCATATTTCTTGCACCATCATACCCTTGACCACGAAGGTTAGAAACATCAAGGTTATGTCGAGAAAGTATATCACACACCGTTTCCTTAAGAGTTAAAGCTGCAGTATCTCTAACATGTGCCACATCAAAAAATCGCTCTTGTATTAAATCGGCTTTATCAACAAATCTTAACACAAGAGACATTTGTTCCTTTTTTGACTCATCGCGGGCTTCATCTACAATGATACAAAACTTGGAATCACCAATTTCCTCACGAATATGCTTTTTCACTCTCTTAGAAAGAATACTCAATAGCTCGTTTTGAATTTTATGTGAAGTATATTTAGAATTATATGGAGCATTATCCAACACAACTTTTGCAACTTCATCATTATAAGATTCCAAGAGTTTTATCAAATGAAGGAAATTACCTTGGTTTTTTGACTCGCTAGTTTCATCATGACCCCTAAAAGCACAAGCTTGAAGTGTTAACCAACGACCACTGTCAATTGAAGTCTTGAGACGTAGTCGATTCTTCTTAACTTGACTCGAGCTTTGTTTTTGAAATACATTTCTAATATGTCCCTCTTGATTCAACAAGTCATTCCAAGCTTTCATTGCATTGTTGTGCTGTGAGCAAGGATCCTTCCCTATGTGCTTAAGAAAAGTACAATACTTTCCATCTCTCACTCTCTTCCAAGCTCTAAAATCTATACTAATGAAGACATCTAAGGCAGAACGTCCGCTTGGTCCCTTGTTAAAAAGATAACATGGTAAGCAATATGCAGCATCCTTTGAAGGTGAATATTCTAGCCATGTAGGAAAGAGACTAAACCAAGCCGGTTGAAGCCATCTTGGATGTTTTACATTACCCGACAAAGGATATTCTTCTAAATAGATTTGATATGGACCCCAATTCAGATAAGCTCTTCGTATTTCATCAACTTGATTTGGTGGATATGTTCATAGCTTTCCAGGATCACGTTCTAAAGAATTCAAAAAACCATCCGGATTAGGCGTAAAAGTTATCACTTCTTCAACTCTCAGAACTTCAACCGATTGAGGCGTAGAAGTTATCACTTCTTCAACTCCCGGAACTTTAATAGATTCAGAATTAGAAGTTATCCCTTGTTCATTTCTTTCAATCTCACAAGCTTTCCTCTTGAAAAAACAATCAATTGTTTTCATCTTTATAATCTAAAACATAACCAAATTAGTTAAGCTACTAAGTGTAAAATAAAATAACATTCCAATGCAATCAACAATAAAATAAACACAACCAATCACAAATTCACAAGACTACTTTATAAAACGGTTTTTAAGAACTTAAAAACCAAAGAAAAACACTCTCTCTGTCTCTCAGACTCTCACTTACGGATATGCTTTTTGCTCTTCCTCATAATCACAATATCGATTTCATGAAAATATAAACAGTGAGTGACGGAGGGAAAAATCAAACCAGTGAGTTGAAAACAAAAAGGGGAAAATAAGGTTGGTTAAGAAACCAAACCAGTGAAGTGAGTGACGGAGGGAGAATAGATGGAAGAAGGAGACGGAAGAAACCAAACTAGTGAGTGACGACGATGACAGTGACGACGTTGATGAACAGCACCGACCAGATAAGAAGAACAGCACGATACAGAAGAGAGACGACGGAGAGCAGCTTTCTTGTCATTTTACGTTGTGGTGGTTGTTGTGCTTGTCAGAGACGAGAGTTAGCGTGGGAGAGAGAGAGAGAGAGAGTTTTGACGTTTGGTTGCGTAGCGTGAGAGAGAATTTTGCGTTGCGTTGATGAAGGCGGTGGTAACTTAGTTTTTGAAAAGAAAAATAAACATTTTAAGTAAGGGTATTTCGGTAATTTCACCCCTTTATAAAAATTTGAAACATAAATGACCATAGTGAGAAATAAAAATTTAAAAGAACTAAACCGAAATTTAAAAAAAAAATCTTAAATCCATGTATAAACGCCACGTAGGCTACTAGTTCAGTAAACGATTGCTTTTTTCAAGACAAATGTTTTTAACCGTTGTTTAAACTTATAGACCACACTAATTTAGGTGTTGCCAATCAAAAATCATGGCCTAAAACTAGTTCAGTAAACGGTTACTTTTTTCATAACGCCAGCAACAATTTTGGTATTCTGTAGCCTAATGTGAAAAATCGTGACCTAAAGGTTTAAACAAAGACTATCTACTCAACGCCTCAAAAACCTTTGTCAAACTGTGGCCAAAAGTTTAGGCATCGTTTTTTACATTTTCAGCCACAGTTTTGAATCGTTACCTAAAATACTTTTTATTGTAGTGTTATTAATATTTTAGCACAAATAATAGTTTATTTTTGTTGAGACTATAAATTTTACACCAACATGACTATCAATATTGTTTTGGTGCCTAAGATCATGTGTATTCATGTTGATATGGAACATCACACGTGATCACCTTTCCAGTCCATGCTCAAAGTCACCATTGAGTATACAAATGTCGACAAGAAACAAAAAAGACCATATCTCTAAACAGACGGTTGGAGTTCACGCCGCTCCATAGCTAGTGACTAGTAAAAACCGCGTATCTTTTACGTCCTATCCTTTGGAGATATATCTAGCAGGTCCACCACTACTAGAAAAACAGTTTTTAGCGTCGGCCAAAAGCCCACGCTAATAGGCCAAAAGCAGACGCTAATAGTGAATTAGCGTCGGGTTAGCGTCGGCCACGTATCGACGCTAAAATGTTCGAAGGTAATTTTAGCGTCTCCATAATTTAGCCGACGCTAATTTTAGCGTGGGCCTGGCCGACGCTAAGGCTGACGCTAACATTTGGACCGACGCTACAAAGTCAACTAAATTTAGTCAACGAAATCATTAGCGTCGGCCTGGCCGACGCTATGCAGTCAATGAAACAGGGTCAACAAAATCATTTGCGTCGGCCTTGCCGACGCTATTTAGTCAACCAAAATAGTCAACCAAGTCATTTGCGTCCACGAAACCGACGCTAAAATGCATCTTTGTTAGCGTCGGAATGGCCGACGCTAAATTTGGTTGTTTTTTTGTAAAAAATAATATAATTGTCCTAATGCTTTTTACCCTGTACCCTGTGTCTTTACTACCACCGCTACTCCTAAAGAATTTTTAATACAATCATCCAGCATACCATATCAAAATGCTTAATACCATAAAACAAAATATTCTTAAAACAACAAAATATAACATATTCTTGAAACAACAAAATATAACATAGTCTTGAAGTTCCAAAATATCAAATGTTGTGTCATCCTACAAATACATAAAAGTAAGCGTAACAACATCAAGTCTCGCCATCAAGTGAGTCTTCATCCAAATCTTCATCATAATGAGGATGAGAATGAGAATGGCTAGCACCACATGATCCACGCTCCAAAGCATCCAGGCGATCCAAAAATAATTTTCTCATTTCATCTAAATCATTTTGGCACTTCTGAGAACGCTCATTCGCCTCTTGAGCCTGGGCTACTGCATCTTGCAATCTTCTCAGCTCTAAGTCTAGCTTCCCTCTCTGCTTCCAAAGATATCTCAAACATGAAACCAGAAGGATTCTGGGATTCTTGGATAAGCGATTTGGACCCAGGTCGGGCGTTCACAGATAAACCTGCTGTGCCATAGAGGCGACCACGGGTGGGAGGCCCTGCAGCCAACGTCCAGCACTCAACTGCTACCGCTCCATCTACCTCTTGAACATCATCTCCAACCAAGTCAACCACATTTTGTTTGTATGTATCCTGAACAAACAGAACATCAACAACAATAAATACAATAAACATAGGATGAATCACACAGAATCCAAGGACAAATCAGATCAAATACAGAATCTAGCAATCCAGCAATACAGAATCCAGCAATCCAGCAATACAGAATCATTTACAGAATCCAGCAATACATTCAACTTACAAAAAATACAATTTATCATTTCATATTCTCAGCAACTTATCATTTACAGAATCATTTACAGACCACATGCATACATCCATTCATTTACAGAATCTGGCAATTTTGAAACAAATGAGAATGCTTAGCCAACATAAAGCAAGAACTATTTTGGTCTAAACCAATGAGAATGCTATCATAAGTTTCAAGTCTACATCATCAACAGAATCCAGCAAGAACAGAATCAGAATTGCTGCTAATACAATATGACTTTAACACCATAAATAGCAACATATTATCTACATGGGAATATGACTTTAACACCATAAATAGCAACATGGTGTTAGCATATTGCTATTTATGGTATTAAGATGGAATTGGAGGATCGGTTGGGAATCACGTGAGCATGGGATCACTTAAAGAAACATGGGATAATGATAGGATACAACTATGGAATGCCTTTATTTAAGTTATTTGTAAATACTTCGATTGCAAATAAGATACAGTAAGCTTAATAGAATCTTGGGAATCACGTGAGATCAACTTTGAAAATAGCTTCTTAAAATAGCTTCTTAAGTGGATTTTAGATAGAGGTTATCCATTAATATCCCCACAAGGTTGACATATGGGTTATCCAAAACATGTTATTATTTCAAATACCTGAAATAGAAAAACTGTTGAGTGATTTTCTTTCAAAGGACTACACTTCAGGTTGAATAGGTTGTAAAACTTATTAGTGAGAGACAGTACTATAAAAAGCTTCTTAATAAACTTGAAACTTATTTCTGTGCATAAATAGTCCTAACTAGTTTGGTTGGTGAATGGAGTGATGCTAATTAGTGATATAGCAGTCATATTGTGTTAGACCAGCAATATTGTATTAGCAGCAATTCTGTATTGCTGGATGATGTAGATCATAAGCAAGAACTATTGTGCAATGAAATTATTTTAGCAAAGATTCGTGATATAGCAGTCATGGAGGATGTAGATAATAGTTAAAGTGATTAGTTAAAGTGAATGGAGTAGTGATCTTAAGGTTATTCAATGGAATTATTATTTTACCAAATATTAGTGATAGCTCTCATGTAGGTTGTGAACACTAGTTAGAGTGATTATTGTCTTCTATTCCCATGAAAGAAGAGAGAATTGCTGCTAATACAATATGACTTTAACACCATAAATAGCAATATGCTAATGTAGGTTGTGAACACTAGTTAGAGTGATTAGCAGCATAAATAGTCCTAACTAGTTTGGTTGGTGAATGGAGTGATGCTATTTTAACTAATCACTTTAACTATTATCTACATCATCCAGCAATACAGAATCAGAATAAATGGCAACATATTGTGTTGATGTGTTTTATGCCTAAAAAGCTACATGTCTAAATACAGAATCCAGCAATCCTATACAGAATTCATCAACAGAATCCAGAAGCTACATGTCAGATCAAAGCAAGAATTTAACATTTCACTATAATAATTTCAATTCAGCAATCCTAATTACCATCAACAGAATCCAGAAAATACAGAATTCATCTAATTAACAACAAATGTAATTCAGAGTAGTGGCAACAACTTACATAGGTAGTTTCCGCTCGATGATCAACCCAAACACCGGATTTCTTCTTGTGGGTTATCAAAAATAATTCATCTGGCCGCACATCTCTATTATACTCATTGCACTACAAATAAAATAAAGATGCAATTGATCAACTCAAAGAAATAATTAATGATAAAGTACAAAACAAAGCAGTCATTAAAAAGCTATTACTCAGTTTAATACTTACAAGCTCAAGTGCCAAGTCAACGTGAGCCTTGCGGCCTGAGGTGTGGACCGCTCCACCTCTTGTTGACGCTCTATTAACCTTGTTTTGATTGGAGAGGTCCTTGAATTTTTGTCCACCCCAATATTCTTGAAGACCGAAGTAAGCTTTCTCGCGCATCCAACCAGGCCGAGCACCTTTCTTTCTTACCTTCGTAAGCATATCATTGAGCCTTTTCTTGGCCTTTTGTTCAAACAAGTGTTGGATGACATGATTATAACAAGGATCCCATGTCACCTTTTCCTGCAAATTACAATACAATCATAAAAAACTATTCCTTTCACAATGATTGCAATACATACTTCTTACAAAACAAATATGTACTTACCCCAAATTTCTTAAACCATTCCTTTCGAAGATCATCGGTTGTTGCACTCCAATCATAGATAGCCTCATCAAAGGAGCTTTGTATGGCAAATCTAATGGCATCTGCAACTTCTTTGCTATCAAAAATCACAATTTCTATACTCTTAACACTATAAGCATTTTTATAGTTTAGCTTCATTTCAATTTTCAATTCCTAAGATCTCTAGAATCTAAAATAATATACATTGTAACTTACCCTTTAGCGAAAGGTCGTACAATGACCTTCCCATCTCTTCTTGGCACGGGAGGAGGAACTGGCCCTTCACCCACCTCATCTTCATCCTCTTCGTCGTGGTCCTCATCTTCATCATCTTCATCGGGCACATCTTTCGCTACCGGAGCCTCATGTGGGGTATGTTGTGAAGAGGCACCCATGGTTTGAAGGTTTATACTTGGATTTGGCATAAACACGAATGCCTCGGGGGTAGAGGCATAGATGGGCGATGGAGTCTCAGCAGGTGCCACAATGTTGTTGGTCGGTGCGGGAGGTTCATTAGGGGGTGGAGATGATCGTCCAAGTGACCTAGTGTTAGACAAGTTTCGCCGGATGGCATTCTGCTGCCCAAGTTTGCCCGGTTGTATCATCCTTGGCTTGCCCCTAGTAGGATGGGCCTTTTGCTTGCCATTGCCACCTCTGTTATTCATCTGTGCTCATAAAATACAAAATGCATTACAATACAAAATAGAAATAAGATATATGTTTCACAAAAGTGCAATACAAAAGTGCATTACAATACAAAATACAAAGTGCAATAATAAATACTTATATAATGAAGAGACACAAAAGTTCCTTAGTCTATTATACAAAATACTTATATAATAAAATTCTGAATTTAAGTACACCAAGTAGTCTTAATCATGATAGTGCAATAATGTGCAATACAAAGTACTATAATAAAATACATCCTCAATCATTGTGAGGCGAATGATCAAAAATCTCTTCGAACACATCTACTTGTGAGTCGTCACGTAAACAAGATATTGATTCAATTTCTGCAATAGGGAGAACAGGTGACATCCCATCAGACTGATAAGCCATTTCATCCTCCGTGTTGTCAATCTCCACATGACCCCTTGGTTTTGTGGTGATTGCCGCACACCATCCACGCATATCTCTACACATTTCTGGATAGGGAACGAAATACACTTGTCTTGCTTTTTGCGCAAGGATAAAAGGATCGTAAAGACTATAACGCTTATCCATTTTAATATCCACAATTTTATAATGTGGATGAACCTTTGTGCCCTTATTTTTTGTTGGGTCAAACCATTCACAATAAAATAGTGCAATCTTGTCCTTCAGACCAAAGTAATCTACTTCAAAGATATGGTTGATTGTGCCATAATAATCATCTTCTCCTCCTTCATTAAGACCCTTTACGTGCACCCCACAATTGACAGTTTTTTTACCAATGCTCCAGGCCTTAGTATGAAACTTGTACCCATTGACAAAGTACATGTTCCATGACATTGCCATTGATGAAGGACCGCGAGATAGTGCCCTTATGTCTTTATTGGTCACTCCATTCGCCTCCTCATCTACATATGCCTTTAGCCATATGGGAAACTCTGAAAATATACGTCCATATGCGTCTTCTCCATTGATCGAGTGGTTCTCCAAGAAAGTGCTGACATCAATCACATAATTCACAAGTCAATATAGGTTATGATGGGTATCAAACTCATGATTGATGTGTAATGAAGGATACTTACTCAAGATATGGTTTGATCTCATCACAGTTAATCAAGACATGCACATGAGCAGATTGCCACTCCTTATCTAATAGATACTGTTTTCTTGGCTTCCCACTCGGTCGACCACTTTTGTGTAGGATGGACAGTGTAGGTTGGATGTCATCACATTCCAAACGAGTATTGTTGCTTAAACTTGAGGTTGCCAACACATCGAATGAGTTGAAATAATGAGAACAAAAATAAGTTGTCTCACGTTGTATATAGTCAGCACATACGGAACCTTCAACCCTAGCCTTATTTGTCACTGCTCGCTTTGAGACTCCCATACATCTGCACATTCAATCATTCCATGTCTATTAAGTTACAATAAACATATAACCGTTAAAAAAACAACCACAACAATTACCTTTCAAATGGATACATCCAACGGTAATGTACGGGACCACCTAGCATTGCTTCATTGGCAAGATGGATTGGAAGATGCTCCATTGAGTCAAAGAAACCCGGTGGGAAAATCCTTTCTAACTTGCATATGATAATTGGAATGTTTTCATCCAACTTAACTAAGTCGTCCATCCTCAACGTATTGGAACAAAGATCCTTGAAGAATCGACTTAGCTCAGTTAATGGTTTCCAAACAAATTCTGGCAAGGAACGAAATGCAATTGGGAGTAAACACTCCATGAAGACATGACAGTCGTGGCTCTTCATCCCATGCATTGTGCCCTTTTCGACATCCGCACACCTAGCAAGGTTTGAAGCATAGCCATCAGGCATTCTAAGTTCCTTAAGCCATTTACAAACCAGCTTTGCATCAGATGATGTCAAAGTGTAACTTGCCTTTGGTTTACCCATCTTTCCGTTAGATAAGGTTTGCATCTCCAAGTCCCCACGACAACATAATAAAGACAAGTCTTTTCTTGCCTTTTCATTATCTTTTGTTTGGCCTTTAATATTCATGACAGTCTTAAATATATTGTCGAAGAAATTTTTCTCTATGTGCATCACATCAAGGTTGTGCCTTAACAAATTATCCTTCCAATATGGAAGATCCCAAAAAATACTTCTTTTAGTCCAATTATGACCAACTCCATACCCATCAAATCTCTTTTTCCAACCAATCTCAGTCACCTTTGGGAAACCATTTACCATCTCCAATACATCTTGCCCTGTGTAAATATAAGGTCGACCGTCTTTCTCATCCCTGTTTTTTGTAAATCTTCTTTTACTTCTTCTAAAAGAGTGATTTTCTGGCAAGAATCGACGATGACAATCAAACCATGAATTCTTCCCGCCATATTTCAAGGTGAAAGCTTTTGTGTCTTCCATACAATGAGGGCATGCCAGTTTTCCTTGTGTTCCCCATCCAGATAACATACCATAGGCCGGAAAATCATTGATTGTCCACATCAAGCATGCTTTCATGATGAAGTTTTGTTTTGTGGATATATCATAGGTCAAAATTCCATTAGACCACAATCGTTGCAGATCATCAATCAATGGTTGCAAGAAAACATCTATCTTTACTTTAGGGTTACGAGGTCCAGGTATGAGACAAGTCAAAAACAAGTATGGTTTGGTCATGCACATTTCGGGGGGAAGATTGTAAGGGGTAACTATTATCGGCCAACAAGAGTATGGAGAAGCAGAGGCTTGAATGTAAGGATTAAATCCATCTGAACACAGACCTAGCCTTACATTTCTAGGCTCACTAGCAAATTCGGGATATACATCATCAAAGTGTTTCCATGCTTTTCCATCGGACGGATGTCGAAGGACGTTTGAGCTCTTTCTGTTTTCGTGATGCCATCTCATTCCAGTTGCAGACTCGGGTGATGTATATAGTCTTTGTAATCTGGGAATGATAGGGAAATAGAACATTCTCTTCACTGGGACATCTTTGTATTTTCCCATACCAATCCTACGAGGAAGGAACCTAGGAGCATGACAAATTTTGCACTCAGATAAGTTGCTATCATCCTTGTAATATAACATACAACCTTTTTCACAACAATCAATCTGCTCAACCTTCAGCCCTAACTTAGACACCAACTGTGATGCTTGGTAATAGTTCTTGGGCAAGCATTCTTGAACTGGACATACACTATTAAGCATATGAGCAACAAAATCTATACCTTTTTGTGGAATATGCCAATTAGTCCTAATTGCCAGAAGTTGAACAGATATTGACAATATAGACTGCGTAGCCCCCTCGTAGATGGGCTTGTTAGCGCATATCAACTTGTCGTAGAACTGCTTTGCATCTTCGTTGGGCAACTCATCCTCACGAGGGACATCTTCATCTTCATACGGCCTAAAAACATCAAACACCATCTGATTTATTGAATCAAAATGGTCGTCACGATGCACATGCCCACTACTATTCGAACCACCCCTTGTATCAAGATCGTGGTTCACTTCTCCGTGTTCAGTCCAAATCCAATAGCCTGGTTGAAACCCATGTCGGTACAAGTGAAGCCTAACATTAGTTGGCGTAGATTTCTTCCTACACTTGCATTTTCTACACGGACAACTTATCCCTCCGTCAGATATATAACTGGGTAGCTTCCTGGCCCTCTTCACAAAGTTTTTAACACCACGAACAAACTCTTTTTTCAAGCCGTGCCTATTAGCATTTGTCCTATTATACATCCAAGTACGATCCATTTTCTATAATGCAAACACTTAACTTGTCAAATACTAAATAAGTTAGAAAAATACAAATCACTAAATTCAAGGAAACACTTTCACCTATGTGTAAAACACAATACACTCACATAACTCAACAAATTGTTGTAAAGCACATTTACCATCCAACCATCCAGAAACCAATATCATTTGTTGAACAAAAACTCTTGAGCAACTGTCCTAATTTGCAAAAAATCAAACCATACACAAATCGATAGCAATATATTCCTATCAAAATTAATTCGCTAATAACTTATATATCAAAACAAACATGAATATACAGAAACCAGAATACACAAAATCAAAAACACTGTCCAATAAACCCTAAAATCAACAGAAACAGAATATACAGAAAACTGTGAGAGAAGAGAACGAACCGTGAGAGAAACAGAATATACAGAAAACTGTCAAAAAAATATATTTTGAGAGAGATAGAGTGAGAGAGAGAGAACGAACCGTGAGAGAAGAAATTTCTTTTTGGTTCCTTGGAGTGAGAGTGAGGGGGCGCACGGTGAGAGTGAGGCGGAGGAGAGGTGACCGGAACGTGAGTGACCTAGAAAACCAGAATAGAGTAAAATGAAAAAAACGAAAATGGTGAAAATGAAATAGAAACGGGTGGAGAGACTACTAACCAGCGAGATTGAATGGCGGCGCACGGTGGTTGCTGGTTGCGAGGACGGATGGCGGCGCACGGTGTTGAGGAGAATGAGGGCGTAGGTGATGTTAGGGTTTCGCCGAATTTGAGGAGAATGAGGGCGTAGGTGAGCCGATTGGCGAGGGAGTTTGGAGGTGGAGGTGAGGTGGGGGTGATTGAGAGTGAGGGACGGAGGAGAACGGAGGGCCGATGAGATGTGAGAGTGAGACGGTGAGATGTGAGGGACGCTGAGATGTGAGAGACGAGATGAGATGTGTGAGAGTGAGACGGTGTGAAACTGAGAATTGGTAAAGTAACATAGGTAGCGTCGGCCAGTCCGACGCTAAGTTTAATATTTAAAAATTGGAAGATTAGCGTCCACCAGATCAAGATTAGCGTCTACAATTGCCGACGCTAATATTTTTTTTCCAACAGAAAAAAAATTCGTCTGTTGCGTGGGTCAAGCCGACGCTAGGCCGACGCTATTAGCGTGGGTATCGTGGCCGACGCTAAATAATGGACGCTAAAAAGCCATTTTCTAGTAGTGCACACACCATTCATAGAAAATACAAATGACCAAAGTTCGTTTTAGCCAATCTCCACTTCCACGAGTATAAGTTTATTTCTTAATCACAAATAAAGTCTCAAAATGAAAGCAGCCTCTTCTTAATACTAGTTGGAACACTACCATAAAAAAGTTGAGAACAGTGTAGGAAGATCAGGTGGAACCCTCCGATAAAACATTACACTCTTTTTGCTTTAGATCGAAAATAGCCTCTCTTAGAGAGGAATTCCACAACCACTCATCCAGCCAAAATCGACAGAAGACACACACAAAAACTTTTTTTTGATAAACAATATGATTTTATTGAAGGGAGTACGAGGGGTACTCCAACCCTATGATAAGCAATATGCGATATGATTATTTTGGATAATTTATCGTCATTCAAGGTATGAAAAAATAGTTACTCTAATCCAAAGACTACTTGTCATTTATACATAAGAACCCAAAGTTTTGAACAAAAACTAGCCTCTTACATACGCATGCCTTTATTATAGTCAAGAATAGAAATCGTTGTTTCTTTCCCCTTTAATAACTCAAACACCTTGGAGGGGAAATTATATTTCATAAAATGTATACATCTATCACACGTAATGGATATAATAGATAAGCGTTTTGAAGTTCTTGTGAGGCCAATAGCTTGGCTAAATTTTGTATCGACATGCAAGATGAGAGTAGAGTCCATGAAACTAGACCGAAAAGGGGAAAAGGGATTAATTAATAGAAAATAAACATAAGACGCAAAGCATAATTATTTCTGCCCCAGGTTTTTAAGCTTATTGTATACTACAAAAGTTAAGTTGGCACTGCTTAATTGTTTTTGTTTCAGTGGAACTATACAAGGGGCGAGAGATTCATTAGTCAATGTATATATAGCTCATGCAAATTAAGATTCTGTTTCTTAGTACCTATATTATATATTATGAAAAATCTAATTAAAAAGGTACTAAACAAGTTTTGAAACTATGGGCGCAGTTATCTTGTAAAAGAAAAGTGTTTTCAGACTTTACACAATTTTGCAATTTTTTTTAATCAATTGGATATCCTCTGCGGTGGTGTGGGTCATTTGGATTAATAGGAACAAAATAATTTTTAGAGGGGGAACGGTAAATGTAACTCACAGGGTCCAACAAATTAAGCTCTTGTCTTGGGGATGGTTTGCAAATACGAGAGCTGGTGTAATAATCCCAATCATTTTTAGGGTTTTTTTTTTATGTATCCCCATCATCTCCCTATTTACCCCCACATAAAAGTGAAACCCGAAAATACCCCTGCCCAATTTTTAATTCGCTCGGATTTACCTCCATTTGAGGTAAATCCGCTTTGTTATTTTTAAAGTCGGATTTACCTCATATGGGGGTGCCCAATAGGTAAATCCGATTTCAAAAATAACAAAGCGGATTTACCTTAGCTGGAGGTAAATCCGCCTTGTTATTTTGGAAATCGGATTTACCTAGTGGGTACATAAATCCGATTTCCCTAAAAAAAGAGAAAATCGGATTTATCCCACCTAAGGTAAATCCGATTTCCCTAAAAAAAGAAAATCGGATTTATCCCACCTAAGGTAAATCCGATTTTGTTATTAAAAAAAATTGTTTGTTATTTAATTTTTTAAAAAAGGATATAAAATACTACTAAAATCCGTTAAACAGCCAAAACTAATCCAAAAATTATGAAAACACCACTAAAAATCTAATAAAACCAAAATAAAGTTATGCAAATTTTTTCAGATTTTTTGAAGATTATGAAAAATTTAAAAAATTAATAAAAAAATAGTAAACGATGGAATTTGGGATTTTGAGGTCCCAGTCCTGAAAGAAGTTCCTTTTTGAGGAGTATTGATCCTTGATATTTTTCGGATTTAAAGAATGTGGTTTCATTACAATTTGAGTAGGTTGCCTGAAAACTGATTTTTTAGCCTAAATTATTCTCCCGACGTACAATATCGTCACGTGTTAACGAACTACACACTAAACAGAACCAAAAGACGGTCGAAATTTGTTTTTAAAATTTTAACTGATTTATTTATTTATTAATTGAATTAACAAAGCGGATTTACCCCCACATAAGGTAAATCCGCTTTGGTTATTTTTAATTGGGCCGTGGTATCCTTGTACCCACAATCAATAAAGTCATTTGGCTTATCAAAAAAAAAGTAGAAACACTTCCCTCGAGACAAATAGAATCACATGAATGATAAGACTTTGACAACAGTTTTAGCGCTACTGCATTTTCAAGACTTAAATCGAATTGTAGACTTACAATAATATTTAGATTAATGCATTTAGAGTAATGCGTTTACGGTATATTGCATTTAGAACTCCATGATACAAGATTGGGACCAAAGAATACAGATGAGCCTGAAGTGGAACCTCTATCATTGGGGTCACTTGCCAAGTCTGAGTCACTATAGGCTCGTTGAGAGAACATTGAGTCAGGTGGCGCCACAATCCATAATTCACGATTCCTTGAAGAAGCGAAGAATCCTTTTAACTACTTGCCAATGAGTTCCCACGGGATTTGAGAGAAATTGACAAACCTTATTAACGCTGAAGGAGATATTAGGACTACTCAAAGTCACATACTAGAGGGCACCTACAATAGAATGATACTGTTGAGGATCTGAGAGAGTCTGTGCCAAACTTGCGTAGTTTGGCAATGCTAACCATAAGAGTGGAGATGCTTCGAGCACCTATTTTCCAGTAAATTTGGTTTACTTATCTGTCAAACAAATGAATTCGAAAGAGATAAAATAAGAGGACTCGAATTAGATGCTGGATTCACCAGTTGACAGGTTTACGTACCAGCCTCAAGTACAATGTATTTTTTTAGAGAGTAAAATGGTTTTCACGTAGAATCCAATTATGTTATTTACCGAGTCAACGCCTCAAGATCAACAAATTAATCAAGATTCAGATTAAGTTTAAGGAAACATCAATATAAAAAGACTTGAACAAAACATGAAAATCAAGCCCAAAAGGGTCTAAACATCATGAATTCCTCAAGTGATCCTATACAAACGTGTTTCGAAGTCTGAACAAACAGAAATTAAAATAACTTCAACAATTTATGGAAATCAATCCTCTAATGGAAGGAACATCACAAATTCTTTAAATGCAAAAGTAATGATATAAAAATAAAGTGTGGAATTAAAGGAAAGGAGACAAGAGTGCAGCACTCGATTGTCAAAGTGAAATTGAAATTGACTTGAAAAAGTAAGGATTTGAATTTATAGAGATTAGCTCAAACATACATTGTTCACCACAATTGCCAGAGATCCAGTGTAATCAGATGTGTTAGGCATGCATGAGTTACTGGGTGTTATGAAATGCGCCCTTAGAATTACTTACAAACTACTATCTATACATTTACAAGTAGTAACTAACTTAGTTACATGATGGGCACTTGTCCATTCGAAATTATACTAATTTAATTCTTGAACTGACGATAGCTGGTGAATGTTGTCGCGTATCCCTTGGCCATTAGATGTGTTACATATTTCTTTTGTGTTTGAATACGCCTGTTGAAGAACTACCATAACTGTTTTGTGCTTTTGTGCGCCTTGCATTATTCTTTGAAGGCTTAAATATATGTTTGGTCCTTGCAAATATCACCAAAATTCAGTTTAGTCTCTGCAGAAAAAAGTTTTAAAAGGGCCCCTGCAAAAACGTGTTTTCAGTTTGGTCGCTCTGTTAACTTTCCGTCCAAAAAAGGTGACGTGGCAAACAGAAATGACGTCAGCAAGACATGATCAATGACGTCACTGCCATGTGTCAACATTTGATTGAGCCTTTGTGCCATGTGGCATTGGCATGCCACATCATCACTGCGGCACTGAATGCCATGTCATCATCTCATGTCAACACTTCCACGTGGCACTATCATGTCAGGTCAGCAACCAATGGTTGACTGCCACGTGGTTCTGACATGTCACGTCAGCAACCAATGGATTCCTTACACGCGGCAGATTGTTATTAATTATCAATTGAAAATAAAATATAGAAATGTGTACCACTAGGCCACCCATACATTTGTGATATAATTCCATTTCTACTATATATGTATGGGTACAAAATATTGATTTTAATTAGAATTGTAATTTATCCATTAAATAAATTATTTTTAAAATATATTTTTCTACCATAAATTACATTTGTGGTATAAAATATTTTTCTTCACATAAATTATATTTAAAATATATTTATAAACTATGTTTTTAAATTCTAATTTAAATTATAGTTATGGGTGGTATGAATTCTCTATTAAGTAATGAGTATCCTACTTTACTCCATGAAATAGAGCTAAAGAATCAAGGTGAGATCTACCTTCCATTTATTAGTCACTACCTTCCAATTTACAATGTATAAATTGTTAGTATATTTATTTTTATAATTAAATAAAGTAAAATAATAATATTTATAAATATAAAATATATAATATAATTGTATTTGAATAACATACACATTTTGTAAACCTTTAGATGTTAATTGTGCTTCTTTAAATGAAATTTAAATTATTATTTTAATTAAAATCAATGTTTAGTAATAATACATATAAAATATAAATGGAGATGAATAACATTGAGTGGCTAGTGGTAAGTTTGGTGCGTTGCGAATCGAGGATTGTGAGTTCAACTCCAACCCAAATCATTTCTCGACTTTATTTTCAATTAGTAACAATCTGCCACCTGTCAACCATTCATTGGTGTCTGACATGGCATGTTAGTGTCATGTGTCAGGCAACCATTGGTTGCTGACATGGCATGTCAGTGCCACATGGCACAAAGGTCCATTAAATAATGACACGTGGCAATGAGGATATTGCTGATGTCATCTTTGATTGCGACGGCTTTGCGACGAAAAGTTGTCAGAGATTGCGACGACTTTGCCACGGATATATGCGACGGACTTGCGACGCGTTTGCGACGGATTATTTGCGACAAGGAGTTTCGTCGCAAACGCTTTGCGACGAGCAGTTTTGCCACGACTCTTTGTCCGTCGCAACTTCCGTCGCAAATTCACATTTGCCATGGAAAAAGGTCCATTTGCGACGAAAATTGCCGTCGCAAATGAGCGATTTTCTTGTAGTGTGCAGGGGACTTTTTTAAAAAAAAAATTTGCAGCGACTAAACTGGAATTTGGTGATATTTGCAAGGACCAAAGATATATTTAAGCCTTTCTTTGAAACTTGTTTTGGAAGCTTTCTTCAAAGTTGTGCATGTGGTTTGAAATGTGTTGTCTCTCAAATTCTCTTATCCCACACCAACCTTGGAATCTTGCCTTAAGGGTTTGCCAACGTGTACATGCAGCTAATTTCGAATTCGAAATTCGGCTGTAACAGATACCAATCGCAACTCAGTCAAAACACATCATTCCTTGCAGTTAAAATGTAGTTGTTATAACTAGTCACCTTAATGGTGCGCAAGTCGTTTCATCTGCTCAACACTCCTTCTAAGAATTGCGTTAACCAATAAAAATCATCATTCATTATTAACAGCTCAATTTTTGAACTTATAAATACACAAGTCTTTGAACCAATAATGCATTTTCTTCTTGAACTTTCTTTGCCTTCATCATCTCCGCATTGCTTTGCGTTTTGACATCTTTTCCTGACCTACGTTCAAGTGGCTTCTCCCACAGAAAACTCCAAGAACCTCATTCTTGATGGCGAATCTTCAACTATTATTGACCCCTCAACTGACCATTCCTCCCATGTCTCACAAGAAAATAACTCCATTTGTACCTTTGTTCGTGATGGGGTTATTCATGCATTCTTGGGTTCTCACCTTTCCCATGCTTATTCTTTGGACGCTCCCTTGGCAAAGTTTGAAGATGGCCCTTTGATTCTCGAGACCAAAGAAAATCTCAAAGATTACTTCCCTTTGGACTTCAAGTTAATCTTTAAGGGAAATCCTCCTGTTGTGAAGAACACTTTCTGTAACTTGTTGGAACACATCACTAAAAGCAAAGGTGATCAATGGAAGCAACAAAGTTTCTACCATCTTATTCAACTCAGCACCTACAATCTCCACTTTAATGAAGATGAGATCTTTGCTATCATTCACTTTTGGCACCCCCGAAACGAACATTTTTCATTTTCCCTGCGGCATGTTCAGCCCTACCCTTTTTAAGATAGTGGCCATTCTTGGTCTTACACCAGATGATCTCCAATACACCCCCGAATGTGTTACGAGAGGACAATTCTGTTCAGCCCAATTTCACTAATTCAGAGTATGTGGCCATTTTATTATGTTAGTTAACTTTCTTCATTTTTTGCTGCAAAACAATGCAAATTCCGAAGTATATATTTCCTATAGCCCAATGCCTCCACGAAGGTAAGAAAATTTGTTTGAGATCATTCAATTTGGCTCATTTATATGAAGGACTTGTTGGGGAAAACGGCGGAAGGGGAGAGGGAAATGAGCGAAAACGCTAGAGAGAAGAGAAAGGTAGGGCAAGACAATGATGCAGTAAAACTGAATTATTGTAAAATCGTTCTTCACAAGAATTATGTACCTGTACATGCTACTACGTATATCTATAGATAAGCTAGGCCCATGATTTCGACCAGGCCCACACTTTCGACTAGGCCCATAATAGGCTTACTTACTACACCTGTCTGTATTACTAGCGGCTACCTATATTTACAAGCAATTGAATTACAAAGCATATCTCAATATTCCCTCTTAATTCACATTGCTAAGTGACATCATTCCAAGCATAGTTCTCAGTTCTTCGAATCTTCCCTTTTGCAATGGCTTGGTCATTGCATCAGCTACTTGAAGTTCCGAACAACAATACTCCAGATTCAGCTTCTCATTGTTGACTTGATCACGCAGGAAGTGATATCTGGTCTCTATGTGCTTCGACCTACCATGTGCGACATGTTTCTTAGCGAGATCTATCGCAGACTTGTTGTCGATCAACAACTTCATTGTTTCGACCCTCTGCAGCCTAGTTTTGACCAATAACATGCTCAGCCATGATGCTTGACATGCTGCAAAGGAAGCAGCCACGTACTCTGCTTCACAAGAGGATAACGCAACTATACTTTGCTTCTTCGAGCACCAAGAGATGGGTGTCGTTCCATGCATGAAGACATACCCACTTGTGCTCTTTCGATCACTCTTGTGTAACACCCCGATAAATTCTAACATGTAGAATCACCGAAATGCACTAAATGGCATACATCAGAGTAACTTCCTGTTATTGAAATATTGAACACCACTAAAACTTTCGATAATACATATCAAATGGTTCTCTGAACCTCATAAACTTCCTGAAAATGCTTAAGTTTCAAAACTTAAGACTTGTACATAATCCTGGTGTTCAATACTCAAAACATAAAGTAGCGGAAACGATTTTACAACTTAAACAATGAAAGTCATACAATCGGTGACATAACTAAATAAAATACAAAGGGCTAAGCGGAAATCCAATTTCCAATAGTTCCATGAGTCGCACCGGCTAACTGTGCTTTGTCGCCTTTGCTTTCCCCTGTTTCTCTGTAAAAACCACAAATATGAAGGGTGAGATAAACATTATCTCAGTGAGTCCTATCGAGACCCCTTACTAACTCTAGCGGTTCATTATGCTTTACTTTGAACTCGTGGCCCTAAAAAGCAACCACGTGGAAATATATTAAGTTCCTGTAACCTTTATGCTCATGGCCCTCCTAAGCGACACATGAAGCATACAATATTTTGTTCCATGATTTTAGCATAACACCTCAGCCTACCTATTTTATAGGCACATCTTTGGCTTTGGTGAACCCATCCCGCTATTTCTAGTGGGTGAAACCTCTTGAGTCTAGGTTTTGGGGCTCATGACTTCCCCTCCCCTAGTATGCTAATCCTCTAAGGGTCGTCACCCTTATCCTCTTGTATTTATTATACATTAGATATACATGTACCCGCAATGGGCCGTCTATGATTTCAGTCATGTACCGTCTATCCTTCCACGAGGGAAGGCATTTTGCCGTGAATTAACATTTCTTACCTTGGCCGTTATGAAATGAGGGTGTACACTCGCGCTTCACTAAAGTACGGTTTTCTTTAACATTTATGCTTGTGAGATTTACCTCAAACTTCATTCGTTTCATGACATAAGTGGGTTTCCATCCTTGGGAAACATTGGGGAATCAATCGGAAAGGAATCGGAATCGTTCGGAAGGGATTTAAAAGGATTTTGAGTTAGGGCAACAGAAGGATCCGTGTAATGCCCCAAAATAATTTAATTATTTATTTAATTAAGTTATTTAAGGCTTACAATATTTATTTAATTTAATTAACTAATTCAGAATTTAATTTAATTTAATTTTTTTTATTTATTTAGGAGGTGTGGTCACGAATTAGGTGGTGTGCATGGGGGCCCATGATCCACAAGTAGGCCCATGACCCGTTGGCTAGTCATAGGACTCGACTCACTTAGGGGTCTTGTGGGTTAGTTTTCATTTCACTTATTCCATCCAAAAGAAAGAAAAGAAGCGAATAGAGAGAGTGAGAAGAGGAGGCGAGGGTTTGCAAGAGAAAAGGGGAGAAAATTCGTGGAGCACTCAAGGAAGAAGGGAAAGCTTGTTGGTGTCTTGCAATTCCTTGGAGCCTTGCCTAGCATATTCGAATTCCATAAGGTTAGGGGGTTCTTCTTTCCATTCTTAATAATTTATGTGATAGGTGTTGTCTAGGATTAGGTTCTAGGGTAATTTCTATGAGTGATTGGTATGTTTTGGTGTTGTTGCTATGCTGAATTTTAATTGTGCAAAGATATGTTGGAGTGGTGTTGAATTGTACACAATAGGAATTGTGCATGCCCATTGTATGGTGTTATGATTGAATGAATTTTTGGTGGAAAATGTGATGGCTAGTGTTCATATAAGTAATTGGCATTGGTGATTTAATTTGGTATTTTTATGTTGAGAGAAACTCAAAAATTGATGGAGCCTTAGGCGCCTTAGGTGTGTGTGTGTGTTGCTGGAATTCTGTCCCAGGCGCCCTGCTGCTGGGCGCCAAGGGCTGTGCTGCGCCTGTTGTGTCTGTTGCTGTCCCAGGCGCTAGGCGCCTTGTGCCATGGGCGCCAAGGGCGCCAAGGGCCCCAATTTTCTGGTGATCGTTTTGCCAATTTTGGCTTTTGGTTTTCATGTCCAAGTAAAATAGCTCGTGTAAAATGATTTTGGCCACCAAAAGAGTTGTAACCCGTGTTTTCATTAGGCGCCTAGTGCATGGGCGCCGTGTGCTCTGCGCCAGTTTTTGGGTGTTCCTGCGCCAGTTCTGTGTCTGGGCGCTAGGCGCCCTGCGCCAGTTTTTCCTGCGCCTGTTTCACTGTGCTCCTGTTTTGGCGCTAGGCGCCTTGGCCATGGGCGCCAAGGGCGCCACTGTTGTGTTGCATATTTTCTCAAAATTCTTTTTGGGTTCTCATACAGAGTAAATGGCTCGTGTAAAATAATTTTTGGAGTCATAGGAGTTGTTCCCTGTCCTGGCCTTAGGCGCCTAGTCGATGGGCGCCAATGATGCGTGTCACATTTTGCCAAAATTTTTGCTGAGTATTTGGCTCGTGCAAAATTAATTTCGAAGTCAAATGAGTTTTCTTGCCTGTTGGCCTTAGGCGCCTAGTGCCTGGGCGCCGTGTTCCCCTCCGCCAGTTCCAGCGCCTATGCGCCAGTCCTGTGTTGCTCCTGGGCGCCCAGCGCCTGTGCGCCAGTTCCAGAATGTCTAAGTATTTTCTCGATTTTGTTTTAATCATAACTTTTGACTCGGTTATCCAAATTTAACGGTTCAAAATGCGTTTTGAAGCTAATTCCGATGTCTTCTTAAATATTCTGGTCTTAGGCAAAAATGGATTATTTTCCTGATGGTCCTGGACTGAAGTTGTTCAAGGTGTCTAATCGCAATTTTTACTCACTTTCTCCTATTCCGTGTCAATGTCCTAAAACGGTTTAATTAAATTGGTACTGATTTATTTGGAGTTTTATTGGTGAGTTTTGGTGGTGAGTTTTATTGGTGAGTTTAATTGGTGAGTTTTATTTGGTGAGTTTATTGGTGAGTTATATGGTGAATTGGTGAATTGTGTGGGTGTTGTGGTGCATTGTCATGGCGTCTCATGAACCATGTGCATTATCGGTGAGCAGAGGCTTCGGCCTAATTTTAATTGGTGAGCAGAGGTTTCGGTCTAATTGTATTTGGTGACGGATCCGACATGCATGTGCCCGTGGAGTTTGGGTTGCATTTTCATGCATAACTATACATTTTGTAATGTTGTTTTGGATATTGTAACTTTGATGTGATTGCTGCCATTGTTACGAATCGGTGTGCCTAGTTACTTTTCCTATGCAGTGCTTATTCCATATGTTATTAATTATGAAAAGAGACTCACCCTACTGCTTTTATGTTGCTTCTTATGTCGGCAACGTGCAGGTATTAGCGAGTGAAGGTTACCCGTATGCCTTCGTCTGTTAGGAAGTGTCATGCTCTGATACGTAGCACCGGGGGGGTGTCTTATGCTTATGTGTTATTTCATTTGATACTGTTAGACTGTTATTGGTGATGTATTGAACTTGTTTTGAACTTATTATTATTCCGCTGCGGTAGTGACTGTATTGAATTGATGCGAACTAAGCAGGTGTTTTATGGTGCTATGTATCTTGTAGCTTTTAACCGAACTATACGATTTTGAAGTGTTGATTTTTATGAAGTAAATGTAGCACTCTCTTGTATTGTTGTTCAAAAAAAAAGAAACTCTGATTTTATTAAATAGTAAGGTTATGAAAATGGGGTGTTACATTAGTGGTATCAGAGCAGTTCGGTCTGTCCGGCCAAGTCGTCCTGTCATAGTGTCTTATGGCGAATAGGAATTTTTAGATTAGTTCTAAATTTCTGTTTGTGCTGCAGTGATAATTTGAAATGGCTGGGAGAAACGATGCTGCTCTTGCTGCTGCTCTGCAGGCTATGGCTCAGGCTGTTGGGAACCAGCAAAATGGTGCTGAAAATGCTGGGACTCGTAGTTTAGCCACGTTCCAGAGGGAGAATCCACCCGTCTTTAAGGGCAAGTATAATCCGGATGGTGCTCTAGCATGGCTGAAAGAGATTGAAAGGATATTTCGTGTCATGGATTGTAATGATGCGCAGAAGGTCAGGTATGGTACCCATACGCTGGCAGAAGAAGCTGATGATTGGTGGATGGAGGTCAGACAGAGGTTAGAAACTGCTAATGAGGAGATAACTTGGACTGTTTTCTGTAGAGAGTTCTTACGGAAGTATTTTCCAGAAGATGTGAGGGGAAAGAAAGAAATAGAATTCCTTGAGCTCAAGCAAGGGAACATGACAGTGACAGAGTATGCTGCCAAGTTCACTGAATTGGCTAAGTTTTATCCCCATTATGCTGATGCTGATTCTGAATTCTCAAAATGTATTAAGTTTGAGAATGGGCTGAGGGCTGATATAAAGAAAGCTGTAGGGCACCAGAAGATTCGGGTATTCGCTGATTTAATCGACAGTTGCAGGATATTCGAAGAGGATAGTAATGCTCACTCCAAGGTCATGAGAGATCAGAGGGGTAAATTTCAGAACCGGGGTAAGCCATATGAGGTTCCGGCTGGTAAGGGTAAGCAGAGGTATGCTGATAGTAAGAAACCAAGTGGGGGAGATGCCCCTGCGAAAGTTGTGTGCTACAGGTGTGGCAAGCCGGGCCATAAGAGTTTTGACTGCTCAGATAATAAATGTTTCTAGTGCGGTAAGGAAGGTCATGTAGCTGCCAAATGTGAGAAAATGGATGTGATGTGCTACAACTGTGGGGAAGTAGGTCATATTAGTACCAAGTGTACTAAGCCGAAGAAAGAGAAGTTTAGTGGAAAAGTGTTTTCTCTCGCAGGATCAGAGGATACTAATGAGATTAGAGGTACATGTTTTATTAATGGTATTCCTTTGATTGCTATTATTGATACCGGTGCTACGCATTCATTTATTGCTGCTTTATGTGCTAAGAAATTGGACCTTGCTTTGTCTTCTATGATGAGGGAGATGGTTATTGACACTCCAGCTAAGGGTTCAGTAACTACCTCTCTTGTGTGTGCTAAGTACCCTCTGTCAATCTTCGGCAGAGATTTCCTTGTTGACCTTATTTGTTTGCCGTTGGGGAGGGTTGGATGTCATCCTTGGTATGGACTGGTTAGTAGTTAACCATGTGCATATTAATTGTTTTCGTAAATCTGTGAGTTTCCTTCCTCCCGAAGAAGAAGAATCTGTTTTGTTGCCTGCTGGTCAACTGCATAAGGTAATGAAAGAAGGAGTTCATCTATTTGCTTTGATGGCGTCATTGTCTGCTGAGAATCAGGCGATCATTGAAGGGGTACAAGTAGTGTATGACTTTCCTGAAGTGTTTTCGGATGAAATTCCAAGTGTTCCGTCAGAGAGGGAGGTTGAGTTTGCTATTGATCTTATACTGGGTACGAGGCCTGTGTCTATGGCACCGTACCAGATGTCAGCCTCAGAGTTGTCTGAATTGAAAAAGCAACTAGAAGATCTGCTTGAGAGGAAATTTGTAAGGCCAAGTGTGTCACCATGGGGTGCTCCGGTATTGTTAGTGAAAAAGAAGGATGGGAGTATGAGACTTTGTGTCGATTATAGGCAATTGAACAAGGTAACAATAAAGAACAGATATCCGCTCCCCAGAATTGATGATTTGATGGACCGATTGGTGGGTTCTAAAGTGTTTAGCAAAATCGATTTGAGGTCGGGTTATCACCAGATCAAGGTAAGGGATGAAGACATTCAGAAGACAGCTTTCAGAACGAGATATGGGCACTATGAGTATTCTGTGATGCCGTTCGGTGTTACCAACGCTCCGAGAGTATTCATGGAGTACATGAATCGTACCTTCCATAGTTATTTGGATCGGTTTGTAGTTGTGTTTATTGACGACATTCTGGTGTATTCTAAGACGGAAGTGGAGCACGCAGAACATTTGAGATTAGTGTTAGAAGCGTTGAAAGAAAAGAAATTGTATGCGAAGTTTTCTAAGTGTGAGTTCTGGCTGAATGAAGTGGGTTTCCTTGGTCATGTTATCTCTGGTAACGGTATAGCGGTGGATCCAGCCAAGATTGATGCTGTGTTGCAATGGGAGAGTCCGAAGTCAGTTACAGAGATTAGAAGCTTCTTGGGGTTAGTTGGTTATTACAGGAGGTTTATTGAAGGTTTCTCGAAGTTAGCCCTTCCGTTGACTCAATTGACGTGTAAGGGAAAAGCATTTGTGTGGGATGCTCGCTGTGAGGAGGGCTTCAATGAATTGAATAAGAGGTTGACAACATCGCCCGTTTTGACTTTGCCTGTTCCGGATCAACCGTTCGTAGTGTATTGTGATGCTTCCAAGATGGGTTTGGGAGGTGTGTTGATGCAAGAAGGTAAGGTAGTAGCTTATGCGTCTAGACAGTTGAGGACACATGAGAAGAACTACCCTACTCATGATTTGGAGCTGGCTGCGATTGTATTTGTGCTGAAGATTTGGAGGCACTATTTGTATGGTACTAGATTTGAAGTGTTTAGTGACCATAAGAGCCTGAAATACTTGTTCGATCAGAAGGAGCTGAATATGAGACAGAGACGTTGGTTAGAATTGCTAAAGGATTATGATTTCGGCTTGAGCTTTCACCCCGGCAAAGCTAATGTCGTGGCTGATGCTTTAAGTCGGAAGAGCTTGCATATGTCGGCTATGATGGTGAAAGAATTAGAGCTAATTGAGCAGTTCCGGGATATGAGTCTAGTTTGCGAAGTGACACCGCAGAGCGTCAGATTGGGAATGTTGAAGATTGGCAATGAATTTTTGGTTAGTATTCGAGAAGCCCAAAAGTCAGATGTAAAGTTGGTGGACTTGTTAGTTGGGAATGGTCAAGCTGTGAATGGGGATTTCAAGTTAGATTCCCAAGGTGTATTGAGATTCAGGGATAGGATCTGCATTCCTGATGATGTTGAGATGAAGAGAATGATTCTTGAGGAGAGCCATAGGAGCAAGTTGAGTATCCATCCAGGGGCTACGAAAATGTACCAAGATTTGAAGAAGTTGTTCTGGTGGCCTGGTATGAAGAAGGATGTGGCACAGTTTGTGTATTCTTGTCTGACTTGTCAGAAGTCTAAGATTGAGCATCAGAAACCCGCGGGGTTGATGCAGCCGTTGGAGATTCCGGAATGGAAATGGGATAGCATTACCATGGACTTTGTAACTAGTTTGCCTAGAACCGTGAGAGGATTTGATGCTATATGGGTGGTTGTGGATAGGCTGACGAAGTCTGCTCACTTTTTACCAATTGATATCACTTATCCAGTTCCAAAGTTAGCAGAGATGTACATCATGACAATTGTGAAGTTGCATGGCGTTCCGCTTAGTATTGTATCTGATAGAGATCCAAGATTCACTTCTGAATTTTGGAAAAGTTTGCAAGAAGCGTTGGGCTCTAAGTTGAGGTTGAGCTCCGCCTATCATCCGCAGACAGATGGTCAGACGGAGAGGACTATTCAGTCGTTAGAGGACTTGTTGAGGGCATGTGTTCTTGAGCAGGGAGGTTCGTGGGATTCTCATCTTCCATTGATTGAGTTCACCTACAATAACAGTTTTCATTCTAGTATTGGAATGGCACCGTTTGAGGCGTTGTATGGTCGGAGATGTAGGACTCCGTTATGTTGGTATGAATCTGGAGAGAGTGCAGTATTGGGGCCTGAGATCGTGCGAGAAACAACTGAGAAGGTAAAATTAATCCGTGAGAAGATGAAAGCGTCGCAGAGTCGACAAAAGAGCTATCATGATAAGAGAAGGAAGGATTTAGAGTTTCAGGCTGGTGATCATGTGTTCCTGAGAGTCACTCCGGTGACTGGTGTTGGGCGTGCCTTGAAATCAAAGAAGTTAACTCCCCGTTTCATTGGTCCGTATCAGATTACGGAGAGGGTGGGAAGTATTGCCTATAGGGTGGCTTTGCCGCCTAATCTTTCGAACTTGCATGACGTGTTTTACGTGTCACAACTTCGAAAGTATGTTCCGGACCCGTCTCATGTGATTCAGATGGATGAAGTAGAAGTACGGGATAATCTCACTGTGGAGACTATGCCTGTGCGAATTGAAGATAGAGAAGTGAAGATTCTGAGAGGGAAGGAGATTCCTTTGGTGAAAGTGGTTTGGTTAGGAGCTGCTGGTGAGAGTATGACTTGGGAGCTGGAGAGTAAGATGCGGGAAGCATATCCGGAGTTGTTCGATTCAGGTAATTTCGAGGACGAAATATTCTAAGAGGGGGAGGATTGTAACGCCCCAAAATAATTTAATTAATTATTTAATTAAGTTATTTAAGGCTTACAATATTTATTTAATTTAATTAACTAATTCAGAATTTAATTTAATTTATTTTATTTTATTTATTTAGGAGGTGTGGTCACGAATTAGGTGGTGTGCATGGGGGCCCATGATCCACAAGTAGGCCCATGACCCGTTGGCTAGTCATAGGACTCGACTCACTTAGGGGTCTTGTGGGTTAGTTTTCATTTCACTTATTCCATCCAAAAGAAAGAAAAGAAGCGAATAGAGAGAGTGAGAAGAGGAGGCGAGGGTTTGCAAGAGAAAAGGGGAGAAAATTCGTGGAGCACTCAAGGAAGAAGGGAAAGCTTGTTGGTGTCTTGCAATTCCTTGGAGCCTTGCCTAGCATATTCGAATTCCATAAGGTTAGGGGGTTCTTCTTTCCATTCTTAATAATTTATGTGATAGGTGTTGTCTAGGATTAAGTTCTAGGGTAATTTCTATGAATGATTGGTAAGTTTTGGTGTTGTTGCTATGCTGAATTTTAATTGTGCAAAGATATGTTGGATTGGTGTTGAATTGTACACAATAGGAGTTGTGCATGCCCATTGTTTGGTGTTATGATTGAATGAATTTTTGGTGGAAAATGTGATGGCTAGTGTTCATATAAGTAATTGGCATTGGTGATTTATTTTGGTATTTTTATGTTGAGAGAAACTCATAAATTGATGGAGCCTTAGGCGCCCTAGGTGTGTGTGTGTGTTGCTGGAATTCTATCCCTAGCGCCCTGCTGCTGGGCGCCAAGGGCTGTGCTGCGCCTGTTGTGTCTGTTGCTGTCCCAGGCGCTAGGCGCCTTGTGCCATGGGCGCCAAGGGCTCCAATTTTCTGGTGATCGTTTTGCCAATTTTGGCTTTTGGTTTTCATGTCCAAGTAAAATAGCTCGTGTAAAATGATTTTGGCCACCAAAAGAGTTGTAACCCGTGTTTTCATTAGGCGCCTAGTGCATGGGCGCCGTGTGCTCTGCGCCAGTTTTTGGGTGTTCCTGCGCCAGTTCTGTGTCTGGGCGCTAGGCGCCCTGCGCCAGTTTTTACTGCGCCTGTTTCACTGTGCTCCTGTTTTGGCGCTAGGCGCCTTGGCCATGGGCGCCAAGGGCGCCACTGTTGTGTTGCATATTTTCTCAAAATTCTTTTTGGGTTCTCATACACTGAGTAAATGGCTCGTGTAAAATAATTTTTGGAGTCATAGGAGTTGTTCCCTGTCCTGGCCTTAGGCACCTAGTCCATGGGCGCCAATGATGCGTGTCACATTTTGCCAAAATTTTTGCTGGGTTCCCATATTCTGAGTATTTGGCTCGTGCAAAATTAATTTCGAAGTCAAATGAGTTTTCTTGCGTGTTGGCCTTAGGCGCCTAGTGCCTGGGCGCCGTGTTCCCCTGCGCCAATTCCAGCACCTATGCGCCAGTCCTGTGTTGCTCCTGGGCGCCCAGCGCCTGTGCGCCAGTTCCAGAATGTCTAAGTATTTTCTCGATTTTGTTTTAATCATAACTTTTGACTCGGTTATCCAAATTTAACGGTTCAAAATGCGTTTTGAAGCTAACGGTTCAAGGTGTCTAATCGCAATTTTTATTCACTTTCTCCTATTCCGTGTCAATGTCCTAAAACGGTTTAATTAAATTGGTACTGATTTATTTGGAGTTTTATTGGTGAGTTTTGTTGGTGAGTTTTATTGGTGAATTTAATTGGTGAGTTTTATTTGGTGAGTTTATTGGTGAGTTATATGGTGAATTGGTGAATTGTGTGGGTGTTGTGGTGCATTGTCATGGCGTCTCATGAACCATGTGCATTATCGGTGAGCAGAGGCTTCGGCCTAATTTTAATTCGTGAGCAGAGGCTTCGGCCTAATTGTATTTGGTGACGGATCCGACATGCATGTGCCCATGGAGTTTGGGTTGCATTTTCATGCATAACTATACATTTTGTAATGTTGTTTTGGATATTGTAACTTTGATGTGATTGCTGCCATTGTTACGAATCGGTGTGCCTAGTTACTTTTCCTATGCAGTGCTTATTCCATATGTTATTAATTATGAAAAGAGACTCACCCTACTGCTTTTATGTTGCTTCTTATGTCGGCAACGTGCAGGTATTAGCGAGTGAAGGTTACCCATATGCCTTCGTCTGTTAGGAAGTGTCATGCTCTGATACGTAGCACCGGGGGGTGTCTTATGCTTATGTGTTATTTCATTTGATACTGTTAGACTGTTATTGGTGATGTATTGAACTTGTTTTGAACTTATTATTATTCCGCTGCGGTAGTGACTGTATTTAATTGATGCGAACTAAGCAGGTGTTTTATGGTGCTATGTATCTTGTAGCTTTTAACCGAACTATACGATTTTGAAGTGTTGATTTTTATGAAGTAAATGTAGCACTCTCTTTTATTGTTGTTCAAAAAAAAAAAACTCTGATTTTATTAAATAGTAAGGTTATGAAAAGGGGGTGTTACAATCCGCACGATCCGTGCCCCAGAGGCGCACGACCCGTGCGTATCATTTAAATTTCAGTTTTGAAAAACTTACAGGACGCACGGTCCGAGCCACAAGGGCGCACGACCCGTGCGTGTCTTAAATTTTGAAAATGCTGAGTTGGGGTAATAGAAGGATCCGCACGATCCGTGCCCTTGTGAGGCACGATCCGTGCATCCTTGCCAGTGGCCAATTTTCCGGTTTCGTGACATTTTTCCAAGTCCGTTTCGATTCCGATTTTGTTCCGATCGATATCCTAACATGACAATTATTATACCAGACTAGTGAAAACGATAAACAATCAATCCATTCATTCATTCCTCAACCAAGCAATCGGTTATAAACATAGTAATATTTCGATGAAAAGGTTTTCGTCAAGTTTTCACAAAGCGGATTTAAACAATATCGTTTCAGAATTTGAAATGACTCAACGTCAAAAAAATCCCTAAGCGAGTATAGAACTCACCTGACGTGATGACAATCACGTAACCAACGGATCAACGGAAAGACACGGTTGGAGTAACCTCACGAACGTCTTCGGACTCGACTCCACGCTACTCTAAACGCTCCAAAAACTGAACCGATAGAGCTTGGCCTCTACCACTTCGAACTTCAGCTCTCAATCTAACCTATGAAGGTTGCTAATCACTTTGTGGCTACCAAAATGAACATGCAAACCGTATTCAGCTATTAAACTTCATTTTTGGAGCTCGGAGCTTCATATGGACAAAAATGGGGATTTGGAGTTAAGGTGGTTGTTTGCTTAGAAAATGGGGTCAATGGGAAGAAGAAGGAAAATGGTGGAGGGTGATGGATTCAGAATGGACATGCAAGGGCCTTTGAGGTAGGATCCCTCTCTTTCTTCTCCACTCCCTCTCTCGAATTCTCTCCTCCTTCTCTCTTCCTCTTTTCTGTTTTTCAGCTCCAATATCATAAAGTGTTTGGGTTTGTTTGACCTTCAGTTGGGGGGGTTTAAGTGGGTTGGGGAAAAGACCCATTTACCCTTCAGCTGGTACTCTCCTCCTAAGGATCCCTATGAGCTCTAGGTAACTTAACTCAATAAAATTAGCTTAGAACTTAGGCATAATAAATCATCTATTTAAAGCCTCACATAATTTAACAATGCTTGCCAACTAACCATTTCATGATAACCTCTTGCCAAATTAATTAAATTAATTTAGGTAATTAGGGGATGTTACAATCACCCCAACTTTAAAAATTTTGTCCTCAAAATTGACAAAACGTACCTCAATCGAACAGATAGGGATATTTCACCCGCATGTTCTCGCCTTTTTTATAACCTCCTGGACCCTTTTCTTACTTAGTAGGCTACCCAGCGACGCACTCATGATCTTCTCTACCCCCCATGTAGAGTTTTTGCCTTCCGTGGGAATCGAACTATGTACCCTGAGGCTTAGGTACATGCTCAATGCATTCCCACTACCAATTGAACTACTAGATCAATTGGTAGTGGGAATGCATTGAACATGTACCTAAGCCTCAGGGTACATGGTTCGATTCCCACGGAAGGCAAAAACTCTACATGGGGGGTAGAGAAGATCATGAGTGTATCGCTGGGTAGCCTACTAAGTAAGAAAAGGGCCCAGGATGTTACATCTTGTCTCCACTCCAGTCGGAGTCTGTGTAACCAAACACTTCAGCGCTATTCTTCGACTCAGACTTGCTAGGGAAGAGAATACCATAACTTTGTGTTCCCTTATATACCTTAGCACTCTTTTTGCAGCTACTAGATGGGAGCTTTTTGGCTTCTCCATGAATCTGTTGATCATTCCGACACTAAACATAATGTCAGGTCGAGTGTTGCACATGTACCTCAGGGATCCCACAATCTGTTTGTAGAGGGTGGCATCTACTTCAATCCCTTCATCATCTTTCGACAGCTTGTTGCTTGTGTCAGTTGGTGTCGAAACCTCCTTACAGTTGATCATGTCGAATCTTTTCAGGATATCAGCTGCATACTTTGACTGATGCAGAAATATTCCCTTCTTCGACTCTGTAAATTCCATTCCTAAGAAATATGATAAATGTCCTAGATCACTCATTTCGAACTCAGACATCATCACTTTCTTAAAGGCTTCGACTTCGACCTCATTGCTGCCAGTTACTTGTAGATCATCTACATACAGGCACAGTAGCAATTGAGTCGAAGTTCCATTCTTCTTAACATATACACCATGTTCATTGGTGCATCTAATGAACTTTTGAGCTAAGAGAAAACAATCAATTCTCTTGTTCCATGCCCTTGGTGCTTGCTTGAGTCCATATAGGGCCTTCTCAAGCTTGAATACCTTGTCTTCTTGTCCCTTCGACTCAAAACCAGGTGGTTGGCAAACATAGACTTCCTCCCAGAGGTCCATTGAGAAATGCTGACTTTACATCAAGTTGATGTAGGGGCCAGCCTCTGTGACTTGCCAATGCCACTACCAATCTTATTGTTTCGATTCTGGCTACAGGGGCAAAGACTTCATTGAAATCCAAACCAGGTTTCTGCAGGAAACCTTTGGCTACTAACCTGGCCTTATACTTGGCCACTTCTCCATTAGGTTTGACTTTGGTCTTGTAGACCCATTTCACAGCTATTGCCTTCTTCTGCTTTGGAAGTTCGACTAGCTTCCAAGTACCATTTTTCTCTATTGACTTCAACTCGTAAATCATGGCTTCCTTCCACTGTTTGTGATTCAAGGCTTGCTCCAGGTTCACTGGTTCTGCTTCAGCCATCAGTGCGAAGTGTGTCAGGTCTCCCTCGGCTGTAATAGCAGAGTCTGGGAACGTGTCGAATCCTTCTAGCCTTACTGATCTCTGCCTTTCCCTCTGTGACCTTCTGATAGGTTCGACAGCAATGGGTTCTTCAGGTTCTTCGGTTTCAGGGGCTTCATTATGATCATCTAGATCCTGAACTTCGTCGAAGTCCGTCACTGTAGGTTTTTCATTGCCTTCTTCCCAGTTCCAATGCTTCGACTCATCTACTATGACATCCCTGCTTCTCACCATTTTCTTCGACACATGATCATACAGTTTGTATGCTCCTGTCGAATGGTAGCCAACAAGGATCATTTGTTGTGCGCTATCATCTAGCTTGCTTCTTTGTTACTCAGGGACATGTCTGTAACATAATGAGCCAATTATTCTGAGATGCTTGACACTTGGCTTTCTTCCTATCCAAGCTTCTTCAGGTGTCCTCCCAATCAATCTCTTTGTAGGGCACTTATTCAGAATATACACTGCTGTGGCTACAAGTTCTCCTCATAGACTGTGAGGAAGTTTCTTTTCTTTCATCATGCTTCTCACCATGTCGAGGATAGTTCTGTTTTTCCTCTCAGCAGTTCCATTATGCTGAGGTGTGTAAGGTGAAGTGACTTCATGTACAATTCCTTCATTTTCACAAAATTTTTCAAATTCATGTGAGTTGTACTCACCACCTCCATCAGTTCTAAGGGTTTTGATTGCACATTCACTTTGCTTCTCAATCATTACCTTGAAGTTTCTGAACACTCCCAGTACTTCACTCTTCCTTTTAATCAAGTACACCCATGTCATTCTAGTGTATTCGTCAATGAAGGTGACAAAGTACTTGTTCCTTCCTAATGAACTTACCTCAAATGGACCACAAACATCAGAAAATATTACCTCCAACTTCTTCTCTGCTCTGCTTGGCACCTCTGACTTGAAGGAGTTTCTTGGGTTGCTTTGACTTGCAGCAACACTCACATACTTCGACAGGTACCTTTACTGCAGGCAACCCATGAACCATCTTATTTTCATGTAGTTGACTCAAGCTCTTGAAGTTTAGGTGGCCAAATCTTCTGTGCCACTTCCAGTGTTCCTCTTCGACAGTAGTTTTGAGGCATTTCTCTTCGACTACTTGCAACTTGATCTTGAAGGTTCTGTTACTCTGCATCGACACCTTCAGGATCATCTTCTTGTTTGAATCAAACAAGCTGAGACAGTTATTATCCATCTCGACAGAGAATTTCTTCTCAATCATCTGCCCAATACTTAGCAGATTGCTCTTCATCATCGGTACATAAAATACCCCTTGAATATAGCACCACTTACCATCTTTCGACAGGAACTTTATGGTACCAATTCCTTCTGCAGTGACTCTGCTGTTGTCTGCAAATCTAATTGTTTTGCTTATCTGCTTTAACTCGACAAACCATTCCTTGTGGCAGCACAAGTGGTTCGAACATCCTGTGTCGAGATACCATTCGACAGACTTCTCTTCAGTCGAATTTGTATCTTCCTTCAACAACAGTAATTCTGGGTCAGTAGCTGTCATGAGGTATAATTCTTCATCATCATTGCTGGCTATGTTGGAGGCATCACCAGTGTTACCACTGCCCTGCCACACACACATTGCACAAGTATTTTGAGCATCACAAGTGTTCCCACTGTTTTGCTCACTACTTTCAGCAATTTCTTCATTGGGATGAATATTGTCTTCTTCAATCTCATCTTCGACTGCCATTAGCATTAACCCTTCTGAGTCAGAGTCAGAATCTGTGTCTCCATCACTTGCAAATTTGGCTTCAGCATCTTTATCTCTAGGAACCTTCTTGTTCTTGCATTTGTTCCTATAATGCCCAAATTGCTGATAGTTATAACACTGCACTTTCGACAGATCTTGCTTCTTCTTGTCGAAAGATCCTTGTTCTTTCTTCTTGCTGCTTGATCTCTTTTCTTTACCCTTCTCTTTCTTGTTGTTTGCTTTCCAGTTTTTCTTAGAGGAGTATGATCACAAGGCTTGTTCAGTTTCTTTCTCTGAACTTCTCTGCCTTATTCTCAATTGATGAGCCTCTAAGGAACCTTGAAGTTCATCAAACTTCAATTCATCTAGGTTCATGGATTCTTCAATAGCAGTAACAACATAGTCGAATTCATGGGTTAAGGATCTAAGCACCTTTTCGACTTTACTTGTTTCCGACACAGTCTTACCATAGCCTTTCATTTGATTAGTTAAAGCTACTAACCTCGTAATGAATTCTCCAGTTGATTCTCCATCTTTCATCTTCAAGGCGTCGTACTGTTTTCTGAGCGACTGTAGGCGTATCTTCTTCAGTCTATCTGCTCCTCCATACGAGTTCTTGAGGACATCCCACGCTGCCTTTGCTGAATCGCAATCAATGATCAGGTTTAGGATGTTGGAATCAACACTTTGGTGAATTAAGAACAACCCTTTTCCATCTTTCTTTCTGAGCGAATGGTGGTTGTTCCTCACTGTTTCAGTGGCGTTTGCTGCCAATGGGGGAACACCATCATTCACGACATCAAGAACATCTTGATACCGAAACAGGACCTTCATCTGCGCGCACCACCGTTCGTAATCCTTTCCATGAAAGATGGGGAGGTTCCCCGGAATACCTCCACCAGAGTTATCACGCGTTGCCATGAGTCTTGAAGGATCTTGAAGGATCTTTAAAGCTCTTTATACCAGTTTGTTGGGGAAAACGGCGAAAGGGGAGAGGGAAAAGAGCAAAAGTGCTTGAGAGAAGAGAAAGGTAGGGCAAGACAATGATGCAGTAAAACTGAATTATTGTAAAATCGTTCTTCATAAGAATTATGTCATTGTACATGCTACTACGTATATATATAGATAAGCTAGGCCCATGATTTCGACCAGGCCCACACTTTCGACTAGGCCCGTAATAGGCTTACTTACTACACCTGTCTGTATTACTAGAGCCTACCTATATTTACAAGCAATTGAATTACAAAGCATATCTCAATAGGACTTACGGAGGCTGTTCAAAGTTTAAGGGATGAACAGAAACTTAAAATCATTAAAGGTGCTCTTTGGTTCCTTCAATTCGAGCTAGACGCTATGTTTCGAAGCCACAAGCTTTCAACTGTTCCACCAACATTCCCTGACCACTTAACTTGTTTTGGTCTTACTGAATGCATCCCAAAAGGCACTTCGAAACAAGCCTTCCTTGAGCATTTAATTTCATTTCAATGCATGATGCAGTTTAGAACGACTTTCGCTCCATTTCCTCAAAGGAAAATAGGTCCATAATGGTTTCAAATCCCTTTCACTTCTCCTGTCGAAACCTCTATGTTTGCCCTTTGGCAGAGGATTTTTAGACATCACTGTTTCATTTACTATTTAAAGAATCATGACATCAAAGTCTTTGTAATTCATCCTCAATTATTCTCTTGTCAATTTGGACTAAGTCAATGTTTGCCTTATAGGGATTTGGCCACTAATGATAGTTACCTCACCATTTAGATACCAAACATTGTAGACGTCTTCCAAAAAGTATTCTCGAAGATATAAGGCAAGCTTTCCGAACTTCATCCCCTTCCTTTCGAACCATCATCGTTCTTTAAATCAAGAACTTGCGATGCATGGTAAAAGGACTACTTCGGCAAAATTCAACCCTCTCTCGAGCACAACATAGCCAATTTTTTGAAGAAGAAGGAGCCTATCACACGCCTTAAAAGGAAAGGTAAACTCTCAACTTGTATTTTGACTCATTTGACTTCTCTTTAGCCGTCTGCTTCGGTTGACTTTTACATATTTTGCAGAACCTGTTTCTGCCTCCTCAACACAAACCAAAAATTTTAGGTCTTCTAAGACTTCATCTTTGAGTGAGTCAGATTCCTCTTCGAAAGTAGTCGCACCACCTAAGCCAGTTTGAAGAAGCAGGTGCCTTCAAAGTGTCACTTTCTTCATCTCTTAGTGTAACACCCTAATATTTCTAACTTGTAGAAATGCTAAGACGCACGAAATGGCATTCATCAGAGTAAAATTTCCTGTTTTAGATATTGAACAAACTAAAAACTCTTAAACTTAATCCAAAATCAAGAATTATACATAGCTCAAGACATCCGAATCATAACAATTCCTATTGTTCAATATCCAACAACAAGAAAATAGTGGAAACGATCATTAACTGGTAGCTAGTACAATTCATCAAATCGAAGTACAATCACTAAGGGAAAAAAATCATGAACATAAGTTTAAAACTTCATGCTCTCCCTAAGGTCTCATCAACCATGCTTCCTTGCCTTGTTCTTTCCCTGAGTATCTGTAAAACAACAACATATAAAGGGTGAGATAAACATTATCTCAGTGAGTTCTACCGTAACCCCTCACAATGACTCTCGGTCCGTTTATTCTTGTTCGAGTCCAATCCGTATTCCGATCAAAATCCAACCTAAACACAGACAATACCAGACAATATTCCAGTCCAAACAATAGCAATCAAATATCAAGCATTGAGTAATTCATTCCGAAACACCAAATACATAGTTTTCACAATAACGGTTTTCGACTCTTAAAAACTTTCGGACGACAGAACATTCACGAACTCAGTCACATAACGTTCATTTCAGAAACACAAAAACGATCCTAAGAGTGAGTAGAACTCACCGGTTGCGATGAAAATCGCACACAACCACGACGAAGCTTCTCGGATCGAAAACCGTAACTCACGAACTATCCTCGGACGGCTCCTCTTGCTCCTACGGTCACTAAAACTCTTCCAACTTCATATCCTAAAGCTTCTAGCTACTGAACCTCTTCCCAAAATGCCCCAATGAGCAATGTAGCTTCTGAACTTAGCTAGAATCTACCCATCAAGTTCCCAAAATCACATGCAAGATGAGAACTCCATTAAGGGCCAAGCTTGGAGCTTAAATCCGAAAATGGAGAATGATGAAAGAGGAAGGATTGGCTTCTGAATTTAGTATCAATGTGTGGAGAATTGAAAATGGAGAAGAATGGTGCAAAGGACCCTCACATGCATTCAAGTTTCAGAATTTCCCCTCCTCTCCTTCTCTTCCTCTCTCTCGCGACCCCTTATCTCTTTCTCTCTATTCTTTCTTCTGAATTTTTTCTGAATTGGATGCAAGTGAGGTGGGTTAGGGGAAGTGCCTCAGCTGAATAGGTTTAAAGTGGGTGGAAAAGATATTTTTGCCGTCACTTACTTATTTCCAATTACTAAGTTACCCTTAATACATAATTACCCTATTACACTTCTAACTTATAAGCTTTCAGTTTTGCTGAAACCAAAGGGGTGTTTGGGTGTTTTTAACATTTGTGAGCTGAAGGTGATTCAACACTAGGAAATGACCAAAATATCCCTGTCCTCAAATCTCGTCAAATCCCCAAATAATTTAACCGATAAATCAATAGATCACATGACTCATACAATTAAGTAATCAAACACATAATTAATTTACTTAATCCATAACCATCACCTTATAAATAATTAATTAAGCTAACATATATAATTTAGCAAATCAATTAACTCATAATCTCATGCTAATTTCAATCAACAAAATTAGCAAAATCGGGGATGTTACACTTCTGCTCCTATAGAGATTGACTTTGCCGAAATCCCTTCTTCTGACACAAACTCAGAGGTAATTCTCTTGTATTACTTATAGTTTAAGATTTCTTTTTTCTCAGTATTATTTTAACATGTTATAGACGCTTTTCTTATACAAGAGACTCGGAGAATTCTTGCTACTTCGTTCCCTCTCTTTCCCCAAAGTCAATAGCGCAAGACAAACCTGAGAACGTCGATAAAACTGAACAGAACTCGAACCCCTTGACCTCAATCCATTATCCACCGATGTCTACTGCAACACGGGTTGCTTCAGTGACTGTCATGGTACCCACCCTTGACTTGGCTGTCATAGGCCTCGTTTCCACTTTGAGAAAATATATTCTTACCCTCTCCACCTCCAAAACGAAATCAAAATCTTCATCCAGAGGTGCTTCATCAAGTTCTGGGGTGGATACCAATCCCTTTTTCCGAAGATCTTAAGAAAATCCTCGATAATAATGAAAGTGATCTTCTTGAGGCTCTTACCAAAATACCAACACTCAAACAACTGCTCTTTGACATTATTTTATTAATTTTTTTAATTATTGATAAAAAAATAAAATTCAATAACTAATTAATTTTTAATTTAAAAAAATAAAAATTGGGAAAAGCAGTAAAATATTATCACCAAAAAAATATTCATACAATTAATAAAATATCTATACAAAAAAATAAAATAATCTAAAGCTACTGGGGTCCCTGCCGGTCAATGTCATCAACATTATTATAATATGTATCATCTTGAAGTAAAGCACTAAGCGATGACATTTGGACATTAAGATCAATGTCCTGCGGGGGTGACCGCTGCTGGGGGTAGTGCTGGTTTGGCTGGATCAGGGGTGACTGATGTTGGGGCTGCTGGTATGGCTGGCGGGGTGACTGATGCTGCTGCTGGTATGGCTGGAATGGCGCATACTGCGGTGCATACTGCGGGGGATATTGGGGTGCATACGGCTGGGGATACTGGGGTGCATACTGCTGCTGATAGTAATACTGCTTTGGCGGCGGCGGGTAGTGTAACACCCCTCTTCTACCCCTTAATTTAATTGGAAAAATATCAGAGTTTTTCAAAATTTTGTTTCGCACGAGGAATGTTACACATGCTTCAATAAAACTACACTTCTCAATAAAACAGCTCAAAAACATAATAACCAAGTATTACGTAGCACATCACTAAAAGGCGAATCTCAAAACCACAGTTATCATCGCAATAAAACTTAACGTCAATAAAATCAACTACGCAGCGGAATAATGAAATAAAACTGAATTGTCAACAAAACATAACAACCAAAATCAATCATAACATTAAGTTCGTCCCCCCCTGAGTGCTACGTATCAGAGCGTGACGACTCGACTTGAATTAGTGAAGGTACCTAGTCCTTCACTCGCAATCACCCGCACGTTACCGCATGGGGGTAACATTCAAACAGAAGGGTGAGTCCAATTCAATTCATATAATAAATCACATGATAAATAATAAGTCAAGTCACAGCTCTAAATTAATCACATCACAATCATCAATCACATCACTACAATAACTCATCACTATGTCATGTAGGCATATGAAATGCAACCCACTCGCGGGCATATGCATGAGGTACCTTTTCACAAACGTCGCTTAGCCATTATGGCCTCATCGTCACTTAGCCTTTTGGGCCTCAAAACGTCACTGGGTTTATGCACATGGGATGCATGAGACACTATAACATGCACCACGCACAAATCACACAATCACGGTCAACCATGTGACCCGTCACTTACCCATTTGTTCACAAGAAGCACAGCACCTGTCAATTCACAATTTACACCACAACATCACTTAGCCATTTAGGCCTTAACATCACTTAGCCATTCGGGCCTCAAACGTCACTGGGTTTCATCGTCACTTATACATAAACATCATCAACTCAAACAATAGCCACTGAGGGCAAAACGTCATTTACTAGCCACCAAGGGCATCATCGTCATTTATACATCATTATAAAATAATATTAGCCACCAAGGGCAAAACAGTCATTTACGCGTCATTATAAATAATATTAGCCACCAAGGGCAAAATAGTCATTTACACGTCATTATAAATAATATTAGTCACCAAGGGCAAAACAGTCATTTAACTAGCCACTAAGGGCATCATCGTCAAAATCATCATTTTTGACACTAAATCGTTAAAACCACTAGCCATACGCAAAAGAGAATTTTTAAAGACACCCAAAACATCTTTTCATTGTCACAGCAACGATCACCGGGAACAGCCACTTGGGGCGCCCCATCAACCTTCAGAAATAATAAGTTTTTATTTTTAAAAATGGGACACGCCGATAGGCAACTGAAAATGCTTCACAACGCTTTTAGAAACGTTCAAAACGGATGTCCGAGTCAAAAGATATAGCGAAAACAGTTTTCGAAAATATTTTGGGAACATCCTGAAAAACTGGCGCCATGGGCGCCCAGCGCCCAGGCACCTGGCGCCCAGCGCCCAGCAAAAACGCAACACGCACACATGGGCGCCCGGCGCCTGGCACCCAGCGCCTTGGCGCAACAAGCAACATACACACACGGGCGCTCAGCGCCCAGCGCTGGCACCCAGCGCCTTAGCGCAACACGCAACGCGCAACACACAACACACGGTGCTCAGGGCCCAGCGCTGGCACCCAGCGCCCAGCGCTGGCACCCAGCGCCCAGCGCTGGCACCCAGCGCCCAGCGCTGGCACCCAGCGCTACACACGCACACACGCACACGGGCGCTCAGCGCCCAGCGCTGGCACCCAGCGCCCACCCACGCACACTGCAATGCGCACTGGCGCCCTTGGCGCCCAGCACAGGGCGCCTGGCGCCCAAAACACTTCCAGCACCAGAATTTCACACAATTTCAGCACAAACATCATTTTTCTCAAATTGTTACTTGAACCAATCACAACACACATTACAACCATCATGGATACACATTGAAATTATCAAAATTATACACCAACCATCGAAATCAACAACAATCCCAAGCACAAACATGGATCACGCATATAGCAACAACAAAACATGGATTTCGCAACATAGTCAAGATCATGGTTCATTTAGGCCATCACTACTTAGGATCTATCATAGGAATCATTATAAGAATTGATAGGACATCCCCTTACCTCGAATTTGAAGAATAGGAGCCCTAGAGACGGTCACGAACGGAACCACGACAACAATTCACGCCCCTTCCCTCTCCTTGGATGTGCGACTTGCTCTTCTCCTCTTCTCCTCTCCAACGGCGCTCCTCTCCTCTCTTTTCTCTATTTCTCAAGTTTTCGCAAATGCTAGCAAGGAAACCCTAACCCCTAGGCGCCTTGCTACTTCGCATATGACAAGATGTCATGGGCTTGGGCTTCTCACTTAAGCCCAAGTCCATCTAATTTGGCACCTCCACCTTCTAATACCACCTACACGTATTAGTATAATTTCTAATAATTAAATTATATTCAATTAATTAATTTACATTCCTAAATACTTAATTAATAAATTAATTAAATATTTAGGGTGTTACAGGTAGGATGCTGATGAGGATGGCCTCGAGTGCTGAGTCATCATCTGATCCTGCAATAACTTAAAGCGCTCCTCCATGCGCTCCTCAGATACCCTAGCCTGCTCCCGAATCGCCTGATTTTGATCCCGAAGCACCTGCATTTACCGACCACTTTGCTCCTGCCGCTCGACAATCTGACGCTGAGCCTCGCTCAGTTGCAGCGTCAATTTCCTAACATCATTCAACTCACCAGCATTGGGAACATAATTGCGACCAGTCGAGGATCCAGAATGTGAATCTGATAGACTCGGAATAATGCTTGTTCGAAAAGGAGCCGGTCCAATAGCACCTGATCCTACCAGACGATTAGTCTTTTGGGGACCAACTGCTCTCTCCCAAACATCACGAGCTACTCTAGCCTCCTCCACTGGATCGACAGCTGCCCCACTGCCCTGTTGTGACTGATGGTACTCAGCCATCCCCCCTTGAAGCTCTCCTGAAAAAAATAACCCAACAAATAAATAACTAATTATTAATATAAATAATAAACATTAATTAATATATAATTGTAAAAGTAGTTTTACCTGAATACGCCTCGCCCAATCAGTAGCGTACTCACCAGTCTCCTCCACCATATGCATGTGGCAATGCAACTCAGGCAAAGTG
This sequence comes from Astragalus membranaceus, assembly GCA_039519185.1. Taxonomy (NCBI): domain Eukaryota; kingdom Viridiplantae; phylum Streptophyta; class Magnoliopsida; order Fabales; family Fabaceae; genus Astragalus; species Astragalus membranaceus. The sequence goes on along the minus strand of CM076849.1, from coordinate 112,942,387 downwards.
ATTGGCCTTTGTTCCCTCTCCACTTGTATATGTACATATATATATATATATATATATATATATATATATATATATATATATATATATGTATATATATATTATTAATTAAATACACATATTGAAAATGACTAGTTAATTATTATAAATAATTAATTAATCAAGTAATAAAGTAATAAATTTACCAAACGCATGTGATGCGTTGCAGTATTAACACTCCCCCCCGTGTGTGTGCAGCCACCTTTTTCAGAAGCACGGTTCTTCTTGGCTTTCTCACAATAATTCTTAAATGCTTCTGTCTGCCAATACTCATTAAACTCAGCCCAAGTTGAGTCTCCCATATAAGATGGCTTCGTACCCGCATCGCGCGCCCTCCGCATCAATTCAGAATAGCGATGAGAACATCTCTTATGAAACACTCTCTCAACTGCGGCTTGCTCCCCTGGATACCATGTACATTTTTCCTATTTAAGAAATTTACAATAATGTTGTTAATTATAAGGCAATAATTAATTAATCAAGTCAATAAGATAATACACCAAATTAATTATTTCGTAGAATAACTTACCAAAAATGTTCTTAACATATTCTTATTTGCATCATTATCTTTTCTAACTTTCGTTCACTTCTTCCAGCTCTTGGTAAAATTCTCCTTGATTGTTTTTGTGATGGCGGTAGCTGAAGCCTTCGAAGGAATAAAACTGCATTAAAAAAAGATGAATTTTGTTACACCAAATATAAGTTATATAAAGGGCAACAAAAATAAATTAATAAATAATATATATATATATATATATATATATATATATATATATATATATATATATATATATATATATATATATATATATATATAAACTTACGAATCGCCAACAATCTGCAATATGATACGCCCATCAGGTGTAACCCTAATCTGCAATATGATACTCCCATCATTCTCAAACAAATAACATCCTTCATTAAAAATAACATCCTTCATTAAAAATAGAATTGTTGAAACATAAATTACATCCTTATATAATTGATTGAAACATAAATAACTAATTTGAATCCCATTCATTCTCAAAATCATCATCGGAGGAGGAGTGAATTCTTGATACACCACTGTGGTCTGTTGCATCTTCACCAGCAGCATCTTCGTCATCAACTTCATCGCCGGTGTTTGGCTCATCACATCAACTTCAACTTGAATCACTTCATTTACATTAGACATCTCTTCCATTTGATATGGCACATCTTCCACCGTGTCATCATTTGTCTGATCAATGCGACCTCTTTGTTTTGTTTTAAGTGCGACACACCAACCACGCATATCAGTCCGCATTGATGGATACGGGACATAATAGACTTGTCTCACATTTTCTTCAATGACGAACGGATCATACAGTCGATATCTACCATTCATTTTAATGTCCACTGTATTTGACTTTGGATTCACCTTTGTTCCTCGAGCAGACGGATCAAACCAATTACAATAAAAAACCACTACCTTTAGACTAAAAACTAGATGGGGGTACTCAAGTTCATATATGTGTTGAACCACACCATAAAATCATTTTCACCTCCTCCAGTGACCCCCTTCATGCACACTCCACTATTGACTGTCTCTCTGCCCTGTGTCCATTCATTGGTGTGAAATTTGTATCCATTGACAGAGTATGTGTGCCATTCTTTAACACATCTTCGAGGACTGTCTGATATGTTCCTCAAGTGTTGGTTGGTAGGATTTGGCTGGAGGGAATACACTTATTGACTAAACCATATTGGAAACTGCGCATGAATATGAGCAGAAGATTGGTCTTCACGTACTGCCTCTGATGAACATACTCAATAAATGGTTGCACCTCAGTACAGTTTATCAACACATGAACATGTGATGAACTTAACTCTTCATCTGTTAGCCAGTGAGTTGACTCCTTCCCAGATGGACGACCGGGTAGACAAAAGACAGACAAAGCCAAAGGATGTCTAGGCCATTCAGTATCCACTTCATTTCGACTGCTTCCAGGAGCAAACTGATTCTTGAAATAATGAGAACAAAAATGTGTTGTTTCACAGTGTAAGTAAGAAGAACATATCGATCCTTCAACTCTAGCTTTGTTTTTCACCGATCTTTTTGAATCACCCATGAACCTAGAGAATATGATATTAATATAATAGTCATATATTTTAATTTAAACTTGTTTCTTATATATATTATAAAAATTAGCTGACCTTTCAAACGTATACATCCATCTGTATTGGACAGGTCCGCCAAGTTTAGCTTCATATGCGAGATGCACCGATAGATGCTCCATAGAATCAAAGAAACCAGGCGGAAATACTCTCTCCAACTTGCATAAGATAAGTGGGATGTCTTGTTCCATTTTTGAAAGATCATCAGCTTTTAGCGTTGCAGAACACAAATTCTTAAAGTATTGACTTATTTCAATGAGCGGATTCAAAACGTGTGTTGGCAACGAACTAAACGCGATAGAAAGTAAGCACTCCATGAATACGTGACAATCATGACTCTTCATCCCATGCAACCTCCCATTATACACATCCACACATCTAGATAAATTGGAAGAATAACCGTCTGGCATTTTCAACTCTTTTATCCACTGATAAACTGCTTTCGCTTGTTCGGTAGATAAAATATACTTGGCTTTGGGTTTCAAAATCCTAGTACCTTGCTCAACCAACAACAAATTCTTTCGTCTACAGAAATGATCTATATCCTTCCTAGCTTTCTCAATGTCTTTCGTTTTGCCTTTCACGTTCATGACAGTGTTAAATATGTTGTCAAAAAAATTCTTCTCTATATGCATGACATCGAGATTGTGTCTCAATAGATTATCTTTCCAATAGGGAAGTTCCCAAAAAATACTTTTTTTGTCCAATTGTGCCATTGTCCATAGCCATCTGGACGAGAAACAACACCCGCTACGACTTCCACAGGAGGGATATCCCTAACACTATTCCAAACTTCCTCTAGTGTCAACTGACGAGGAGGTCCAGCTGTTTCAACATTTCCCTTGATGAACGCATATTTCTGCTTTCTAAATGGGTGATCCATAGGTAAGAACCTACGGTGCGAGTCAAACCATGAAACTTTTCCTCCGTATTTAAGACTAAAAGCCATTGTGTCAACCATGCAAATCGGACACGCCATCTTACCATGTGTCCCCCATCCAGACAACATTCCATAGGCAGGGAAGTCATTAATGGTCAACATCAAAGCCGCCCTCATCACAAAATTTTGTTTGCGTGCCGCATCATAAGTTAAAACACCATTCCACAACCTTTTTAGGTCATCAATCAAAGGTTGCAAATAGATGTCAATACCAGCTGTTGGATTACTTGGCCCTGGAATAATAGAATTTAAAAACATGTATGGTTTGGACATACACATTTCTGGAGGAAGGGTAACAATAACTGGCCAACATGAATACGGTGTTGCCGAGGCTTGAATATATGGCGTGAAACCATCAGAGCACAAACCAAGCCGAACATTGCGTGGATCACAGGCAAAATCTGGATGAACACGATCAAAATGCTTCCAAGCCTCACCATCAGATGGGTGACGTAATTCACCAGAATTATTTCTATTTTGATGGTGCCATGTCATTTTACCCGCGGTCTCCATTGAAGTAAACATCCTCTGTAGCCTTGGAATAAGAGGCAGATAGAACATTGATTTTCGTGGAACCGGTTTGCCTCTGCTCATCCCTGATATACTGACACGATAGCGTGGTTGTCCACACAACTTGCATTCCGACAACTCTCCATCATTTATGCCAAACTCATTGTTATAATAGAGCATGCAACCAGACACAACAATCAATCCTTTTAGATTTTAAGCCAAGCTTCGATACCACTCTTTTAGCTTCATAATAAGTTTGTGGTAAACTCCCTCTAATGGGGGTTGCATCCAACATCATTTTGGTCATATATTCCATGCACAACTCAGCAACATTAAATTGAGACTTAAGACCCAACAACCGAACACACATTGACAATTTTGAGTCTGTGCAACCTTCAAATATGGGTTTATTTGTCTCACTCAAATACATGTAAAACCTTTGAGCTTCCTCATTTGGAACTTCATCAGCATCTGGTTCTTCCAAATCCAAATTTACTCCAACAGCGTCAGATATCATTCCCTGATAAACATCTAACGGCTGTATTCCCCATCCTTCAGATGTCGTAGTCACTGGATAACTACTTGATGTGTGATCTACTACTTCAACCGGAACATTAACCGCAGGAACTGCAGCTACCCCTGGTGCTCCTTCCCCATGACGACTCCATGTCCAATAATTTGGCCTAAACCCATTATTGTACAAATCAAGTCTAACTTCATGTTCATTTTTTATAGCTCCAAAGGAACATTTCAAGCACGGACATCTAATACTGCCTTGTTGCCCAAATTCTTCATGATCAATGTACTTAGCACAAAAAATAAACTCTTCTACTCCTTCTACAAAACGTCGTTTTACACCAGATCTTCCAGGATACAATCGATCATACATCCAACTACGATCCATTTTCAAGAACTATGTATACTACACTACAATATAAATAAAATAAACTATCAATTACTTCATATTTTGATATATATATTTATATATTACTCATTTTATTTTGATATTTCAATAAACTATCAATTACAAGCAACACAATTAATTTTTTGATAATGTTGTTATATACTAATAATTTAAACATTATAAATAATAATTCCAAATATAATTTTAAATTTCAATTTTTATAAGACAATATATGTTAATAAAATTTATAAGTGAACTTAATAAATAAGTTTTTTCAATATAAATTATTTTGTATTATTATTGCAAACAAAATTTGTAACAAAATTTTTCTATAAATAGTGAAGTAAGTAATATTTTATTAATTTTAATATTGTACGAAAAAAGTAACATAATTTTATTATATAATTTTTTGGGACGAACAAAATTTATTATAGTAGACTTATTGACTATAGGATTACTCAGAACCATGGTCATACCCACATTGGTGGGCCCCCCAACAGGTGTAACTGAGTAATTACAGCAAATAAACTGCCCTTGCCTGACAGCTATATTGCCGTACGTATTTGGCATTTAGCTATAGTCAAAGAGTACACTATAATATAACACTTAGAATTAATTTCATTGATATATTAATTACTTTAACAACTAATCATAGTGAAGAGAAGGCTCTGGCTTGAAGCTTATCCTGAACTCAAGCAGAGAGGAAAAAGGAGGAACCCAAACAAACAACAACACAATTAGTAACAAACTCATATTATTATAAAATAATTTAAAAACGAATATAAAAAAAAAATTAAAAACTAAAACTATTAACTCATATAAAAAAGATACACTATGATTCTCACATACATCTCATAACTCATACAATTTTCAATAAAACACATAGAGACAATCACTATTCATTATTCAATAATCACGCTGTACTATTCACTATTTAGTGTCGGCTGTAACACCCCATTTTCTACCCAGTATTTAAATAAAAATTATCAGAGTTAAAAAAATTTATTTTTCAACTAATTCAAACGGGATGCTACATTTCTTCAAACAAACATCAACAACATAATAAAATTTCTTTTATAAATCAAAGAAAATACGCAACACGTAATAATGGAATGGGGTTCCCAGAAACATATTATTCAGTCCACATGACAGGAACTACAACGTCTCGCAGCGAAATAAAATTAAAACTCAGCACACATAACGCAGGCTCAACACAAAAATCTCAATAAAATGTTTAACATCTCAAAATAAACAAACAACGAAAACTAGCGCCCACTCATGGTTACCTGAAGAATAACAGCCTTCACTCATGGTTACCTGTAGTAATAAACAACGAAGGGGTGAGTCTAAACCGCATAATAAGGCTTATAATAAGCGGTATGCTAGAGTATAAGGACTACGCCAATCACAGCAAATACATTTATATTTTATACATATACAGCAACATTTCCAACTGATAAATAAACATCAACATCCGCAATATATAATTGTCACACAGTCATATTGTACACCAAACAAAGTAATTATGAATAATGAGCATGTGTGTATGCGGTGCAGAACGCATGTGGTACCATTATCACTTCTCATTAGCCAATTGGGCACGTCGCGACCGCAGCCGAAAAATAACGTCAAGACCGCAGCCTAAAAATGCATCGTCAAGACCGCAGCCTAATGTATGCATGTGACTCCATGAACAACCAATAAGCATAATTTTTCACAATCCCAAGTCACACACATCATCATTATAAATTACAACGTCAAGACCACAGCCTAAAATCATCACCAACATTTTTGGTCCGTAGACCCACCGTCACTTTACCACACCACTAGCAAAATACAAGTGTCCAGAAACTTTCAGCTAAATTAATTATTTTTCACATTACAGTAGCATACACAGATAGAGGACTGAACGAGCTTCGAAACGCACTTTGAAGCACCTAAAATGGACACCCGAGTCAAAAGATATGTCAAAAACAAATTCGGGACAAAACCGAGACACGCGCTGAAAATGGCTCGGAACAGCAGAAAATTCAGAGGCTTCGCGCGTGGCGCGCGGCTTAGGCACGACTGGCACGCGGAACGGCAGAAATGCCCAGTGTCTTGCGCGTGACGCGCGACTGGCGCGCCAATGGGGCGCAAACTGGCAGAATGTTCTGTGACTATGGTGCATCCTTTTCAAAGTGGAGCCAACGGGACAACTTCAAAATGACACGCGAAAAAATAAAACCACTCGAGCCAAAACGTTTAAAATTGAATTTGGGCACGCAAATACAAAAGATGGCACGGTAAAATATGCCCAGAATTCGAAGTTCACCCAAAACACCCTATTCACGCACACAAGCAACATGGCTCCCGGGGGAGGGGATCTCAGTGATTTTTCAGGACATACATCCTAGCAACCAAAACTCAACCATAACGACATCCCAATGACATGATTACTCAGAAATATAACTCGGGAACACAAACCGGGCAGCCCAATTTAGGCGCCCTTGGCGCCCAGGCACAGGGATCCTGCGCCCCAGGCGCCACTGCACCAAGGCAGCAACACTGAAACACACCAAATAGGCAACAGGCGCCCAGACAGCAGCAACAAAGCATGGATTGACAACAACAATGGCGCCTAAGGCGCCTAAGGCGCCTAGGGTCCTTCAAACTCAAATTTTTCCAAATTTCATATGCTCAATCATTCAATAATTATTTCTAATCCTTCAATTTCACTCTCATATCTTCAAATACACATTCTATCAATTATTTGGCATACACTATGATTCTCACATACATCTCATAACTCATACAATTTTCAATAAAACACATAGAGACAATCAATCTTCACACAATTAATCATATATCGAATTCAACAATGGAATTATGAGACAAATGGTATAAACCCTAAACCCTCACCTACAACCCATTCTAAGCCCTATTATAAGGTAAGACCCACCCTTACCTTGATTACACCGAAGACGAGGTCCTTCCTACGGAGTCACCAACAAAACCACAGCAACGGCTCTTCTTTTCCCCTTCCCTTTGCGCGAATCTCCTTCTTCTCTTTCTCTTTCTCTCTTCGCGACCTCTCCTCTCTCTTCTCCTTTCTTTTCATTTTTTACGTTTTCTTTCTTTTTCCTTTCTTTTCACAAATGATGCGAATGCATCATACCCTATGCGCCTAGGGTCTCAGCTAACGGGCTTGGGCTTCTTCTTGGGCCAAATTTGCCATTCCGAAATTATTAATACCACCCCCTTCAATTATAAATAAATTAATATATCAATATTTAAAATAATTATACTAATAAAAATAACAATATTGCAACACCTAAATAATTTAATCAAATAATTAATTAAATCATTTTGGGTGTTACAACTCTCCCCCACTTAGGAAATTTCGTCCTCGAAATTCTTACCTGATTCAAACAACTCTGGGTAAGACTCCCGCATCTTACTCTCCAGCTCCCAAGTCATACTCTCACCAGCAGCTCCTAACCAAACCACTTTCACCAAAGAAATCTCCTTCCCTCTCAGAACCTTCACTTCTCTATCTTCAATTCGCACAGGCATAGTCTCCACAGTGCGATTATCCCGTACCTCTACTTCATTCATCTGAATCACATGAGACGGGTCCGGAACATACTTTCGAAGTTGTGACACGTGAAACACGTCGTGCAAGTTCGAAAGATTAGGCGGCAAAGCCACCCTATAGGCAACACTTCCCACCCTCTCCGTAATCTGATACGGACCAATGAAACGGGGAGTTAACTTCTTTGATTTCAAGGCACGCCCAACACCAGTCACCGGAGTGACTCTCAAAAATACAAGATCACCGGCCTGAAACTCTAAGTCCTTCCTTCTCTTATCATGATAGCTCTTTTGTCGACTCTGCAACGCTTTCATCTTCTCACGAATTAATTTCACCTTCTCAGTGGTTTCTCGCACAATCTCAGGCCCTAACACTGCACTCTCTCCAGATTCATACCAACATAACGGAGTCCTACATCTCCGACCATACAGCGCCTCAAACGGTGCCATCCCAATACTAGAATGATGACTATTATTATAGGTGAACTCAATCAATGGAAGATGAGAATCCCACGAGCCTCTTTGCTCAAGAACACATGCCCTCAACAAGTCCTCTAACGACTGAATACTTCTCTCGGTCTGACCATCTGTCTGCGGATGATACGCGGAGCTCAACCTCAACTTAGAACCCAAAGCTTCTTGCAAACTTTTCCAAAATTCAAAAGTGAATCTTGGATCTCTATCGGATACAATACTAAGCGGAACGCCATGCAACTTCACAATTGTCTTGATATAAATCTCTGCCAACTTTGGAACTGGATAAGTGACACTAATCGGCAAGAAGTGAGCAGACTTCGTCAACCTATCCACAATCACCCATATAGCATCAAACCCCCTTACGGTATTTGGCAAGCCAGTCACAAAATCCATGGAAATGCTATCCCATTTCCATTCCGGAACTTCTAATGGTTGCATCAACCCCGCAGGCTTCTGATGCTCAACCTTCGACTTCTGACAAGTCAAACATGCATACACAAACTGTGCCACATCCATCTTCATACCAGGCCACCAGAACAACTTCTTCAAATCTTGGTACATTTTTGTAGCCCCTGGATGAATACTCAACTTGCTCCTTTGGCTCTCCTCAAGAATCATTCTCTTCATCTCAGCATCACCAGGAATACAGATCCTATCCCTGAACCTCAATACACCTTGGGAATCTAACTTGAAATCTCCATTCACAGCTTGACCATTCGCAACTAACAAGTCCACCTGTTACCAAGTGGCTTCAGTCTCAAGAGGGGGGGTGAATTGAGATTTAAAAGTTTTCAGATCTTTCGAAAACGTTTTTCCCCTTTTCAATGACTTGGATCAATTTTTCGCGCAGGTTAAGTGGAAGCGAAGGAATTAGAAGATAAAGCAGTAAAGCGGTATAACAGTAAAGCAGGAAAGCAGTAAAGCACGCAGAGATTTATCCTGGTTCGGTCACCTCCTAGTGACCTACGTCCAGTCCTCACACCCTTGTGAGATTTTCCACTAACCAAAACAACAAGGCTTACAGGTGCCTTGGAAAACCTTTAAAACTCAGGCACTCTCTTCCTAGGATACCCCACCTATGGAGAGCCCTCAAATCTAATATAACAATAACAAGAGATACCCCACCCCTGTTACAATCAGCTGCCCCAGAAAGATACCCCACTTCCTAGTACAAACAGCTACCCTAGAGAGATACCCCACTCCCTAGAACAAATAACAACAATTAAATAATAAACAATTGTAAAGACAGAAATACCTCTAATGAAGGCAGATATTACAACTTGAAGAATGCAACCCCAACTAACTCTTAGCAACAGATCAGCTCAGACGGACCAACGGTGCGTGACGAGCAAAAGTAAAAGCGTAAAGAGTTTTCTCAAAAGTTTTCTGATTCGTGAAATGGGTTGTTCTGTAAAAATGAACGTGAAGCACTGCCTATTTATAGGCTATGAGGAAATTAAGTTTACGTTGAAAATATTGTAGGAATTGATTCTTTGTTGAATGCATTTGATCTAGGAATCGATTTATTTAAGTGAGGAATCGATTTATCTTTGTTTGAAAAATAGAGACAATCGATTCTTGAGTACCCTGGAGAGCTAGGAATCGATTCTATACTTAGTGAAAATATGTATGAATCGATTCTCAGCTTGCCTGAGACATGTGGGAATCGATTCTCAGTTAAGTGCAAAAGAGTGGGAATCGATTCTTCCCTTAAAATTGTTTGGCTCAGAAATCGATTTATGTACTGAAAATACATGACCTGACAATCGATTCTTCCTTTTCTGTTTTTACCTGAAAATCGATTTTGATGTATGTTTATGCATGAGGAAATCGATTTTATGTTTTTAAAGATGATAGGTATGTTTACGTAAGTATGCATGCATCTTTGAAAAACTCGTGAGTGTGTGAGACTTTGATATACGAGCTGACCTTTGAAAGAGCTTACACTTTTTCCTAAGACACACCCAAACCCTAAGGACTACCCTTATATTTAAGGACTACCCTTAAACTTGAATCTTCAATTCTTGGCTTGTTTGTCTTGGATTGTGACTTTGATGTTTAGTCACTTTTCTTTACTTTTGGCTATCAACTTTACCTTTGCCTTTTTCATCATCAAAACATATTCTGCAATATTAGTTTACCTGCAACACAAGGTATCCACATTCTCCCCCTTTTTGATGATGACAAAACACTAACTCATCTTCAAGGTGGGAGGTTAGTTCAAACAGATAATGCATATAAAATACTCCCCCTATCATGATGCTCCCCCTGTTTTATTGACTGTATGCGAGTGAATGTAAATGCATGCTGAATATAAAAACGCTAAAAACGCTATTCTTCTCCCCCTTTTTGTCATGATCAAAGAGGGCAACATGTAATAAACTTGTGAATCTAATAACATGAAGAGGAATCAATGATTCCAAGTTCTCTTCGAATGAAGAAGAAGTTTTCTTTCTGTAAAGGTTTTGTAAAAATATCAGCCAGCTGTTTTGCGGATTCAACAAATTCGATTACACAATCCCCTTTTTGGACATGATCTCTAAGAAAATGGTGTCTTATGTAACACCCCCTTTACTCATTTTTTTTTTTAATCAAAAATCAGAGTTCAAAATCGCTTTCCTTTTTAAAAGGTACATCCTCTAGGGAGTGCTACTTTCACCAGAACCTCAACATAAATTAGTAAACAATACTTTTCACAAAATAAATATAATTGCGTGATACATAGCACGACTTAAATGGGGCGAACCCTCGAAACATCGTTTTCTCAAAGAGTCTTACATCACCAATATAATTAAACCTAACTAAATAATAATAAGACAACTATAACAACTCGTCCCCCCCAGTGCTACGCATCAGAGCATGACTCTACAGGACCACTAGAAGGTAGGAGAACCTTCACTCGCTATCACCTGCACGTTGCCGACATGAGAAGCAACATAAAGCAGTAGGGTGAGTCTCTTTACATGAATAATAACAAATATGATAAGCATTATACTAGGGAAAGGCAAACCAAAAGCACCAATTCACAGTCATATTAGCACACCATTATTTTACATCACCGAGAAACAACATAGGCCGAAGCCTCTGCTCACCAAAATAGTAAACACACCATAACACCTCATACACACCACAATGAATACACGCACCAAATAATTAACATATTCACCAATTAAGCCTTGAGGGCACACCTTCATAAAAATCGCCCATCTGGCATAATCATCATAATTAAGATATACCGTCATTAATTCACAACCGTCATTTAACATGGCCGAAGCCAACACCGTCCTTTAATATTTAATCCACCATTATTAAACACGTCATCATTAGATTCATTATCATCATTTGTCCACCGTTACTAGACACATCATCACTTTAATTACCTCAACAATGTTTACACCAACACACGGGCTAACCAATTTGGCGCCCACACCCGAGACTCCCAAGCAACACAACACACATCATAGCGGCACAATATCTACACACCAATTTCAACACCAACTAGTCACATAGTGACACAACACCTAAACCTCACATATTATCTCAATACTTCAACAACAACCCCGAAACGGTCCTTTTTAGACATAACAAAACACCGCACTGTCGAGACAACTACCTATCAAAATTCTAACGAAAATCCGGCAGAGTTTCCTCTGGAATACGGACATCCCCAAATAGTACTTTTTACCTGTTTAACCAGTCCAGACCCAATTTATGTTTATAAACGATTACTTCGCACACAATCACGCAACACACACCAAGCGCGCCCCAAAGCGGGCATAAGGCCACATCATGCCACGCCTCACCCACACTCACCATCACGCACTCATACATACGGCACACAACCGCACCATTCACAATCATACGACACTACCACGCCACACAGCCACTTGATGGCACAACATCTCAAACAACAAATTTAAATACAACTTCACCTAAGCATTTTATTATGCACCTTTCAACTACATATTTCCATACTCAAATTAATTGAGACAATTATTAAACACCTTGCACATTTCACAACAATTTCACATCACTTTAACAACATATTTTATACCACAAATCAACACTAAACAACATGGATTCATTCAAATAAATTCAATCACAACACTAATCAAGGAAATAACACCAAAATCAACTCATCAAGCTCTCCTAACACCTAACCCACACATAACACAAATCATATAAGCTATTATGAACGTAAATGAGAGCCCCCTAACCTTAAATTTGCTCAAACCGAAATTTCACCGAACCACGAACACACTCCGGACCCGCTCCAAAAGCTCTAAACCGAATCCATCGACCGAAACTCCTCCAAATCACTTCCAAAGCGAAACCCAAGCCTCAAATTCGAATATAAGCTTCCAAGGAAGTCAAAACCTCTATTTTTTTGCTCACTTGAGCTCCAAAGGGTCAACAATGGTAACACGAAAACGAGTAGAAATTAGGTGACGAAAATTATACTAATAGAAAGAGGAGGAAAAATGGAGAAGATTGGTACCAAAAGCCCCTTACCCGGTGTAGTATTGAGTGAGATCTCCCCACATCTTTTCCTTCCCTTCACGCCGTTCTCTCCCTCTCTCGCTTCGGTTCCGTGCTTCTTTCTTTCTGTGCCGTGCGTTTTCCTTCTTTCCATTCATTCACTTAATATCCCTTTCTTTTCTTTTCTTTCATTCACTCACACGGCCCATTCTTTCTTTCTCTCACTAATGGGCCTTGACCCTATTTACACCCTCCTCGATCACTTCTACCACTCCCTTATTTAATTACTAAACACTACTCCATAACACCATAAAATACTACTCACTTAATTTATTAAACATCCTCCTATTCCCAATAAAACTCCAAACTAATTATTTCTATTATTTTTCCATAACTAAATTCCTTCTAATCAATTAAATAATTATCCAATTATTTTTGGGGCATTACAACTCTCCCCCACTTAAAGAATTTCGTCCTCGAAATTACCTGAATCGAACAACTCCGGATACGCCTCCTTCATCTTACTTTCCAACTCCCAAGTCACACTCTCACAAACCGCTTCCAACCAAACTACTTTCACTTAAGATTATCTCCTTACCTCTGAAAATTCTCACCTCACGATCTCCATTTCGCTGCGCACTCTGATACATTTTCGCAACTCCTGGATAATACTCAGCTTACTCCTACGACTCCCTTCAAAATTCGCCTTCTTAATATCCACATTGTTAGGAACACAAATTCTACCCCGGATCCTCAATACACCTCGCGCATCAACAACAAAATCCTTATTCCTAGATTGATCAAATCCACCCGCCAAAACAACTTATTTAGCATCTAGTTTCTAAGCTTCTCAAATATAAACTAGAAATTCATTATTAATCCCTAACATACCCAATCCAACACTTTAAAACCCCACACATAGAGTCTATCTCTAATGAAATTATTGCAAGCATCCTAGATCCTAATAAGGAATAAACACCCATCATACATGTACACTCATATATACAACACGTCAAGGGTACGCCTAGACAATTGACCTAGCCGTGACACACACCCAAGACTCAACACCATCACACCGAGGTACAACACTTACAACTGTACGAAGGGCACACGGCACTTGGTGCCTAGCCCGCAACACATTCCACAACAACACCGAGACACCAGCAACTCAAACCTCACTTTTCAACATCATTAGTTCATGCATATTATCAAACATCATACAAGCACCATATTTTGCATGCAACATTTAATTTAATTAATCCACTTAGAGAAATTCACAAAGGTATTTCAAAAGTCAATTCCGTTAACATGCACTTAGTACAATCTTTTTCATGTAGGAGAAAACTAAATCGAGTATTCTACTTTTCACATGTATTAATCATTCCGAATCTAGCCTCCTAGAAGTATCATCATATTTGTTCATAAAACCTTAAATCCTATTATCAAACACCAAACCAACTCCCAATAATTCAATTCATTGAAATGGAATACAAAAGTATTTATACATATTCGTAATCCTTTAATCATGTTATTAGCATTCAAAGATCATCAAAGTGAGGTCAAAAACATCATGCATACTCATAATTCGTTTAAGCATCGTCATTCCTAAAATATTCCAACAAACACATGAGCTCACTAGTTTGGTAGGTTTCTAAATTCAAGGTTCTAATTCTCGTTCATTTCTTATATTCCTCAACTATCTATTTCCATTCTACTAATGGTTCAACAAGGGTATGAAAACAACATGTGTATTCTAAGAAACATTTCTATTTTAAAAAGGCGACCCATAGAAACAAACATGGTCATCAAACAAGTTTAAGAAAATAGAATTGAACATCAGAACATGCTTATTCAATTGCACGCGGTTTGCCATATCTTGAGGAAATCAACCAGAACACGTAATTCAACAAGGCAATCATCAAGGCACAAACACAAAGACTCTTATATTTTAATTTGCTCTAGTTTTATACACCAAGTATAATTCCCTTAAGCTCCTATATGAGTCCTAGACTCTAATTACAAGAATACAACCACCATTTATATATAGCTACACATGTAATATTTAATTTAGTGGACTCACTTGGATAAATCCACAAAAGTATTTACAAGGCAACATTTCATCAAGTAATTAGAAATCAACAATCACATATTCATGCCCAACAAGGAAAATATTTATAGATATTGCATCATCACCAACATTGATTCCTAGTACAACTTTCAAAGTAATTCTAAACTCTTATTAGAAGAAATAGAAGCAAAAACATCGTTTGTAGAAAAAATTACTTTTGCAAAGTGCAAGCCATTACTAACCACGTTCATTAAACCGTTTCCTTCATCGATTAATATTCATGTATCATAATTTATTTCATATAGAAGAGAAATAAAATCTTTATAATCAACATGCAATACGTGCCAATCCATACTAAGCATATCCACAACATTGCACATTGGGAATAACGTAACAAGTTAATTAAGTAGAATAAAACAGACTCCAAGATTTTATCCTTCTAATCAATCAAAACAAAATTAGTTCGTTTTCAAAATAGTGATAATCACAAAGAATTATTGCCGCCTCTTTCACTGGTGATGAGTTCTTGGGGTGATCAGTCCTTCCTACTCATCCAACCAATTAATTAAGGTAACAAAACCACCGTCAATCTAAATTCACACTTAACAAAATATTGGGCTTCTCTCGCCGATACTGCACTCGCGTAGTACTTCTCTCATCGATACTGTACTACATGGTCACTTCTCTCTGCGATACTGTGACACATCCGGTATGGTACTTCTCTCATCGATACTGTACTATACCAACTCGTAAAATGGGTACTTCTCTCATCGATACTGTACTACATGGTCACTTCTCTCCACGATACTGTGACACATCCGGTATGGTACTTCTCTCATCGATACTGTGCTATACCACTTCGTAAATGAGTACTTCTCTCATCGATACTGTACTCTCTCGGAGCAGAACTCCCAGCGCGTTGAGCGTATAGCTCCAGGGCATAGGCCCTCATCATCAATCAATAATGGCCATAGGCCTATGATATCACCAATAGAAGTCAACACTCATGCATAAACTACCACACCAATAATTATCCAAACAATTAACCAGACACACTCCCGACAAGGGACGAGCACATGCATAAGCAAGAGGCACGCAACAATGAATCACATCATACCGCAGTATATCTATCACCGTGCAACAACATCTCAACACAAAACAAGCAAGGAAAAGTACACGACTTACTTGCCACCTTAGCTTATTACTGCAAAACAAGCAATAGTCAGAGGTAAACAACAATACTGACTTGACAACCTGACCGGACAGACCGAACAGCTCTGATACCAACTTGTAACACCCCCCTTACTCATTATTTTTTTTTTTTAATCAAAAATCAGAGTTCAAAATCGCTTTCCTTTTTAAAAGGTACATCCTCTAGGGAGTGCTACTTTCACCAGAACCTCAACATAAATTAGTAAACAATACTTTTCACAAAATAAATATAATTGCGTGATACATAGCACGACTTAAATGGGGCGAACCCTCGAAACATCGTTTTCTCAAAGAGTCTTACATCACCAATATAATTAAACCTAACTAAATAATAATAAGACAACTATAACAACTCGTCCCCCCCCAGTGCTACGCATCAGAGCATGACTCTACAGGACCACTAGAAGGTAGGAGAACCTTCACTCGCTATCACCTGCACGTTGCCGACATGAGAAGCAACATAAAGCAGTAGGGTGAGTCTCTTTACATGAATAATAACAAATATGATAAGCATTATACTAGGGAAAGGCAAACCAAAAGCACCAATTCACAGTCATATTAGCACACCATTATTTTACATCACCGAGAAACAACATAGGCCGAAGCCTCTGCTCACCAAAATAGTAAACACACCATAACACCTCATACACACCACAATGAATACACGCACCAAATAATTAATATATTCACCAATTAAGCCTTGAGGGCACACCTTCATAAAAATCGCCCATCTGGCATAATCATCATAATTAAGATATACCGTCATTAATTCACAACCGTCATTTAACATGGCCGAAGCCAACACCGTCCTTTAATATTTAATCCACCATTATTAAACACGTCATCATTAGATTCATTATCATCATTAGTCCACCGTTACTAGACACATCATCACTTTAATTACCTCAACAATGTTTACACCAACACACGGGCTAACCAATTTGGCGCCCACACCCGAGACTCCCAAGCAACACAACACGCATCATAGCGGCACAATATCTACACACCAATTTCAACACCAACTAGTCACATAGTGACACAACACCTAAACCTCACATATTATCTCAATACTTCAACAACAACCCCGAAACGGTCCTTTTTAGACATAACAAAACACCGCACTGTCGAGACAGCTACCTATCAAAATTCTAACGAAAATCCGGCAGAGTTTCCTCTGGAATACGGACATCCCCAAATAGTACTTTTTACCTGTTTAACCAGTCCAGACCCAATTTATGTTTATAAACGATTACTTCGCACACAATCACGCAACACACACCAAGCGCGCCCCAAAGCGGGCATAAGGCCACATCATGCCACGCCTCACCCACACTCACCATCACGCACTCATACATACGGCACACAACCGCACCATTCACAATCATACGACACTACCACGCCACACAGCTACTTGATGGCACAACATCTCAAACAACAAATTTAAATACAACTTCACCTAAGCATTTTATTATGCACCTTTCAACTACATATTTCCATACTCAAATTAATTGAGACAATTATTAAACACCTTGCACATTTCACAACAATTTCACATCACTTTAACAACATATTTTATACCACAAATCAACACTAAACAACATGGATTCATTCAAATAAATTCAATCACAACACTAATCAAGGAAATAACACCAAAATCAACTCATCAAGCTCTCCTAACACCTAACCCACACATAACACAAATCATATAAGCTATTATGAACGTAAATGAGAGCCCCCTAACCTTAAATTTGCTCAAACCGAAATTTCACCGAACCAAGAACACACTCCGGACCCGCTCCAAAAGCTCTAAACCGAATCCATCGACCGAAACTCCTCCAAATCACTTCCAAAGCGAAACCCAAGCCTCAAATTCGAATATAAGCTTCCAAGGAAGTCAAAACCTCTATTTTTTTGCTCACTTGAGCTCCAAAGGGTCAACAATGGTAACACGAAGACGAGTAGAAATTAGGTGACGAAAATTATACTAATAGAAAGAGGAGGAAAAATGGAGAAGATTGGTACCAAAAGCCCCTTACCCGGTGTAGTATTGAGTGAGATCTCCCCACATCTTTTCCTTCCCTTCACGCCGTTCTCTCCCTCTCTCGCTTCGGTTCCGTGCTTCTTTCTTTCTGTGCCGTGCGTTTTCCTTCTTTCCATTCATTCACTTAATATCCCTTTCTTTTCTTTTCTTTCATTCACTCACACGGCCCATTCTTTCTTTCTCTCACTAATGGGCCTTGACCCTATTTACACCCTCCTCGATCACTTCTACCACTCCCTTATTTAATTACTAAACACTACTCCATAACACCATAAAATACTACTCACTTAATTTATTAAACATCCTCCTATTCCCAATAAAACTCCAAACTAATTATTTCTATTATTTTTCCATAACTAAATTCCTTCTAATCAATTAAATAATTATCCAATTATTTTTGGGGCGTTACATCTTATCTCTATATGCTTGGTCCTAGAGTGTTGGACGGGGTTCTTTGTAAGATTGATGGCGCTGGTATTGTCGCATTTTATAGGGATATGATCTAAATTTATACCATAGTCAAGAAGTTGTTTCTTCATCCAGAGGATTTGTGCACAACAACTCCCTGCTGCAACATATTCTGCTTCAGCAGTTGACAGTGCGACACTGACTTGTTTCTTACTGTGCCATGAGACTAATGCACTACCTAGTATGTGACATGTTCCACTAGTGCTTTTTCTATCCAACTTACATCCTGCAAAGTCAGAATCTGAATATCCAATAAGGCTACATGTGGCGCATTTTGGGTACCACAGACCAACATTTTGAGTGCCTACCAGATATCTCATTATTCTTTTGACAACTACTAAATGTGACTCTTTTGGGTTTGCTTGATACCTAGCACACATGCAAACACTAAACATGATGTCCGGTTTACTAGCAGTTAAGTAGAGAAGAGAGCCAATCATACCTCGATATTTGCTTAGTTCTACCGGTTTACCTTCTTCATCTTTGTCTAAGTAACATGAGGTGCTCATTGGTGTGGACATTTCTTTTGCTTTGTCCATTTCGAATATTTTGAGTAGTTCTTTGCATTACTTTGATTGAGATATGAAGATGCCGTTGTTTGTTTGTTTTATTTGAAGCCCAAGGAAGAAGTTGAGTTCTCCCATCATTGACATTTCAAACTCACTCTGCATAATACTTGAAAACTCTTTGCAAAGAAATTCATTAGTAGCACCGAAAATGATATCATCCACATAAATTTGCACGAGTAAGATGTCATCTTTTGACCTCTTTATAAAAAGTGTAGTGTCAACTTTCCCTCTTTGAAAATCATGATTGAGTAGGAATTTGCTCAATCATTCGTACCAAGCTCTGGGAGCTTTCTTCAGACCATATAGAGCCTTTTTGAGTTTAAAAACATGGTCTGGTTTTTCAAAATTTTCAAAGCCAGGTGGTTGTTCAACATATACTTCTTGGATAAAACCATTTAAGAAAGCGCTCTTAACATCCATTTGATACAATTTAAAATCCAAGATTGATGCAAAAGCAAGTAGCATGCGAATAGCTTCTAATCTAGCTACAGGAGCATATGTTTCATCATAGTCTATTCCTTCTTCTTGATTATAACCTTTAGCAACTAGTCTAGCTTTGTTCCTAATTATTATACCTGATTCGTCTAGCTTGTTTTTAAACACCCATTTTGTGCCTATTATCTGATGATTATCAGGTCTATGAACTAGATCCCACACTTCGTTTCTTTCAAACTGATTTAAATCTTCTTGCATAGCAATAGTCCAATGTTCATCAACTACGGCTTCATCTATATTTCTAGGTTCAATTTGAGATACGAAAGCCATATGATTACATGCATTTCGAAGAGAGTTACGAGTAGTTACCCCTTTAGTTACATCACCTTTGACATTTTCAAGCGAGTGATCCCTTGGGATTCTCCATTCCTTGGGAAGTTCACTGCTTGATCCTTCTTCTGATTTCTCTTGAGAGGTGGTTTTTGTTTCTTCTTCTTTCTTCTTCTCACCTATCTGTAACTCTTCAGGTTCATCTGCAATATCATCAATAACCTTTCCCAGCCTTTTGGGGTTAGTTTCATCAAATGTAACATGTACAGATTCCTCAATTACCTTATTTCTTTTATTGAAAATTCTAAAGGCCTTGCTAGATAAAGAGTAACCAAGAAAAATTCCTTCATCAGCTTTAGCATCGAATTTACCTAGGTTATCCTTTCCATTATTCAATACAAAACATTTGCAACCAAAAGTGTGAAGGTGTGAAATATTTGGTTTTCTCCCCTTGTAAAGTTCATAGGGGGTTGTAGATATCTTGTGTTGCAGGCTAAGTTTTGATGATGAAGTGGTTAAGAGGTTTTGATGATGAAAAAGACAAAAGCTAAAGTTGATAATAGTAAAAAGGCCAAAGCCAAAGTTGATGGCCAAAGTTAATGAAAGTGACAAAGTATCAAAGTCACAATCCAAGACAATCAAGCTCAAGAATTGAAGTTTCAAGATATAAGGGTAGTCCTTATAAATAAGGGTAGTCCTTAGGGTTTGGGTGTGTCTTAGGAAAAAGCGTAAGCTCTTTCGAAGGTCAGCTCATCTCTCAAAGTCCCATGATTTTCAAAATGCATGCATGCACACGTAAACACAAGAAGCATTTTTGAAAAGCATAAAATCGATTTTCTCTATTTTATTCTATATATAAAAATCGATTTTCAGGTCAATACAAAAGCTAAAGAATCGATTCATACTAGTTTCACTAAGTATGCAAATCGATTCCTTAGTATTTCTTAAAAGGAAGAATCGACTCATACTATTTTATACTAAGCATAAAAATCGATTTTCAAGTGTCTTTAAAAGGAAATAATCGATTCATATTATTTTTACCAAAGTGCATAATCGATTCACAAGTATTTTTCAAAAAGGAAAGAATCGATTCACACTATTTTTCACTTAGCAAAAGAATCGATTCCTACATGTCTCAGGCAAGCCAAGAATCGATTCATACAAATTACATTGAGTATAAGAATCAATTCCTAGCCTTCCTGGATCTCAAGAATCGATTGTTACTCTTTCTCAAGTAAAGCAAAATCGATTCTCACTTAAAAGAAGTCATACATAAGAATCGATTCCTAGATCCAATGTTTTCAACAAAGAATCGATTCCTACATTATTTTCAACGTAAACTTGATTTTCTCATAGCCTATAAATAGAGGCCTCATAGCCTCCATTTCTCATCAACCCATTTCACGATCTATAACTTCTGAAAAACTCTTTATATTTTATTTGTGTTCTTCTCGCACCGCCGGTCCGTCAAGAGCTGATCTTTTGCTAAGAGTTAGTTGGGGTTGCGTTCTTCAAATTGTGTAATCTGCCTACGTTAAGAGGTATTTCTGTATTTACATTTGTTATTATTTAATTATTGTGATTTGTACTAGGGAGTGGGGTATCTCTCTAGGGTAGCTGCATGTACTAGGAAGTGGGGTATCTTTCTAGGGCAGTTGATTGTAACAGGGGTGGGGTATCTCTTGTTATTGTTATATTAGATTTGAGGGCTCTCCATAGGTGGGGTATCCTAGGAGGAGAGTGCCTGAGTCTGTAAAGGTTTTCCAAGGCACCTGTAAGCCTTGTTGGTTTGGTTAGTGGAAAATCTCACAAGGGTGTGAGGACTGGACGTAGGTCACTAGGAGGTGACCGAACAAGGATAAATCTCTGCGTGCTTTACTGCTTTCCTGCTTTACTGTTATACTGCTTTACTGCTTTATATTCTAATTCCTTCGCTTCCACTTAACCTGCGCGAAAATTGATCTAAGTCATTGAAAAGGGGAAAAACGTTTTCGAAAGATCTGAAAAGTTTTAAATCTCAATTCACCCCCCCTCTTGAGACTGAAGCCACTTGGTAACAAGTGGTATCAGAGCTAGACTCTTGTATAAAGGGCCTAGCAGCTTCAAGAGAAATCGCTTCAGGTTGGTCTACGCAAGAGGGTGCTTCTCTTTTCCGTCCTCCGGGATTCAACGGAGAAGACTATGCATATTTGAAAGAAAGAATGAGAATTTTTATTGAAGGGGTAGACTTAGATGTTTGGGATGCTGTGGAAAAAGGACCTTTCGTCCCCACACACATAGTAGATGGTATTCTTACAATAAAAAGTAGAAATGAATGGTCTGATGATGAGAAAAGAAAAGTGCAACTTAATTTACGTGCTAAAAATATTATTACTTCTGCTTTGAGTGCTGATGAATTTTTTCGAGTTTCAAACCGTAAATCTGCCCAAGAAATGTGGGATAATCTTCAAGTTACTCATGAGGGTACAAGTGAAGTGAAAAGGGCAAGAATAAATACTCTTACCAGAGAGTACAAATTGCTTAGAATGAATACAGGTGAAACAATATCAGAGATGCAGAAAAGGTTCACTCACATAGTGAACAAATTGGGTTCATTAGGAAAATCATTTCCTCCCGAAGACTTGATCAACAAAGTGCTAAGATGCCTAAACAGAGAATGACAACCAAAGGTGACTGCAATAACTGAGTCAAGAAACTTGACTACCATGACTCTCGCCACCCTGTTTGGGAAACTACTAGAGCACGAGTTAGAGCTCACTCGCCTAGCAGAGAATGAAGGAAAAGACAAGAAGAACAAAAACTTAGCTCTCAAAGCTTCCAGTTCAAGCTCATCCGACGATAGTGATGATTCGGAAGATGAAGATGAAGAGAGGAGAAAATGGAACTAATGGTTAGTAAATTCAAAAAGTTCATGAGAAG
This sequence comes from Astragalus membranaceus, assembly GCA_039519185.1. Taxonomy (NCBI): domain Eukaryota; kingdom Viridiplantae; phylum Streptophyta; class Magnoliopsida; order Fabales; family Fabaceae; genus Astragalus; species Astragalus membranaceus. The sequence continues at coordinate 112,919,290 of CM076849.1, read as the reverse complement.
GGAAAGATCTCTCAAAAAGAATTCTCCAACCAAAAGAGGCTCAAGCAAAGAAAACTTCTCAAGTCCTCCAACTTGCTACGAATGTGGTAATTCCGGACACGTGACGATGAAGTGCCCGAACTTAGAAAGAAAATTGTCAAAGTTCAAGAAAAGGGGTCCAACGGAAACAATGGTAGAAAAGCCTACATAGCTTGGGAAGACAATGACATGAACTCAGCAGATAACTCAAAGCGAAAAAGGTCAAGTTGCTCTCATGGCCGACCACGACAGCGTTTACTGAATTGCATGATAAATCCTTAAAACTAGCTAAAGCATTAGATATATCTAAGAAAGTTATCACTCATCTTGAAAATGCTGTTACTGCTTTAACTAAAGAAAAGTCAGAGCTTAGAAAAAAAATGATAGCCTTGCTTGCTTTAAAGAAAATTATACTTGTGATAAATGTGTTGAATCTGAAAAGAAAATTCATGAACTGGAATGGACTGTTGGGAAATTGTCTAGTTTACAAAATGTGCATCATAGATTCCCTAGAAACAAACCCATAGAAAGGCATGTTCATTATAAACCAAAATTTTCCACTAGACCTTATATTACATGTTATTACTGTGGTAAACCTGGATGTAACACCCCGGTTTTTCTCTAACATGTAGAAGCACCGAAATGTACAACAAGCGGAATAATCAGAGGACACAGTTCCTGCTTATAATTGGACCAACAAAATTTTTCCGAAATAAACATAAGATCGGAATAATAACACTTCATACAATAGAAGTCATTCGGCATACAACCGATCGGAGTACAACATCCGAGTCCAATACATAAAACAGAAACTGAAATAAGGTTTATACAACTTATACAACACAAGTTAGTACAACCCAGAGGTACAATAACAATAAAGGAAAACAGCTAGGTCTTCGACATCTCCAAGAGCATAGCACTACTCGTGCACAATAGCCTTCCTCTTTCCCTGCTTAGCTGAAAAACAACAACATATGATTGGGTGAGATAACATTATCTCAGTGAGTCCTACCGTGCCCCCTCACCGACACTCGGTTCAATTATCAAACCGTTAACAATCGTATTGATAACGAACATGTTACAGCGAATTGTTGATCGTGAACCTTGCCACAAATCTCAACAAGTCGAGTCCAATCAAACAAGTCTTTATGTTTTATGAGGGACAGCCAGTTGTGAATAACCACGAAGACCGGAGAATTATATTTGTTGATTAGTGTAAACCGACGGCGAAACTCCACTCATCCCGGCACACAATCATATAATTAATTTGTTTAGTATAATCCGACGGCGAAACCTCGCTCATCCCGGAAACCCGTGAATTGACCACGCCAAAACACATACAGGGCCTAGATAAGGGGTCATGACTACCCTCTCTAGTATACTACTTGTCAGGTCGTCACCCAACGAACAATATATACAACAATACATATCAACGATCACCAAAGGATCAAACATAAGCTTATGATACATGTTTCATTTCATTTCATAATCCGTTTATGAAGAGTTCTATTAACTTCCAGAATTATAACCAATTCCAGGTCTTATATCCATATATAACTTCAGCCCAATCATTACTCGGTGTGCTCACGCGAAATCTAGGATTTTCGTTCTCGACCAAAATAGGTTTCAAGACTTTTTTTTTTTCAAAAATATAGTTTGAACAGTTTGAAATTAGGTTTTCAATAGGTTGGTAGCTTTAAAATAGTTTGAGGAAGGGATTAGGAAAGGTTCGGGATTGAACGAAGCGTTGAAACGAGAAAAGCGGAATTACGCATCAAAGGGTCACAGTGGCGCGCGGAGCGCAACCCACGCGTGACTGGCGCGCGACTAGACAGAAGCACAGCCCAGAATCACGCACGGCGCGCGACTCCCGCGTGAACGGCGCGCGAATGGACAGAACCCAAACTCAAGAGTGGCGCGCGGCGCGCGACCTGCGCGTGAATGGCGCGCGACTGGACAGAACTTCCAGTACTGATGCTCAACTCACACCCTTTCTCACTATCGTTCTCCGTTCGCTCTCGATTCGATTCCTAATCTTCATTCCCCTGAAACTCAGAAAATTCCACAATATTCCAGACATATATTCAATACAAAAATCATCACCAAAATCCTTTCAATTGTATCATGATTTTCATAAAACGAAAAGAGGTGTTTTCGCAAAAAGTCAGAATTTGTTTCCGAATCTTCGGGACTCGGTTTTAAACAGATTTTCGGAATACACCGACAGTTCAAAATATTTAGAATGTTCAACTCTTTTTATTCCCTATTCGTGAGTAAGACTCACCGTGATGACGACTGTTCCGTAAGCTCTCTAACCGAAGCGCGAATTAACCGAACACGGACTATCGAGCAAGAACCGAAGGCACCAACAAAATCACCCACAACAGCTACTGAACTTCAGCAACTCACAACGACTGAAGCGCCAACCGAAGCGAGATTCCCAGCTGAACCATTTCCCAAATTCGAAATGCAAGATTCAGTACTTCTTGAGATGCAACACAGCAACATGCAAATAATGGCAGATTCAGAATTTCGATTGTCTTAAACGATGAAGGTGAATTCGAAATTGAAGGAGAATGTCAGGGGTTACTTACATGCTTGCTGAAACAGGAATTCAAGAACATGCACAAGGTTGGGAATTCAGAATTTGCTCATCTTCACCATTTGGGCTTTAACTGAAAATTTGGGACTGAGAGATAGAGAGGAAATCAGAGCTCGAAAATAGCACCAATGGATTGCAAATCGAAACTGGAGTGGACAAGGAGCAAGAACACTTACATGCAAGCTGAAACTCTTCCCTTCTTCTTCCTCAAAGTCGCGCCCCACCCCCTCTTCTCCTCTGGTTCAGAATTTGAGTTTTAGAAGAATGGAAAAATGACTTAAGTTGCTGGAAGGATTTCAGAATAGGGGTATTTATATGAAGGGTGTGAAATTCCTAAATTTCCCTTCAGCTTAAGAATGCCTAATTAAATTATGACCAAGCACAATTAATTAGAGAATGGGGGTTATTTTGAGGATTTCGTCGACTATAAATACCTGGGACACGAATAATTATTCCCACAAATAATCACTCGGTCCTAGATACTATAATACGAGTCTTTTAAAAAATTAGGGGTGTTACAATCACCCCAACTTTTTAAAAATTTTGTCCTCAAAATTGACGAGACATACCTTAAGCGAAAAGATATGGATAGCGAGTCCGCATGTCCTCTTCCAATTCCCAGGTAGCCTCCTCGGCTGAAAAGCCCTCCCATACTACCTTGACAATCGGAATAGTCCTTGAACGCAAAGTCTTCATACCACGCTCCATGATATAACTAGGAGAAGGTTGAAAGGATAAATCCGGTCGAAGGTCAATTGTATCAACACTCAGCGGTTGAAGGGGATCAGGAATATACTTTCTCAACTGAGATACATGAAAGACATCATGAAGATTGGATAAGGCAGGAGATAAAGCAAGACGATACGCAAGTGGCCCAATACGCTCGATAATTTGGAAAGGTCCAACGTATCGAGGACTGAGTTTCTTCGCTCGCATGGCTCTACCCGTGCCTATAGTTGGAGAAACTTTCAGAAATACATGATCACTAATCTCAAACTCCAACGGTCTCCTTCGGTTGTCGGCGTAGCTCTTTTGTCTACTCTGTGCGACCTTCATCCTTTCTCGAATTAATTTGACCCTTTCCGTAGTCTCTCGGACCATGTCCGGCCCCAAAAACTTGTTCTCACCGATATCATACCAACATAGTGGGGTCCTGCACTTCCTCCCATAAAGTGCCTCGAACGGTGCCATACCGATGCTTGAGTGGTAACTGTTGTTGTAAGCGAATTCAATCAATGGAAGATGGTCTTCCCACTTCTTACCGTTATCCAGTACACATGTCCGTAACATATCTTCTAGAGTCTGAATTGTCCTCTCTGTCTGACCATCCGTCTGAGGATGATAAGCCGTGCTAAGAAGTACTCTCGTTCCCATAGCTTCATTCAGCGCTCTCCAAAACCTAGATGTAAACTTAGGATCTCTGTCTGATACTATAGTAGTCGGAACTCCATGCAGTCTGACGATGTTCTTCATATATTCCTCGGCCAACCTTGACACTTTGAAATTCGAACGAACAAGGATAAAGTGAGAAGATTTTGTTAATCGGTCCACTACTACCCAAATAGAATCGTTGCCGGCCCGCGACCTCGGCAAACCCATAACAAAATCCATAGACATATCTTCCCATTTCCAAACGGGAATATCCAACGGTTGTAACTGACCACCTGGCCTTCGGTGTTCCGCCTTAACCTTCTGACAGGTTAAGCACCGAGAAACAAATTCAGCAACTTCGGCCTTCATCCCAGGCCACCAATACAGCGTCTTCAAATCTCGGTACATCTTGGTAGATCCAGGATGTACAGAATACTTACTTCTGTGAGCTTCTTTTAAAACTTGACCTTTGACTTCCAGGTCATTCGGTATACAAATTCTGCCTTTAAAGCATAAGACACCATCACTATCCTCAATGAAATCCGGTGACCCTCTTAGAGATTGTAACTTTACATCCGCTTCTTGGGCCACACGGATTTGCTCCCGCAACATACCAGTCACCTGAATATGTCGCAACACCAGTCGGTCCTTCTTCCTTGCTACCTTGAGGTTCATGTCTCTGAAAGATTCTAGCAGGGCCATTTCATGCACCATTAGTCTTGCCGTGTGAATCGTTTTTCGGCTCAGAGCATCAGCTACCACATTTGCCTTCCCAGGGTGATACTTCAACTCGAAGTCATAATCCTTTAAAAACTCGGTCCACCTTCTTTGTCTATTATTCAACTCCTTTTGATCAAACAAATACTTCAAGCTTTTGTGATCACTAAAGACTTCGAAACGAGAACCGTAGAGGTAATGTCTCCAAATCTTTAGTGCAAACACAATTGCTGCAAGTTCCAAATCGTGAGTCGGGTAATTCCGCTCATGCGTCTTCAATTGCCTAGATGCATAGGCTACCACATGCTGATTCTGCATAAGGACGCATCCTAAACCCTTCCCTGAGGCATCACTGTAAATCTGAAATCCCAATGACGGATCCGGGAGAATTAGAATCGGAGCAGAAGTCAACTTCTCCTTTAATCCAAGAAAACACTCTTCACAATCAGCATCCCAAGTAAACGGTTGGTTCTTGCGAGTCAATCGAGTAAGTGGAAGAACCAATTGTGAAAAGCCTTCGATAAACCTTCTGTAATATCCGGCCAAACCCAAGAAGCTTCTTATCTCAGTCACTGATGTCGGTCGCTCCCAATTCAACACCGCTTCCACTTTACTCGGATCTACTGCAACTCCTTCCTCAGAAATCACATGACCCAAAAACTTAACTTCTGACATCCAAAAGTCACACTTGGACGGCTTGGCATAGAGCTGCTTCTCTCGGAGTACTCATAGGACAAAGCGGAGATGCTGGGCATGCTCCTCAATTGACTTGGAGTAAACCAAGATATCATCAATGAACACAACCACAAATTGATCTAAGTAGGAATGGAATACTCTGTTCATGTAATCCATGAACACGGCAGGAGCGTTAGTCAATCCGAAGGGCATCACCACAAACTCGTAGTGTCCGTACCTCGTACGAAAAGCGGTCTTCGGAATGTCTAAGGCTCTTACCCTGATCTGATGGTATCCTGACCTTAGATCAATTTTGGAGAAGACTTTAGCACCTCTGAGCTGGTCAAGCAAGTCATCTATCCTTGGCAATGGATACTTGTTCTTGATAGTTATCTTGTTAAGCTGACGATAGTCGATGCATAACCTCATGCTTCCATCTTTCTTCTTCACCAATAGCACCGGAGCACCCCACGGAGAAGCACTCGGCCTTATAAACTGTTTAGAGATTAATTCCTCCAGCTGTGACTTTAACTCCTTTAATTCAAGAGGCGACATTCGATAAGGAGCTATAGATACTGGCCCCGCACCCGGCGCCAAATCTATAGTGAATTCGATTTCTCGCTCAGGAGGCAAGGAGGAAACTTCCTCGGGAAAGACATCAAGAAAATCATTGACAACCGGAACCGTTGATAAATCTAAACCGGTTTCAGTTGAGGCAGATAAGATAATGACAAAAGCTTCCGCACCTTGATATATGGATTCGCTAGCAGACATGAAGGAAATAACAGCATCTTCAGAAGGAAACCCAATGGAACGGTCGTAGCAGTCTATGGTCACACGATTGTTGACCATCCAATTCATCCCTAAAATAACTTCCATTTTCCTCATAGGCAAGCATATGAAGTCAATGGTGAATTCACGCCTCCCGATAACCAAAACACAATTTCTACACATAGATTGGGTTCGTACACGACCCATGGCAGTAGTGAGGATAGAGATCGGTTCGGATATGGGTGAAACAACCAATCCTACCCGATTAGCACAAGCTTCGGAGATAAAACAATGTGTGGCACCAGAGTCATATAGTATATCAACAGACTGATTAAGAATAAAACCTGTACCCCTTATGAGATTATCTGATGGTTTGACGGTATCCCCATCCAATGTGTTGACCCGATGTTGCCTAGGGGCATCTGGGGTCTCAGAGTAAGCTTTTCTTGCTGGACAGTTGTTGGCATAGTGACCCACCTCCTTGCACACGTAGCACTGATTTGGCTTTGTCTCTGATTGACACTTCCCCGTATGATACCTGTGGCACGTCCCACACCTATGTCTCCCAACAGCATTGCTTGATTGGGCTTGCTTCCCCTTGTTACCATTTCCCTTATACCTAGGGTTTGCAGAAGATGATTCATTACTCCTTTTCTTTTCATTCCAAAAACCTCTTCTCTCAGCATACATTTTCTTGAGATCACTTTCCGCTGCGTGAGCTTGTTCGAGAAGAGCAGGATATGAGGTCATGGCATATGAACTGAGACCTTGATTCACATCCCCCCTTAGACCTTGTTTGAACATCACTCTCTTCCATTTGTCATCCGGAGCATGAGTACCCAATTCATAGAACTGTGACAACCTTTCAAACTTAGCGGCATATTGACCTACAGTCATTTCCCCTTGCTTTAGGCTGGCAAATTCCATCTGCTTAGCCAACCTTTCAGATTCCGGAAAATAGTGACCCAAAAACATTTCCTTGAAGTTCGTCCATTGAAGCGGTGTCCCTTGAAGTTGCATCATTCTACGTGCATTTGTCCACCATGTGTGGGCATCCTCGTCTAGAGCATTGGCAGCACACAGTACCTTCTCTTCCTCAGTACATTGTAGAGTTACAAAGATCCTCTCCATTGCATCAACCCAGAAGTGAGCTTTCATAACATCGGATTCTCCCTTGAAGATTGGAGGTTTCATCTTTAAGAACTTAAAGTATGCCCTATGCGGGTCTTCCTGAGGCATAGGAGCTTGCTCATTTTGTGGTTGAGGTTGAGCTTGTTGTTGTTGCAGAAGTATCATGTCATTCATCATCTTTTGCTGATTTTCAATGACGTTCCGCATCCATTCGTGCTGAGGATCTTCTGGGGCAGCATTCCTTCGACTTCCTCCAGCCATGATTCTGCAAAGTATGCACAAAGTGTTTTAGTTGATCAGGCTAAACTCTAATAGCATACTAGGAAAATCAGACTTAGAGGACTCAAAGAACTCTTAATGGCTAAGTCCGACTAGGTCGAACCGCTCTGATACCAAATGTAACACCCCGGTTTTTCTCTAACATGTAGAAGCACCGAAATGTACAACTAGCGGAATAATCAGAGGACACAGTTCCTGCTTATAATTGGACCAACAAAATTTTTCCGAAATAAACATAAGATCGGAATAATAACACTTCATACAATAGAAGTCATTCGGCATACAACCGATCGGAGTACAACATCCGAGTCCAATACATAAAACAGAAACTGAAATAAGGTTTATACAACTTATACAACACAAGTTAGTACAACCCAGAGGTACAATAACAATAAAGGAAAACAGCTAGGTCTTCGACATCTCCAAGAGCATAGCACTACTCGTGTACAATAGCCTTCCTCTTTCCCTGCTTAGCTGAAAAACAACAACATATGATTGGGTGAGATAACATTATCTCAGTGAGTCCTACCGTGCCCCCTCACCGACACTCGGTTCAATTATCAAACCGTTAACAATCATATTGATAACGAACATGTTACAGCGAATTGTTGATCGTGAACCTTGCCACAAATCTCAACAAGTCGAGTCCAATCAAACAAGTCTTTATGTTTTATGAGGGACAGCCAGTTGTGAATAACCACGAAGACCGGAGAATTATATTTGTTGATTAGTGTAAACCGACGGCGAAACTCCACTCATCCCGGCACACAATCATATAACTAATTTGTTTAGTATAATCCGACGGCGAAACCTCGCTCATCCCGGAAACCCGTGAATTGACCACGCCAAAACACATACAGGGCCTAGATAAGGGGTCATGACTACCCTCTCTAGTATACTACTTGTCAGGTCGTCACCCAACGAACGATATATACAACAATACATATCAACGATCACCAAAGGATCAAACATAAGCTTATGATACATGTTTCATTTCATTTCATAATCCGTTTATGAAGAGTTCTATTAACTTCCAGAATTATAACCAATTCCAGGTCTTATATCCATATATAAGTTCAGCCCAATCATTACTCGGTGTGCTCACGCGAAATCTAGGATTTTCGTTCTCGACCAAAATAGGTTTCAAGACTTTTTTTTTTTCAAAAATATAGTTTGAACAGTTTGAAATTAGGTTTTCAATAGGTTGGTAGCTTTAAAATAGTTTGAGGAAGGGATTAGGAAAGGTTCGGGATTGAACGAAGCGTTGAAACGAGAAAAGCGGAATTACGCATCAAAGGGTCACAGTGGCGCGCGGCGCGCAACCCACGCGTGACTGGCGCGCGACTAGACAGAAGCACAGCCCAGAATCACGCACGGCGCGCCACTCCCGCGTGAACGGCGCGCGAATGGACAGAACCCAAACTCAAGAGTGGCGCGCGGCGCGCGACCTGCGCGTGAATGGCGCGCGACTGGACAGAACTTCCAGTACTGATGCTCAACTCACACCCTTTCTCACTATCGTTCTCCGTTCGCTCTCGATTCGATTCCTAATCTTCATTCCCCTGAAACTCAGAAAATTCCACAATATTCCAGACATATATTCAATACAAAAATCATCACCAAAATCCTTTCAATTGTATCATGATTTTCATAAAACGAAAAGAGGTGTTTTCGCAAAAAGTCAGAATTTGTTTCCGAATCTTCGGGACTCGGTTTTAAACAGATTTTCGGAATACACCGACGGTTCAAAATATTCAGAATGTTCAACTCTTTTTATTCCCTATTCGTGAGTAAGACTCACCGTGATGACGACTGTTCCGTAAGCTCTCTAACCGAAGCGCGAATTAACCGATCACGGACTATCGAGCAAAAACCGAAGGCACCAACAAAATCGCCCACAACAGCTACTGAACTTCAGCAACTCACAACGACTGAAGCGCCAACCGAAGCGAGATTCCCAGCTGAACCATTTCCCAAATTCGAAATGCAAGATTCAGTACTTCTTGAGATGCAAAACAGCAACATGCAAATAATGGCAGATTCAGAATTTCGATTGTCTTAAACGATGAAGGTGAATTCGAAATTGAAGGAGAATGTCAGGGGTTACTTACATGCTTGCTGAAACAGGAATTCAAGAACATGCACAAGGTTGGGAATTCAGAATTTGCTCATCTTCACCATTTGGGCTTTAACTGAAAATTTGGGACTGAGAGATAGAGAGGAAATCAGAGCTCGAAAATAGCACCAATGGATTGCAAATCGAAATTGGAGTGGACAAGGAGCAAGAACACTTACATGCAAGCTGAAACTCTTCCCTTCTTCTTCCTCCAAGTCGCGCCCCACCCCCTCTTCTTCTCTGGTTCAGAATTTGAGTTTTAGAAGAATGGAAAAATGACTTAAGTTGCTGGAAGGATTTCAGAATAGGGGTATTTATATGAAGGGTGTGAAATTCCTAAATTGCCCTTCAGCTTAAGAATGCCTAATTAAATTATGACCAAGCACAATTAATTAGAGAATGGGGGTTATTTTGAGGATTTCCTCGACTATAAATACCTGGGACACGAATAATTATTCCCACAAATAATCACTCGGTCCTAGATACTATAATACGAGTCTTTTAAAAAATTAGGGGTGTTACACTGGACATACTGCTTCCGTTTGCAGAGCAAGAGGTAATCAAACTATGAGAAAGGTATGGATTCCCAAAGGAACCATACCAAACACTAACCCACAAGGACCCAAAGAGATTTGGGTACCGAGAACCTTGTTTTAGATCTTTGCAGGTATGCTTCAAGGTATGGGGGCAGATTGATACCTTGACAGCAAAGACTCAAAGCGCATGACCGGAGACGCAATAAAGTTCTTAACACTCACCCCCGGAAAAAGCCGTCATGTGACTTGTGATAAATAGAGGAAGAATCACCGGTAAAGGTCAGATTGGTTAAATTTTTTTTATTCACCTCTATTTTGAAAATGTGCTTAAGAATAGTTTATTAAGTCAAATATGTGACTAGTGAAACAGAGACTAATTTCATGCATCATTAAGAACAATATCTATAAGGCATGATTAGAATAACAGGAATCAACAAAAGTATTCTGGTCAACCCTCTAGGACTGATCATATAGAAATTATACATCACCTTCTTAGAGGTTATGGTTAGAAAGGCGATAGTGTGATTGAGTTAGTTGAATCGTCAAAATCAGCTAGTTGATATTTCCACAAATCCATTGCAAAAGAAAGCCTGGTTCTTCATTTACTCAAATGAATTTTTCAATAAAATGTTTTTCAAGTGATTTTATAAAATATAAATTTAAGAAAATTTGTGACTTATGAATTTCTGCATGCTCAAAAAGCGTTTTATAAAGCAGCTGAAATGCTACCTTTTCCCGAAATCCATTTTCTCCTGTCACAATCAATTGCTGGCTCTGGCATTAAAATTCAGAATACATACTCACAATCGTTGTTTAAACTAAAATAATTTTTCTCCCATATTCTGGCCGCCATCACCAACTTTCAAACTAAGCAGCATGAAATACATAAAGCCTTAAACAACTGTTTCACAGATTTTTGAGACTCATGATTATCTTTTACCTGTCTTGATGAAATACTCTCTTCATGGTTTCAAATATGTTTTTCTTCAAGTTTTGATGATCACTTACAAATTAGCAATGGCTCTGTTACCTTGTCAAATAGCTGTGACATTCGATTCGCAAACTTTATCATATATTGACCCTCTTTGATCATGACAAAAAAGGGGGAGAGAAATATAGGGTTGCATATGAGCATATAGAATGGGCATATAGAACTTGCATATTATGCATCTAGTCAACAAGTCAGGGGGAGCATCATGATAGGGGAAGCATCATATATATTCATTATCTGTTTGAACTAACCTCCCACCTTGAGATGAGTAAATGTTTTGTCATCATCAAAAAGGGGGAGAATGTACATATCTTGTGTTGTAGGCTAAGTTTTGATGATGAAGTGGTTAAGAGGTTTTGATGATGAAAAAGACAAAAGCTAAAGTTGATAATAGTAAAAAGGCCAAAGCCAAAGTTGATGGCCAATGTTAATGAATGTGACAAAGTATCAAAGTCACAATCCAAGACAATCAAGCTCAAGAATTGAAGTTTCAAGATATAAGGGTAGTCCTTATAAATAAGGGTAGTCCTTAGGGTTTGGGTGTGTCTTAGGAAAAAGTGTAAGCTCTTTCGAAGGTCAGCTCATCTCTCAAAGTCCCATGATTTTCAAAATGCATGCATGCACACGTAAACACAAGAAGCATTTTTGAAAAGCATAAAATCGATTTTCTCTATTTTATTCTATATATAAAAATCGATTTTCAGGTCAATACAAAAGCTAAAGAATCGATTCATACTAGTTTCACTAAGTATGCAAATCGATTCCTAAGTAATTCTTAAAAGGAAGAATCGACTCATACTATTTTATACTAAGCATAAAAATCGATTCTCAAGTGTCTTTAAAAGGAAAGAATCGATTCATATTATTTTTACCAAAGTGCATAATCGATTCACAAGTATTTTTCAAAAAGGAAAGAATCGATTCACACTATTTTTCACTTAGCAAAAGAATCGATTCCTACATGTCTCAGGCAAGCCAAGAATCGATTCATACAAATTACATTGAGTATAAGAATCGATTCCTAGCCTTCCTGGATCTCAAGAATCGATTGTTACTCTTTCTCAAGTAAAGCAAAATCGATTCTCACTTAAAAGAAGTCATACATAAGAATCGATTCCTAGATCCAATGTTTTCAACAAAGAATCGATTCCTACATTATTTTCAACGTAAACTTGATTTTCTCATAGCCTATAAATAGAGGCCTCATAGCCTCCATTTCTCATCAACCCATTTTACGATCTATAACTTCTGAAAAACTCTTTATATTTTATTTGTGTTCTTCTCGCACCGCCGGTCCGTCAAGAGCTGATCTTTTGCTAAGAGTTAGTTGGGGTTGCGTTCTTCAAATTGTGTAATCTGCCTACGTTAAGAGGTATTTCTGTATTTACATTTGTTATTATTTAATTATTGTGATTTGTACTAGGGAGTGGGGTATCTCTCTAGGGTAGCTGCATGTACTAGGAAGTGGGGTATCTTTCTAGCGCAGTTGATTGTAACAGGGGTGGGGTATCTCTTGTTATTGTTATATTAGATTTGAGGGCTCTCCATAGGTGGGGTATCCTAGGAGGAGAGTGCCTGAGTCTGTAAAGGTTTTCCAAGGCACCTGTAAGCCTTGTTGGTTTGGTTAGTGGAAAATCTCACAAGGGTGTGAGGACTGGACGTAGGTCACTAGGAGGTGACCGAACCAGGATAAATCTCTGCGTGCTTTACTACTTTCCTGCTTTACTGTTATACTGCTTTACTGCTTTATATTCTAATTCCTTCGCTTCCACTTAACCTGCGCGAAAATTGATCTAAGTCATTGAAAAGGGGAAAAACGTTTTCGAAAGATCTGAAAAGTTTTAAATCTCAATTCACCCCCCCTCTTGAGACTGAAGCCACTTGGTAACAAGTGGTATCAGAGCTAGACTCTTGTATAAAGGGCCTAGCAGCTTCAAGAGAAATCGCTTCAGGTTGGTCTACGCAAGAGGGTGCTTCTCTTTTCCGTCCTCCGGGATTCAACGGAGAAGACTATGCATATTTGAAAGAAAGAATGAGAATTTTTATTGAAGGGGTAGACTTAGATGTTTGGGATGCTGTGGAAAAAGGACCTTTCGTCCCCACACACATAGTAGATGGTATTCTTACAATAAAAAGTAGAAATGAATGGTCTGATGATGAGAAAAGAAAAGTGCAACTTAATTTACGTGCTAAAAATATTACTACTTCTGCTTTGAGTGCTGATGAATTTTTTCGAGTTTCAAACTATAAATCTGCCCAAGAAATGTGGGATAATCTTCAAGTTACTCATGAGGGTACAAGTGAAGTGAAAAGGGCAAGAATAAATACTCTTACCAGAGAGTACGAATTGTTTAGAATGAATACAGGTGAAACAATATCAGAGATGCAGAAAAGGTTCACTCACATAGTGAACAAATTGGGTTCATTAGGAAAATCATTTCCTCCCGAAGACTTGATCAACAAAGTGCCAAGATGCCTAAACAGAGAATGACAACCAAAGGTGACTGCAATAACTGAGTCAAGAAACTTGACTACCATGACTCTCGCCACCCTGTTTGGGAAACTACTAGAGCACGAGTTAGAGCTCACTCGCCTAGCAGAGAATGAAGGAAAAGACAAGAAGAACAAAAACTTAGCTCTCAAAGCTTCCAGTTCAAGCTCATCCGACGATAGTGATGATTCGGAAGATGAAGATGAAGACGAGGAGAAAATGGAACTAATGGTTAGTAAATTCAAAAAGTTCATGAGAAGGGAAAGATCTCTCAAAAAGAATTCTCCAACCAAAAGAGGCTCAAGCAAAGAAAACTTCTCAAGTCCTCCAACTTGCTACGAATGTGGTAAATCCGGACACGTGACGATGAAGTGCCCGAACTTAGAAAGAAAATTGTCAAAGTTCAAGAAAAAGGGGTCCAACGGAAACAATGGTAGAAAAGCCTACATAGCTTGGGAAGACAATGACATGAACTCAGCAGATAACTCAAAGCGAAAAAGGTCAAGTTGCTCTCATGGCCGACCACGACAGCGAAAGTGAAACTGAGGTATATTCTAACTCTGAATCTTTACAAGATGCCTATGATGAATTATATGAAGCATTTACTGAATTGCATGATAATTCCTTAAAACTAGCTAAAGCATTAGATATATCTAAGAAAGTTATCACTCATCTTGAAAATGATGTTACTATGAGAAAGGTATGGATTCCCAAAGGAACCATACCAAACACTAACCCACAAGGACCCAAAGAGATTTGGGTACCGAGAACTTTGTTTTAGATCTTTGCAGGTATGCGTCAAGGTATGGGGGCAGATTGATACCTTGACAGTAAAGACTCAAAGCGCATGACCGGAGACGCAATAAAGTTCTTAACACTCACCCCCGGAAAAAGCCGTCATGTGACTTGTGATAAATAGAGGAAGAATCACCGGTAAAGGTCAGATTGGTTAAATTTTTTTTATTCACCTCTATTTTGAAAATGTGCTTAAGAATAGTTTATTAAGTCAAATATGTGACTAGTGAAACAGAGACTAATTTCATGCATCATTAAGAACAATATCTATAAGGCATGATTAGAATAACAGGAATCAACAAAAGTATTCTGGTCAACCCTCTAGGACTGATCATATAGAAATTATACATCACCTTCTTAGAGGTTATGGTTAGAAAGGCGATAGTGTGATTGAGTTAGTTGAATCGTCAAAATCAGCTAGTTGATATTTTCACAAATCCATTGCAAAAGAAAGCCTGGTTCTTCATTTACTCAAATGAATTTTTCAATAAAATGTTTTTCAAGTGATTTTATAAAATATAAATTTAAGAGAATTTGTGACTTATGAATTTCTGCATGCTCAAAAAGCGTTTTATAAAGCAGCTGAAATGCTACCTTTTCCCGAAATCCATTTTCTCCTGTCACAATCAATTGCTGGCTCTGGCATTAAAATTCAGAATACATACTCACAATCGTTGTTTAAACTAAAATAATTTTTCTCCCATATTCTGGCCGCCATCACCAACTTTCAAACTAAGCAGCATGAAATACATAAAGCCTTAAACAACTGTTTCACAGATTTTTGAGACTCATGATTATCTTTTACCTGTCTTGATGAAATACTCTCTTCATGGTTTCAAATATGTTTTTCTTCAAGTTTTGATGATCACTTACAAATTAGCAATGGCTCTGTTACCTTGTCAAATAGCTGTGACAATCGATTCGCAAACTTTATCATATATTGACCCTCTTTGATCATGACAAAAAAGGGGGAGAGAAATATAGGGTTGCATATGAGCATATAGAACTTGCATATTACGCATCTAGTCAACAAGTCAGGGGGAGCATCATGATAGGGGAAGCATCATATATATGCATTATCTGTTGGAACTAACCTCCCACCTTGAGATGAGTAAATGTTTTGTCATCATCAAAAAGGGGGAGAATGTACATATCTTGTGTTGTAGGCTAAGTTTTGATGATGAAGTGGTTAAGAGGTTTTGATGATGAAAAAGACAAAAGCTAAAGTTGATAATAGTAAAAAGGCCAAAGCCAAAGTTGATGGCCAATGTTAATGAAAGTGACAAAGTATCAAAGTCACAATCCAAGACAATCAAGCTCAAGAATTGAAGTTTCAAGATATAAGGGTAGTCCTTATAAATAAGGGTAGTCCTTAGGGTTTGGGTGTGTCTTAGGAAAAAGTGTAAGCTCTATCGAAGGTCAGCTCATCTCTCAAAGTCCCGTGATTTTCAAAATTCATGCATGCACACGTAAACACAAGAAGCATTTTTGAAAAGCATAAAATCGATTTTCTCTATTTTATTCTATATATAAAAATCGATTTTCAGGTCATTACAATAGCTAAAGAATCGATTCATACTAGTTTCACTAAGTATGCAAATCGATTCCTAAGTATTTCTAAAAAGGAAGAATCGACTCATACTATTTTATACTAAGCATAAAAATCGATTCTCAAGTGTCTTTAAATGGAAAGAATCGATTCATATTATTTTTACCAAAGTGCATAATCGATTCACAAGTATTTTTCAAAAAGGAAAGAATCGATTCACACTATTTTTCACTTAGCAAAAGAATCGATTCCTACATGTCTCAGGCAAGCCAAGAATCGATTCATACAAACTACATTGAGTATAAGAATCGATTCCTAGCCTTCCTGGATCTCAAGAATCGATTGTTACTCTTTCTCAAGTAAAGAAAAACCGATTCTCACTTAAAAGAAGTCATACATAAGAATCGATTCCTAGATCCAATGTTTTCAACAAAGAATCGATTCCTACATTATTTTCAACGTAAACTTGATTTTCTCATAGCTTATAAATAGAGGCCTCATAGCCTCCATTTCTCACCAACCCTTTTCACGATCTATAACTTCTGAAAAACTCTTTATATTTTATTTGTGTTCTTCTCGCACCGCCGGTCCGTCAAGAGCTGATCTTTTGCTAAGAGTTAGTTGGGGTTGCGTTCTTCAAATTGTGTAATCTGCCTACGTTAAGAGGTATTTCTGTATTTACGTTTGTTATTATTTAATTGTTGTGATTTGTACTAGGGAGTGGGGTATCTCTCTAGGGTAGCTGCATGTACTAGGAAGTGGGGTATCTTTCTAGGGCAGTTGATTGTAACAGGGGTGGGGTATCTCTTGTTATTGTTATATTAGATTTGAGGGCTCTCCATAGGTGGGGTATCCTAGGAGGAGAGTGCCTGAGTCTGTAAAGGTTTTCCAAGGCACCTGTAAGCCTTGTTGGTTTGGTTAGTGGAAAATCTCACAAGGGTGTGAGGACTGGACGTAGGTCACTAGGAGGTGACCGAACCAGGAGAAATCTCTGCGTGCTTTACTGCTTTCCTGCTTTACTGTTATACTGCTTTACTGCTTTATATTCTAATTCCTTCGCTTCCACTTAACCTGCGCGAAAATTGATCTAAGTCATTGAAAAGGGGAAAAACGTTTTCGAAAGATCCGAAAAGTTTTAAATCTCAATTCACCCCCCCTCTTGAGACTGAAGCCACTTGGTAACAGGGGTTTTCTTTAGGATAGGCCTAATCAAAACTCTATTCATAACATAACAAGCAGTACTTACAGCATCCGCCCAAAAGTATTTTGGGATGTCGTGATCATTTAGCATTGTTCTGGCAAGTTCCTCCAATGATCGATTTTTCCTTTCAACAACTCCATTTTGTTGAGGAGTTCTAGGTGCTGAGAAGTTGTGATTTATACCAAGTTCTTCACATAGAACCTCAAATTTTTCATTTTCAAATTCTCCACCGTGATCAGATCGAATTGAGATGATCTTCAATTCTTTCTCATTTTGAACGCTGCGAGCAAGCTTTTTGAATGCTCCAAAAGCTTCGCTCTTATTTGCCAGAAAGAGGGTCCAGGTATACCTTGAGTAATCATCTACTATAACTAGAGCATAGTAATTTCCACCATAACTTTTTGTCCTTGAGGGACCAAATAGATCCATGTGTAACAGCTGCAAAGGTTTGTTAGTAGACACAATATTCTTTGATTTAAAGGACACTTTTACCTGTTTACCCTTTTGGCATGCATCACACAGTTTATCCTTTTCAAACTTGATATTAGGCAGACCATTAACTAGATCTTTAGATACTAACTTGTTAAGATGATCCATATGAATATGAGCTGTCCTACGATGCCATAACCAAGAATTTTCTTCCTTACTAATGAGACAACATGCATTATGAGATGAAAAACTATCTAAACTCATCATGTATATGTTTTCTACTCTATTTCCTATCATTCTAACTTGTTTACTTTGTTTATCCTCAATGATGCATGAACCTGAGTCAAATATTACCCTATTTCCTTTATCACAAAGTTGGCTAATGCTTAATAAATTATGTTTAAGACCTTCAACATAGAGCACATTATCAATAGCAGTAGATAAATCTTTACCAACTTTACCTTCACCAAGGATTCTTCCTCGGTTATTGTCACCATAAGTCACATGACCGCTTGATCTGGGGGTAAGAGTTAGAAACTTTGTGATATCTCCAGTCATGTGCTTTGAGCATCCGCTATCAAGGTACCAATCTGACCCCCGTACCTTGAAGCATACCTGCATTGATTCAGAACAAGGTTTTAGGTACCCAAATCTCTTTGGGTCCTTGTGGGTTAGTGTTTGGTATGGTCCTTTTGGGAACCCATACCTCTTTCATAATTTGTTTACCTCTTGCCCTGCAAACAGAAGCTGTATGTCCAGGTTTATCACAATAGTAACATCTAATATAAGGTTTAGTGGAAAACTTAGATCTATGATGCATATTGCTTTTCACAAAATTATTTCTCTGAATCCTAGGATGCACATGTTGTAATTTGGACATTTTGCCTATTGTACATTCAAGCTCATTGATTTTCTTTTCATGTTCTACACATTTATCACATGCATAATTTTCTTTGAAATAGACAAGATCATCATTTTCTTTCCTAAGCTCTAATTTTTCTTTAGTTAAAGCATTAACTTCATCTTGAAGATTAGCAATGGTTTTCTTTGATTTACTTAATGCCTTAGCTAATTTCATAGAATCATCATGCAATTCAGTGAAAGCTTCATATAAATCATCATATGCATTTTGTAAAGAGTCAGGGTTAGATATTACCTCGTTTTCATTCTCGCTTTCATGATCAGCCATTAATGCAACTTGAGCTTCTTCATCTTCTGATTCATCTGATGAATCCATGCAGTTGTCTTCCCATGCGATGTAGGCTTTTCTTCCTTTGTTATCTCTGAATGCCTTCTTTTCAGATTTGGAGTCCTTTTTCTGTAGATTAGGACATTCCATTTTCATATGCCCAGGTTTCCCGCATTCATAACAAGTAGGAGAACCGGATGTATTTTCTTTGCTGGAGAGCCTTTTTGATTTGAAGTTTTTCCTTGGATAGTTGTTGCCTTTCATGAACCTTTTGAACTTCCGAACCATAAGAGCCATATTCTCTTCACTTTCATCAATTTCATCATCTGAGTTGTGACTATCATCAAACCGACTAGAACTAGATGCTTTTAGAGCCAAGCTTTTCTTTTTCTTATCTGTATTTTCGTACTCAGCTAGACGGGTGAGTTCTAGTTCATGCTCTTGAAGTTTACCGAACAGAGTAGCCAGAGTCATAGTAGCTAAATTTCTTGATTCAGTTATAGCAGTAACCTTGGGTTGCCATTCTCTATTCAGACATCTCAGAACTTTGTTGATTAGATCCTCTGCAGGAAATGACTTTCCCAACAAGCTTAACTGATTCACTATGTGAGTGAACCTTTTCTGCATTTCTGGTATTGTTTCACCTGTATTCATTCTAAATAGTTCGTACTCTCTGATAAGAGTATTTGTTCTTGCCCTTTTCACTTCATTTGTACCCTCATGAGTAACTTGGAGATTATCCCACATTTCTTGGGCAGATTTACAGTTTGAAACTCGAAAAAATTCATCAGGACTTAAAGCAGAAGTAATAATATTTTTGGCACGTAAATTATGTTGCACTTTTCTTTTCTCATCATCAGACCATTCATTTCTACTTTTAATTATAAGAATACCATCTACTATGTGTGTGGGGACATAGGGTCCTTTTTCCACAGCATCCCAAACATCTAAGTCTACCCCTTCAATAAAGATTCTCATTCTTTCTTTCCAATATGCATAATCTTTCCCGTTGAATCCCGGAGGACGGGTAAGAGAAGCACCCTCTTGCGTAGACCAACCTGAAGCCATTTCTCTTGAAGCTGCTAGGCCCTTTATACAAGAGTCTAGCTCTGATACCACTTGTTACCAAGTGGCTTCAGTCTCAAGAGGGGGGGTGAATTGAGATTTAAAACTTTTCAGATCTTTCGAAAACGTTTTTCCCCTTTTCAATGACTTAGATCAATTTTTCGCGGAGGTTAAGTGGAAGCGAAGGAATTAGAATATAAAGCAGTAAAGCGATATAACAGTAAAGCAGGAAAGCAGTAAAGCACGCAGAGATTTATCCTGGTTCGGTCACCTCCTAGTGACCTACGTCCAGTCCTCACACCCTTGTGAGATTTTCCACTAACCAAAACAACAAGGCTTACAGGTGCCTTGGAAAACCTTTACAGACTCGGGCACTCTCCTCCTAGGATACCCCAGCTATGGAGAGCCCTCAAATCTAATATAACAATAACAAGAGATACCCCACCCCTGTTACAATCAGCTGCCACAGAAAGATACCCCACTTCCTAGTACAAACAGCTACCCTAGAGAGATACCCCACTCCCTAGAACAAATAACAACAATTAAATAATAAACAATTGTAAAGACAGAAATACCTCTAATGAAGGCAGATATTACAACTTGAAGAATGCAACCCCAACCAACTCTTAGCAACAGATCAGCTCAGACGGACCAACGGTGCGTGACGAGCAAAAGTAAAAGCGTAAAGAGTTTTCTCAAAAGTTTTCTGATTCGTGAAATGGGTTGTTATGTAAAAATGAACGTGAAGCACTACCTATTTATAGGCTATGAGGAAATTAAGTTTACGTCGAAAATATTGTAGGAATCGATTCTTTGTTGAATGTATTTGATCTAGGAATCGATTTATTTAAGTGAGGAATCGATTTATCTTTGTTTGAAAAATAGAGACAATCGATTCTTGCGTACCCTGGAGAGCTAGGAATCGATTCTATACTTAGTGAAAATATGTATGAATCGATTCTCAGCTTGCCTGAGACATGTGGGAATCGATTCTCAGTTAAGTGCAAAAGAGTGGGAATCGATTCTTCCCTTAAAATTGTTTGGCTCAGAAATCGATTTATGTACTGAAAATACATGACCTGACAATCGATTCTTCCTTTTCTGTTTTTACCTGAAAATCGATTTTGATGTATGTTTATGCATGAGGAAATCGATTTTATGTTTTTAAAGATGATAGGTATGTGTACGTAAGTATGCATGCATCTTTGAAAAACTTGTGAGTGTGTGAGACTTTGATATACGAGCTGACCTTTGAAAGAGCTTACACTTTTTCCTAAGACACACCCAAACCCTAAGGACTACCCTTATATTTAAGGACTACCCTTAAACTTGAATCTTCAATTCTTGGCTTGTTTGTCTTGGATTGTGACTTTGATGTTTAGTCACTTTTCTTTACTTTTGGCTATCAACTTTACCTTTGCCTTTTTCATCATCAAAACATATTCTGCAATATTAGTTTACCTGCAACACAAGGTATCCACACCACCAACTTTAAATCTGACTTTTGGGCTTCTCGAATACTAACCAAAAATTCATTGCCAATCTTCAGCATTCCCAACCTGATACTCTGCGGTGTCACTTCACAAACTAGACTCATATCCCTGAACTGCTCAATCAATTCTAACTCTTTGACCATCATAGTCGACATATGTAGGGTCTTCCGACTTAAAGCATCAGCCACGACATTATCCTTGAAGGAATGATAGTTCAAGCCGAAATCATAGTCCTTCTGCAATTCTAACCAACGTCTCTGTCTCATATTTAGCTCCTTCTGATCAAACAAGTATTTCAAACTCTTATGGTCACTAAAAACTTCAAATCTAGTACCATACAAATAGTGCCTCCAAATCTTCAGCACAAACACAATCGCAGCTAGCTCCAAATCATGAGTAGGGTAGTTCTTCTCAAGGGTCCTCAACTGTCTAGACGCATAAGCTACTACCTTACCTTCTTGCATAAGTACACCTCCTAGACCCATCTTGGAAGCATCGCAATACACCACAAATGGTTGATCCGGAACAGGCAAAGTCAAAACGGGTGATGTTGTCAACCTCTTCTTCAACTCATTGAAGCTCTCCTCACATCGAGCATCCCACACAAATGCTTTTCCTTTACACGTCAATTGAGTCAACGGAAGGGCTAACTTCGAGAAACCTTCAATAAACCTCCTGTAATAACCAGCTAACCCCAAGATGCTTCTAATCTCAGTAACTGACTTCGGGCTCTCCCATTGCAACACAGCATCAACCTTGGCTGGATCCACAGCTATACCATTACCAGAGATAATATGACCAAGGAAACCTACTTCATTCAGCCAGAACTCACACTTAGACAACTTCGCATACAACTTCTTTTCTTTCAACACTTCTAGTACTAACCTCAAATGTTCTGCGTGCTCTTCTTCCGTCTTAGAATACACCAGAATGTCGTCAATAAACACAACTACAAACCGATCTAAGTAACTATGGAAGGTACGGTTCATGTACTCCATAAATACTCCCGGCGCGTTGGTAACACCAAACAGCATCACAGAATACTCACAAGGCCCATATCTTGTTCTGAAAGCTGTCTTCTGAATGTCTTCATCATTTACCTTGATCTGGTGATAACCCGACCTCAAATCGATTTTGCTAAACGCTTTAGCACCTACTAATTGGTCCATCAAGTCATCAATTCTCGGGAGCGGATACTTGTTCTTTATTGTCACTTTGTTCAATTGCCTATTGTCGACACAAAGTCTCATACTCCCATCCTTCTTTTTCACCAATAATACCGGAGCTCCCCATGGCGACACACTTGGCCTTACAAATTTCTTCTCAAGTAGATCTTCTAGTTGCTTCTTCAATTCAGACAACTCTGAGGCTGACATCCGGTACGGTGCCATAGACACAGGCCTAGTAGATCTTCTTCCCTCTTTGGCGGAACACTGGGGATTTCATCAGGGAATACTTCAGGAAACTCACACACTACTTGTAACCCTTCAATGATCGCCTGATTCTTAGCAGACAATGACGCCATCAAAGCAAACAGATGAACTCCCTCTTTCATTACCTTATGCAATTGACCAGCAGGCAACAAAACGGATTCTTCTTCTTCGGGAGGAAGGAAACTCACAGATTTACGAAAACAATTAATATGCACATGGTTAACTACTAACCAGTCCATACCAAGGATGACATCCAACCCTCCCAACGGCAAACAAATAAGGTCAACAAGGAAATCTCTGCCGAAGATTGACAGAGGGCACATAGCACACACAAGAGAGGTAGTTACTGAACCCTTAGCTGGAGTGTCAATAACCATCTCCCTCATCATAGAAGACAAAGCAAGGCCCAGTTTCTTAACACATAAAGCAGCAATAAATGAATGTGTAGCACCAGTATCAACAATAGCAATCAAAGCAATGCCATTAATAAAACATGTACCTCTAATCTCATTAGTATCTTCTGATCCTGCGAGAGCAAACACTTTTCCACTGAACTTCTCTTTCTTCGGCTTAGTACACTTGGTACTAATATGACCTACCTCACCACAGTTGTAACAAGTCACATCCTTGCGTTCACAGTCAGACGCCATATGCCCCTCTTTGCCACAACGGAAACATACTCTCGTCCCCACCTTGCAATCGAAACTCTTGTGACCAGGCTTTCCAAACTTAAAAAAAACAATATTAGCGGGAGCATCTCCCCCACTTGGCTTCTTACCCTCAGCAAACCTCTGCTTACCCCTACCAGCCGGAACCTCATATGGCTTACCCCGGTTCTGAAACTTACCCCTCTGATCTCTCATGACCTTGGAGTGAGCATTACTATTTTCTTCGAATATCCTGCAACTGTCGATCAAATCGGAAAATACCCGAATCTTCTGGTACCCTATAGCTTTCTTTATATCAGCCCTCAGTCCATTCTCAAACTTAATGCATTTTGAGAATTCAGAATCAGCATCTGCATAATGGGGATAAAACTTAGCCAATTCAATGAACTTGGCAGCATACTCTGTCACTGACATGTTTCCTTGCTTTAGCTCAAGGAATTCTATTTCTTTCTTCCCCCTCACATCCTCTGGAAAATACTTCCGTAAGAACTCTCTACGGAAAACAGCCCAAGTTATCTCCTCATTAGCAGTCTCTAACCTCTGCCTAACCTCCATCCACCAATCATCAGCTTCTTCTGCCAGCGTATGGGTGACATACCTGACCTTCTGCGCATCATTGCAGTCCATGACACGAAATATTCTTTCAATCTCTTTCAGCCATGCTAGAGCACCATCTGGATTATACTTGCCCTTAAAAATGGGCGAATTCTCCCTCTAGAACGTGGCTAAACTGCGAGTCCCAGCATTTTCAGCACCATTTTGCTGGTTCCCAACAGCCTGAGCCATAGCCTGCAGAGCAGCAGCAAGAGCAGCATCGTTTCTCCCAGCCATTTCAAATTATCACTGCGGCACAAACAAAAATTTAGAACTACTCTAACAATTCTTAATTGTCATAAGACACTATGACAGGACAACTTGGCCAGACAGACCGAACTGCTCTGATACCACTAATGTAACATCCCATTTTCTACCCGGTATTTAAATAAAAATTATCAGAGTTAAAGAAATTTATTTTTCAACTAATATAAACGGGATGCTACATTTCTTCAAACAAACATCAACAACATAATAAAATTTCTTTTATAAATCAAAGAAAATACGCAACACGTAATAATGGAATGGGGTTCCCAGAAACATATTATTCAGTCCACATGACAGGAACTACAACGTCTCGCAGCGGAATAAAAGTAAAACTCAGCACACATAACGCAGCCTCAACACAAAAATCTCAATAAAATGTTTAACATCTCAAAATAAACAAACAACGAAAACTAGCGCCCATCCCCTGAGTGTTACGTATCAGAGCACTAGACCGACCCAGGAATGAAGAATAACAGCCTTCACTCATGGTTACCTGTAGTAATAAACAACGAAGGGGTGAGTCTAAACCGCATAATAAGGCTTATAATAAGCGGTATGCTAGAGTATAAGGACTACGCCAATCACAGCAAATACATCTATATGATTGTACACCAAACAAAGTAATTATCAATAATGAGCATGTGTGTATGCGGTGCAGAGTGCATGTGGTACCATTATCACTTCTCAGTAGCCAATTGGGCACGTCGCGGCCGCAGCCGAAAAATAACGTCAAGACCGCAGCCTAAAAATGCATCGTCAAGACCGCAGCCTGATGTATGCATGTCACTCCATGAACAACCAATAAGCATAATTTTTCACAATCCCAAGTCACACACATCATCATTATAAATTACAACGTCAAGACCGCAGCCTAAAATCATCACCAACATTTTTGGTCCGTAGACCCACCGTCACTTTACCACACCACTAGCAAAATACAAGTGTCCAGAAACTTTCAGCCACATTAATTACTTTTCACATCACAGTAGCATACACAGATAGAGGACTGAACGAGCTTCGAAACGCACTCTGAAGCACTTAAAACGGACATCCGAGTCAAAAGATATGTCAAAAACAAAATTGGGACAAAACCGAGACACGTGCTGAAAATGGCTCGGAACAGCAGAAAATTCAGAAACTTCGCGCGTGGCGCGCGGCTTAGGCGCGACTGGGGTGCGGAACGGTAGAAATGCCCAGTGTCTTGCGCGTGACCCGCGACTGGCGCGCCAATGGGGCGCAAATTGGCAGAATGTTCTGTGACTATGGTGCATCCTTTTCAAAGTGGAGCCAACGGGACAACTTCAAAATGACACGTGCAAAAATAAAACCACTCGAGCCAAAACGTTTAAAATTGAATTTGGGCACGCAAATACAAAAGATGGCACGGTAAAATATGCCCAGAATTCGAAGTTCACCCAAAACACCCTATATACGCACACAAGCAACACCCACCGAGACAACTCCAAAATGACACGTGCAAAAATAAAAACACTCGAGCCAAAACGTTTAAAATTGAATTTGGGCACGCAAATACAAAAGATGGCACGGTAAAATATGCCCAGAATTCGAAGTTCACCCAAAACACCCTATATACGCACACAAGCAACATGGCTCCCGGGGGAGGGGATCTCAGTGATTTTTCAGAACATACATCCTAGCAACAAAAACTCAACCATAACGACATCCCAATGACATGATTACTCAGAAATATAACTCGGGAACACAAACCGGGCAGCCCAATTTAGGCGCCCTTGGCGCCCAGGCATAGGGATCTTGCGCCCCAGGCGCCACTGCACCAAGGCAGCAACACTGAAACACAGCAAATAGGCAACAGGCGCCCAGACAGCAGCAACAAAGCATGGATTGACAACAACAATGGCGCCTAAGGCGCCTAGGGTCCTTCAAACTCAAATTCTTCCAAATTTCATATGCTCAATCATTCAATAATTATTTCTAATCCTTCAATTTCACTCTCATATCTTCAAAGACACATTCTATCAATTATTTGGCATACACTATGATTCTCACTTACATCTCATAACTCATACAATTTTCAATCAAACACATAGAGACAATCACTATTCATTATTCAATAATCACGCTGTACTATTCACTATTTAGTGTCGGCTGTAACACCCCATTTTCTACCCAGTATTTAAATAAAAATTATCAAAGTTAAAAAAATTTATTTTTCAACTAATCCAAACGGGATGCTACATTTCTTCAAACAAACATCAACAACATAATAAAATTTCTTTTATAAATCAAAGAAAATACGCAACACGTAATAATGGAATGGGGTTCCCAGAAACAAATTATTCAGTCCACATGACAGGAACTACAACGTCTCGCAGCGGAATAAAATTAAAACTCAGCACACATAACGCAGCCTCAACACAAAAATCTCAATAAAATGTTTAACATCTCAAAATAAACAAACAATGAAAACTAGCGCCCACTCATGGTTACCTGAAGAATAACAGCCTTCACTCATGGTTACCTGTAGTAATAAACAACGAAGGGGTGAGTCTAAACCGCATAATAAGGCTTATAATAAGCGGTATGCTAGAGTATAAGGACTACGCCAATCACAGCAAATACATTTATATTTTATACATATACAGCAACATTTCCAAATGATAAATAAACATCAACATCCGCAATATATAATTGTCACACAGTCATATTGTACACCAAACAAAGTAATTATGAATAATGAGCATGTGTGTATGCGGTGCAGAATGCATGTGGTACCATTATCACTTCTCATTAGCCAATTGGGCACGTCGCGACCGCAGCCGAAAAATAACTTCAAGACCGCAGCCTAAAAATGCATCGTCAAGACCGCAGCCTAATGTATGCATGTGACTCCATGAACAACCAATAAGCATAATTTTTCACAATCCCAAGTCACACACATCATCATTATAAATTACAACGTCAAGACCACAGCCTAAAATCATCACCAACATTTTTGGTCCGTAGACCCACCGTCACTTTACCACACCACTAGCAAAATACAAGTGTCCAGAAACTTTCAGCCAAATTAATTATTTTTCACATTACAGTAGCATACACAGATAGAGGACTGAACGAGCTTCGAAACGCACTTTGAAGCACTTAAAATGGACACCCGAGTCAAAAGATATGTCAAAAACAAATTCGGGACAAAACCGAGACACGCGCTGAAAATGGCTCGGAACAGCAGAAAATTCAGAGGCTTCGCGCGTGGCGCGCGGCTTAGGCACGACTGGCGCGCGGAACGGCAGAAATGCCCAGTGTCTTGCGCGTGACGCGCGACTGGCGCGCCAATGGGGCGCAAACTGGCAGAATGTTCTGTGACTATGGTGCATCCTTTTCAAAGTGGAGCCAACGGGACAACTTCAAAATGACACGCGAAAAAATAAAACCACTCGAACCAAAACGTTTAAAATTGAATTTGGGCACGCAAATACAAAAGATGGCACGGTAAAATATGCCCAGAATTCGAAGTTCACCCAAAACACCCTATTCACGCACACAAGCAACACCCACCGAGACAACTCCAAAATGACACGTGCAAAAATAAAACCACTCGAGCCAAAACGTATAAAATTGAATTTGGGCACGCAAATACAAAAGATGGCACGGTAAAATATGCCCAGAATTCGAAGTTCACCCAAAACACCCTATATACGCACACAAGCAACATGGCTCCCGGGGGAGGGGATCTCAGTGATTTTTCAGAACATACATCCTAGCAACCAAAACTCAACCATAACGACATCCCAATGACATGATTACTCAGAAATATAACTCGGGAACACAAACCGGGCAGCCCAATTTAGGCGCCCTTGGCGCCCAGGCACAGGGATCCTGCGCCCCAGGCGCCACTGCACCAAGGCAGCAACACTGAAACACAGCAAATAGGCAACAGGCGCCCAGACAGCAGCAACAAAGCATGGATTGACAACAACAATGGCGCCTAAGGCACCTAGGGTCCTTCAAACTCAAATTTTTCCAAATTTCATATGCTCAATCATTCAATAATTATTTCTAATCCTTCAATTTCACTCTCATATCTTCAAATACACATTCTATCAATTATTTGGCATACACTATGATTCTCACATACATCTCATAACTCATACAATTTTCAATAAAACACATAGAGACAATCAATCTTCACACAATTAATCATATATCGAATTCAACAATGGAATTATGAGACAAATGGTATAAACCCTAAACCCTCACCTACAACCCATTCTAAGCCCTATTATAAGGTAAGACCCACCCTTACCTTGATTACACCGAAGACGAGGTCCTTCCTACGGAGTCACCAACAAAACCACAGCAACAGCTCTTCTTTTCCCCTTCCCTTTGCGCGAATCCCCTTCTTCTCTTTCTCTTTCTCTCTTCGCGACCTCTCCTCTCTCTTCTCCTTTCTTTTCTTTTTTTACGTTTTCTTTCTTTTTCCTTTCTTTTCACAAATGATGCGAATGCATCATACCCTATGCGCCTAGGGTCTCAGCTAACGGGCTTGGGCTTCTTCTTGGGCCAAATTTGCCATTCCGAAATTATTAATACCACCCCTTCAATTATTAATAAATTAATATATCAATATTTAAAATAATTATACTAATAATAATAACAATATTGCAACACCTAAATAATTTAATCAAATAATTAATTAAAGCATTTTGGGTGTTACAACTCTCCCCCACTTAGGAAATTTCGTCCTCGAAATTCTTACCTGATTCAAACAACTCTGGGTAAGACTCCCGCATCTTACTCTCCAGCTCCCAAGTCATACTCTCACCAGCAGCTCCTAACCAAACCACTTTCACAAGAAACCATCTTTGGAAAAGATGGTTGAATCACTAAATAGAAAGTTTGAGGAACTGCAAGGACGGATTGTTAAGTTGGAGGATGATACCGAGCGTTTGATGAGCGTATGTAACATCCCTTATTTAGCTAATTTAATTTATTTAAATTAGCGACAAGGTTAAGGAGAATTATTAGCTAAATGAAATATTTAGCGCAAGAGGTTATCACTAATTGATTAATTAGCATAATTGCTAAAATTATGTGAGGTTGAAATAAATAAGTGATTGTGTGTAAGTATGATTAATGTAGCATACTAAGTATAGAAGTTTAGGTGTAATTGTTGGGTTAGAAGTGAATTAAAGGAAGTGTTAGTGAAGGAGGGCAGAAGGGTCTTTTCCAACATTAAGTGGCTTACCCCAGCTGAACACACTACAACCCCACCTCATTTCCAGTTTTCAGCAAAAGAAGAGAAAGAGAAGAGAATGGGAGGGGCGCGAGGAAGAAGAGAGGGAGGGGAGAGGGGAACCAGATTTTCATGGATGCATGTCCCATATAATTTCATCACTCAAATCAGATTTCTAACCTCCATCTCCTGGTACAAACTTCATCACCTACACAGCCCCCAATCTCTTTCCACCATTTTCGAGTGGTTGAACTTCATTTTGATGAAAATGGAGATTCTGTCTTGCATGTGTGTTTGATGAGCTGTAGAACCCATTTCAGCACTTACACCACAAAATAGAGCAACTAATAGAAGGATTGAGTTGCTGAGTTGGAATCTTAGGCCCTTGGGAAGTCCGGGTTCAGTTTTGGAGCGAGTTCAGAGACGGTTCGTAAGGATATTCGAACGTGTCAGCCGTGAGATTCGTCGTTGAGTGATTTTCATCACTTCGGGTGAGTTCTATAACTCGCTTAGGGAATATGTGTATTTTCTAAAAACAATAACTTTTAATAACAAGCTATGTTTTGATTGTTGAAATGTGCTGAATTGAATGGTATATGTCTGCTGTATTATGCTACTATAATGTACGTGTTCATGTTTGGGTCTCGGTCGGAAGGGAAATGGGAATCGGAATGGAATGGTTTAACTCATGAAAAATATGTTTTCTGGAAAACTGATGGAAACGCACGGATCGTGTGCCTCTGAGCACGGGTCGTGCTCCTCCATCTGATACGACAACTGGGTTTTCTAAACACGCACGGATCGTGTGCCTAGTCGCACGGGTCGTGCGTATGTTTCTGGAACTTTCTACAATTTCATTGGATCACACCCGGATCGTGCGCTTAGTCGCACGGGTCGTGCGTATCCTTCTGGAAATCCTCTACGAATTTTTCAATGACACACGGGTCGTGTGAGATTTTCTGACCTCCAAATTCAAAGTACCTTTTATCCATTCCGAATGATTCCAATCCTCTTCTAATCCATTCCCCATGCTTCCCCAACAATGTAAAGATTGATATCATGGAGTTAATCATGTTTGATAGAAAACTTGTGTGTTATGAATGTGACGAAAACCGTACTTAGAGAACGCGTGAGAACACAAGTCAAGAAATGTTAACGGACCTTGAGTCCAATCATGTTAAGATAACGAACTTCAAGTTCATCATGTCATGAAAGCTAATTGATTGTAAGTCTATAAAGACATAAAAACTCTCAATTCATGTAAACCCAAATCAAGTTACTTTTCCTCGGGGAAAGGTAGATGGTATACCTTGTGTTTATCGAGGATGACGATCCTCCAGTTATTAGCATACCTAGTGGAGGGGAGTCATGAATCCAAATCTAGGACCCTAGCATTATTCGAATAGAATTTCGGATTGGGGTTTCCGTAGATATTGGGCAATCAAGATTGTCTAGCATTATATCTCGGGTTATGCTAAGTTCAAGTTAAAATATGATCCGTAGTCGTTTATTAGGGCTACATCAGAAGAAAATCAGAAGTGTAACGAGTAGTCGCTTATTAGGGCTACAAGTTACGAGGAAACATCAAGTATTCACGTGGTCGCTTATTAGGGCCACGAGTTCAGATTCAAGTAAAACAAACCGTTAGAGTTGGTCAGGGGTCTCGATAGGACTCACTGAGATAATGTTTATCTCACCCTTCATATTTGTGGTTTTTACAGAGAAACAGGGAAAGGCCAAGGCAATAAAGCACGGTTAGCTGGTGTGACTCGAGGAGTCCGGAAGTTTATGTTTCTTGTTTAGGCCCTTGCCCTTTTGTAGTACTTTTGTTATCGGTTGTATAACTATCATGTATAAGTTATAAATCGTTTCCGCTAGTTTATGTTTTGAGTATTGAACACCAGGATTATGTACAAGTCTTAAGTATTGAAACTTAAGCATTTTCAGGAAGTTTATAAGGTTCGGAGAACCATTTGATATGTACTATCGAAACTTTTAGTTGTGTTCAATATTTCAATAACAGGAAGTTACTCTGATGTATGCCATTTAGTGCATTTCGGTGATTCTACATGTTAGAATTTATCGGGGTGTTACAGCGTATATGTCTCGTGTGGTGGAAATAATGAGGAGGAGCTTTTTGCTGATAAATGGGTTACTTTTAACGAAAAAGATGAAGGGGTGCTCATGACAATGTGGAAATTTCTTTACAAAGAAATCCGCCAGAAAATTTGCGGCGGATCCATATCCGCCAGAAAATTTGCGGCGGATCCATATCCGCCGGAAAGTCCTGGCCGGAAAAATCAATTGTTCTTGTAGTGATAATTGATGAGATTTCCGAACACCAAGAAAATATGTCTGCTCAAAGGAAGCAGGAATTCCAAGAACTTTCTCCTCTTCTTATTGAAATTGTGAAGGCTCACAATGAGCTTGAGGGAAACCTGGCTGTATGTGAGGCCCTAGAATTTGAGGCTTATCAACTGCAAGACGAAGCCTTCGATGTTAACCAAAAAATGGACATCGTTAATGAAACAATGCAAGAGAGTGATGACCAAGTAGAAGATCTCTTCGGAAACAAGCAGTTAACTTCGACAATACCATTGTTGAACTTACAAGGGAAATTCAACACCTCACTTCGCAACGAGATGAAATCACCATTCGGATCAACAACATCAGAAAAATGGTACCCCCCATTTTGAAATTAAAGGACCGACTCTAGTTGAAATTAGAAGATCTTAATCATCGTAAAGAAGATCATTCTTCTCGAGAAGATGGACTAGAAGTGGACAAAGCAATGCTCAAGCAGAACTGGGAGAAGATGCAGGGAGAACTTCTTAAGTTTATTTGAATTCCTTTTCTCTGTAACTTAATATTTTAGCGTTTGATGCAGGGAGAATATGCCATTTGTAAGCTAAGATTTCAAATAAATCCTCTTGGTCGTTTCCCTTTTCACCTTCTTGCAAAACGAAATTCCATGGCCTCTTCTGAGGTTCTTGTTGTTCCACCTGCTTTGAAACAAGTAGCTACCAACAAACGTGGTGACAGAGAGTGTGCTCATGAATCGGAAGGAACAGATGGAGAGCAAGCTATCTTGCAGTCTCAAGTTCTGATTCCCTTCTACAACTCACACAAGATTCATGCCTTTCTAGGTCCTATTTATTCTCCTTTCTATTGTCAAGAGTAAATATCGCTGCGTTTCCTCACTGAGAAGAATCCCCACATAGCTTTCAAACACCCAATCAACCTTGACCTTTTGACCGATTCCTACACCAACACTTGGCGTTCTATGCTTGGAGATCTCGCTTCTTTTAAAAGCTCTGTTGGAAACCAAATTCTGGTGTGGCATGATGACTAGTACACTATTTTTTTTTTGACAAAGATGACTAGTACACTCTTAGATTTAGTAGGACTTGTGTGTTTGACACCCACTGGTAAACTCCTTACCATAGACTTTCAACCAGACCATGCGATTGCAGTTAACAAGCCTTGACAAGTTAAGGTAAATTCATCAAAAATAACGTGAAAACCACCGCTACCGTTTCCAATGAAGATCATCTATGAGTCCCTAGGTGCCACTTATGAGGAACTTTCTGATTCTGGTAAAATTCCAACTAACATGGCAGGCCTGTCTCCTACAATTGTAGCTAAACCTGCTCTTACTTTCTCGACTTTAAAATACTAGATTTAATCGATGGAGGGAGGTCTAGGGTCACGGTTTCACTTGCAAGCTTTGATTCCCTTATGTCTAATTCTACCGGAATTCCGTTCTTTTATTTAATTACCAATCCCTTTACTAAAACTATTAATCTGTTTGGTCATTCGCGATTAATATTCTTTTTCCACAACTAACCATTGTTTGGTCATGCAAGAATTTAAATTTAAGAAAAACATAAAGAGCAAAAAGGTTGAATGATTGGAAGACTAAATTAAAGTTTGGTCATGCATTAATTTTAGTCTCAATTATCCTATAGGTCCACTAACTAATTGCAGTACGGTAGCTGGTCAACTAATTGATTATGAACATGCAAAGGGTGATCAATCCTAAAAACGTGATTAAATCAATAGGACAATATTAATTAAAATAAAATTGGAATTCAAACCAAAGATTAGAACACAAAAAGGTCTCTAAGCATGCAATATTCACCTAAGACCCTAGAAGAGGATTTAGGTATCCAAAGTCATAAAAAACAATAAAATAGAAATTAGAGTCAAGAATTACAGATATAAAAATAACCCGGAAATTAGATAAATTATTTTTCTAAGTCTTTAGTCCTGCTTCAAAGCTCTCTCTCTCAGTGTTAAGAACAGTACTCAATTGCTCAATCTCTCTCCTCCCCGGTGCCGTCGGTGTGCATTTCCTTCTATGTGTGTGGTGTACGGCTCTCTGTATTCATGTGCGGCTTGCTCTTTATACTATTTCAATTGATGCGTTCCTTTCTTTCGTATTGCTCAAGCTAGAGTAGAGTGCATGTGCATAAGGCAATTATGGATCTGATCTTTATTTTCCAAACAGGCCGTGGGCCTTGTTTTTAGTTTATATCACAATTCTTTGTCAAATGTTGCGACCATCATTCATTCCTTCTCCCTTTGAATTCTTTATTTATTTATATGTATATATATATAATAATAATTTCTTTTCTGCACAATCACTAGTGGAAATTTGACATTGAAAAGCACCATTTAGCATCGGTTATTTGAATAACCGATGCTAAATGTGTAACCGGTGGCATTTTTGAAATTAGGAGCAAAAGTTTTAGTTCACGTTAGACCTTTAACATCGGTTGTTGTAACAGCCGATGCTAAATGTTCTTGAGTTGGACATTTAGCATCAGTTGTTAGTAATAACCGATGTTAAATATCTATCTCAGGAACATTTAGCATCGGCTGTTACAAACAACCGATGCTAAATGTATAAACCCTATTTTCCCTATTTCCCAATCCCTCGCACAACCCACACTATCTCACTCTTTTTCCTCGCGATAACACTCTATCTTCTCGCTCTCGTCTCTGTCTCTCTGAACTTCAACTCTCAGATCTCGTTCCGAACATGCTCTCTTTCTCAACACTCATCTCGTTCTCAGCTCTCTTTCTCTCACCCTGAACATCTCGCTCTCTCACTCTCTGTTTTCCTTGCTCTCAGAACTCTCTCACCCATCCTTGCTCTCTCAGTCGCCTTCTCTCCATCTCTTTCTCTTCTCCAACAAAAACCCTAAATCGATTTGAACAACAACAACAGCGCACACGGCAAACACAACACACTGAGAAAGTGAAGAATACTGAAATGAAGAAACCCTAAATCGATTTGAAGAACAACAGGTTTCCAAAACAACTTCTTCCCTTATTCTCTTCGTTTTCGTTTTCTTGTTTAACAGTGTTTTCTTTTGCTTTTCGTTTCCGTTTTCTTGTTTTCATGAGAGTCGGATGCGACCACCTCGAGCAAGACACCAGGGAAGGGAAGCGAGCGAGAGGAGGAAGAATGCACGGAGTCAGTTACCAGATCATGTCAGAGTTGTTGAGAATCAGCACAAATCATGCTTGGTTTCGTGATGTTGGCCCCACTGCAAGTTTCTCTCCTAGTTTTTGAGTTTTTGAACATGCAGATTGTGGTTTTTGTTGTTCATATGTTTTTTCCCTTCTCAAATTTATTGTTTGTTTTTATTTAACAGTTTGTTGTGAGAAGAAAAAGTGCGAAATCTGATGATGCAGAGGAGCACCGGATTGCAGGAATTGATTGGACTTTTAATAGCTGGGGAGGTAAGCACAAGGAGTTTTGATATTTAGATCATTTTATTTAAAGGGTGTTTGTTAGGAATAGGATGGATAATTTGAGGAATGATTAGAGGAAACCAATGTGATTCAATTGATTCTGTATGTCTTGATTATTGGATCTTGAACTAATGGATATTTGTAAAATGTTTAGGTCTAGAGGATGGATGTTACAACGATTGGAGCCTTGACTCCCTTGTTGCTAAGAAGGTTAGGGTGGTTAAAAATCTATTTGTTTGTTTCTTTGGTCATGTTTTAGCTGTCTTAATAACTTATCTGATTTTGTTATTACCATTTCGCTAGATTTTGGAAGTGGATAGGATTCCTAGATTTTCACATTCAATGGTGCTTGAAGGTGGGAGCATCCATGTGGATGGAGAAGGTAAGATTTATGCAGTGATTTGTTGGTATGTTAACTTGAGGGTATTTATTTTTTTTGGTTTGTGGAAATAGTCATACATGCTTTCAGAACAAAATAGAATGTAACTGCAAACTACATGCTAGTTCTTAACATTAAACATCTCCACTCTCCACTTAAATGCAGTGCCAAATAGATTAATTCACAAACATGAATGTGGTTTTGTTTACTGCCCTAAACATGGATCTGCTGGCTGAATTGCTTATGAAATTTCTATCTTTTGCTGTTTACTTCTGCAATTTTTTCTTCTTTCAGGAACATGTCTTACCACTGAGGAGTGTCTCTTGAACAAGAACAGGAACCACTACCAGTTGAATAACCATATTCTGGTATAAACCATCCTAGTTTCTTATTTAATACTTGCTACATTGAGTGATTGAGAGGATGGAAGAGGTTTTTTAGGAGAATATAACTGCTTAAGGTGCGTGTCCATGTGATTTCATTTATACAAGTTTTTTTTTTAGATAAGTTCATTTTATACAAGTGTATGTGTGTGTATTCTGGTGGTGTGTTATCTCATACTTTTTAATCACTTTCAGCTTTGTTGTGTTGCAATTTTTTGAAAACTTGCTAGTCAACGCTCATTAGATTGCCCATTTTGCAGGAATTCTCAACCTGTTGATAAATTGAAAGCTGCCTATAGAAAGTTTTTTGCGCGCTCAATGACAAGGCCAAAGGCAATAGATGTATGTGGTGTTTTATTTGTATGTATAACTGTATGATCTATCTATTATTGTTGTCTGAACCCTCATTTCTTCAACTACGTAGGATCCAATGGAAAAACAGGCACCTATGCGTAGCTTTGGAACTCTTCTTGCCAAGGGAGAAAATCGTGAGTCCTTTTTTCTTTTATGTACATTGCATTACCTAGAGAGAAGGAATCTACTTTATCCGTTGAATCATTAAATGAATCTCAACAAGTTCAGAACGAGGATAATATGGCTAAGGAAACAAGTTCATCATACCAAATCCATCAGGGAGTTGTTGATGTAACTCCTCAGTCTAGGTTTAAAGGTGGTTCAACTTCAATTGGAAAACCAAAACCAGGTTTATAAAATCATTATTTTGTGGAATCCTTGAAAATTCTACTTCTTAATGTTTTTTCATTTTATGTAGTTAGTTAATTCTCCGACTTATTTGTTTTTCCTACTTCAATTTCTCTTTGGCAGGTGGTGCTACACCAGACTCTGTCTCTCTTTCTACACCATCTGCAAGAGAGCGTGCTCAGTTTTCGAGGAAAAGAAAAGCGGTTTTTGATAAAATGATAATCTTGCCTATTGAGTATGTGATTTATATGTATAGAAAATATTATTTTACAACATTCTTTTCAATCATGCACTCTTGCTATCTATTCATATGTCTGAAGTTCTCTAGTCATTAAGATGCAAAAGGATAGACCATGTATCTAGAATTTGAAACTATTATCTAACACACTTCTTTTTTATGAACCGTATCTCTTACCAAACTGAAAGTATAGTCTAATTGTTCACATCATAGTTGATAAATTCTTCACAAGTATTTGAGGTATTTATTTAGTTACTTAAATTTGCTTATAGTTAGAGAATGTTGAAATTATATGGTTTGTGTATAAAGCGAAGAAAAACAGTAGCATGATAAAATTATATTGATATCAGTGTCAGTAATGTGATGCAAAAGATCAAATACCAAGCTCTATTTTTACTAATAAAAGATGCCTCGTTCTAATAAATGAGGGAACAAATCATGTATCTAATCCTAAGAGATAATAGACCCTAGGATATTCTAAATTACTTTAAATTACTTTAAGATACATGTTAGTTGAAAATGATAGATATCCATTAAGTAGCTTTGAGGGGCGTGGTGCAAATATTTAATGTAAACATTACGGGTATTTTAATTAACTTTGTATGAGGCCAATTAGTCAAGCCCATTAGGTACTTCTTAGCCTATATAAAGGTAGTGTTTGTAAGTAACACAATTGAAGTAGTTGAGACTATTTTTTAAACAATCATAAAAGAAATTTTATTTCCTTTCATCTCATTCATATTTGGGGTTCTTTGCTTCCTTTTCTATTTTTCTTTTTGTGAAGATTTATATGTTGTCTTTTTGTAACTTGCTCCTATATTTTGTTTTGTGCTTTACAGAATCAGAATAAATGGAAATGGCTATGAATTCTTTGAATATTTGGCAAATCAAATTGATTTAAGGTTAGTACATAATATTGTAAACAATTTTTTTTTCTAGAAATCCTAGTTAATTGCTTTTATTTTTTTGGTGATGATTGATTTTACGTACACGAGTATACAATACAACTGTGGATAGAGACTTGTGTCTCTCTTTGGAAGGAAAGCCTCTCATTTTCTCATATTGATGAGGAGAAATAGACTTGTGCCTCAGAATTTTTCTTTTGGAATCTTACTTTATAATTTAAGGATTTTATTTTATGATGATTACCAAATTGGCATCTTAGTCATTTCATTTGTTCCAGCTTCTTGAAATGCTGCTACCAAATCAAAATCATGGTGGTTGATGAAAATTCAACAGAAGACTGGTTGTTACATGCGAAGGAACTTGTTCCTATTGCTATTAAAAAAGCAAGTGAAGTTAAAGGATTTCCTGGTAGATGGAAAATGATAATTTCAAGATTAGAACAGATTCCATTGAAATTATCAGATTTATCAAGTCATCCATGTTTCTCAAAGAATGCTCTTTGCAAGGAACAAATGCAGGTTATGTCAAAGACATTAAAAGAAACAATTGATTTAGCTGATTTATGTTTGAAGGAGAAATATGAAGTTAAGCTTCAATGTGATTGGTGTCTTTACTAGTTTTTAAGCTCTTTGATGTAGTAGAAGAAATAGTTGGATCAGTGAGTTGTATATTGATTGGTTGGTATACTGACTGAAATAATGAAACTAGTTTTTATACTGAAATAATGAAACTAGTTTTTAAGCTCTTTGATTTCAGTTCATTTACTAGTTTTTAAGCTCTTTGATGTTGTACTGAAATAGTGAAACTAGTTTTTAATGAAACTGGTATACTGAAATAATGAAACTAGTTTTTAAGCTCTTTGATTTCAGTTCATTTACTAGTTTTTAAGCTCTTTGATGTTGTACTTTGTGAGGCATGTATAAAAAGAAATTAGACATTTAGCATCGCTTGTTTCAAACAAGCGATGCTAAATGTCTTTTTTTTATCAAGAAAACGACATTTAGCATCGTTGTTTTCAAACAACCGATGTTAAATGTCATTTTTGTTTATCAAAAATGACTTTTAGCATCGGTTATTTGGAACAACCGATGCTAAATGTCACTTTCAGGACATTTAGCATCGGTTGTTTCAAACACCCGATGCTAAATGTCATTTTTCAGGACATTTAGCATCGGTTATTTGGAACAACCGATGCTAAATGTCACTTTCAGGACATTTAGCATCGGTTGTTTCAAACACCCGATGCTAAATGTCATTTTTTCAGGACATTTAGCATCGGTTGTTTCAAATAACCGATGCTAAATGTCATTTTCAGACAGCAAAAACAGTGATGAAATGGACATTTAGCATCAGTTATTTGAACACCCGATGCTAAATGTGACATTTAGCGTCGGTTAAATAACCGATGCTAAATGTATGACATTTAGCATCAGGCGATTTAGCGTCGGGCGATAACCGACGCTAAATGTCCAATTTAACCGACGCTAAATGTCTTTTTTCCACTAGTGAATATAGAGTAAATTGAGTCAGTAATTTCAACAATTAATAATAATTGCTCTAGAAGGAACTCAAAAATATCTCTAAAAAATGCACATAATTGGAGTTTATCAGTGGTCTAAAAATTTCAAGAAGGGTCAAAAACCTTTCGAACAATGCTTCTCTGAACCTTCTGATGGTGATCATTTTGTTCAAAAGAGTGGTCCTGAAAACAAGGAACAATGTAACGCCCTCTTCTTAAACATCTAACAATGTTTTTAAATTCCTTGCGGGGAGTTGTATAGTGGCAGACCGCATGGCGTTGTGGCAAGAAAGACTACAGCTGGGAAGGCCGAGCCAGCCCCAAGGGACGCAAAAGAAGCTCGCGAAGCCAGGGAAGCTTGTTCAAGACCTCAGAGATCTACACCTATCCAAGCTTAACTCTGGGAATAATTCTAAGAGAAGTGCACCACGGGTTCAGGAAGTGACGGAAAGACTGCGGTATGCTTCACCTGGGGGCACGGTAGGCCTGCCCGTGATTCATCTAGGCAAGCCACCGTGCCAGTGCCAGGCGGGGAACCTCAAGCCAACATCAGTAGATATTACTGTAATTTACGACTGCGAATTAAGGGTTGTCAGAATAGTAAAGCCACCATCAAAAGTGCCACAAGGTCAATGGATGACACATGCAGCAGTGGAAGCGCCAGCACCGGTGATTGTCCCCAATTCTCGTTCCAAAAAGAAAAGGCAACAGAGGGCGAGGGCCTACCACAGAATGAAGGAGACCCTCTAGATGCTCACCTCGGCCAGAGAAGGGAACGCCCAAACCATTCTCGCAGCCACTGTGGCTACAGCTTTGGAACAGGCCTTCCCAAAACCGGTCGAGGAAACAGCTCCGAAACAGCCAAACCTCGACGCATCTAATCCTAGTGCACCCGTTTAGACAACGGAGGGACCCAACGCCATGATAGGAATGATGGATACCCCTAATAGCCCCAACCCACCTCAGTCGGCTAATATGCCTCACATTGAAGGGGCTATGACGGAGCAGGACCTGGCAGAGGACGACCTCCTGGGAGAAGATGAAGAGAACCCCTTTGGCCTTCCGAACTTTGACGGGGACTCCTTGACAGGGTCAATCCGGGACGATATCATGGACGAGGCCGATGGGGCGTATTATACTGACATAGAGATGGTAGGCCTTCTTCCACCAGAATTCTGGGGTAATAAAGATCAACCAAGAGCTCTTGAGGGAGATGTCTTTGCTGAGGGGGCCGAATGGGCTGCCTTGACAGAGCCCGAGGGAGTGATTACAGAGGGAATGTTTGAAAAACCCACAGCCGACATGACTAGACACTTGAAACCACTGTATATCAAAGCCCATTTGAATGAGAAGCTGTTTAATCGTGTTTTCGTCGATGGTGGTGTTGTACTGAATATCATGCCATTAGACACTATGAAAAAGTTGGGGAAGAACGCCGAGGACCTCATTGCAACCACCATGACCATGACTAGTTTCATGGTTGCCGATGTGACAGTTGGGAGCAAGATGACTTGCTCGGCCTTCTTTGTCATAGAAGGAAAGCCCTTGTATGCCGTGATTCTGGGGAGAGATTGGATTCACACCAGTGAATGCGTACCTTCCAGGCTACATCAGAAGTTAATGATATGGATAGGGGATCAAGTGGAGATAATAGAAGTAGATCCTAATCCATTTCCTGCTGAAGTAAAGATGTTCAAAGCTGTTTTCTATTCTCCCCATTTACACCCTATCTCCATCCCAGGGAATTATGAACAAGGTGGCGTTAAATCTTTGGACTGGACCAAAAGAGGTTTTGAATTCCAAATGTTGGCCGACCCACGGCCTAGCAACGAGGATAATGATTAATCTCCCAGCAGAAGTACAGAGCCTGCTGGATCGATTGCACCTGTTCCAAATTGAATCCAGCATTGAAGAGGCTATGTTTGGTGCGATAGACAAAGATCACAAACTTGACCAATACTCCTAGAAAGGAGATTCGGATGACCCCTTCGACAGGACGTTGGTCGAACCTCCTCACCTGGAGCCCATCCAAAGGAAGATTCCCACCTTTGAAGCGCAAGATCCTCTGTTGGAGGTGAACCTGAGGAGTGAAAAGAAGCCAAGGATAACAAAGGTCAGTGGTAAATTACAACCTCAACAGCAAGATCAGATGTTGGCGTTAATAAAGAGCTACCGTGACTGCTTTGTGTGGGATTACCATGACATGTCAGGCCTCGACAAAGCCTTGGTAGAGCATAGGTTACCCATCAAGGAAGGTTGCAAGCCTCATAAACTGCCACCAAGGAGGTTCAATCCACAACTGATGCCACAAATCAAAGACGAAGTGGAAAGACTGCTCAAATCAGGGTTCATAAGAACTGCAAGGTACGTAGAATGGTTGTCTAACATAGTTCCTGTGGTCGAGGCTGACACCCATAAGACTGCCTTCAGGTGCCCTGGTGCCCTAGGTATCTATGAGTGGCTGGTAATGCCTTTTGGTCTCAAAAACGCAGGTGCCACATACCAGAGGGCCATGAACACTATTTTTCAGGACCTCATCGGCAAAAGCATGGAAGTATACATCGATGACGTGGTGGTTAAGTCCAAGAGTTTCGAAGCCCACTTAGTGGAGCTTGAACAAGCTCTAAAACGGATGAGAGTTTATGATCTGAAAACGAACCCGGCTAAGTTTGCTTTTGGCGTGTCTGCAGGAAACTTTTTGGGCTTTTTGGTACACAACCAAGGCATTGAAGTAGACAAGAACAAAGCCCGAGCTATCCTTGAGGAAAGACCTCCCAGGAACAACAAGGAGCTGCAGAGCCTGCTAGGCAAAATCAACTTCCTGAGAAGATTTATCTCCAACTCGGCCGGAAAGATGAAAGCTTTCTCACCTTTCTTGAGGATAAATAATTCTGAGGAAATGATGTGGGGAGTGAGGCAATAGGAGGCTTTTGACCAGATCAAGGCTGCCTTAACTAACCCTCCTGTCCTAGTACCTCCGCAGCCTGGGAAACCTTTGAAGTTGTATTTTGCGGCCGAAGATCAAGCCATCGGCTGCCTATTAGCCCACGATGCTGATAATGGCGCCGAGCGTGCTATGTATTATCTCAACAGGATTCTCAACGACGCTGAGACTAGATATTCTCCTATTGAGAAGCTTTGTTTGTCTTTATTTAATGCTTGTGCTAAACTGGAATATTATTTATTACCGAAAGAGGTTCTAGTTGTGTGCAAAGTTGACATCATCAGGTATCTTCTTAATAGGCCCGTCTTGCAGGGAGGACTTGTCAAGTGGGCCATTAAGTTAAATGTGTTTTCCTTGACATACGTGCCATTGAGAGCTATTAAAGGGCAAGCCTTGGCTGACTTCTTGGCTCAGCACCCATGTGTAGAGATACACGATGCCTCGGCCGAATCCATTAACTATCTAGGCTTGAAGCCTTGGGTCCTCATGTTTGATGGCGCAAGTACCCAAACCAGGGCAGGCATCGGCGTAGTCATCACCAGACCCTATGGGCAGACATGGAGATTCATGTGCAGGATAAGAGACCAAGCCTCCAATAATCAGGCCGAATATGAAGCCTTGATCATGGGACTTGATATCCTGGCCGCCATGAAAGCGCAATATGTGGAAATCAAGGGGGAATCGCAACTGGTGATCAAACAGACCGATGGGGAATACAAGAGTTATAATACAAAACTCAAACAATTGCGAGCCTCAGCGCACAATTTGTTAAAATTGCTTGCCGATGCTGTCATCATGTATATCCCCAGAAACGAAAACCAAGAGGCAAACAATTTACCCCAACAAGACCCGGGTTATAAGGAATTAGTGGTCGAGGTATGGCAGCAAGATACCTCAATACAGG
Organism: Astragalus membranaceus; assembly: GCA_039519185.1. Classification (NCBI taxonomy): domain Eukaryota; kingdom Viridiplantae; phylum Streptophyta; class Magnoliopsida; order Fabales; family Fabaceae; genus Astragalus; species Astragalus membranaceus. Next base: position 112,875,959 of record CM076849.1, on the reverse strand, counting down.
TCGAGGAGGACCCTGCCGATGCTTGGATTGGAGCATTGACGGAATACCTCCGCAATCCAACGGCTGACACTGATTTCAAGATTAAGCAAAGGGCGTTGAAGTACACCGTCATAGGGAATGACCTGTATAAAAGAAGTGCCAATGGGGTATTTTTACGATGTCTCATGAAAAAGGATGCGTATATGGTGAGGGCACAAACCCATGTAGGGATTTGTGGTGCACACAGGTCTAGCCCCATCATGAAACTGCTAATATACAGACACGGATACTATTGGCCGACGATCACAGTCGATTGCTTCTAGTTTGCAAAAGGATTTGAGGCTTGCCAGATGCATGGACCAATCCAGAGAGTGCCTGCGGATGAGTTCCATCCCATTGTTAAACCTTGTCCATTCAGAGGGTGGGCCATGGATCTGACTGGAAAAATATACCCTCCGAGCTTAAAGGGCCATAACTTTATTATTGTGGCCACCGATTACTTCACTAAGTGGGTAGAAGCTGCGCCTCTAGCGAATGGCAATCAGGCTGCGGTGATCAGGTTCATAGAAAACTAGATCATATACAGATTTGACATTCCTGAAACCTTCACGGCCGATCAAGGCACGATGTTCACCGGGGAACAAGTGGTGGCATTTGCCCAAGAATACGGAATCAAAATGAGACACTCGTCTCCCTATTATGCTCAAGCTAACGGACAGGCAGAGGCTACTAATGAAATCATCATTGAGCTCATCAAGAAGAACATAGAGGATAAGCCTCGGCGGTGGCACGAGACCCTAAATGAGGCCTTATGGGCAATGAGGAACTCCAAGTCTACAACCACTGGGGTGGCTCCCTATCGTCTAGTGTATGGGCAGGATGCCGTACTACCATTAGAGATCAGCGTGGCATCATTGAGGGTGGCTCGGTAGCATGCCCTCAGTATGGATGAATATCAACAAGCCTTGTTAATGGAATTGGACTCGTTGGACGACGACAGGCTGGCAGCCCTCAGCAAGATTGAGATGAACAAGGCTAAAATGGCCCGAGCCTACAACAAACACGTCAAGCCTAAGAAGTTTGTTGAGGGAAATCTAGTATAGAAAGTTATTCTTCCGCTTGGGAGGAAAGACCTCCAGCTGGGCAAGTGGTCCCCAAATTGGGACGGGCCCTACATCGTAAGTGAAGTATACGATGGTGGCGCATATCGTTTAATTAAGTTCGATGGCGAATAGTTCGAAACAAAAATAAATGGCAAATATCTCAAGGCGTATTATCCTACTCTATGGGAGAATATGACAAGGAAAGAGAATTAGCGGGTACGAAAGAAATATTTGTCTTGGTGGCCTGCCACACACCGGCAGACTGGTGATAAGAATTTATCGAATTTGCCGTCAGAAAAAGTGCAGATACTACCTCACCTACCCCTTTCAAGGGAACATCACAATCTCCACTGCGACAGCGGCAATTTTGCCCGCTATGACCTCAACCATTACCGCAGAGACAATCTCATCTGCTATAACTTCATCAATCTCGTCTGCGTTGGGTTTACTCGCCATAGACTCACCATCCTCAGTAGCAGCAGCCTCCCCCAATATCTCCAAACCCTCGGAGGGAGACTCCATCGACGAGCACATTCTTGATACTGTCGCCCCGACTTCACCCACAACGTCGTCCCTAAGGTATGTAATTTCCTCAGCAGCATGGGCGTTGTAGGGAGGTGTAGGGTCAAGGAAAAGTGATGGCTCATCAACTATGATTTCAGCAGGGGCGTCAACATCTTCTTGGTCTGCACGGGTGAGGGCTTGCTCATAAGATGACCTCAGGGCTCCCCATCCCTCGACGGCCTGGCGTAGAGCAACACGACTTTTGTCCTGGTCCGCCTCTAGGCCAGGTTGCTAGGGAAGGAGTTTTGCAAGGGAAGGATCTAATGCGAAACTACGGCGGAATAATTGTACGATGTCAGAAGAAATGGCAAAAAGCATAGCTGTGGCTGCGGAATGCTGAGGAGTGAGGGAAGCCAATTCAGCCTGAAGAGAAACGATCTGAGCTTCAATGGCTCTGATTCTACAAGTAATTCTCTCCTGCTCGGCTAGAGTCTCTTGCTTAGCCTGGCTAAGGGAAACGAAGGCTGCCTTGTAACCATGTTTCTCGTCCCGAAGAGAATCCAGCCGGTGTAAGGAAGCCACTGACCGATCCTGAGTAGCTTTGGCTCGACCATAAAGACTCGAAATGTCCCCAAGTTGCAAAGATATCTCTTTAAGAGCACCCTTTTTAATGATGGGAACCTCAGGAAAATTGGAAACACGAAATAGTGTTCCTCGAAGGGCCGCCACGTGGTCTGGATCAGTAGGGATCTCTCAAGCCAAGGCTGCCTCCACCTGAGTAAGGGACCGATTATGGAGCATCAAGGTTCAGAAAATAACGCTGCAATTCCTCATCGGTGATTGCTGGCAAAGAGAGGTCGTCGGCCTGGGCATCAAGGGGGTCGGCCTCCGCAAAAGTAAGAGGATCGGCCACCGTAGTGTGGCCCGCCGTTTCCTGCATAAAGGAGAAACAAATAATGAGGAAGGAGGACGGTTACGCCGAAAATGTCGAGCAGCCTAAGAATGATTTCTTACAAAATTGGGAGTTGAATTGTCGAAGGGTGGAGCTTGAGAAAATTGGGGTGATTCAGTTGGAGCGTGAAGCCTCTGCGGAGTTATCAAAAGAAAAGTTCAATAAGGAGAGAATAGAATAAACGGTGAAAACGCCCTCGTCGTGCTAAGAAAAGAACTTACCCTTAACCGTTTGAGAGGTGGAGGTGGTCCCTCGGTGACCAGAGCGGCTGAAGGAGGCAAGTGAAATAGTTCTCACGTTCGTTTTCGTTGGAGGATAGGGACATTATCATCTTCATCATCATCGTCGTCATCTAAAACAACTGGAGTAGGAGGTTGAGCTGCACAAAGGCATAAGCCAATAAGCTCGCGCTAAACAACGGAAGTAAATAAACCAAGGTCAGAGACTTACCAGTGGCAATAGAGGGTCGGCCAGTGGATTTCAGACGAGGGGAAGAATGTGAAGGAGGATCGGAAATTAGTTGCTGCTTCTTCTTCCTCGCTTCTATCGCCATATTCATTGAATCGACAGCCAAGTGAGGTGGTGGACTCACTCGAGTAGCCATCGAGGTAGGTCGAACAGGAAGCCCCTCGGTAGATCCCAAGTAGTTCTGAAGGTATTCAATATTGGAGCGAGGAAATACGTGCGCCCGTACCTACGACCACTAGGAAATGTGGCTGCTGGTTTCGCCGATTCTTTTGCGATAGACACCCCAAGAAAAGGAGAGGAAATGTGCACTCTGATCTGCAATGAGTCTAATGAGGTCGGAAGGGAAGATCTTCGCACGGCGACGCCCCAAAGCCATGGAGTCGTAGGGGATAGGCACATGTTGAGCTACACCGAACTGTCGAGCTACAAAGTTTGGGTGATAAGGTTCGATGGTGAGGGGGTTGGTATTTGAAGAAAGTCTGGCCCCAGCGACCAAATCACGGGCCACAAGCACACGACTCCAAATCACGGGTATTTGAAGAAAGTCTGGCCCCAGCGACGAAAATCCACTGAGGACCAATGCCGGCTGTTAAGACTGGACACCAACAGAAATCTTCGAAAGGGTCAAGTTCCTGAAATATGCGAAGCACCTCTGCGTGCTCCACCGGTAGAACGGGGGTGGCAGCGAGGGTGCCTCTGAGAAGCTCGGCGGCCTCCGTGAAGGCAAAGTTGGGAAAGTAAAGTTGAGCCCAGAGCTGTAGAAACCAGATAGGACCCTCGGCCTTAGAGTAAGAGCCTTTGTCCTTAACCTGTATAACAAAGCTATCCAGGCCTTTGTAAAGAAGGGTGAGGAAGAAAGAACCCCAGGCGTACTTCTTGCCTGTTTGCAGCAATTGGACAAACACGGAGAGTTCCTTAAGAACACCAAAATATTTGGTGCTGAAGAAGAATTTGTTGAAAAAATACATCAGGAGGGCATGGTGTTCTCCATCGGTAACAGGCCCCACAGACCCGGCATTTTTAGACAGAAGGTTTGAGAAGGAAGAAGCAAAGATAAAAGGGGGGTCTTCGCCCATAAATTCAGGATTGGCATGAACCTCTAGGCCACCAGCAGGGAGTCCCAGATTGGCAGCCACATCCAATAGAGTGGGGGTCAGGATGCCCCAAGGGAAAACGAAGGTGTTGATGGTGGTCGACCAAAAGGACTTCAACGAAAACAAGAGGTTGGCAACGTGGGAAACCTCTTGAGTTGACACCATGATCATGTCATAGATTTCCCACTCCTTCTAAGAAGAACCTTTGTGCGTAGCCAAGCAGTTTACCCAAGCGTTGTAGTCGGCATTACCCTTCAGCCACCCCCTGAGATCGACGAACTTCGCCTCAGCGTTGTACCAAGCAAACTTAAGAGGGAGGTCGATCGCAGGAACTAAACCTTTGTTGAAAGAGCGTGAAGTCAAGATCAGCGCTGGTAGCGGTGGGCTGTAGAACTGAAAGGGGACCAATGGAGGCAAAAATAGAGGGAACAGTGCTCTAGGAAGAAGAACCCATGGATGATCAAAGGAGAAAATCGCAAGGAAGACAAAGGGGTTTTGTTGGGAAAAACAGAAATGAAAGCATAGGCATCATTGCTATTTATAGGCTTGGGCTACAACCATCGTGTCATTGCGAACCATCGAGCAATTGCTTCGATTAGCGCGAAGCGCCAAGTGTCACAAAACGGCAGGATAGTCACTTCAAAATGGTCACATTAAGTCATCTCAAAGGGTTCTTTTTGCACTATCAGTCACGTCCTCGCGGCCACATGACAGCCCAAAAATGGGGCAATTGTTAACACCCAAAAATAATTAGGTCGTAGGCCGAGGACTGAATGAAGAAGGCAGTGGAGCTAGAGTATTGAGGCAGGTCACTTGACAAGGATTTTAAGAGATAACTGCCTGAGAAAATGATCAAGGGAAGCCCTCGAGGCATATCACTAGACAATTCCCCGAGGAAGAGGTTAGCCTGAGGAGCAATGAGCGAGACTGAGGGAGAGTACAACCTCATCCCATAGAGTGCCACGGCCAGCGTAGGCTCGGGTGCCTGAGTTACTGTCTGAGGGCGAAGGTTAGCTGAGTGAACCAAGTGGCAGAGGTAAGGCGGTTTTACTTGGAAGGCACGTAAGAGACATGCACAAAGATGGAACATGGGAGCAGTTGCAGATCGAGCGAAGGAGCGAAGTCTTGAAGAGCGGAGTGAGGGAGTTCACCCCAGTAACCGTGCTAGTGAGATCGTGGGTGGTTACTCCGCCTCCTTAGGGTTTAGGAACAATCATAGTCGTTGATCTTAGACTGATCCAACGGTAGGCAAATGTTGGCTGTGTTAGTGGCCGACGAGGGCCTGTGTATATAAATAGGAGAGCAATTGTATAGAAAAGACACATGTAACGCCCCAAATATTTAATTAAATTAATTAATTAAATATTTAGGTATTCAATTATTTATTTTATTTATTTTAGTTAGTGTAATTATATTAACGACGGATTGAGAGGTGTGTAATTGGGTTTTAGGTGATGGCGTTAGTGATCGGGCTTAAGCTGAGGAAAGCCCGTGATCCAAGCCCGCTTGCTAGGCGCATAGGAGAAGCGCCTAGGCTAGGGTTTAGTGCGATTGCGAATTGTTGAGAAAGAAAGAGAGAGGAAAGTTGCGAAATAGAGAGAAGAGAAGAGAGAAGGGTGTACGGCGCGAATCCCAAGGGAGGAGAAGAAGAGGAGTTCGCATAGTCCAAGGGAGCAGAGAGGTGCTGTGTTGCTGAGGTTCTGTTGGTGACTTTCTCAAGGGAAGTGGTGCGCTCCTACTATAAGGTAAGGGTGAGACCTCTCTTTCACAATAATGGTGGGTATGATTGTAACACCCCAAAATAATTTAATTAATTATTTAATTAAGTTATTTAAGTGTTGCATTATTATTGTTATATTAACTTATAAGGTAAATTGATGTTGTTGCGCTCCTACTATCGTAAGTGTTGCGCTCCTACTATAAGGTAAGGGTGAGACCTCTCTTTCACAATATTGTTTTATTTAAGTTGAAGGGAGTGGTGATGGTAATTCCGGGGTGGTAAGATTGGCCCAAGCCCAAGCCCATTGACTTAGGCCTAGGCGCATGTAGCCAGGGTTTGAGACAAGTGTCTCATTGGCGCAAAAAGAAAGAAAGAATTCGAAGAAAAGAGAGAAGAGAGAAGGAAAGAAACTTGCGAAGAGGAGAGTGAGAGAGGAGAGGCGCGGCGGTGCTAGGGCAAGGGAGGGGGTTTCGCGTGGAGCCTAAGGGAAAGAGGAGAGCTTGGATTGTTGGTGATCTTGGTGAATTGGTAGGGGCTTTGCGAATTCTTCAATTACCAAAGGTTAGGGGGCTCTCTCTTACATTCATAATAGCCTATAGGATTAGTACTCATATGAGTTAGGATTTAAGATGTTTAATGGATTGATTTGATGTGTTGTTGTTGGTGTTCATATTATGTTGAAATTTAAATTGTTGAATCTATGGTGTTGATGATGAACCTATGTTGTTTGGTGTGGAATCCATGATTGATTTGTATTGAGATGTATATAATATTAATTATGCATGTTAGGTGTTTGTTGTATTGATTCAATAAAATTGAGAATGAGAATATGATGATTGTTAGGTGCTTGTTGCATTGCATGAATAATTTGGTGTTTGAAGTGTGTCAAAGGCGTTGTTGTGTGATATTGTTGGTGAGTGCCTACGGGCCTAGGCGTGTTGTGCGTGTATGTGCTAGTCATGGGCGCCAAAAAGTGGCTGCCCATGCGTGTTGTGTGTCCGTGTTGTCGGTTAGGCGTGTGGCATGATGCTTGATTTTGTACGTGTGTGTGTGTGCTAGGTAGGTGGGCGCCAAAACGTGGCTGCCCATAGGCATGTATGTTGCTGTCACTGTTTTTAAAATGATGCTGTTGCTGTTTTTGTTTTAGAATGTTGCTGTCACTGTTTTTCAAATGATGCTGTCACTGTTTTTAAAATGATGCTGTTGCTGTTTTCGTTTTAGAATGTTGCTGTCACTGTTTTTAAAATGATGCTGTTGCTGTTTTAAAATGTTGCTGTCACTGTTTTAAAAGGTTGCTGTTGCTGTTTTTGTTTTAAGATGTTGTCGTCACTGTTTTTAAAATAGTGCTGTTGCTGTATTTTCCATGGTGCTTTTGTTGTATTTTCAACTATGCTGTTGCTGTTTTTCTAAGATAAATGTAGCTGTTTTTCTAAGATAAATGTTGTTGCTTTTCTAAGATAAATGTTGCTGTTTTTCTAAGATAAATGTTGCTGTTTTTCTAAGATAAATGTTGCTGTTTTTCCAAACTAATGTTGCTGTTTTTCTAAACTTTATGTTGCTGTTTTCATAAATTAATGTTGCTGTTTTCTAAAGTTGTTGTATTATCAATGTTGCTGTTTGCTGTTTATATTTGGTGTTGTTTTAGTCCTTTGGTGCTGTTTTGGTCCTCATGGTGTAGTTTTAGTCCCTTGTGACAATTTAGTCTGTATAATTAGTTGGTTATTGGCGTAACTGGTGTGCTGGCCTTAGGACAATTAATTGGAGATGTAATGATGGTGATATAAATAAAATGGTGTGAATAATTATTGGTGAGCTGATTAACTATTGGTGAGTGGGGTCTATGACCTTCGTTGGTGTTGGTGAAGTTAATAAAAAATTATTAGTGAGCTGATTAACTTTTGGTGAGCATGCTACTGCATAATTATGGTGATTTTGGTGTGTATGGTGCATGGTTCATGGCGTCGCATAATCATGTGCATTATTGGTGAGCAGAAGACTTCGGTCTTAGTGGTGAGCAGAAGACTTCGGTCTTATTGGTGATGTGCCCTCAAGGCAAATTATTGGTGATGATGGATCCACATGCATATGCCCTAGAAGTTGGGTTGCATTGCATGCATTATTCATACTTTCGGTGTTGTTTTCTGATTGATGTAAAGTAACGGTGTATGTTGTTATTGCTGTGGTTTGGTGTTGTTAGTTGCCTTTCCAATATGATGTTGATCTTATTTGTTATTATTTATGTAAAGAGACTCACCCTACTGCTTTTATGTTGCTTCTCATGTCGGCAACGTGCAGGTGATAGCGAGTGAAGGTGATCTAGTACCTTCTTTCTAGTTGGTCGAGTCGGCTCTGATACGTAGCACCGGGGGGGCGTTTTAGCTTACCGTTTTATTTAATTGATGTTATTAAACTATTTACTTGGTGATGTAACCTAATGTATTGAGATTTGGTGTTCTCCGCTGCGATTTTTTTATACTTATGTCGACGTAAGCTAAACCGAATATTATGTTGACTGTGGTGCTATGTATTATGCACTTTATGACTTTATAAATTAATTTTGGAGATATCATACGTTGTTGTTTGTTTAAATGTGGCACCCTCATGCGGCTGCACCGATTTTAAATTAATTAAATAGTAGTTATTAGAAGGGGGTGTTACATTAGTGGTATCAGAGCAGTTCGGTCTGTCCGACCAAGTTGTTGAGTCTTTAGTTTTGTAACCCTCGAGTCTTGTTGCTCGTTCTGATTTGACCTTGTTTCAGTGAATAGTTGAGATGGCCGGAAGAAACGATGCGGCTCTTGCTGCTGCTCTGCAAGCAATGGCTCAGGTTGTGGGAAATCAGCAGGCTGCTGCTGATGCTGGTGCTCGTAATTTGGCCACTTTCCAAAGGGAGAATCCGCCCACTTTTAAGGGTCGGTATGATCCTGATGGAGCTCTGGCATTGTTAAAGGAGATTGAAAGAATTTTCCGAGTTATGGATTGCACGCCTGCTCAGAAGGTGAGGTATGGTACTCGCATGTTAGCTGGAGAAGCCGATGATTGGTGGCTTGAGGCTCTACAGAGGTTGGAAGCTGCTGGTGAAGAGATCACATGGGATGTTTTCAAGAGAGAGTTTACGAGGAAGTATTACCCAGAAGATGTGAGAGGAAAGAAGGAAATTGAATTTCTGGAATTGAAGCAGGGAAACAAGTCTGTGGCCGAGTATGCGGCAAAATTTGTGGAATTGGCTAAGTTCTACCCTCATTATAATAATGATGCTAATTCTGAATTTTCGAAATGTATCAAGTTTGAAAATGGTCTGAGGCATGACATCAAGAAGGCAATTGGTTACCAAAAGATTCGGGTGTTTGCTGATTTGGTTGACAGCTGTAGGATTTTTGAAGAGGATAGCAATGCTTCCTATAAGATTGTGATAGAGAAGAGAGGTCTTCAGTATCGTGAGAAGCCCTATGATGTTTCTGGTGGTGGGGGTAAGTGGAAAGCGGGTTCAGGCAAGAAGCCAAGTGGGGGAGATGCCCCTGCGAACATTGTGTGCTACAAGTGTAGTAAGCCCGGTCATAAGAGTTTTGATTGCCCGGTTAACAAGTGTTTCAAGTGTGGTAAAGAAGGTCATATAGCTGCTAATTGTGAGAAGAAGGATGTTGTTTGCTACAACTGTGGAGAAGTGGGACATATTAGTACCAAGTGTTCCAAGCCAAAGAAGGAGAGGGTTAGTGGGAAGGTGTTTGCCCTTGCGGGGTCTGAGGCGGCTAATGAGATCAGAGGTACGTGTTTCATTAAGGGCACTCCGCTAGAATCTGTTATTGATACTGATGCTACCCGTTATTTTATTGAGGTTAAATGTCGTGAGCGTTTAGGTCTTGTATTGTCTGCTAAGACTGGTCTTGTGTTGCCTGGTGTGTCCTCTGTGTCCCTTGTCGATCTTCGACAGAGACTTTGTTATGAATTTTTGTTGTTTGCCGTTGGGTGGGTTAATTGTAATCTTGGGTATGAACTGGCTAGAGCATAACCATGATCATATTAATTGTCGTAGCCAGTCGGTGAGTTTTGGGAGGTGTTGAGTCTGGCCCGCTGCCGACCTAACACGAGATAAGTAGGATTAGACCTTGAGTTTGGGGAGTAACCCGTAAGAGTTGGAATTTAATTGAGTAAAACCATGGTAATCATCGTTGAGAGTATAGTATTCCAGTATCGGATAGATGGTGTTTCAGTAGTCGAGTAGGACTTTGATAACCCACAGATTAGAACATCTAATTAGGAGTAAGTATGTAGAGAAGGGTGTTTAGTCTGCTGCTATGTATGTGATAGATTATAGACGAGGACGGTTAGAGATGACAAGGAGATTTGGTATTGGTTTCGTGAGTTTGACGTAAATTTTCGAGGACGAAAATTTTCTAAGTGGGGGAGAGTTGTAACACCCCAAAATAATTTAATTAATTATTTAATTAAGTTATTTAAGTGTTGCATTATTATTGTTATATTAACTTATTAATATGTTGTTTTTATTTAAATTGAAAGGAGTGGTGATGGTAATTCCGGGGTGGTAAGATTGGCCCAAGCCCATTGACTTAGGCCTAGGCGCATGTAGCAAGGGTTTGAGACAAGTGTCTCATTGGCGCAAAAAGAAAGAAAGAATTCGAAGAAAAGAGAGAAGAGAGAAGGAAAGAAACTTGCGATGAGGAGAGTGAGAGAGGAGAGGCGCGGCGGTGCTAGGGCAAGGGAGGGGGTTTCGCGTGGAGCCTAAGGGAAAGAGGAGAGCTTGGATTGTTGGTGATCTTGGTGAATTGCTAGGGGCTTTGCGAATTCTTCAATTACCAAAGGTTAGGGGGCTCTCTCTTACATTCATAATAGCCTATAGGATTAGTACTCATATGAGTTAGGATTTAAGATGTTTAATGGATTGATTTGATGTGTTGTTGTTGGTGTTTATATTATGTTGAAATTTAAATTGTTGAATCTTTGGTGTTGATGATGAACCTATGTTGTTTGGTGTGGAATCCATGATTGATTTGTATTGAGATGTATATAATATTGATTATGCATGTTAGGTATCTGTTGTATTGATTCAATAAAATTGAGAATGAGAATATGATGATTGTTAGGTGCTTGTTGCATTGCATGAATAATTTGGTGTTTGAAGTGTGTCAAAGGTGTTGTTGTGTGATGTTGTTGGTGAGTGCCTACGGGCCTAGGCGTGTTGTGCGTGTATGTGCTAGTCATGGGCGCCAAAAAGTGGCTGCCCATGCGTGTTGTGTGTCCGTGTTGTCGGTTAGGCGTGTGGCATGATGTTTGATTTTGTCCTTGTTTTTGAAATGATGCTGTTGCTGTTTTCGTTTTAGAATGTTGCTGTCACTGTTTTTAAAATGATGCCGTTGCTGTTTTAAAATGTTGCTGTCACTGTTTTAAAAGGTTGCTGTTGCTGTTTTTGTTTTAAGATGTTGCCGTCACTGTTTTTAAAATAGTGCTGTTGCTGTATTTTCCATGGTGCTGTTGCTGTATTTTCAACTATGCTGTTGCTGTTTTTCTAAGATAAATGTTGCTGTTTTTCTAAAATAAATGTTGCTGTTTTTCTAAGATAAATGTTGCTGTTTTTCTAAGATAAATGTTGTTGTTTTTCCAAACTAATGTTGCTGTTTTTCTAAACTTTATGTTGCTGTTTTCATAAATTAATGTTGCTGTTTTCTAAAGTTGCTGTATTATCAATGTTGTTGTTTGCTGTTTATATTTGGTGCTGTTTTAGTCCTTTGGTGCTCTTTTGGTCCTCATGGTGTAGTTTTAGTCCCTTGTGACAATTTAGTCCGTATAATTAGTTTGTTATTGGCGTAACTGGTGTGCTGGCCTTAGGACAATTAATTGGAGATGTAATGATGGTGATATAAATAAAATGGTGTGAATAATTATTGGTGAGCTGATTAACTGTTGGTGAGTGGGGTCTATGACCTTCGTTGGTGTTGGTGAAGTTAATAAAAAATTATTGGTGAGCTGATTAACTATTGGTGAGCATGCTACTGCATAATTATGGTGATTTTGGTGTGTATGGTGCATGGTTCATGGCGTCGCATAATCATGTGCATTATTGGTGAGCAGAAGACTTCGGTCTTATTGGTGATGTGCCCTCAAGGCAAATTATTGGTGATGATGGATCCACATGCATATGCCCTAGAAGTTGGGTTGCATTGCATGCATTATTCATACTTTCGGTGTTGTTTTCTGATTGATGTAAAGTAACGGTGTATGTTGTTATTGCTGTGGTTTGGTGTTGTTAGTTGCCTTTCCAATATGATGTTGATCTTATTTGTTATTATTTATGTAAAGAGACTCACCCTACTGCTTTTATGTTGCTTCTCATGTCGGCAACGTGCAGGTGATAGCGAGTGAAGGTGATCTAGTACCTTCTTTCTAGTTGGTCGAGTCGGCTCTGATACGTAGCACCCGGGGGCGTTTTAGCATACCGTTTTATTTAATTGATGTTATTAAACTATTTACTTGGTGTTGTAACCTAATGTATTGAGATTTGGTGTTCTCCGCTGCGATGTTTTTATACTTATGTCGACGTAAGCTAAACCGAATATTATGTTGACTGTGGTGCTATGTATTATGCACTTTATGACTTTATAAATTAATTTTGGAGATATCATACGTTGTTGTTTGTTTAAATGTGGCACCCTCTTGCGGCAGCACTGAAAGGTTTTTGGAAACTCTGATTTTAAATTAATTAAATAGTAGTTATTAGAAGGGGGTGTTACAATGATGGGTATTAGGGTGGGGGCTTAGACCTATGTTGCCATGATCTTGCTTGATTTGTTTGAATTGGTTGTTGATTGATGAATTAATTTGATTACGGTGGTATGAATTGCATATGTGTGTTATTGATGATTTGGTGTGTGCTGTTTTTGGCGCCCTGTGCATGGGCGCCGTGGCCAATTGTGTTGCGTTTTGCTGTCTTGTGCGTGTTCTGTTTTAGACGCCCTGTGCATGGGCGCCGTGTCTATGTGTGTTGCGTTTGGTGTTTGTGTCGCAGGAAATGGCGCCCATGTGCCTGGGCGCCGTGCCTGTCCATGTTGCCTGGTGTTCCTGTTGCTGTTCTTGGCGCCCAGTGCCTGGGCGCCGTGTCTGGGTGTGTTCTGTGTGCCAGCGTGCTGTGCGTTGTGTTCCTGTGATTGGCGCCCTGGGTGTGGGCGCCGGGTGCCAAGTTGTTGCAATTCTGTTTTTGGCGCCCAGTGCATGGGCGCCGTGTGCCAGGGTGTGTGGGTGTGTGGTTGTGCGTGGGTGTGTGTGTTGCTGTGTCTTGGCGCAGAGGCGCCTTGGCGCCCTGTGCCTGGGCGCCAAATCCTGTGTCTGTGTTGTGTGTTGCGTGCTGTCTTGGCGTAGGGGCGCCATGGGCGCCATGTCTAGGTGTGTTTCCTGCGCCATGTTGTGCGTCTGTCATGTTCTGGGTTGTCTGGGAGCCAAGTCCTGCAGTGTTGCTTGTTGTGTTGCTGGCTTGTTGCTAGGCGCCCTGCTCCTGGGCGCCAAAGTCATCTGTGTTGCATTGGTTGCCAGGCGCCCTGCTCCTGGGAGCCAAGTCCAGTGTTGTTGCCTGTTGCTGGGCGCCCTGCTCCTGGGCGCCAGTTTGCTGTGTTGCGTTTTCCTGCTAGGCGCCCAGTGCCTGGGCGCCATTTTCAGGATGTTCCTCAATTTTTCCCCGGTTTTGTTTTTGACATATCTTTTGACTCGGGTGTCCATTTTAAGTGTTTCGAAGTGCGTTGTGAAGCTTATTCAGTTTCCTGCCGGTATATTCTACTTTAAGGTAAAAATAATTATTTTTCTGATAGTTTCTGGGCGCCTCAAGTGGCTGTCCCCGGTGGTCGTTTGTTGTTGCCGTTGTAAAACTATTTCGGTGTTTAAAACCCTTTTTTGGTGTCCCTTTTTGGTGTCGTCAACTGGAGTAAAACCTTTTTGTGTAATTTGTAATCTTAGTGTCCCGGTGTCAATAATGATGTGTTGATGGTTTTGACGACAATGCCCCTAGTGGCTATTATTTTGATTGACGATGGTATTTGATGATGAATAAAAGTTGCGGTCTTATAAGTTACGATGATGCCATAAAGGCTATTAACGATGATGATATTAATGATGGTGAATGTTAGTGGTAATGAATGTATGACGATAACCTGATGGGTGATGTGCCTTTTATTGGCAAATCGGTAAGTGATGGATCACTAAGTGGATTGTGATTGTATGTGACTGTCTCCGGTGCATATCATGGTGCTTCATACATCTCATGTGCATAAACAAGTGACGATGACGCCATAAAGGCTATTTAGGGACGATGATGCCATAAAGGCTATTTAGTGACGATGATGATAGGTACCACATGCATACGCCCATTGTGGTGGGTTGCACTTCATACATGTTCACGACATTGTGATGACATGCAGTGATGACTGGTTTGATGTTGCGATGTGGTTTATATAGCGTTGTAGTTCTGGCATAATACTTATCATATGCACTATTATATTGTTAGATGAACTCACCCTTTCTGTTTGAATGTTACCCCTATGCGGTAACGTGCAGGTGATCTCGAGTGAAGGCTTAGGTACCTTCGCTAGCTGAGTCTGGTCGTCTGCTCTGATACGTAGCACTCACTGGGGAGGGAATGAACCTTAATTTTTATGATTATTTGACTATTGTGATTGATGTTTTTATGACTTTCCGCTGCGTAGATGCTAAGTTTTTACTATGTTGATTGAATTGAGCGTTTTGAGCTCACCCCAGTTGTGATGTGCTATGTATCGCATGGTTATTGATGATGAACTATTTTATATTGATGCATGATGTAGTGTGATTTATGTGTGACATCCCGTGTGGTGAAAAATGATTTTTTAAAAAGAAAAAAAAAAGGAGAAACTCTGATTTTAGTAAATATATTTCCGGGTAGAAAAGGGGTGTTACAACACACATCAATCAACCAAAACACTACAAGAAAATCGACGATTTCGGACGGCAATTTTCGTCGCAAATGCAGCGATTTTCGTCGGAAATTGACATTTCCGACGAACTTTCCGAGGGTCAAAAAGGCGTCGCAAATTCTCGTCGCAAATCGTTTCCGACGGATTTTTTCGTCGCAAATTTCTCCATCGCAAAGTCGTCGGAAACCCGTCGCAAATATCCGTGGCAAAGTCGTCGCAAACACTGACACATTTTCGTCGGAAATTTTTAAAAAAAAATTAAAAAAAAAATAAATCCAATAGTCGTCCTTATACCCTCACTAAACCAAACTTCTATTGCAATTCCTTCTCTTATACACTAGTAATTATCACAACAAATTATGTTATTACAGTTTATGGAATTATCATAAACCATTTTGATAACCTCATTTCAACACTTACACTAGTGCTTATATCATAAGATAAGCCCAAGTAAACTCTTTTAAAGCATAAGACAGTTGGACAGCTTAAGAAACAGGCACATTCTTAACAAAATAGCAAAAGAGAGATTTAACTACATAGGAAACAAATAGTTTAACATAATATTCAAAAGATAGGAAAATTACAAAGAAAACAAAAAATCAGCATATTGTTGCATCATCCATTGTGTATGAGGTTTCATGACAAGAAAAGGTCATCAATAGGCAGCTCCAAGTCATCCTTGGTGCTCCCATTATCAGTAAGCAGGCTCACCTATAAAATAACATCATTCAAATAAAGATTTAGAAAATAAAAGCAACATCTACTTCATTGAAAAAAAATAAATCTGAACAGAATTAAAAGGTGGAAGAATAAAGATAGAATTTCCATAACTATCTACTCCATTCTCCTCTTATTCACTCTCTAATACATTATGAAGATTAGGGGGAAAATGGTCATGTTATGAAAGGTTAGAATTTCTAACAATTTGATAGAGAAGGTGGTGCAAGCACTTTGGTAAGCACCTTAGTAGTCTGTGTTTATGATTTTCAAGAAGGTGTTGGTTGAACAAAGACATAGGGAAATACTAGTTGCATACTTGCATTATACCTTTCAGGAAAAATTTGAATTGTTTGTCAACTTCTTATAGTGAAGTAGAATGCTAGCAGAGTGATGATGGCTTTGGTAACACACAACAGTCAACAAAGATTAGAGAAAAAAACCAACGATTTAATTCCAAAATAACAGATTTAGGTTCAATGTGAGTTAGGAGGAGAGTAGGTTGATGTCTAGGTTTAACTATGCCTGATTTGGATCGAGTTTGCATAGGGTGAGTGTTGATTGGGGGAGGAGAGGCTGAAGATAGTTCAATTGTCGTGCTGGCAGTGGCCATGGAGTGAGGATGTGAGGTGCTGACTGATGGTGAGGGACCAGGAACAGGGTCACGTTGGTTAACTGAAGTAGGTGCAGTGTTTGGTGATGAAGGTGAGCTAGGAGGGGCATTGGGAGTGGGTGTGGCAAGTTGGTGAGGGATGTTTGGGTTTGGAATGGTTGCTGTGGAAAAGTTAGTGTTTGTAGGGCTGATAGGTGAGGGATTAGTGGAGGATTCAAAGAGTTGTTTGTAAGGGAATTTAACCTCATTAAAGAGCACATCCTTACAAAGTCAGATTGATTATGGGTTGTTCTAGATTGCACATCTTCCTTGAAATTATTTCTTCTTATCTCAACAGCTCCATCGTCCTTTCTAATTCTATACTCAGCTTTTCGAATGTCCTGAATTTGTTGATTTCGGGCTCCAAATCTATATGTGTTAAGATTCCTATTACCTGGGCCTCGGCGGTCCTCTTCTCTTGAGTACTTAGGCAAGTTCACCCATAGTTTATAATCCCCAATAAGAATATTGTCCAACTGTCTTTGAAGTCTTAAGCTGTCGAACACTTCTTTGAAACAGGCACATTCTTAACAAAATAGCAAAAGAGAGATTTAACTACACAGGCATTAGATGAATAATAGAAACAAGTAGGCAAAAACATAGCCAACACGAGACTTTGAATTCATATTTACCTTCAGTTCAGCGAGTATCTCATCCGTGCTTCTCCCAGATGCACATATGAGAAATACAAACCCAGACTTTTGCATATATCGAGCATTCCATTTGGATAGTTCCTACAAAATTCAAAAAACCACACATGAGTAATAATAAGACAAATAGTGAATCATGTTGCAGGTCCAGCTAATGAAGGATGCAAAAATGAAACCATATGATACTTTGTAAGAGAAATTATAACTCTACAGAACAAAAGTGTTTTTCAATTCAACACACTTACACAAATTATCTTAAAGTATTTTGATAGCAGAGTCAGAGTGTAACACCCCGTTAATTTCTAACTTGTAAAAACTACCAAAGCGCACTACTGGCATACATCAGAGTGACTTTCCTTTTTAACATATTGAACACATACTAAACTTCGATGAATCACTCATCAAACGTGCTTACAATAACTGAACTGCATATCAATAAAGTCGGCCCTTACACCCTCAACTAGTGTTCAATACTCAAAACCGAAAGTCTGCGGAAGCGATTTACAACTTGAAATACATAAGTCGTACAATCGACTAATCTTAAGATACTAGATAGAAATACAGAAATACAAGGTAAACTGAAATACAAGACATAAAGAGATAAAGATCGCGGCTGCTCCTCAAGCATCTTCATAGCCGTGCCTCACGGTCTTCAACTTTCCTGCTTAACTGAAAAACAACAACAATGGATTGGGTGAGACAACTTGTCTCAGTGAGTTCTATCGCGACCCCTTACTAATCCTCTCGGTTCAATTATGCTTGATTCATTATTAAACTCAAAACTCATAGTCCTCAAAGTTGACTATGTGGCTGAACTAATCTCAATCACTGAGCCTAAACCATGAACTAATCTCAATCACTGAGCCTAACAATGAACTACGCTCAATCACTAAGCCTAACAATGAACTACGCTCAATCACTGAGCCTAAAAATGATTCTTAGCGTGTCACCGGTCACTTGGCATAATAAGCTTCCGGTGAACCCGTCCCCACTAATCACTAGTGGGTCCCTGATGGGGCCTAGGTTTATAGGGCTCATGACTTCCCCTCCCCTAGCACACTAAACTGAAATAGGGTCGTCACCCTAACTGAACTGATGTATATATATACATTAACAATGAACATGAAAACTACTCAATCACTGAGCCTTAACATAAACATCTACTCATTCACTGAGCTTTAACATGACCTAATCTTATTCGGAACATTAGGTGATCTAGTTATTAACTTAACCTTATAATTTAGTGATCTCACATGGATTACTAATGTTTGCTAACTTAACTTAATAACCTTACTCAATGAGTCAGTCCAACACATATATCAATCACAAAGTCATAACATGAAACCAATGGTCAATCACATGAGCATTCACTGCACCTGAACATAATCCAAACATAACCAATCACATGGAACTAATATAACCTGGATCCCATCACAGTTAATTACCACTCAATTTAGGGCAATTCAGTTACAGTATCATTGGGGGAAGGTGGAAGAAAGGATTAGAAAGCAATTGGAATCGTTCGGAATGATTTAAAACACCTTTTAAAAGAGGCAACCCGAAGACCACGCACGACTCGTGCGCCCATACACACGATCCGTGCGTGACTATCATTTATCCTATCATTCTGTCCGATCCCTAATTACTTCCCGATCAACTTTACCACTTTAATCATAGCCAAACAATGGTATTAATAGGGTCACATCATCCCATTTGGTTGAGGAGGAGATCAGAAGAGGTTTGAAACTGAAAGGAACGACGAAACGGAAATTCGGGGTCCGGCATCAGGCATAGACGCACGACCCGGGCGCATGGGGCGTACGACCCGTGTGCCCTGGGCAGAGGTCCAGAAACTGGCGCACGACCCGGGTGCATGGGGCGCACAACCCGTGTGCCCTGGGCAGATTTCAGAATGTGCAGGTTTTTGTTGTTTTCGTTCCGCTTCGCTTTCTTATCGTTTCCAATCCATAACCCGATTAACTCCCAACCTTCAAACAGATTTCATACATATATTTCCAGGCACAATTCAACCATATAACAATCAATCAATCCACGATCATGACATGCAAATTTCATGATATTCACGCCAACAATTCAATCGAGTTCATGATTTAAATGCGAGACTTTTCATAAAGCGGTTTCAGAATACATGACACATGATTTCTAACTCCCTAGTGAGTATAGAACTCACCTCTTGGAAGACAATAGCAATAGACACCGAGACTTTACGACAAGGCCACGGCAACTCACGAACTCTCCGAATTTGCTCCAAATGCACAATGAACCGAAAATCCAGCTTCTAATTGGTGGCGCCCTGAACCCAGATTCTGAAATTCTCCCTAGATTGACCCAATTCGTGATTTTGATATACTAGTTGGTTCTGGGACTTCTCCATTCAACATGCAAGGTTCATGTTTTTGTGTTTGGCTTGGTGAAGCTTGGATATGCCTTCAATGGTGATTTATGGAGGAGGAGGAGGATGGTTTCGAAAATTGTATCAATGGAGAGAGGATAGAATACTGAAACTAATGGTGAAATCGGATTGTACATGCAAGGAATTCTGAGGAACTCTCCTCTCCTCTTCTTCTCCCTCGCGCTCTCCTCTCCTCTCCCTCTCAATCTTGCTGTTTCAGAATTTTCAAGGAATGAAGTGTTGTTGTGTTTTTGTTTCAGCTAGATGGGTTTATAAAGGAATAATGTAAAAGACCACATTGCCCCTCACTTCCATATTTCATTCCTAATAACTCCCTTAGCCACCAACACCCTAACTTGATGCAATTAATATTAATTAAGCACATCAAGCAAGGCATAATAAATCAATCAAGTATATACCATTCCAATTAATTCATTTATTTATTATTTTTTTAAATCAAGACAATAGTTCACGCAATATCAATTCACGCCAAATAATTTAAATAGCAAAAACTGGGGATATTACAATGACCCCAACTTTTAAAAATTTTGTCCTCAAAATTGGACCAATCATAACAATTAGCACACAATATACCTTTCGCCGATCCGGCATCAGCTTCGCCTTTCGGAGCGTCCAACACAAAGACCTTTCCGCTTGCAGAGTTAGAATTCCCTTCTCGATTCTTCTTCTTCAACGGGCATTTGTTAGCATAATGCCCTTCGCCTTGGCAATAATAACACATCGTTGTTCCCAGGCGACATTCTCCAGTGTAAGGCCTTCCACATTTCGGACACTTACCGGACCTTAGTAGTTCGGATGCTGTAGGTTGCTTCCCTTTGTTGTAGGTACTCCTCGGTTCATCACTTGGGGTCGACAATTCCAAGGTTTTCCTCTTCTCTTTCCGATACGCTTTCCTTTCCTCATACATCTTGTTGAGATCTGCCTCTGCAACATAAGCTTGCTGCACCAGTCCAGCATAACTGGTCATAGCATAAGAGCTAAGACCTTGGGCCACATCCGCACGAAGACCTGCCGTGTACATCTGCATCTTCCACTCATCGTTAGGAGCATGCTTTGCTAATTGATAAAACTGCGACAACCTTTCGAACTTGGCGGTGAACTCACCCACTGACATCTCACCTTGCCTCAAGTTGACAAACTCGGCTTGCTTGCTTAACTTCATCACCGGAGGGAAGAAGTGACCAGAAAACATTTCTTTGAAGTTGGCCCAGGTAACCGGAGTTCCCTGATTCACCATTAGTTCATGAGCATTGGTCCACCAGGTTTGAGCATCTTCCTCGAGCATATGGGCGGCAAAGAGAACATTCTCTTCTTCGCTGCATTGAAGAGTCCTAAAAATCTTCTCCATCGAATCCAACCAGAAATGTGATACCATTACCTCAGGTCCTCCTTTGAAACTTTGGGGATTCATCTTCTGGAAACGAAAGTAAGCTCTATTCGGGTCTTCTAGAGGAGGTTGATGAACATTTGGTTGTTGTTGATCCATCCTCTCTTGATGCATCTGTGCCATTTGAGCCATCTGCTGCTGCTGCATTTGCATCATGTCATTCATCATCTTCTGTTGCGTCTCGATGACATTCTGCATCCATTCGGTATGAGGATCAACAGGGACGCTTCTCCTACTTCCACCAGCCATGATTCTGCGAAATATGCACAAAGTGTTTAGTTGATCAGGCTAAACTTCTAATAGCATACTAAGAGGAATCACACTTAGAGGACTTAAGAGACTCATGATTCTAAGCCCGACTAGGTCGAACTGCTCTAATACCAATTGTAACACCCCGTTAATTTATAACTTGTAAAAACTACCGAAGGGCACTACTGGCATACATCAGAGTGACTTTCCTTTTTAACATATTGAACACATACTAAACTTCGATGAATCACTCATCAAACGTGCTTACAATAACTGAACTGCATATCAATAAAGTCGGCCCTTACACCCTCAACTAGTGTTCAATACTCAAAACCGAAAGTCTGCGGAAGCGATTTACAACTTGAAATACATAAGTCGTACAATCGACTAATCTTAAGATACTAGATAGAAATACAGAAATACAAGGTAAACTGAAATACAAGACATAAAGAGATAAAGATCGCGGCTGCTCCTCAAGCATCTTCATAGCCGTGCCTCACGGTCTTCAACTTTCTCTGCTTAACTGAAAAACAACAACAATGGATTGGGTGAGACAACTTGTCTCAGTGAGTTCTATCGCGACCCCTTACTAATCCTCTCGCTTCAATTATGCTTGATTCATTATTAAACTCAAAACTCATAGTCCTCAAAGTTGACTATGTGGCTGAACTAATCTCAATCACTGAGCCTAAACCATGAACTAATCTCAATCACTGAGCCTAACAATGAACTACGCTCAATCACTGAGCCTAACAATGAACTACGCTCAGTCACTGAGCCTAACAATGATTCTTAGCGTGTCACTGGTCACTTGGCATAATAAGCTTCCGACGAACCCGTCCCCACTAATCACTAGTGGGTCCCTGATGGAGCCTAGGTTCATAGGGCTCATGACTTCCCCTCCCCTAGCACACTAAACTGAAATAGGGTCGTCACCCTAACTGAACTGATGTATATATATACATTAACAATGAACATGAAAACTACTCAATCACTGAGCCTTAACATAAACATCTACTCATTCACTGAGCTTTAACATGACCTAATCTTATTCGGAACATTAGGTGATCTAGTTATTAACTTAACCTTATAATTTAGTGATCTCACATGGATTACTAATGTTTGCTAACTTAACTTAATAACCTTACTCAATGAGTCAGTCCAACACATATATCAATCACAAAGTCATAACATGAAACCAATGGTCAATCACATGAGCATTCATTGCACCTGAACATAATCCAAACATAACCAATCACATGGCACTATTATAACCTGGATCCCATCACAGTTAATTACCACTCAATTCCGGGCAATTCAGTTACAGTATCATTGGGGGAAGGTGGAAGAAAGGATTAGAAAGCAATTGGAATCGTTCGGAATGATTTAAAACACTTTTTAAAAGAGGCAACCCGAAGACCACGCACGACTCGTGCGCCCATACACACGATCCGTGCGTGACTATCATTTATCGTATCATTCCGTCCGATCCCTAATTACTTCCCGATCAACTCTACCACTTTAATCATAGCCAAACAATGGTATTAATAGGGTCACATCATCCCATTTGGTTGAGGAGGAGATCAGAAGAGGTTTGAAACTGAAAGGAACGACGAAACGGAAATTCGGGGTCCGGCATCAGGCATAGACGCACGACCCGGGCGCATGGGGTGCACGACCCGTGTGCCCTGGGCAGAGGTCCAGAAACTGGCGCACGACCCGGGTGCATGGGGCGCACGACCCGTGTGCCCTGGGCAGATTTCAGAATGTGCAGGTTTTTGTTGTTTTCGTTCCGTTTCGCTTTCCGATCGTTTCCAATCCATAACCCGATCAACTCCCAACCTTCAAACAGATTTCATACATATATTTCCAGGCACAATTCAACCGTATAACAATCAATCAATCCACGATCATGACATGCAAATTTCATGATATTCACGCCAACAATTCAATCGAGTTCATGATTTAAATGCGAGACTTTTCATAAAGCGGTTTCAGAATACATGACACATGATTTCTAAATCCCTAGTGAGTATAGAACTCACCTCTTGGACGAAAATAGCAATAGACACCGAGACTTTACGACAAGGCCACGGCAACTCACGAACTCTCCGAATTTGCTCCAAATGCACAATGAACCGAAAATCCAGCTTCTAATTGGTGGCGCCCTGAACCCAGATTCTGAAATTCTCCCTAGATTGACCCAATTCGTGATTTTGATATACTAGTTGGTTCTGGGACTTCTCCATTCAACATGCAAGGTTCATGTTTTTGTGTTTGGCTTGGTGAAGCTTGGATATGCCTTCAATGGTGATTTATGGAGGAGGAGGAGGATGGTTTCGAAAAATGTATCAATGGAGAGAGGATAGAATACTGAAACTAATGGTGAAATCGGATTGTACATGCAAGGAATTCTGAGGAACTCTCCTCTCCTCTTCTTCTCCCTCGCGCTCTCCTCTCCTCTCCCTATCAATCTTGCTGTTTCAGAATTTTCAAGGAATGAAGTGTTGTTGTGTTTTTGTTTCAGCTGGATGGGTTTATAAAGGAATAATGTAAAAGACCACATTGCCCCTCACTTCCATATTTCATTCCTAATAACTCCCTCAGCCACCAACACCCTAACTTGATGCAATTAATATTAATTAAGCACATCAAGCAAGGCATAATAAATCAATCAAGTATATACCATTCCAATTAATTTATTTTTATTTTTTAAATCAAGACAATAGTTCACTCAATATCAATTCACGCCAAATAATTTAAATAGCGAAAATTGGGGATATTACAATCACCCCAACTTTTAAAAATTTTGTCCTCAAAATTGGACCAATCATAACAATTAGCACACAATATACCTTTCGCCGATCCGGCATCAACTTCGCCTTTCGGAGCGTCCAACACAAAGACCTTTCCGCTTGCAGAGTTAGAATTCCCTTCTCGATTCTTCTTCTTCAACGGGCATTCGTTAGCATAATGCCCTTCGCCTTGGCAATAATAACACATCGTTGTTCCCAGGCGACATTCTCCAGTGTGAGGCCTTGCACATTTCGGACACTTACCGGACCTTAGTAGTTCGGATGCTGTAGGTTGCTTCCCTTTGTTGTAGGTACTCCTCGGTTCATCACTTGGGGTCGACAATTCCAAGGTTTTCCTCTTCTCTTTCCGATACGCTTTCCTTTCCTCATACATCTTGTTGAGATCTGCCTCTGCAACATAAGCTTGCTGCACCAGTCCAACATAACTGGTCATAGCATAAGAGCTAAGACCTTGGGCCACATCCGCACGAAGACCTTCCTTGTACATCTGCATCTTCCACTCATCGTTAGGAGCATGCTTTGCTAATTGATAAAACCGCGACAACCTTTCGAACTTGGCGGTGAACTCACCCACTGACATCTCACCTTGCCTCAAGTTGACAAACTCGGCTTGCTTGCTTAACTTCATCACCGGAGGGAAGAAGTGACCAGAAAACATTTCTTTGAAGTTGGCCCAGGTAACCGGAGTTCCCTGATTCACCATTAGTTCATGAGCATTGGTCCACCAGGTTTGAGCATCTTCCTCGAGCATACGGGCGGCAAAGAGAACCTTCTCTTCTTCGCTGCATTGAAGAGTCCTAAAAATCTTCTCCATCGAATCCAACCAGAAATGTGATACCATTACCTCAGGTCCTCCTTTGAAACTTTGGGGATTCATCTTCTGGAAACGAAAGTAAGCTCTATTCGGGTCTTCCAGAGGAGGTTGATGAACATTTGGTTGTTGTTGATCCATCCTCTCTTGATGCATCTGAGCCATTTGAGCCATCTGCTGCTGCTGCATTTGCATCATGTCATTCATCATCTTCTGTTGCGTCTCGATGACATTCTGCATCCATTCGGTATGAGGATCAACAGGGACGCTTCTCCTACTTCCACCAGCCATGATTCTGCGAAATATGCACAAAGTGTTTAGTTGATCAGGCTAAACTTCTAATAGCATACTAAGAGGAATCACACTTAGAGGACTTAAGAGACTCATGATTCTAAGCCCGACTAGGTCGAACTGCTCTGATACCAATTGTAACACCCCGTTAATTTCTAACTTGTAAAAACTACCGAAGCGCACTACTGGCATACATCAGAGTGACTTTCCTTTTTAACATATTGAACACATACTAAACTTCGATGAATCACTCATCAAACGTGCTTATAATAACTGAACTGCATATCAATAAAGTCGGCCCTTACACCCTCAACTAGTGTTCAATACTCAAAACCGAAAGTCTGCGGAAGCTATTTACAACTTGAAATACATAAGTCGTACAATCGAGTAATCTTAAGAAACTAGATAGAAATATAGAAATACAAGGTAAACTGAAATACAAGACATAAAGAGATAAAGATCGCGTGTAACATCCCCTAATTAGCTGATTATATTTATTTAAATTAGCAAGAGGTTAAGTTAATTAGTTGTATTAATTATGTGATGTTGAAATAGTCAAGATCTAGTCATGCATAATTAGAATATTATGTCAAAGTTAATAAGTTAGGGTATTATGATGACAAGGGTATTTAAGGAATGATTTTAGAGAGGAGGGGCATTTTGGTCCTTAACCATGTTAAGTGAACCCAGCTGACCAAGCCAACCCCACACTTCATTCAACCCACCTCATTGTGTCACAACCAAAAAACTAAGAATCTGAAAAAGAGAGAGTTTGAGAGATAGAGAAAAGGGGGTCGCGAGAGGGAGAGGAGACAAGGGAGGAGGAAGGATCCTGGATGCATGTGTGAAATGACTTCACCATCTTGATCCCTGCACTCTTCTCTTCCAGCCAATATAAATTTCACTGTCAGCACCTCCTTCTCCACCATTCGAATCCCCAAGCTTCAAGAGTCAAGAAATGGAGTTTTAAGAGTTTGCATGTCTTGCTCCAGCTCCAACATTCAGTACTAGAACCATAGTCAAGCCAAAATCCTGTTCAGAGTTTGATTGAGTAACTGGGGGAGTCATTTCAGTAGCTAAGTTCCACTCGGGTAGCTGAGTTTGTGATTGGAACGATTTCGAGGACCGTTCGTATAGTTCTTTTGTTCGTGACTATCGTAGATTCGTCGTTGCGTGATTTTCATCACGATAGGTGAGTTCTATAACTCGCTTAGGGAATGTTTTTGCGTTCTGAGTTTTATTTTCGAAAACCATGGTCACACGTTTTTGTTATCGAAAGGAAACTTATTAAAAAACCGTTTTCTCCAAAGAATCGTGACTTAAATCATATATTGTGTGATTGATTGTATTGGAACGCTGTGATATATTATTTTAATGTGTGATTGAGTTTGGGTCTCGATCGGAAGGGAAGTGGGAATCGGAATGGAATGGACTTACTCATGAAAAACCTATTTTTCTGGAAAACTGATGGAGACACACGGATCGTGTGCCTCTGAGCACGGGTCGTGCGCCTCCATCTGATACAATAAGAATTGGATTTTTAAAACACGCAAGGATCGTGTGCCTAGTCGCACGGGTCGTGCGTATGTCTCTGGAACTTTATAAAATTTTAGTGGATCACGCACGGATCGTGCGCCAAGTCGCACGGGTCGTGCGTATCTTTCTGGAAATCTTCTGCAAACTGTTCAACCACACACGGGTCGTGCGCCTATACGCACGAGTCGTGTGAGACCTTCTGACCTTCAATTTCAAAGTACCTTTTTATCCATTCCAAATGATTCCAATCCTCTTCCAATCTATTCCCCAAGGTTCCACAACAATGTAAAGGTAACAATGGTATGAGATTGAGCATGTTCGATAGAAAGTTTGTGTGTTATGAATAAAATGAAAAACCGCACTTAGAGAACGCGAGAGTACATATGTCAAGAATGATAATAACACACGGTAATTGACTGATATGGTACATGGTACTTGACTGGAATGACTAACAGCCCATTGCGGGTACACAGACTGAAAAGGTATAATAAATACAAGAGGAAAAAGGGTGACGACACTAAGAGGTTAGCATACTAGGGGAGGGGAAGTCATGAGCCCCAAAACCTAGACTCAAGAATGTTTCCCCTGCTAGAAATAGCGGGATGGGTTCACCAAAGTCAAGAGATGCCTATAAAATAGGTAGACTGAGGTGTTATGCTAAAAACATGGAACAAAGATTGCATGCTTCATGTGTCGCTTAGGAGGGCCATGAGCATGAAGGTTACAGGAACTAAATGTATTTCCACGTGGTTGCTTTTTTAGGACCACGAGTTCAAAACAAGTCATAATGAACCGCTAGAGTAGTAAGGGGTCTCGATAGGACTCACTGAGATAATGTTTATCTCACCCTTCATAATTGTGGTTTTTACAGAGAAACAGGGAAAAGCAAAGGCGATAAAGCACGGTTAGCAGGTGTGACTCCCGGAGTCATTGAAGGCTTAGTTTCATGTTTTAGACCTTTGTCCCATTTATTGTTTCTATGTTCCGATTGTATAACTTTCGTTGTTAAGTTGTAAAATCGTTTCCGCTACTTTATGTTTTGAGTATTGAACACCAGGATTATGTACAAGTCTTAAGTCTTGGAACTTAAGCATTTTCAGAAAGTTGATGAGGTTCAGAGAACCAGTTATTATGTATTATCTAAAGTTTTAGAAGTGTTCAATATTTCAATAATAGGAAGTTAATCTGATGTATGCCTTTTAGTGCATTTCGGTGATTCTATATGTTAGAATTTATCGGGGTGTTACATCACGGCTGCTCCTCAAGCATCTTCATAGCCGTGCCTCACGGTCTTCAACTTTCCCTGCTTAACTGAAAAACAACAACAATGGATTGGGTGAGACAACTTGTCTCAGTGAGTTCTATCGCGACCCCTTACTAATCCTCTCGGTTCAATTATGCTTGATTCATTATTAAACTCAAAACTCATAGTCCTCAAAGTTGACTATGTGGCTGAACTAATCTCAATCACTGAGCCTAAACCATGAACTAATCTCAATCACTGAGCCTAACAATGAACTACGCTCAATCAACTGAGCCTAACAATGAACTACGCTCAATCACTGAGCCTAACAATGATTCTTAGCGTGTCACCGGTCACTTGCCATAATAAGCTTCCGGTGAACCCGTCCCCACTAATCACTAGTGGGTCCCTGATGGGGCCTAGGTTCATAGGGCTCATGACTTCCCCTCCCCTAGCACACTAAACTGAAATAGGGCCGTCACCCTAACTGAACTGATGTATATATATACATTAACAATGAACATGAAAACTACTCAATCACTGTGCCTTAACATAAACATCTACTCATTCACTGAGCTTTAACATGACCTAATCTTATTCGGAACATTAGGTGATCTAGTTATTAACTTAACCTTATAATTTAGTGATCTCACATGGATTACTAATGTTTGCTAACTTAACTTAATAACCTTACTCAATGAGTCAGTCCAACACATATATCAATCACAGAGTCATAACATGAAACCAATGGTCAATCACATGAGCATTCACTGCACCTGAACGTAATCCAAACATAACCAATCACATGGCACTAATATAACCTGGATCCCATCACAGTTAATTACCACTCAATTCAGGGCAATTCAGTTACAGTATCATTGGGGGAAGGTGGAAGAAAGGATTAGAAAACAATTGGAATCGTTCGGAATGATTTAAAACACTTTTTAAAAGAGGCAACCCGAAGACCACGCACGACTCGTGCGCCCATACACACGATCCGTGCGTGACTATCATTTATCGTATCATTCCGTCAGATCCCTAATTACTTCCCGATCAACTCTACCACTTTAATCATAGCCAAACAATGGTATTAATAGGGTCACATCATCCCATTTGGTTGAGGAGGAGATCAGAAGAGGTTTGAAACTGAAAAGAACGACGAAACGGAAATTCGGGGTCCGGCATCAGGCATAGACGCAAAACCCGGGCGCATGGGGCGCACGACCCGTGTGCCCTGGGCAGAGGTCCAGAAACTGGCGCACGACCCGGGTGCATGGGGCGCACGACCCGTGTGCCCTGGGCAGATTTCAGAATGTGCAAGTTTTTGTTGTTTTCGTTTCGTTTCGCTTTCCGATCGTTTCCAATCCATAACCCGATCAACTCCCAACCTTCAAACAGATTTCATACATATATTTCCAGGCACAATTCAACCATATAACAATCAATCAATTCACGATCAT
The DNA here is from genome assembly GCA_039519185.1 of Astragalus membranaceus. Classification (NCBI taxonomy): domain Eukaryota; kingdom Viridiplantae; phylum Streptophyta; class Magnoliopsida; order Fabales; family Fabaceae; genus Astragalus; species Astragalus membranaceus. The sequence continues at coordinate 112,846,942 of CM076849.1, read as the reverse complement.
GACATGCAAATTTCATGATATTCACGCCAACAATTCAATTAAGTTCATGATTTAAATGCGAGACTTTTCATAAAGTGGTTTCAGAATACATGACACATGATTTCTAAATCCCTAGTGAATATAGAACTCACCTCTTGGACGACAATAGCAATAGACACCGAGACTTTACGACAAGGCCACGGCAACTGTAACACCCCTTTTCTAATAACCTTACTATTTAATAAAATCAGAGTTTCTTGTTTTTTTTTTTTTGAAAGCAATTTAAGCGAGTGCTACACTTACTCCATAAAGTCAAAAGCTTCAATTTCCATAGTTCAATTAAAACCACAAGGTACATAGCACCATAACAAGGAAAACCGTTTAGTTCACGTCAACTAAACACAGTCACTACCAGCAGCGGAATAATAATTAAGTTCGAAAACGAAACCAATACATCACCAAAAATGGTCTAACAGTATAAAGACAATAACATTAAAGCCTAAGACGCCCCCCGGTGCTACGTATCAGAGCATGACACTTCCTACCAAACGAAGGTATAAGGTAACCTTCACTCGTTATTACCTGCACGTTGCCGACATAAGAAGCAACATAAAAAGGCAGTAGGGTGAGTCTCTTTTCATAATTAATAACATATGGGAATAAGCATTGCATAGGAAAAGGAACCAGGCAAACAGATTCACAACCGAGTCAATAACCATATCACAATTACAATCACAAATCCACAATGCAAGAGGTATGGTTATGAAATGAAAATGCAACCCAAACTCCACGGGCACATGCATGTCGGATCCGTCACCAAATACAAATAGGCCGTAGCCTCTGCTCACCAAATAAAACTAGGCCGAAGCCTCTGCTCACCAATAATGCACATGTTTCATGAGATGCTATGGAAATGCATCACAACACACCACGATTTAATCAATTCACCATTTAATTCAGCTCACCATTTTAATTCATATTCTCACCTTAGTGCATTAATCAGCTCACCAAATTTAAAATTAGGCCGAAGCCTCTGCTCACCAATCACACCAAAATACACTCACCAATTCAACCCACCACTCACACCAACACCAATTACAATTAGGTCAATTTATGATTTGACACGACATAGGGAAAGTGGATAAAAATTGCCATTTGGACACTTGAACACCTCAGCCCAGAAACACCAGTAAAATAATTTATTTTTGCATAAAATTGGAACATTTGGATAGACACTGAAATTAGCTTGAAAACGCATTTTGAACCGTTAAATTTGGATAACCGAGTCAAAAGTTACATTAAAAACAAAACCGGAAAAAATACTTAGACATCCTGGAAACTGGCGCCCAGCAAAAACTGGCGCAGCGCCTAGCACAACTGGCGCTGGGCGCCTGGCAAAATTGGCGCATGGGCGCTGGCGCCCAGGAACAGCAACAAGCGCACAGGCGCTGACGCTGGCGCCCAGGAACACAACACGCGCATAGGCGCTGGCGCCCAGGAACACAACACGCGCATAGGCGCTGGCGCCCAGGAACTGGCGCAGGAACTGGCGCAGGGGAACACAGCGCCCAGGCACTAGGCGCCTAAGGCCAACACGCAATACAACTCATTTTACTTCGAAATTTATTTTGTACGAGCCAAATGCTCAGAATAAGAGAACCCAACAAAATTTTTGTCAAAATGTGAACAGCATTTTTGGCGCCCATGCACTAGGCGCCTAGTGAAAACACGCAACCCAACTATTTTGGTGCCCAAAATCATTTTGCACGAGCCATTTTACTTGAATATGAAAACCTGAAACCAAATTTTACAAAACAATCACCAGAACATTGGGGCCCTTGGCGCCCATGACACTAGCACCTAGCGCCAAAACTGGCAGCACAGTGACACAGAACACAGCCACACAGTGGCAACAGGCACAGCAACACAGTGACACAAACAGCAACACAGGGGCAACAGAATTGGGAAAACTGGGGCAGGCACACTGCTGGGCGCCTGGCGCCCATGACTAAGGCGCAGAACACAAAATCCAGCAACATGCTTATGGCGCCCAAGGCGCCTAGGGGCTTCCAAAAATCAGAATTCTTCAATACAAATGCCAATTTAAATTCACCAAAACACTCAATTATATATATGATTCAAGTATCACCATGATTCTCAATTTTCAACAAACAAGTGTCAACAAGTCATATATTCAAACATATGACATACAATTCACATTTTGTAATAATCAAACATCAATTCATGCGATTTTCAACATAGGCAATCCATGATCATATATCACAACACAACGATTAAATCAATCATCACACAATTCATTCGTATAAATTATCCTAGAACCTAACCCTAGGCACTACTATTCGCATAATGTATTAAAAATAAAAAGAGGACCCCCTAACCTCTTAGAAGTCGAAATTTGCTAGACAATGCTCCAAGGAAATGCAAGTCACCAACGAGCCTTCTCCTCTTCCTTGAGTGCTTCGCCCTCTCTTCTTCTTCTCCTCTTCCCTTCGCAACTCCTTCTCTTCTCACTCTCTCTTTTACGTTTCTTTTTTTTTTCTTTCTTTTGCACACTTGAGTGAATTGCAACTAACTCCCAAGACCCCTAGTGAGTCGACTCCTATGACTAACCAATGGGTCATGGGCTCACTTGAGGGTCATGGGCCCCCAAGCACCACCTCAATTCGTGGCAACACCTCCTAACAAGTAAAATAAAATAAATTAAACCTTGAATTATTTAATTAAATTAAATAAATATTGTAAGCCTTAAATAACTTAATTAAATAAATAATTAAATTATTTTGGGGCGTTACAGCAACTCACGAACTCTCCGAATTTGCTCCAAATGCACAATGAACCGAAAATCCAGCTTCTAATTGGTGGCGCCCTGAACCCAGATTCCGAAATGCTCCCTAGATTGACCCAATTCGTGATTTTGATATACTAGTTGTTTCTGGGACTTCTCCATTCAACATGCAAGGTTCATGTTTTTGTGTTTGGCTTGGTGAAGCTTGGATATGCCTTCAATGGTGATTTATGGAGGAGGAGGAGGATGGTTTCGAAATTTGTATCAATGGAGAGTGATAGAATACTGAAACTAATGGTGAAATCGGATTGTACATGCAAGGAATTCTGAGGAACTCTCCTCTCCTCTTCTTCTCCCTCGCGCTCTCCTCTCCTCTCCCTCTCAATCTTGCTGTTTCAGAATTTTCAAGGAATGAAGTGTTGTTGTGTTTTTGTTTCAGCTGGATGGGTTTATAAAGGAATAATGTAAAAGACCACATTGCCCCTCACTTCCATATTTCATTCCTAATAACTCCCTCAGCCACCAACACCCTAACTTGATGCAATTAATATTAATTAAGCACATCAAGCAAGGCATAATAAATCAATCAAGTATATACCATTCCAATTAGTTTATTTATTTTTTTTAAATCAAGACAATAGTTCACTCAATATCAATTCACGCCAAATAATTTAAATAGCGAAAATTGGGGAAATTACACAGAGAACAATCAGTTTCCATATATTTCATAGTACATGAATCAAGCACTTAAGTATTCTAAGCAAGCAAACCTGTAAACTAGAACCAGTAGCAGTTGCTAAAGGAGGGAGCTATTGCAAAAACCTGTAGCCATATAGTCCTTAGCAACCAGTTTCACCAATCATCTCATGTCAAAGGAATTAAATTGGAAGAAACTATTGAAAAATTTATTACACTTTTTTTTTGCAATTTTAGTTGTCCCAAGTAATTGAAACTTGAAATGCTTCAATCTACATCAACAAGAGTGACATTTATGTGTTAGTACCTCAGTAGCAACTGAAAGATGACCCTTCCTTTCATCTTGAGTTGCTCCCATGCTCTCATTACCCATGAGGTCATATTCATCACCTAAAAGAACATGCATAAATGCATCAATAGAAGTATTTCTAATAAGGAAGAGGACTAAAATGCAGGGTTTCTTTTAGGGTATAAGTTAAAACAGAGAAACACATTAGAAATATATATATATATATATTTGACAGAAGCCAACACTAGATGTACTAGTGTACTAATAATGGACCTAAAATTAATAAAGGGGAGACCAATATTTGCAAACAGAAGCAAAAAAGAAAATCTACATATGCATCACGGGCATACCAACAGCTTTGCTCCAACTCCCTTATATAATCTTTACAAAATGACCAATGAAATTTCTTGTACTCTAATATAAACTAGTTGTCCACCACCAAATTTCAATAACAAATTCATATGCTCATTGTCAAATTGTTCCCTGTACAAGGAACAACAGATTCAAAAGTGAGCAAGCATATACAACAAATCATACAATCTGAAGTACAAAAGGGAGCTAATTGTGTCAGTTTATGTTGGGGGGAGGGAGTGTTAGAATCGAGCTCCAGTTAAGAATTAATCCTGCTGAATGCTATAAGACCACCTTAACCGTGTTGCACAGATCACTAAGCAGATACAGTAATCAGCCAATCAACGCCTCAATGCCAGATACCGGTCCAGAACACTGACTAGAGTCTAGAGGGTAACAAAGCCTGGCTGATTTATCATATTAAGCCTTGTTTCTAAAATGCTGTCAAAGCAAGGCCAATCTCCCAGTCACTGAATCCACAGATGCCTTTGGCCCTGAAACAAATCCAGAAATATGTATGTATAGGAAGCATTCAATCAGAAAGCGGCAATTTATTTGTCAAGTATGCTACACCTTAAATAACATTTAATTGTTTTGTCATGCAAAATTTATTTTGATGTTCTTGCACATGCTTTTGGTCATTCATGAAATACCAGCAATATAAAACATGTCAAGCACAAAGAAACTAGAAGCTAACCAGGTCCAACAGCAAGAAACGTCTTTGATCGCGCCGAAACCTGAAGATGATACATACTAGTTCAGAGAATAGATATTAACAAAAATAAAATAAGCAAGTTTCATTGAATATCATCCTAAAACTCTGGCTAAATCGTATCCATGTCAAGAAGAGCAAGAATGAAATGAAAGCCTCAGAAAGAGGGTGTGAAAAGATGAAAGCCAATCTGTCAATGCTTTGCATTTTTTATCTAAGAAGTTATTATTAGAAATTTCGAGTGGTGTTTGTTACTACGTAGAAACATGGCGATGGAATTTTTAAGGTGGTGTCATTCTCTATTTTAAGCCAGGATTATTACCTGTGTTCGTCCTGCATCAGCAACAACAAATGTAGGAAGGCCAATACTCTCAGCTGTTTCCTTTAGCTTATTCCTGATTAAAAGCCAAGTTATTGATACAGGTCTCTGAACAAGAAGTGAATTTACAGGATGAATAAAATTATCTGCTTACATTTCTTGCTGGTTCCTGCAAGTCACTACAATTTTGGGATAGCCATACTGTTCCCAGTGTCTTAAAAGTGATCTATCACTGCAATTTGCAAAAGTACTCTAACTCAATGGTGGAGTTTATTAACGACCAAGGCTAATATGATATACATAAGCATGACTTTGAAACACGGTAAAATCATTTGTGTCGAATAATCATAACTATGAATAACCACCATCTTCATGTTCAATATGAAACTTAAGAACTACATAGATAATCCTCGTATTTGCCTTTATATCAGAGGTAACAGGAAATTATTTCCTCCGGCATATATTATCCAATTCTGCAATTTATATCATAAAGCATTAACAAGGATTACCTCCCCACCCCCAACCAAGTTACCAAAATATTGGAGTATATAATAGTATATGAATAGTCATAACTGAAAAGGCCATCATTCAGTGATTCCAAAATTGGCTTTAAAGTTCACAACATGAAGCTATCTTTTGAATATTATGTTAAACTATTTGTTTCCTATGTTATCTGATAAAGGAGATGCACTAAAATGGACACGGATTAGAATGAAAATACCTTTGCATTAATTCGGCATACATCCCAGTGGCGGCATCTGACAAAACATAAGATGAATGTAAAAGCATAAACTAATAAACAAAAAGGGATGAAAAGTGCAAATAAAGAAGTTAGTAAGTGGAAAGAGATCCTTGAATGAACCAAAGCTTTGAATCTTACGAGCACACTGAGATGCAATCTTTCCAGATTTCATCTTTAGGTCTTGCCTAACAACCAGAACCTGACATAAAAAATTTACCACTGAAATCAGAAATTAAACAATTAGGGTTTTCATTTTTCCCCAAATTAGAAATTGAACATTTAGGGTTTTCAATCAAAGTATCATTGTATCAAACAATCATCAAAGAAGAGAAGAAGAAATCTAACCTGAGAAGAAGAAGAACCGAAGAACAAAGCTTCTCACATTCACTGTTTTCGCGACTAAGAGAGCCAGAGAGGGAAGCAAGTGGTTATGCGGTGGTGGTGAACCGCTTCAGAGGCAGGAGGCGACAGCTGCGGCGGAGAGGCGGAGAAACGGGGCGGAGACCAAATGGAGAGGAGAGTCGTGAGGTGAAGGAGAAGGACATGCTATCGTGGTGGCCACTGGAGTCTACTGAAGGAGAACGACTGAAGGAGGATGGCAGAGGAGGGAGGAGGTCAAGGAGAGTGGAGGGTGAGGGTGAAGAGAGTGAGTGAGAGAGAAAGAGTGGAGGGAGGAGGACGGTGGAGAGTGGAGGGTGAGGGGGAAGAGAGTGAGTGAGAGAGGACGCTGAATGAATGAATAAGAGGGTTCGATGAAGGTGGGCTTTTTTTAACTTGGTTTTACAGTTTGCGACGGACTTTTTGACGTTTCCGACGAAAATATCCGTCGGAAATTTGGGACGGAAAACAATTTCGTCGCAAACGTGAGCGGGAATTTTAGCGCCTCTTCTGCTGAACATTTGCGACGACTTTTTCATCAGAAATCCGTCGAAAATTGCGACGAATAAGAGTTCATCGGAAAGTTTCGCAGGAAATAGGGTTTATTCTTGTAGTGAAAACTTTACGTTTATGTTGTCTATCTGCTTTTATCGCACTTTATCTTTATTTTTATGCATTAGCTAGTAGTATAATCCAACCCTCGCAGTCCCCTCTCACCTACCCTGGCCCTTTCTAGAGGAGTCAAGATACCCACAGTCAAGGAGCAGAGTTCCCTCCTTGGCGCAATCGCTTGAAGAACTTCCTCAAACCTGTGGCCGAATCCACGGCTAGGACCTAAGTGTTTGAACCAAGGAACAACACCAGCTTTGAGACATTACTTTAGAGGTCACCCAGGATAAGGAAGCCAAGGTAAAAGAAGAAGTAGACTTAAACAAGGATAATTCCCTATTTGCAAGACCATCTACTTCTCGAATCATATAAGCGTTATTCGAAATTGTCTTTTCAACAACAAATGGTCCTTCCCAATTCGGAGATCATTTCCCTAAGACTCGAGAGTTAGTGTCTATTGGAAAAATTGTTTTCCAAACCAGCTCTCCTACTTGAAAGTTTTTCTTCTTAACTTTCTTGTCATAGAAATGACTTACTCTCTCTTTCTGTCTAGTAATGTTGTCTAAGACCATGAGCCTTTCCTCATCAAGGTCATTTAATTGAGCAAACATAAGATTCCAAAAATCTTCAACGCGCAAATCATTTTTTCTCTGTAACCTTAATGATTGCAGATTAATTTTTATGGGCAATACAACATCTTGGCCATAGAATAGCTTGAGAGGTGTAGTATCTGTGGTACCTTTAGAAGAATTTCTGTAAGCCCACAAAACCTGAGTAAGAGTTTCAAGCCAATTCTTTGGCTTTTGTTTTGTTTGTTTACTAATCAAGTTAATAGAAGTTTACTAATAGCCTCAACTTGGCCATTTGCTTAAGTATAATAAGGCGTAGACGCGACCAACTCTATATTTGGAGACTCATGGTGTTTTGGCGACAGTGAATTCTATATTACCTTAGCAGAGGTACCATACGAGATGGCCATCAGAGAGTTGCTTACACAATTCTCCACCTTTGATAGTATAGAACATGACTCTATTCTTTAACTTTCTATCTTGACTTGAAGATGGATTTCTGAAGATAATCCACAATTTCCTACCGCTAATCATCTTGTTCAATTTCATCCATGTGGCAGACTTCGAAGTCACATTCTGCGACTAATCTTCTAATTTCAATAAATTTCTGCAAACCATTTCGTAAGACCTTGTATCCAGAAGAAGTTTAAGCCAATTCATTTGGACCACATTTAGCATGCTGGACAAGGGAGGCTTTCCTGCACTTAATGAAAGTTGGTCTTGCTAGACAAGACCTATTCTGGCCGGACAAGAAGTACCTTCTTTTCTTCCATGATGAACTTTACTTTTCCTTCTTATCTCAACTTTATTTGGATTCTTTTTACAATTCCTCCACTTCAATTCCAATCTATTTAAAACAACAAAAAGAGATTAAAATGCAACAAAGACTCTTAAATCTAAACATACAGTTGCTAAATTAAAATTTTGTGAAATCAAACATTTTTGGGGTAAAACATATTTAAATTTATATAAAGTGATTCGATAAGTGTCAATATTTTAAATCAAAAAGTAAGTATCATTGGCACTTATCACACGTGCTCTTTTACATCAAAGTGAAAAGTTACAAGGACCTCATGAGGTTTCAAATAATATTTCAACTTTGAACAAGAGGAATACATGGCCAAACATAGCTTCTCAATAACACTATACCTAGTTTCAGGCACGATGACCAATTGTGTGAATCAACAGTTCCTCTTATACTAGGTTGAATTACTATTGCGATACTTCCATTAGTAGTGTAAAACTAACACGTTTCACGACACTGCACATTGGTCCCTTATGTTTCACTAAAGTTTCAGTTTTGTACTTTATGTTTCTTCCTCGTCACTAATGCAAACTAAGCAAGTCATGTCACCTATTAACGGCAGTTGATAACTCTATTTTATATAGAGTTATTCATACATTTAAACTTAGATAATTACTTGATTTCAAGTATAATATGTGTTAAATATAGTAGTATGAATAAAATAACAACATTTATGGTTTTAAGATGAATGGCATTCACAACTTAGCATTTTGTATATACATTGGTATGTATGATGTGTTTGTTCAGTGTATCTGCAGTTGATGCTTCTGCACCGGGAAAAACACAGTGCATCCGCACTAGAAGCATTTCCACTGTGCATTTGCACCTTAGTGCTTCTGCACCTTTCTGCACCAAGACGGATAACCCCACATTGGAAGCATCTCAATTCATACCAATGCATCAACACCTATATGATATCATGCTTAGCCACAAGTCACATGGAGGCACATGCCCACTTGCGAAAGGAGGCGCCTGCAATAGATGACCATCATGAAGAGTCATTCATAAAGGACACATGGCCCTCCACCATTGGACCTCTCTTTGAGGTGGAGTGTTGTACTCAATTCCCAGCAAACATGTTCTGAAAAGTAACCATGGTTAACCCCTCTAGGTTAAACCTGATCTCCAAGGAAACCCTCACTTAAAGGAAAGCTCCAAGGCTATATAAAGGCTTCACTTCTCATCATTTAAAATATAAGAAGTTCTATAGGATCCGTACATCTACTTTTCTTGCTTTTCATTTTATAGTTCTTAGTAGTAGTTAGAAGTAACAAGGTAAGGAAGGAATTGACAACTCCCTCTCTCACTTATTCATCAAGTTAGTTACGTAGAAGGAATCAGTGCATCTGCACTGCTGGGCAAACTTATGCAAGAGTACTTAATTCAGTGTAATCTCTATCTTATTGATATCTCTTGTACTTTCCAATATATCAACATGTTTTATTTCATCTATTTTTGACTTGCAATGCATATTATGAGCTAAACCTCTTTGGTTGAGATGTTCTAACTATATAATGAGCTTTTGAGTAAGTTATTGTGTTTTCAAAATGGTGTATGCATTTTTGGTTCATGTGTTATACTACATCCATCTTATTTTAAAGTTGATCACTTAAAATGAGTAGAGTTATATTCACAGACATGGTTTATAACTAGAAATCAAGAACTAATAAGGGTGAGTATTTTAATGAAGGCTCTATTAACTTGTTTAATAAAGAAAACTTTGTTAAAGCCATGTTAAGTCCTAGACATAGGATAACATAGTCCTTAGGGTAATGCAGTGAATACTTAAAAGGCAAGAGTGTACTTATTTAGCAACTTAGACAAGAATTGTAAGAAAGGAATTGACAACTTCTATCTTTACTTCAAGACAAGGTTTTAAGAGATTGTAACGAAACTCTGAAGAAAGTAGCTGAAAGGCACATGGTGCAACTGCACTCAAGTGCATCTGCACCTTAGGAAACACAATACTCTTGAAACTGATTTATTTAGTGAAGACATCTCAACTATCATTCCCAACTGATTTCCTTCATATTTTCTTACATATTTACATTCTGTTTTCGTAAACATCAATACCCAAAATTATGAGTTGTATAGCTGCACTAATTTATATGCTTTCTAAACATACAAAAGTTTAACCAATCCCTGTGGGTTCGACCTTTCTCATCACTGTGACTGTGTATACTTGCACATATTTTCACACACCACCAGTGTGGCATCCCTTAGTGGACGAAAAGTTAATAAAATGACTACTTTGACACAGATTTGAAACATAAAGAACCAAAATGAGAAAGTTAAAACACAATGGACCAATAGAAGTTTTGGTGAAATATAAAGGACCAAAAATGCATTTTTGCCATAAAATTAACATGGTTTTAACCTTTTAACTTGGTTGCTTCTCGAAAAAAATACCTTTTAAATTGGTTAAGTTGGCACCAATTTAAAAATACATATTCTAATCCCTTTTACACACTAGTGGTAGAAAAAGGAAACAAGAAGGTAATATAAAGAATAAGTTAGTGCTTTAAATATATATTTTTTTAAACCATGGTATCCTATATGCGCAACTGCGAAGACAAGTCTCTTGAGGTACTGTAATTTATTTAATGGGTGTTGATCTCTCTACTAGTTGATATTTTTCCGTATACATCGTGAATCGAACCTCTAACCAACTGGTTAAATAACTCAAGTATCTACTACTTATACTACACCGTATTACTCAATATTTGTTAACTATACATGTTAACCATTTTTTTTGACCAACTATACATGTTAACCATGATAATTGTGGCGTGTTCCATTAAATAATGAAAGTTTCAAAAAAAAGTATTATATGACAAACTTATGCTAAAGGCAAAAAAATGAAATAGATAGAATTTAACCTAGTATAAACTGAGCTTCTACCAATGTTATTCCATTGATCAATTGTGCCATTGATATGTTCATATGTGTTTAGTTAGAAAAGTTCACATTTTTCTCTCAAAATATCCATGGCATGGGTATATTATAAATACCTTATTAAGATAATTGTATTAAATAAAAGCTGCCTACCTATACATGACCATAAGAAAATGATATGTATGGTTGGCAATTCTCACCGACATAAGCATAAAAATTCCCTTTCTAATACTATTGTTCCTTCTTCAATAGAATCAATAATAGACATCCAATGGAAAATCCATATTTTTTATCTTCGAAATTTAAAAGATTTTTTTGTTGTTCTCTATTTAAACTTCAGAGCTAGGTTGAATCTGGCCTAGGTAATAATTGGTCCAAATTATTGTCTTTAACTTCCTATGTATATAGACTACCCAATAATGGATGGTTCAACTTGTCATGCAGTGAAACACAACCTTAAGTGGAAGTTGTCTCACCCTAGTTAACTCAAGTGGTGAGCTAACGGAAACTAAGAAGTTAAAGGAGACAAATGTATATATAGATTGTTTTTTCACAATTCAAATTAATAAATATAGTACCCATTTGAAAATATCAACTAACTAGATGTCCCCCACTATTAAATGCATTGGTAATTTTAGCGGCACAGAGACACCAACTCTCGAATTCGAACCCGGATGTTCTGGTGTGATATATAGTGTCCATTCACCGTGTTTATTTGCTATTTCGCTTAAGCTTAAAAAATAAAGTAACTAAACAATATATGGTAAATGGTGACTTGGTCCATTATTTAAGAGAATCTGAATAAATCCTGTTCATAGGTTTAATTTTCTCCTTCTATCAAAAGTCTAGGTCAGTGGTTAAGGCTAATACTCAAAGAATAATTGAATATTTAGCACCAAAAGAATAACTTAACAAACTCGGAGTATCCTATTCTCACTATAATTCTAAATTAAAAAAAAATATTATAATGCCAAATTTCTTTAAATTTTAATTTGATAAAATAAAGCTAGCCAATGGTAAACAAAATGGTTATGAAATACTCCCATCCTTCAGTTAGAACAAAATTGGTAATTGTGAAAAACTAGAATATAAAATAAAAGAAAATCCCATCGAGGAGGTTCCTGTGGGTTTATTATGTGGTCCCTCCACATTTTAATATTTAGTATAGTTTGCTGAAAAGTACAAAGGAGCAAGGAAAAAGAAGTGCTATTTTCGTCGGTTTATACCGTGTAACGGAAGTTATAAATTGACTAGAACCAACGAATGAAAAAGAGTGTCTTGATTCCTTTTTTTTTTTTAATTTTATTTTCTATTTCTTTTATTGAGTTTCCCTTTCTTCCAAATATTTTCTCCTATAAAAACCCACGTTGAGCAGAGGAACCACTCACATACCTTAACAATATCAGCCATCTCTGTTCTTCTTCTCTTTCTTTCTCTCTCTTACTCTCTTCAATTCCTCACTTCAGTTTCTTCCATAATCATTCTCATAAGCAAGAAACATCAGCTATTATTACATATAAGATGACAAACCAGAATGTGTTAGCAAAGTCACGTGTTAATAACAAGCTTATGGAGTTGGCAATGTCAATTGCAAACTCTGGTGTTTTACCAAAAGCAGCTGTACCTGAATTAATGGCTTTGCTTGCTGGGCTTTTGGGCCGGCCCAAGAAGAGTCTCATGAAACCTTCGTTGGAGGATGGAGCTGGAAGAGTCTCATGGATTGATTCAATGAGAGCTTCTTCTCCTCCTCGAGTCAAATCTTACTCACAAAACATTGATGAAAATCGTTGGAACGTAAGCACTACCACCAACTCACTTCTGAGCATGAATTGATGAACTTATTTTATTACGGTGCTGAATCTCAATGAACTTTTTTTAGTACAATATTTGATTATAAGTTGTTTCTGAAACTGTAATTTGCAGCTTTACCATCCTTCGGCGCTGAACATGTTTGATGAGATAACATATAATTCCAATGGGAAACAAATTGTTGTATTTCTTGACTATGATGGAACTCTTTCTCCAATTGTTGCTGATCCAGATAAAGCCTACATGAGTAAAAAGGTTTGCCTTTTGTTCTCTCTTGTTTCACTATAACAGTTTCAGTTCATACAAACAATATATTATAATTAGTTTAAACTTTATTTTTTTTAATATAATCAGATGAGTGCGACATTGAAGAATTTAACAAGGCATTTTCCCACAGCCATAGTGAGTGGAAGGTGCTTAGACAAGGTACATTTATTTTAAACCATACATGCAATATTAAAAAATAATAGTTTTTTAGCTGATTAATAATTTGGATTTGTTATTTATTTTTCAGCTACACAGCTTTGTAAGATTGGAAGAACTGTACTATGCAGGAAGCCATGGCATGGATATCAAGGGACCAACAAAAAGCAGAAGCACTAAGAAAGTGAGAAATAATTATTTCTAATACAAAATTATTGCAACTAAGACTTTATCTTCTTGTTCTTTCCACTAAATAAGTTTCTTAATTTCATACTTTTTTCAGGGTGTTAATGATGGAGTGCTTTTGCAGCCTGCAAGTGAATTCTTACCTATGATCAATGAGGTTCGTTCCTTTTAAATATCGCCAACAATTTGAATTTCCTTTCTTATTATTTTGACAAAACAAATATACGATCTTAACTTTTCCTTTATTTATTTATAAAGGTATATAAGATCTTGGTGGAGAAAACAAAGTGTGTCCCAGGAGCTAAAGTAGAACATAACAAGTTTTGTTTGTCCGTACACTTCCGCTGCGTTGATGAAAAGGTACCCAAAAGTATAAAAAAGAAATACAAAACTCAAGGGCTGGGATCTTGAATTTTTGCTGGGTAATTTTAATTTATATATATCTAACTTCATTATAATTTTTATTTTCATTTAGAGTTGGGCATCATTGGCGGAACAAGTTAGCTTAGTGCTAAACGAGTACCCAAAACTCAAGCTAACACAAGGAAGAAAAGTGTTAGAGATTAGACCAACAATTAAATGGGACAAGGGCAGGGCTCTTGAATTTTTGCTAGAGTCACTAGGTGAGTTAACTCTTGAATTGAGAACTAAATGAATTGTTACGAGTCTCATTAGATGTATCAATCCTAACTTCATAGTCTTTGTGTATTTTAGGATATGGGAACTCTAACAATGTGTTTCCTATCTATATTGGTGATGATCGAACAGACGAAGATGCTTTTAAGGTAAAATATACAACCACGTTGCTAACTCATATTATTATTATTATTATTATTATTATTATCCAACTTATCACTGTGTATGTATAATATAATCAGGTTTTAAGCGGTAGAGGACAAGGGATTGGGATTCTTGTATCTAAAATTCCAAAAGAAACCAATGCTTCCTACACTTTGCAAGATCCATTGGAGGTAATTAATTAGTCCAATATTTCAAGCATTAATCTTGTATATACATACTTCTTTTTTTTTATGAAAATGATAAATATGGGCTATGTATTTACTTAGATATTTTTATTTTATGTTTGCAGGTAGGAAAATTTTTGCGGCATTTGGTGGATTGGAAAAGGAGTTCATAATTTTTCCACAAGTTGTAGATTCTAAATGAGTTATAGGGAATTGACACCAACCCAGAATTTGGTCAAAGTGTGGATCAAAAGAAGGGTATCTCTTGATGAAAATAGGAAATAGTACGTTGTTCCATAATTTAATAACTTTAGGGACGAGAAAGTCCAAATAGATTCTCTCTTTTTCCCCTTGTTTTACTTTTTTTAAAAGGAAGGTGTAATATGTTTCCTTCACACGTTTGCATGCGCATGCGGATAGTGAAAGGCAAATGTTTTTGTTTTTGTTATGATTAAAGGCAAATGTTTTATGCCACAGTGTCAAAATGGCACGTTAACGCTGTTGCTCTGAAGGTACTTATTGTGATGAAAATTGCCAACATCACTTTGAAAAGTTAACTTAGACAATCATCAATGGAAAACGAGTTTGCCCTAGTAAGTTACAAATTTAGATTCTAAAGAAAATGAATTCTGAGAATAGTATAGGATGTTAGATTAAGGGAATAGAAGTTTTATATAACTAACATAGTCAGAATTTTAGTTGTTGTGAAATGGCTAAGAGTTGTTCAAGTTTGACCATGGCGAAGGGAAATCAATTCAAACTGAATTTGCAATACATAAAGGAATTAGTAATATCTGAGGTATCGATTAGATTGTCTTTCGTTTAGAACTTATTTGCGCTGCGCACAGTGTTAGCTCTTTAAGGTACAACAGGTTTGTGTCGGTGTAATATTGAGGTTACTAAACAACGAGAATCAAAATCGACAAAGGAACCCAGGATGGATGAGTAAATAATTTCTTTAAAAGTGAATCTCATGTTGTCTATTAAGCCCAAACTACATCTTAGTATTTAAATTATTTGAGGTTTTGTGAGGTAGGCAATTTGGAACTTCCCATTTTTGAATCCAACAAAATATAGTGAAATATTCTAAGGGTATGTTTGGGAGGGGGTTTTGGGAGGGGTGGGGAGGGGAAGACTCTGAAAAGATTAGCCTATATTTTTATATGGATTTGAGATTTTAAAAAAGTAAAAGAATAATATGATAGATAACAATATAACAACTTTAGTCACACTTCATTAATGCTTATTGACATTTTATAGCTTACCTAATTTAGAATTGAAAAATAAGTCTTCTCCTCCCTTCCCCTTCCAAAACCCTCTCCCAAACATACCCTAACCCTATGTTTGGATGGAGCATTTTTAGGAGGTAATGTAATTTTTTAGGGGAATTCAAATATTTTAGTTCAAAAAAATTCCCCTCAAAAATTATATTACCTCCTAAAAATGCTCCATCCAAACATACACTAAGGGTTTTGATTGTAAAACCTCTCAGATGACTGGGTATCCATTTATCATTCAAACTTTGTAGTTCGCCCAATAGTAGCTTTTGTTCATTTGAAGCTTGAGGTCAAGTTGTGCGAATAAGCTGGGAGTTTAACCAAATTGGCGGATAGACACTCGGGGTTGTTTTGTGAAAAACGTTTTTATTGGACATCCTTCAAAAGGTTTTGAAGGGATTAGACTAACAACAACAAGGTGGTGGTGAACCTGTATAAATCTGCTTGTGCCATTTACTTACTTTTCTTTACTTGTGGTTAGCCTTTAATGGCATATAATGGAATCTCTTATTTAGCTGAAAAAATATTCCATGGCATATAATGGCTTAAGCATATAGAACTGTAATCGTGCATATAGAACAATATATTCTACTGGCATCATTGATACTGCCTAACTCAGGGGGAGTTATCCCAATAATTTGTGTTCTGTACTGTACCTCTGGACTGGTATCCGACACTAGGTACCTAGTCCGATCCGAGATAGTTGGTAATCGCGTTCCTCGTCAGTCCGAGTCTGACTCCGATCCGGGGTGGTTGGTACCTGCAATAGCACTCACTCTGACGCTCAAGTCAGCAAGTGAACTAATTGCAAGTTAGGTGAATGGAGAGTGTGTACCTTTAATGCTAGCATTGAATGCTTATTTATAGGTTTTGGGGATCAATGGGAACCATTGGATCTACGTCTTTAATCTCCCTCATTGGTTGATGTATTTGCATTTGGTGTTGGGCCTTAAGCACAATGGCCCAATCCGTAAGAGTTGCCCCCCAAGTCGGGTGGCCCTTGGGCGGGCTAGACTTGTTGTTCTTGGAAGACCGTGACGATCCTTCCAAGCCGAGCTTTTGCTTCGGCTTCTGTCTTGCCCCCAACCTCCGGTCGAGAGAGACTCGGTTGAGAGAGACTCTGATGGTCTGTTGAAGTGGGTTGAGTGACTCGAGGCGTTTCATTTGAGACCGAGGTAAGACGAGTGACTCGAGGCGTTTCATTTGAGACCGAGGTAGGCCGAGTGACTCGAGGCGTTTCATTTGAGGCCGAGGTAAGCCGAGTGACTCAAGGCGTTTCATTTCATTTGAGACTGACGTATCCCGAGTGACTCGAGGCGTTTCATATGAGACCGAGGTAAGCTGAGTGACTCGAGGCGTTTCATATGAGACCGGGGTAAGCCGAGTGACTCGAGACGTTTCATTTAAAGTGACACCTCGATTTCCACGCCTGTGATTGATGTCATTCATGGGACGCGCCGTTCGAGGGTGATTGGAGAATGATGGCGCTTGGAGGGACGCGCCTGCCTAGGGGCTAACAGTGGGCCGCGTAGCTTAGGCCCAAGCCCAGTTTGAGGTCCGCAGGTTCCTATATATATGGGAGGGGACCTCCCTCACTTTCACTAATTTTTGGAAGTTGATCTGACCTCCGATCTTAATCTCGTCTCATAGCCTCTCATTTTAGAGTTCCGCGGCGAGTCTCAGTGAGATTGTTGAAGTACGCGATCAGGTTCACGTGCCGGCGAGCTTTCAATCTTGCAAGGTTAGTCCCCCTACTTTTATTTGCCGCTTCTTGTTTTAGGCTATGGTCGGGGTCTCTCGAAACCCGTACTTATTGATACAGAGTGGGGTTCGTCAGGTCAGGTTCCGACTTGGTTGTGAACCCACTGTTTAGTATCAACCTGACCGTCAAGCCCCCATTTCTGCAGGTCCGATCTGGTGAGGACGAAACAAACCCGTCGGGTTGCTAACGCAGATCGCCCCGTTGTTGCCAAAGCGATGGCTTCTGATCTTAGAGATCCGGTCGAAAATCGTACTGGTGCCCCTGGGTCGGATGGGCCCGATGTTCAAGACGGTCTGGGTTCCGCTCCTACCCGTTTTCATGCTGTTAACCGCTCTCCCGGGGTTCCTAGCAATGAGCTGCCGGAGGCCGACCAACCTGAGGTAGTGGTAGTTGACTCGGGGGGGTCCGTAGCTGAACCGGACGATGAAGAGCAAGGGAGTACCAGCCGGAGTTCCGACGACAGCGAAACCGAGGTTTTCGAAAGTCGCAACCATGAAGAGGAGCTCGATCGACAAGGGAATCCCGTTCGCGAAGGAGGTGACAGCTCCGATCAATATCCCAGTACCGGAGTTGGACCGGTTGATGTTCCCCTGGCGCTCCCTCTGAGTGTCCCTCGGGAGTATTCTTGGGTTTCAGAAACGCTGAGGGAGATTCAGTCAGTCTACCGGACCGTAGATGATTTGAGCCATATCCTCCACCGGATTTCCAGGAAGGAAGATCAGATTTGGAGCGTGGAGGGGATGGCCGAGGGTCAACATGTAGCAGTTTGGCCAAAAGTGTTGAAGTTCGTCATGTACGGGGTGACGATCTTTGACATGAAGATCACCCCCCTTTCACCGCCTTTCAGCAAGAGGCCTTCGGGATTCTGAATCTCGCCCCTTCCCAGCTTCACCCCAACGCATGGGCGTTCTTGCGGGCTTTCGAGCTTATGTGCATTCACTTGGAGAGGCCGATCTCCTCTGATTTGTTCTTCCACCTCTTCGAGGTCAACCGGAGGCACGAGGATGGGACCCAGGATCGGTGGGAGCATGTGAGCTTCCGCGCGAGGAGGGGCCTTAAAATATTCATGCCCTATTCCGATTCCTTGAAAAATTGGAAAAACAAATACTTCTTTGTCGAGCCGGTGAATAAGGAAGCCGTGAGGTATGTTGGCAAATATGGTGCTAATGGGGAATCCCTGGAGTCCACTAAGTTCCAAATAGGGTGGTCCCTGTCGCATTTCAACCGGCGACCTCATGCGTATACGGTCGGCTTGAGCAGGTTAACTCCCATAGATCAGGAGTCTTTGGCGATCCTGACCAATTTTGCTGACCTGAGTACCTACCGGGATCCCAAAAAGTTCGGCATTGATGTAGCCCGTCTGGTTGGGGCGGGCTCTAGGTCGCAGCAGAATCCCCAAGTCACACCACATCGATCTGAGGCCCCGCCTGCCGTTCCGATTAATACTGTCACCGTAGCCACCCTCGCCGAAGATCGGACGGCTGACCTTCAACATCGGAAAAGGCAGCGCCCCGCGCCGCAGGAAGACCTCGCCTCCGCATCTCAGGCCCCCCGAGCTTCAAAGAAAGGTCGCCACGGGAAGCATAAAACTTCAAGAACTTTCGGGATCTCGATAGACGGCGAATTTTTGAAGAAGCACCTTGAGGATTCCCGGGTCGATCTGGTGGAAGCTGAGAGCCATTTTATAGGTAAATAGAAGGGTCATATTACTTCTTGATTTCGCTTTTGGTAGTCCTATTCTTAACTTTCTTATTTCCACAATTTCAGGTGCCCTGGCGGAGAGGGACGCCGAACGGGATCTCCGAGCTGAGCTGCAGAGAAAGTACGAGTCCCTGTCTTCGACTCTAGTGAAGACCCAGGAAGATCTCCCCGCACTCCAGGCGGAGAGGGATAAGCTAGAAGGGGAGAGGGATTCTTCCCTGAATCTTAACAAGGAGCTCGAGCTTCGGATTTCTGAACTCAAGAGCCAAGACAGGCATGTGTTAGACTATAGTATAACCTTAGAGGGGGGTGAATAAGGTTATATGTAAATCTTGGATTCTTTTCAAAATAAATGATAAGTTTGTTTTAAATCAAATGCGGAAACTTAGATTTAAACTTTATATGGTGCAAGCAGGCAGATTTAGGAACAAAGAGATATTATACTATTTTCAATATACACAATAAGATTATTTATAAGAAGTGTAGTGATATTGAATATAGTAGAAAGTAGATCAATTGCAGTGATATGGAAGATAATAGATAAGCACAAGATTAGAGTAGTTTAGTTGTAGACAGATGAAAAGTATGATAAACAGATCTAAATGACATTCAATATAGCAATAAGCAAGGGTATAGATAATAAAGCAAAGTAAAGAGATAGGGATAGAGATACACCAGGAATTTAGCGAGGTTCAGGATAAAAGTCCTACGTCCTCGGCCTCCGGCTTTGCAACCTTTGGACTTGATAACAACCACTATATTGAAGAATTGTTTACAAACAGGCAACTTCAAAATAGCAAATCTCAATTCCCCCGAACTGAGAACCCGAGCACCTAGCTAAGGATTTCAACCCGCTTCAATCTCCTGATTGAACGACCCAAGAGCACCTCCCAGGATTTCAGTACCAACTCAATCTCCTGATTGAGAGACCCAAGAACGCTTCCCAGGATTTCAAAATGGCCCCACAAGAATAGATTACAATATAGAAGCTATGATCCAGTCACCTCAGATAATATGACAATATAATAGCTGCGAGAGATGAGTAGATCTATAAAAATGATATGAAAGTGATAGCTCTATTTTTCTCTTTCTCAGATCTAGAAATTTCGTATGAGAAGAAGAGAGACTTGTTGAGAAAATGTGGTGTACTCAAGAATGACTTGAGGCTGCCTATTTATAGGCTTAGGAAAGCGTAGAATTTTGAAAAAAACATTTATTGCCAAGATGAATCGATTGTATGATGAAGTGAAAATGTTGATGAATCGATTCTTATCATTTTAGAAGACATAAGAATCGATTTTATGGCTAGTTAAAAAAGAGAGGAATCGATTCTTTACATATGGAGAACATAGGAATCGATTGTTTGTTTCTTTGGAAATAGTTGGGAATCGATTTTCAGGACATCCTGAATAGGGTAGGAATCGATTCTTACTTTGTTTAAAATGAGAAGGAATCGATTCATAGCCTATAGGATTGCTTGAAAATCGATTTCATAGTCTTTTGGAATAGAAGGAAATCGATTCTTACCTTTGGCTTATGAATAGGTGTGAATCGATTCTTTGTTTCAAACATAGGATAAGGAAATCGATTTCAACCTTTAAAAATAAGATTAGGAAATCGATTTCATGATTTAGAAAATGATAGAAATCGATTTCTAGCTTTCCACAAAATTATTTTTAGGTTTAGGGCTTTGCCATGCATGCATAAGATATTTTCAAAAACCCTAATTTTGATGCATGATGCATGTTTTCAAAAAATATCTCTCAGCTATTTAAACTGTCGTAGACCTTAAGTGATAGGACCTTACACTGTGTCCTAAAGAAAACGGATAAACAATTAGGTCTTCATCTTCAAAGGTGGCTTCTTCTCCAAGCTGCTCCACTTTAATGCTTCTTGCTTTTTGATTCCCGTCCTGTTCTTTATTCAGCTTGAACCTGTACTTTCATACAGCTGCAACCATTAGTAGACAAGATGTAATTTGTTATCATACAAAACAAGGAGTGTTTGCCCTTGGTTCAACAAACTCCCCCTTTTTTATGATAACAAATTACATTATGCATAGGGGTGATAATAATGAGAATTTTTTTTTTTTTTTTTGAAAAAGCTCCCCCTAAGCATAATCATATATTTTCTCCCCATATAGTAGTAACCTGCATATTTTCTCCCCCTTTGTTTTTATCAAAAAGGAGGGGGGTGTATACAAAACAAAATCACTTTACAAACTAGCATAATCAAGCATCCCTAGCTCCCTACGGATTTTACAAAATTGAGCTTCGACTAGGGGTTTAGTGAAGATATCCGCTAGTTGGTCATCAGTGCCTACAAATTTCAATGCAATGCTCCCCCTAGACACATGATCTCTAATAAAATGATGTCTTATGTCTATATGCTTAGTTCTAGAGTGTTGTATAGGGTTCTTAGCAATATTAATAGCACTTGTATTATCACATAAAACAGGCACATTTTCGAAAATTAGACCAAAGTCTTCCAAAGTTTGTTCCATCCACAGAACTTGTGCAACGCAGTTTCCAACCGCCACATATTCAGCTTCAGCGGTGGACAAAGAAACACTGTTCTGTTTCTTACTAGACCAGGAGGTCAAACAAGGACCAAGAAAATGACAAGTTCCACTAGTACTTTTTCTATCAAGAGTGCAACCTGCAAAATCAGCATCAGAAAAACCAACTAAATCAAACGTACTCGATTTCGGGTACCACAAACCAAAGTCTATGGTCCCTTTAACATACCTAAGAATCCGTTTTACAGCTTTTAAATGTGATTCTTTTGGGCATGCTTGAAATCGAGCACACAGGCATACAGCAAACATAATATCAGGACGAGACGCAGTTAAGTATAAGAGACTACCTATCATACCTCGATACATAGTTTCATTTACCGGTTTACCTTGCTCATCCTTATCTAGTTTCGTTGCTGTTGCCATAGGAGTGCTGATTTCTTTTGCGTCATTCATGTTATATTTCTTCAGCAATTCCTTTGAGAACTTTGTTTGGGATATGAAGATTCCTTCATTTAATTGTTTCACTTGAAGTCCCAAGAAAAAGTTAAGTTCTCCCATCATACTCATTTCAAATTCACTAGTCATCATCTCAGAAAATTCCTTGCACAAATCATTATTAGTAGATCCAAAGATAATATCATCAACATAGATTTGAACTACTATGATATGTTTGCCCTTGGTTTTAAGGAATAAGGTAGAATCAATCTTACCCTTTTTGAAACCATTGGCAGTTAAATGTTTGCTTAGTCTCTCATACCAAGCTCTAGGGGCTTGCTTTAATCCATAAAGAGCTTTGTCAAGTTTGAAAACATGATCAGGATTTTTAAAATCTTCAAAACCAGGGGGTTGTTTTACATATACTTCTTCTTCTAAAAAACCATTTAGGAAGGCACTTTTGACATCCATTTGGTGTAGTTTGAAATCCATGTAAGAGGCAAATGCCAGTATTATCCGAATGGACTCCAACCTAGCCACAGGAGCAAAAGTTTCTTCAAAATCCACCCCTTCGATTTGGTTAAAACCTTGAACAACTAAACGTCTTTTGTTTAATAAAATTGTACCATTTTTGTCAAGTTTTTTGCGAAAAACCCATTTAGTACCTATGATAGTCCGATCGACCGGTTTTTCGACTAAATGCCAAACTTTGTTCCGTTCAAATTGTTCAAGTTCTTTTTGCATTGACAAAACCCATTCTGGATCATTTAAAGCTTCCTTGATATTATTTGGAACTATTTGAGAGACAAAAGCACTATGAAAGCATAAAAGATTAAGAGAAGAACGAGTTTTTACTCCCTTTGATGGACTACCAATAATTTGCTCCAGGGGATGATCTCAAACTGATTTCCATGCCTTGGGCAGATCATCGTGTGTTCTTCCATGGATATGGTCGTCGATGTCTTGGGGCTCTCATTCCATTTCAACTTCATTTTGAGGTTCAACTTCCACCTCTGCTTCTTCTACACTTTCATTGTTAGTTTCAGGTGATCTATTTTCGATCACTTCTATCACTTCATCCTCATCATTAGCTTTCTTGACAAAGGGGTTAGTTTCATCAAAAGAAACATGAATAGATTCTTGCATAGTTTTATCAATTTTATTGTAAACGATATAAGCTCTACTATGATTTGAATAACCCATAAAAAAACCTTCAGTTGATTTAGCATCAAACTTACCCAACTTGTCCTTTGTGTTGGGAATGAAGCACTTACTTCCAAACACTTTGAAATATGAAATATTAGGAGCTCTACCATTCCACAGCTCGTATGGCGTTTTGTTGAGAGATGGCCTTAAGTATACTCGATTTAGCACGTGACACGCTGTATCCACTGCATGACCCCAGAAGTATTTGGGAAGGTTGTGCTCATTCAACATTGTCCTGCTCATCTCCCGTATAGTTCTGTTCTTTCTTTCTACCACACCATTTTCTTGAGGAGTTCTTGGAGCTGAAAAGTTATGATGAATGCCATACTTTTCACACCAAGTCTTGAATGATGAATTTTCGTACTCTCCTCCATGATCGCTTCTAATTTCTTTGATGGCTAAGTTTTTCTCATTTTGTAGCTTTCTGCACAACTTAGCAAACTCGTTAAAAGCATCACTTTTATTTGCAAGTAGGATAACCCAAGTATATCTAGAATAATCATCAACAATAACAAAGACATACTTAGACCCTCCTAGACTTACGACATCAATTTCACCAAACAAATCAAGATGTAGCAGTTCAAGCACATTTTTGGTGGAAATAACAGGTTTTAATTTAAAAGAGGTTTTGTGCATTTTACCAAGTTGACATGCATCACATAATTGGCATTTTTCATATTTCAATTTAGGTAGACCTCTAACATGCTCATTCTTACTTAACTTAGATAGATGTTCTATACTAGCATGTCCTAAGCGTCTATGCCACAAATCCACATCATCAATCAAGGTAGGCATACATACTATATCATCACTTACATTATCAAAATCAACATAGTATACATTGTTTTCTCGAAAGCCAGTAATGTAGAGTTTAGAAGTCATATGGGTGATAACACATTTATCAACAGAAAAGTGCACATCAAAATCATTATCGCATAATTGGCTAACACTTAGTAAGTTAAATTTAACACCATCAACTAATAAAGCATCTTTAATTTTAATTGTGTTTTCCTTACCCACACAACCTTTACCTATTACTTGAGCAGATTCATTGTTGGCAAACTTTACAGATCCACTAGCTTTGTTGCTCAATTTCAGAAATAGTGAGGCATCACCAGTCATATGCCTTGAGCATCCACTATCAACCATCCACACGTTTTTCTTTTTAGATGAAGGACCAACCTACAAGAGGAACATTTAACAACTAGTACGAGGTACCCAAATTTTGTTGGGTCCTTGGGGGTTAGTTATCAAGGGGTTTTCTTTCACAATCCACCTTGATTTCTTACAGGCAGGTATAAGGGTACCTAGCTCACATAATTTACGAATAGGACATCTAAGAGAGCTATGGTTCCCTTTTTGACAATAGGTGCATGAGAAAACAGTAGGTGTATAACTTGAAGTAGCAGCTACAAAAGTTATTTTCTTGTTCAAAACAGAGGAGGTGGAATTACCTTTGTACCCAATTCCTCTCCTATCAACATATTGATGTTGAGAGTGAAGCAACTGAGTCAAGGTCTTTTCACCAACCTCAAACTTTTTCAAAGATTCTTTCAAAAATTCATTTTCGACCTTGACTTTTTCAAAATTTTGTTTAAGCTCAAGAAATTCAAGGTTGAAAGGTTTTGTTTTATGTAGCTCATTCTTCAATTTAACTACCTCATTTTCAAGTGTCTCGATTTGAGTGGACAAGCTTTTGTTGCTCTTTGTTAATTTCTTAGATTTTAACAAAAGAGTTTCATGTTCAAAATAAAGAGCTTCAAAAGCCTCACTCAAACTGTGACTACTACACGCATCATCAAATGGATCATCATGTATAGAAGAATCAGAAAGACTAGAGGAGTTAAGGCTTACCTTAGATGCGTCACTTGCCATATTGCAGACAGCATTGTCAGTCTGCTCATCTTCATCTGATTCACCATCAGTGCTGAGATTATCCCATGTTGCTTCAGTTGTGTTCTTTGCCATGAGACAGACAGCATTTGCGACTTCCTCTTCTTCTTCGGTCTCACTTTCAGTATCAGTGTTGTCCCATGTTGCCTTCATTGCTTTCTTTTGCTTGTACTTAGATTTCAGCTTTGGACAGTTTGCTTTGATGTGACCCGGTTTGTTGCATTCGAAACACTTTAGTTGATCATCCTTTTTCTCATACCTGTCTTCTTTGTTGTACCCGGACTTCTTTGAAAAATCACCCTTTCCAAACTTTTTGAATCTCATAAATTTTTTGAAATTCTTGGCAAGCATAGCCATGTCTTCATCATCGGTTTCTTGATCAGACTCAACCTCTTTCCTTGACTCTTTTTGGCAGCCAATACTACCTCAAAAGCCAGAAGTGACCCAATAAGGTCTTCTTGGGGTAGAGTGCCAATATCTTTGGCTTCAGTGATTGCACAAGTTTTTGGAAAGAACTCACCAGTCAGAGATGCAAGAATCTTCCCATTTATATATTTTGTAGAATACCTTTTTCCCAGAGCCCTCAGGTTGTTTATAATCAGATACAGTCTCTGATGCATAGCTGCAACAGATTCACCTTCTTTCATTTTGAATGATTCATACTCAGAAGTTAGGATTCTGATTTTTGTATCCTTTACTTGGCTTGTACCGACATGTGTAGCTTCCAGACAATCCCAGATTTCTTTTGCTGTTTGACACCCTTTTACTCTTCCATACTCTTCTTCACAAAGTGATAGGTGAAGAATATTCATAGCCTTGGCATTTTGAGATATTTTGTCAAGCTCAGATTTTCTCAGCTCGCTCAGATCGATGGTGTAGATGTCTTCAATTGGAACTTCTTCTCCTTTGCCGGTGGCTTGACTTTTTGTAGTGTCTCCATCAGTATTGTCATACCCCAATTTTGTCCGGCTTAGGTCCAAACCCTAATTTTCCACACACAAATAAATTATGCATTTTGGATCCTAGAAACCGCTCCAAAGTTTTTGAAATCATTCTTAGGGTTAGAATGCACTTTTTAAGAAATTAGGGTTTTGAAAAATATGTTATGCATGCATGGCAAGCTTTGAAAAATATTTTATGCATGCATGGCAAAGACCTAAAAGCATTTTTTTTGGAAAGCAAGAATTGATTTCTATTTTGTTCCAAAGGCCAAGAATCGATTTATAGTATATTGCATAGGCCTTGAAATCGATTTTCAGGCCTTTCCATAGGCCATGAATCGATTCCTAATTGTTTTAACTAAGTGAAGAATCGATTTTCACCTATTATAAATGTCCTGAAAATCGATTTCCCTCTTCTTTCATAGGCCTTGAAATCGATTTTCAAGCTCTTCCATAGGCCATGAATCGATTCCTCATTGCTTTAACTAAACATGGAATCGATTTTCACCTATTATAAATGTCCTGAAAATCGATTTCCCTCTCCTTTCATAGGCCTTGAAATCGATTTTCAGGCCACTTTAAAGAGCCAAAAATCGATTCCTCCTTTTTTCCATAGGCCATACAATCGATTCTTATCATTTCCAAAAATAAAGAATCGATTCCTACACATTTCCAAAGGCCACATAATCGATTTTCAGGATCTCCAAATGTCCTGAAAATCGATTCCTACCTTTTTCCATAGGCCATATAATCGATTCTTATCATTTCCAAAAACAAAGAATCGATTATACTATATTTTGCCTTCATCAAACAATCGATTCATCCTTGCAATAAATGTTTTTTAAAAAATTCTACGCTTTCCTAAGCCTATAAATAGGCAGCCTCAAATCACATTTTGACAGAGACACATTTCACGAGATCTGAGAAGAATTGCTCCAGAGACATTTCACGAGATCTGGGAAGACAACTCTCGCAAATCTCATTTTCCAGTTCTCCGCTTCATTTTTACTCTATTCGCGCCGTTGGTCCGTCTGAGCTGATCTCTTGCAAGGGTTAGTCGGGGTTTGCGTTCTTCAGAGTTGTAATATCTGTCTTCATCAGAGGTATTTCAGTCTTTTCGTTTGTTAATATTTAGTTATTGTGATCCATGTGATTTAGCTTAGCTATAGCGTTTATCTACTCGTTCTTGTATATTATCGTCCATTGTTGATGACGAACCATATGATTCCCACTTATGCCTAGTGCATCATGTTCTAAGTGGTGAAGATGGTCTCGGGTGATTCAGCTTGCCCCTTTCAAACCCTTTCAAAAACGTTGTTAGAACTACGTCGCTTTGATTCCCATTTGGGATACGTAGGAGCGAGTCACGTTCTCGTCAAGCGCAACAAATAAAAATTCTTTTCACCCCCCTAAACCAATCATTTTCATAAAACAAACAAAAATCATTTTCAAACCCATTGTTGCTAGTAGCTCATCAGAGCCTCTGTTCGTTTAGCTATTAGTGGCAATGTCCTTTTCCCATAAGAATAATAAACGATGATCCATCATAGCCTTTGTTAGTTTGATCGTCGTACAAATCAATCTTTTTCGAAAATCACTTTCAAAAAGATAATAAAAAACGAGTTGTTATCGAATAGTCCATCAGAACCTTTGTTCGTTTGACTAGCGGTACAACTCTCTTTTTCTGAGTATTTAGTAGTGATTCATCATAGCCTCTGCTAGTTCAATCACTCACTAATGCTCGTCCTATTTCAAAAAACTCACAAAAAAGATTAAAAGACAAAAACCTCTTTCAGGACAAAGAAGAACTACGTAGCTTTGAATTCTCTATCGCACCGGGAGATACGTAGGAGCGGGTCACATCCCGTCAAGCATAACAAATAAAAATCATTTTCACAATAAGTTTTCAAACAATTATTTTCAAAAGAGCCTAGAACTACGTCGCCTTTGATTCTCCACCCGGAGATACGTAGGAGCAGGGCCACGCCCCTGTCAAGCGCAAAAATAAACAATTTCTAAATTAAAAAATACAAACACATCTCTTTCATTTCAAAAACCAAAAATCCTATTTTTAAAGTAGGGTATTAAGTCGGTCGTACGGCCGGGTTAGTCATCGTTTTAGGATAAGTGAACTGTGGTCCTCCAGAGCCCCAGCGCTCCTTCAGCCCTCAGCGGCCCTTCAGAGCCCCAGCGCTCCTTCAGACCCCCAGTGGTCCTTTGACACAGATCACACAGTCCTAAAACCCCTACATTAAAAAACACCATCCAACCACCATTTTCAAAACCAAGAACTACGTAGCTTTGAATTCTCCATCGCACCGGGAGATACGTAGGAGCGGGCCATGTCCCGTCAAGCACTTTTTTCTAAAAAACCCCTTTTTCCCCCTTTCTCATCAAAAATAAAATTTTTGCTAAGTTTTCCCATTTATTCTTCAAATAAATAGGCAAACCTAGATATTTTTCAAATCAAGTGTTAAAACCACACATTTAATTAGAGGTTCCCTTTCGGTAGAAAGGACGTGCGCGGTGCTAACACCTTCCTCGCACGTAATTGACCCCCGAACCTATATCTCTAGTTTTCAAAGACCATCCGCCTTGCCCAAAAGACCTTTTTTCAATGTTTTGGTCTTAAAATTAAAATATTGGTGGCGGCTCCAAAAATTTTTCCACGTTGTACATTGAGAAACCCAAGCCGGGATTTTTCGGGGTGCAACAGCTGGCGACTCCACTGGGGATACTTTTTTTAAAAGACGAGGGTCAAGCCTAACTAATTTAAATGTGTGGTTTAATGTATTGTTGATTTGATTGAAACCTTGTTTGCCTTTCCTTCTTATCATTGATTGTGGGCATATGCATTTGTTTTCTTTGTTGTTCCCTATCTCCTCTTCTACTCCTTTTCTTTTATCACTTATGCCCATGCATTTCCCCAATCCCAATCATATCCCCTTCTTCTTTGCTCCCTTTCTTCAAGGTAAGCTCATGCATATCCCCAATTCTATCATGTTCCCTCTTCTTTGCTCCCTTTCTTGAGGTAAGAAGTGCATTGTTGTTGGCACCCTAGATTAGTTGTATTTAATTGGTATTGAACCCTAGGATAGACGACATGTTATTGCTTTCTATTGTCTGGATTTTCATTTCAGGTGGGGGTAGTACTAGGGAAAATGCCCTTAACACACACTACACTTATACCCTGTGACTATGTGTTTTGAGTGGGACCATAACCCAGGTCTGCAAAAACTTAGGAGAGTGGATTCGAGTAGTGAGAGCCCATCAGGACCTTTGTCCGTTTGGCTACTTGCGAAAGTTTCAACCAGAGTTGTGCTCTTTCATGATGCCTCACACCTAGCAGTTTGCTGCATTTGTGGGGAATTTTGTGAAAGGGACTGTAGCTCTGGTGGCCTTGTGAGGGAGTGAATAGAGCTACATGGAAGGATTACCCTTTTAATTGCCCTAGATCATAGGTCTTACCTCTTTTTTTAGGTCACAAGGGCTTTTCCAAAATTGTGTGTTGCATTATTACATTTAGTTTAGTTCATTTCCGCCAACATTTTTTTGAAAAAAAAAAAAACAACAAAATCAAAAAAAATATGTTTTCCTTCTCTTTCATGAATACCTATATGAGGTGGCATATAGGGTATACTGCCCTAAAATTTCAAAACCCCCACCTGTAAATATCTGTCTTTATAACAAGCATCCTCATCACCCACATTTTACATCATAACAGCATGCATTACATAAGCAAAATTCTGAAAAATTCATACAGCATTCCTCATGCATCTAAATACAAAAATAAAACCATATGCATTGCATTCATTTACGCATTCATACTTGTACTCATAAAAAAATGTTCTATCATCAGAGAGAGAAACGAAAGGCAAGCTGGTTCGCCAACACCGATACTCCACTCGTCTACAAGCAAGATTAATGGCTAGCAATCAACATCTCGAGAATGAGGACCCCCTGGGTCAAGATGAGTCGGTTGTGGAGATTCTTAACCCCGAGCAGCTGGCTCAAGAGAATCAAGCTTTGAAGACTAAAGTGGAGGCTATGGAAGCACAGATGGTCGAAGTAATGAGTATGCTACAGAATCTGAGGGGTGGGGCCGCCGCTGTTGTAAATTCCGAAGGGGTTGTTACTTTCGTTTCTCCTCCGGTGTCCGCTGAAGTTACAACTACTCACACCTCTTATGGACAGGGGGTCAGTCACTTTGCCCATCCTCCAGGAGCGAGTGGACAGAGTCATCTGAATGCACCGATATATCCTTGGGGGATGCCAATGGGTTATATGCCGCCTGCTGCTGAAGCTATTCCTGTGAGGTCGAGTCAACCTGTTACGACTATGCCTGGTGGAGCTGCTATGGGACCACAAATTCATACTCCTAGTCCTGATACTGTGCTGCCAAGAGGTTCACCTAGTCCTACTCTGGGAGTTACTGTGAACCCTCAGAACGCTGTCCATCATATGGGAAACCATGCTCAGCATGGGGGTTATTATCACGGTCCGGGGAACTATCCACAAGGTCATTTGTTTGGGAACACTCAGCATGGGGATCGGTATCACTCGCTTGAAGAGCGCTTAAGAGCTGTGGAAGGATCAGGAACTAGAGCCAGGGATGCCCGAGATTTGTGCCTTGTCCCAGATGTTGTTATACCCCCTAAATTCAAAGCACCTGACTTCGATAAATATCGCGGCACCGGGTGTCCATCCAGCCATTTGACGATGTATGTTAGAAAAATGGCCGCTTATGCTCATGATGACAAGGTGCTCATTCATTATTTCCAGGACAGTCTGACTGGGGCATCACTAGATTGGTACATGCAGCTGCAATCCTCCGAAGTTCACAGTTGGAAGGATCTCTCTGAAGCCTTTCTAAAACAATACCAGTATAACATGGACCTTGCTCCAGACCGGTCTCAATTGCAGCACATGAGCAAAGGAGATAGAGAATCATTCAAAGAATATGCTCAAAAATGGAGGAGCATAGCTTCTCAGGTGAAGCCGCCATTAACTGAAAAGGAGATGGTGTACATGTTTAAGGAGACCCTTCCAGGGCTGTGTTATGATAGGTTGGTGGGGAGCGTTTCGTCCAATTTCTCAGATATGGTTGTTATTGGGGAACGATTAGAGCACGGACTGCGTAGCGGAAAGATTGCTGGAGGTTTTGGCAATTCTAGTGGACAAAAGAAACCCTTCTCCAATTTCCCCAAGAAGAAAGAAGGGGAAACCAATGTTATTTCCGCAGGGGGAGGCCCATCTTTCAGCTTTCCACAGCAGGCAGTGCCATTATCTTTCAACTCTCCGCAGCAAACTAATTCAGGCTACAGAGCCCAGAACTATCAAGAGAAGAGGCGTGCTAATTTTGATCCGATCCCGATGACCTATACTGAATTGTTCGATCATCTTGTCTCAAAGAATTTGGTCAATACTCGCCCCATGAAGCCTATACAACCTCCCTTTCCTAGGGGGTACAATGCTGATGCTACATGTAGCTTTCATAGTGGAGGAGTCTGCCACACGGTGGAGGACTGCAAGGCTTTCAAATATGTAGTCCAGGATTTGATTGACGCCAACTGGATCTCTTTCAAGCCGAACAGTCCCAGTACAACTACAAACCCCCTACCGGGACATGGGACACCATCCGCTAATGCAGTAGAGGATTCTGTGGGGCAGACAATGGTAAAAGATGTTAAGTGTATCCAGACTCCTCTGGAAAATATACATGCTGAGTTGTGTCGTCGTGGTGTTATCAAGAAGGGCTGCGTATGCGCCGATCCTTTATGTGTGGGTGCCTGTGAAGTTTTCAAGTCAGTCCTGCAAGACCTGATAGATCGGTGCGTGGTTCAGATAGGGACCCATGATATTGAAGATGAAAAAGAAATCAATGAGGAAGTAATAGCGGTGCCTATGAAAGAGGGATGTTGGGATACCCTAGGGGAGTCCAGTGGAAAGTTTGACTACTTGGTCAGATATGACGCTCCCGAGAGTGCTCAAATCCGAATAGAAGACATCCAGCCCACAGGATGGGATGAGGAAGAGGAACAACACGATCAAATTGCTGTCATCAAGGATGAGTGTGGTGCAAACCTGGTTTGTCGCTGCAGTGCTGGTGAAAGAATTAAAGAATTGAAAGACTGTTAATCCTCCTGGGACCTTTGATTTAAAGTAGTCATTTGTAATGCAACCCTGTGGCTCTGCCCAAGGCCACAGGACCAGTTATTAGGGGTGCACATGTTTTTATTTTTTAAATCATCATCATCAATAAAAACGTTGTTTTTAAATTCCAATCAATAAAAATCAATTCCTTTTCATTTCATGTGTCTCTTCTTTTCTTTATTATTTTTGCCTGCATGTCTCACCTTCCATTCTGCTTTTTCGCCTCGGCAAAAAGCAAATCCACAGCAATTGTCTCTCAAAATAACAGTGCCAACGGTCCATATTTTGACTTTGATCACCTTATCAATCAAGCAGAGTGGGACGTTGAGAAAGACCGGGAAAATCCTCCAGAAGGTTAATGAAGCAAGGAAAAAGGGTTATTCAGCATCACGGGGAATCCACTGAAGTGATCAACTTGGGGACCGCTGAGAACAAGAAAGAGGTCAAGATGGGTACTTCAATAAAGGAAAATTAGAGCGCAAAAAGGAAATAAAGAAGAAGGGCAAGTGCATGAAAATAAGTGAATTATTGTCCCAGAGTTAATTTTTGAGGAAATAAGTAATCATCATTTGAAATGAAGTCGGACTACCATTCCATATCCAAAAACAAAATCCTCTCCTAACCACCTTAAGCCAAGAAAATCCCAAAGAGAAAAACAAAATCCCTCCTACCCACCGTAAGCCAAGAAAATCCCAAAGAGAAAAACATAATCCTTTCCGACCCATCTTAAGCCAAGAAAAAGCCAAAAATCCAAAAGTCACCTTAGACAAGGACCACCTCGAAAAAAACGGTGCATCGTTCTTTATCAGTTCACCCAAGCTCAAAGAAAAAGAAGAAGTCAAAGAAGGAAAAATCATCCCAAAACCAAAAGAAAAATACAAAAGAGATGTAAATAGTGAGTTGATACATGTTACCACAAAACCCAAGAGGTCCTCGTCTCAATAAACCTTCAAACACTTTCTCATTTCCATGCACCCCTCCTCTCATAAACCGCAAACACTCTCATTTGACCGCGATGACCCACCCTTCACAGACCTTTAGCCAGGAATAAAATTTCCTAATACCTCATCAAGCCAATTAACCATCATAAATCATCGATCGATAGCCAACACCGAATAAAAACCATCCTGCCATTAGCCCCAAATACCTCATTAAGCCTACTCATCTCTCCTCCACAAAACACCACAATCCCGAAAGGTCCATTCCGATCAATGATTGATTGCTGTTGTTTTCCCAAAGTTTTAGCTCAAGGACAAGTAAATTCATTTGTTTACAATATGCCAAGTGGGGCAATCCTGTCGCTCTTCACCCCTCCTACAATTGGGGAAATTGATCCTACACCTATCTCATCCCTTGTCGCACTCACATTCATTGAAATCATACAGGGGAAACCCCCTTTCTTCTCTAGTGTATGGGTCAGAAGCAGTTCTTCTCATCAAGGTTGAAATACCCTCTCTACGAGTAGTCATGGAGGCCAGGTTAGAAGAAGCAAAATGGATCCAAGCTCGTCTAGATCAACTGAATCTCATTAAAGGGAAAAGAATTGCTGCCCTGCGCCATAGCCAGTTGTACCAACAAAAGATGAAGGCAGCTTTCGGCAGGAAAGTCCGTCTTCGAGAATTCGGCGAAGGAGACCTTGTACTCAAAAAGATCCTACCTATCCAGACTGACTCTGTGGGAAGTTGATACCCACTTATGACGGTCCATATGAAGTCAAGAAAGCTTTTTCCAGAGGAGCGCCGATACTCATAAACATAGACGGTGAAGACCTCAGGAATCCAGTCAATTCAGATCAAGTGAAGAAGTATTATGCCTGAAAGAAATAGAGAAAAAAAGAGAAAGACAAGCCAAGTAAGAATTAGCTCGCTAGGTTGAAAACCCACAAAGGGCGGCCTAGGCAAAATCAGAGCGACCCGGTGGATTGAAAACCCGCAAAGGGCGATCCAGGCAAAAATTAGGGTCTGAAAACTTAGGCATGAAAAGTAAAGAAAGGCATACAACTCTCCTACAAGCTTGGATGAGGGAGTGATCAAGGTCAAGGACATAGATGTTTGGCACTGTTCCACAGAGACGGACAGTCAGAATTCAGCTTCTCTCCTTTTTCGTGTCTTTTTACAGTTTAAACTTTCAAGTGTAATAAACAATCGGCGTAACTTCTTGTGCGACCGGTTTCCGCATTAATAAAGTTCAAATTTCTCGTATCTGTTCACTCTTTTATTTTTTGCTTTTTCTGCTCAAAATAAACGTTTTATGATGATGATGGTCCTGAACTGTAAAACATGTGCATACATCCTAGAGCATTGCAAATCATTACGAGATTCTTAAGAGTCCTGAGAGAAAGCACACCATCAAAATCAGTCAATCATGCAAGAGAAAGCAACTACATCCACGATTGCTTCAAACCAGCAAAGTCAAGACCAACATGCACTCGGCCCATGAGCCCCGCAAGTCCAACAGGTTCCTCAGTCTCGTGTCATGAGTGTCGCGGGTTGGCTGAACCAGCAAAAATAAAAAATAAGCAAAAAAAAGGGGGCAATAAACAAACACAGTCATGCATTACATTCATCATGCATAAAATCATGCATTTATCAGACATAAAAATAATGATAATAAAGTAAAGAAAAAGAGAAATTCAGGCATTTGCATTCATCATAAGAGAAAGAAAAAGAAAATAGCAATCATGGCATTTGCATCATGCAGCCTTCCATTGCATACACTGGCATTCCATGCGGTCAAACCAGACCTTTGTGTCCTTAAACCAGATCATTGTGATCCATAAACCAGACCTTTGTGTCCTTAAACCAGACCTTTAGGGTCCATAAATCAGACCAATATGCAGACACATATTGCTCCATAAACCAGGCTTGTCGGCCCATAAACCAGACTCGTTGTCAAGTCCATAATTTAGCATTCCATCAAATAAGCCAAAGCATTTCACAACTCTCAAGCATTGCATTTGCATACCCGCACTTCATAAATAAAAAAAAGCAACCATCAAGGAAAGCCAAAAGAGAATATCAAAAGCGTCCTGCATTGCATGCATCAGCGTCACATGCATCCACGTAGCATACATCTGCATTACATTTGCATAACCGCATCTTGCACATTCATCATTACACCAAAATCATAGCATTGCATGCACATGCATAACATGCCCTTGCATAACATGCACCCATACTCCATGCACTATTCCTTGCATCAACTGACGTATGCAGGTACCTCAATCCTGTGCAGCAGCATCGGTCATTTCAAATCAACCAATCAACAGAACTCCTGAGCCCTCTGTGCTCCCCTTGAGCCCTCTGCGCTCATCCTAAGCCCTCTGTGCTCATCCTGAGCCCTCTGCGCTCATCCTGAGCCCTCTGCGCTCATCCTGAGCCCTCTGCGCTCCTCCTGAACCCTCAGTGCATCATCCTGAGCCCTCTCATCCTCCTGAGCCCTCTGCACTCGTCCTGAACCCTCTGTGCTCATCCCAAGCCCTCTGTGCTCCCTTTTGAGCCCTCCGCGCTCATCCTGAGCCCTCAGTGCTCCTTCCTTACTGTTTTCTTTACCGCATTCTTTACCGCCTTATTTCCTGCTTCTGCACGCCAAGTGCCCATTTTACTTTTCTGTTTGCACGCCAAGTGCCCATTTACTTGTCTGTTTGCACGCCAAGTGCCCATTTACTTTTCTGTCGGCACGCCAAGTGCCCATTTTACCTTTCAGTCCGCACGTCAGTGTTCATTTACAGGATTCGTGAATCCCTTCAGGACCCAAGTGTCCCTTCAAAAACAGACTTCACCTCGTATTCGAGCTGCGGGTTAGTCCTTCAGACCCCAAGTGGTCCTTCAGACTAGTTGTGTCAGCCTAAGACACAGCGGACGTCCTTCATGGTCAACATATCAGTTCCGGATCTGATCTTGACCCATCATGGCCGCTCGGAAAAGGCCACCCCCCAAGCAGACCGTTTTACTAGTACCGTTGCTAGTTTGCGCTCCATCAGACCCATTGGTCCATCAGGCTTAGGCATGCCCTTCAGACCTCGTCGGTCCTTCAGTTTAACTCTAATCAATGCGCCAAGCATCGACTGCGAATCGGTCCTTCAGAGCCTTAGTGCTCCTTCAGACCCTGAGTGGTCCTTCAGAGCCTTAGTGCTCCTTCAGATCCCGAGTGGTCCGTCATTTTCTCTCTCGGTTAATGCGCCAGGTGTTAACCATTCCCCGTTTGTTCTCAAGCCCGTCTATTCAAAAAAAAAAAACATAGAAAAAGAAAAAGAGGAAAATTCGGGTTTCCCCAAATGGACAAAATCGGTATAATTTCTGAATTCTTTATCTTCATTTTGCCTTGGAATATGTTTCGGCCAATTCATATTCCTCGTTAAAATTCAGATAAAGAGGGGCAGCTGTCATACCCCAATTTTGTCCGGCTTAGGTCCAAACCCTAATTTTCCACACAAAAATAAATTATGCATTTTGGATCCTAGAAACCGCTCCAAAGTTTTTGAAATCATTCTTAGGGTTAGAATGCACTTTTTAAGAAATTAGGGTTTTAAAAATATGTTATGCATGCATGGCAAGCTTTGAAAAATATTTTATGCATGCATGGCAAAGACCTAAAAGCATTTTTTTTGGAAAGCAAGAATTGATTTCTATTTTGTTCCAAAGGCCAAGAATCGATTTATAGTATATTGCATAGGCCTTGAAATCGATTTTCAGGCCTTTCCATAGGCCATGAATCGATTCCTAATTGTTTTAACTAAGTGAAGAATCGATTTTCACCTATTATAAATGTCCTGAAAATCGATTTCCCTCTTCTTTCATAGGCCTTGAAATCGATTTTCAAGCTCTTCCATAGGCCATGAATCGATTCCTCATTGCTTTAACTAAACATGGAATCGATTTTCACCTATTATAAATGTCCTGAAAATCGATTTCCCTCTCCTTTCACAGGCCTTGAAATCGATTTTCAGGCCACTTTAAAGAGCCAAGAATCGATTCCTCGTTTTTTCCATAGGCCATACAATCGATTCTTATCATTTCCAAAAATAAAGAATCGATTCCTACACATTTCCAAAGGCCACATAATCGATTTTCAGGATCTCCAAATGTCCTGAAAATCGATTCCTACCTTTTTCCATAGGCCATATAATCGATTCTTATCATTTCCAAAAACAAAGAATCGATTATACTATATTTTGCCTTCATCAAACAATCGATTCATCCTTGCAATAAATGTTTTTTAAAAAATTCTACGCTTTCCTAAGCCTATAAATAGGCAGCCTCAAATCACATTTTGACAGAGACACATTTCACGAGATCTGAGTAGAATTGCTCCAGAGACATTTCACGAGATCTGGGAAGACAACTCTCGCAAATCTCATTTTCCAGTTCTCCGCTTCATTTTTACTCTATTCGCGCCGTTGGTCCGTCTGAGCTGATCTCCTGCAAGGGTTAGTCGGGGTTTGCGTTCTTCAGAGTTGTAATATCTGTCTTTATCAGAGGTATTTCAGTCTTTTCGTTTGTTAATATTTAGTTATTGTGATCCATGTGATTTAGCTTAGCTATAGCGTTTATCTACTCGTTCTTGTATATTATCGTCCATTGTTGATGACGAACCATATGATTCCCACTTATGCCTAGTGCATCATGTTCTAAGTGGTGAAGATGGTCTCGGGTGATTCAGCTTGCCCCTTTCAAACCCTTTCAAAAACGTTGTTAGAACTACGTCGCTTTGATTCCCATTTGGGATACGTAGGAGCGAGTCACGTTCTCGTCAAGCGCAACAAATAAAAATTCTTTTCACCCCCCTAAACCAATCATTTTCATAAAACAAACAAAAATCATTTTCAAACCCATTGTTGCTAGTAGCTCATCAGAGCCTCTGTTCGTTTAGCTATTAGTGGCAATGTCCTTTTCCCATAAGAATAATAAACGATGATCCATCATAGCCTTTGTTAGTTTGATCGTCGTACAAATCAATCTTTATCGAAAATCACTTTCAAAAAGATAATAAAAAACGAGTTGTTATCGAATAGTCCATCAGAACCTTTGTTCGTTTGACTAGCGGTACAACTCTCTTTTTTTGAGTATTTAGTAGTGATTCATCATAGCCTCTGCTAGTTTAATCACTCACTAATGCTCGTCCTATTTCAAAAAACTCACAAAAAAGATTAAAAGACAAAAACCTCTTTCAGGACAAAGAAGAACTACGTAGCTTTGAATTCTCCATCGCACCGGGAGATACGTAGGAGCGGGTCACATCCCGTCAAGCATAACAAATAAAAATCATTTTCACAATTAGTTTTCAAAAATTATTTTCAAAAGAAACTAGAACTACGTCGCCTTTGATTCTCCACCCGGAGATACGTAGGAGCAGGGCCACGCCCCTGTCAAGCGCAAAAATAAACAATTTCTAAATTAAAAAATACAAACACATCTCTTTCATTTCAAAAACCAAAAATCCTATTTTTAAAGTAGGGTAATAAGTCGGTCGTACGGCCGGGTTAGTCATCGTTTTAGGATAAGTGAACTGTGGTCCTCCAGAGCCCCAGCGCTCCTTCAGCCCTCAGCGGCCCTTCAGAGCCTCAGCGCTCCTTCAGACCCCCAGTGGTCCTTCGACACAGATCACACAGTCCTAAAACCCCTACATTAAAAAACACCATCCAACCACCATTTTCAAAACCAAGAACTACGTAGCTTTGAATTCTCCATCGCACCGGGAGATACGTAGGAGCGGGCCATGTCCCGTCAAGCACTTTTTTCTAAAAAACCCCTTTTTCCCCCTTTCTCATCAAAAATAAAATTTTTGCTAAGTTTTCCCATTCATTCTTCAAATAAATAGGCAAACCTAGATATTTTTCAAATCAAGTGTTAAAACCACACATTTAATTAGAGGTTCCCTTTCGGTAGAAAGGACGTGCGCGGTGCTAACACCTTCCTCGCACGTAATTGACCCCCGAACCTATATCTCTAGTTTTCAAAGACCATCCGCCTTGCCCAAAAGACCTTTTTTCAATGTTTTGGTCTTAAAATTAAAATATTGGTGGCGGCTCCAAAAATTTTTCCACGTTGTACATTGAGAAACCCAAGCCGGGATTTTTCGGGGTGCAACAAGTATTACCTGGTTTTGTAATTTTGATCTTCATAGGAATCAGTGGTCCATCAACAATAATCCTCCAAAGAGTGAAATCTATAGCCTGCACATGACATTTCATTCGACTTCTCCAGTAGTCATAGTTAGTTCCATCAAACAGGGGTGGCCTATTGAAGGACATCCCCTCTTTCATAAAAGAACCCATAATCACAGATAGATGAATAAAATTTAAATTGCGAGATGTAAAGCTCTATATGCAATTTCTAGCTCTTGATACCACTTGTTAGACTATAGTATAACCTTAGAGAGGGGGGGGGGGGTGAATAAGGTTATATGTAAATCTTGGATTCTTTTCAAAATAAATGATAAGTTTGTTTTAAATCAAATGCGGAAACTTAGATTTAAACTTTATATGGTGCAAGCAGGCAGATTTAGGAACAAAGTGATATTATACTATTTTCAATATACACAATAAGATTATTTATAAGAAGTGTAGTGATATTGAATATAGTAGAAAGTAGATCAATTGCAGTGATATGGAAGATAATAGATAAGCACAAGATCAGAGTAGTTTAGTTGTAGACAGATGAAAAGTATGATAAACAGATCTAAATGACATTCAATATAGCAATAAGCAAGGGTATAGATAATAAAGCAAAGTAAAGAGATAGGGATAGAGATACACCAGGAATTTAGCGAGGTTCGGGATAAAAGCCCTACGTCCTCGGCCTCCGGCTTTGCAACCTTTGGACTTGATAACAACCACTATATTGAAGAATTGTTTACAAACAGGCAACTTCAAAATAGCAAATCTCAATTCCCCCGAACTGAGAACCCGAGCACCTAGCTAAGGATTTCAACCCGCTTCAATCTCCTGATTGAACGACCCAAGAGCAACTCCCAGGATTTCAGTACCAACTCAATCTCCTGATTGAGAGACCGAAGAACGCTTCCCAGGATTTCAAAATGAGCCCACAAGAATAGATTACAATATAGAAGCTATGATCCAGTCACCTCAGATAATATGACAATATAATAGCTGCGAGAGATGAGTAGATCTATAAAAATGATATGAAAGTGATAGCTCTATTTTTCTCTTTCTCAGATCTAGAAATTTCGTATGAGAAGAAGAGAGACTTGTTGAGAAAATGTGGTGTACTCAAGAATGACTTGAGGCTGCCTATTTATAGGCTTAGGAATGCGTAGAATTTTGAAAAAAACATTTATTGCCAAGATGAATCGATTGTATGATGAAGTGAAAATGTTGATGAATCGATTCTTATCATTTTAGAAGACATAAGAATCGATTTTATGGCTAGTTAAAAAAGAGAGGAATCGATTCTTTACATATGGAGAACATAGGAATCGATTGTTTGTTTCTTTGGAAATAGTTGGGAATCGATTTTCAGGACATCCTGAATAGGGTAGGAATCGATTCTTACTTTGTTTAAAATGAGAAGGAATTGATTCATAGCCTATAGGATTGCTTGAAAATCGATTTCATAGTCTTTTGGAATAGAAGGAAATCGATTCTTACCTTTGGCTTATGAATAGGTGTGAATCGATTCTTTGTTTCAAACATAGGATAAGGAAATCGATTTCAACCTTTAAAAATAGGATTAGGAAATCGATTTCATGATTTAGAAAATGATAGAAATCGATTTCTAGCTTTCCACAAAATTATTTTTAGGTTTAGGGCTTTGCCATGCATGCATAAGATATTTTCAAAAACCCTAATTTTGATGCCTGATGCATGTTTTCAAAAAATCATCTCTCAGCTATTTAAACTGTCATAGACCTTAAGTGATAGGACCTTACACTGTGTCCTAAAGAAAACGGATAAACAATTAGGTCTTCATCTTCAAAGGTGGCTTCTTCTCCAAGCTGCTCCACTTTAATGCTTCTTGCTTTTTGATTCCCGTCCTGTTCTTTATTCAGCTTGAACCTGTACT
The DNA here is from genome assembly GCA_039519185.1 of Astragalus membranaceus. NCBI lineage: Eukaryota > Viridiplantae > Streptophyta > Magnoliopsida > Fabales > Fabaceae > Astragalus > Astragalus membranaceus. Next base: position 112,805,500 of record CM076849.1, on the reverse strand, counting down.
TTCATACAGCTGCAACCATTAGTAGACAAGATGTAATTTGTTATCATACAAAACAAGGAGTGTTTGCCCTTGGTTCAACAACATGCAGTGGAGGTGGCTGCCTTGCTGAGGGTCCGAATTTCTGAGCTTGAAGCTGACCTTCGGAAAGTCGGGCAGGTCACAGCTGGGTCCAACGTGGATACCTCGCTCCGAGTCGTTGAACTGGAAGAGGAGCTTAGGCAAGCTCGCGAGAAGATCCGAGACGCCGAGCTTGAGATGATCGAGGTGGCCGATCTTGCTGTTGAGGTGGTGTTAGCCTGCATTTTCGACAGGCAAAAATTAAATGCAGTCAACAAGGCTTGACTTAGCAAATTCAAGAAGAAAGAGCAATATTTCGACACCAGGAAGTGGTAGACAAGGAGAATCAGCGTAGCGCATAACTTAGCGAAATTTGGAAATCTGAAGCCAGTAGTTCGACAGGAAGATGAACAGTATCCAGATAACAGGTTAAGTTAAAGAGTGCTGGTCGAAAGAGACAACGGCAATGTAGCCGAAAGATGGAGCAGTTATTTGGTCGAATTAGCCAAACAGTTGGCTTAGTTTTGCAACTGCTATTTTGAAACCGCTGTGCGGTTATTAATTTTTCTTTATAAATAGAAGTTTTGTACATAGAACAGGGGTCGCACAATTCGTTTCTCCATAAACTTCCGTAAAAACCCTTACTTCCGCATCAGAGAAAACAGAGTTAAAGGAATTCAATGTATGAATCTGGGTACCAATCTTTATTCAATGCAATGTGGTTTACTTTCCTTTAAAGATTTCTGCAGTTTATTGGCTTTCATTTACGAATTCCTACAATTTACTGTTTTCAGTCTTCTTTTCTTTATTTACTTTCCTGCATTTCACTACATTTCTGTACTTCCTCTTAAACACTTCTCCATTTCTCCATAACTTTTCTTTCATTAAAACGACTATCATCACCCTTTTTCATAACAAACCGCAAATATTAGTAAAAAACTTTACCACAAATGTTCTGAGATGTTTCTAGTTGGTCTCGCAAGCAACACACACGAGTAACTAGCGGTGTTTACCAAAAATCACGGTAAACAAATTGGCACGCCCAGTGGGACATTTGTGCTAAATTTATTAAAAGTTTTATTAAACAATTCTGGGTTTGTTATCAAACACAAAACCAGTATTTTATACTTTGCATGCGTTTACGAAGTGGTAGGCGCCTTACTGAAATGCCACGTTCTAATATGAATACTGCTTCTACATCAAATGCACATTCCCAAGCGTCAGTTAATGATACCAACGCTGCAAGTACTTCAGGAGTAACCGCCCCTGTATCTTCCCCAAGAGTAATTGCTCCTGTTTCTTCTCCAACCATAGCGGGAGTAACTGCTCCATTACCTTCTTCGACAGTTATGGGTGTAACTGCAGTAACCGCTCCTACCGTTAACCCGGTGTCGAATATGATGATGGTTGTAACACCCTAAAATATTTAATTAATTTATTAATTAAGTATTTAGGAATTTATTGAATTTATTGGGTATAATTTAATTGATTAAAAATTATATTTAAATAGTGTAGGTGGTATTAAGGGAGGGGGGCGTCAATTAGTTAGACTTGGGCTTAAGTGGAAAGCCCAAGTCCATGATCCAAGATCATATGCGAAGGGGGCAAGCCAAATGGGGGTTAGGGGTTTGTGTTGGCAATTGCGAAATGAAGAATAGAGAGAAAGAGAGAAGGAGGGCGCCGTAGGGAGGAGAAGAGAAGGAGAAGGGCGCTAGTTCAAGGAGGAGGAAGGGACGTGATCGTGTTGCCGTGATTTAGGTCGTGACTATCTCTAGGGCTTCTATCCTTCAAGTTCGAGGTAAGGGGATGTCCTTTTCAATTCCTATAATGATTCCTATGATGGATCCTAAGTAGTGATAGCCTAGATGTTAGTTATGATTGTTAGGAGGTGTGCGAAATCATGTTCTTGATGTTGTCATATGCGTGACCCATGTGTGATTGGAATTGTTGTGGAATCCGAATTGTTGTTGATCCATGGTTACGAATTAGTGCATGATTTTGGCGATTTTGATGTGTATCCATGGTAGTGGTAATGTGTGTTGTGATTGAGTCAAGAGACAAATTGAGAAAAATGGTGTTTGTTGCTGAAAATGTGTGAAAATCTGGGCTGGGACGTGTTCTGGGCGCCAGGCGCCCTGTGCTGGGCGCCAAGGGCGCCAATGTGTGTGCTGTGCGTGTGACTGGAGCGCTGGGCGCTGGGTGCCAGCGCTGGGCGCTGAGCGCCCGTGTGCGTGTGTGCGGGTGTGGCGCTGGGCGCTGAGCGCCCATGTGCGCGTGTTGCTGTGTTGCGCCTAGGCGCTGGGCGCTGGGCGCCCGTGTGTGTTGCTTGTGTGTTGCGCCTTGCTGGGCGCCAGGTGCCTGGGCGCTGGGCGCCCAGGGCGCCAGTTTCAGGATGTTCCCAAATGTTTTCGAAAACCGTTTTCGCTATAACTTTTGACTCGGGTGTCCGTTTTGAACGATTCAAAAAGCGTTGTGAAGCATTTTCAGCTATCTATCTGTGTGTTCCATTTTTAAAAATAAAAACTTATAAATTCTGAGGGTTTCTGGGGCGCCCCGAGTGGCTGTTCCCGGTGATCGTTGCCGTGACAATGAAGAGACGTTTTGAGTGTCTTTAAAAATTCTCTTTTGCGTATGACCCGTGGTTTTAACGAAGTAATGTCAAAAATGACGATTTTGACGATGATGCCCTTAGTGGCTAATACTATTTATTATGACGTGTAGAAGACTGTTTGCCCTTAGTGGCTATTAGTACTTATACTGACGTGTAAATGACCGTTTTGCCCTTAGTGGCTATTATTATTCATGATAATGTGCAAATGACGATGATGCCCTTGGTGGCTAGAAAATGACGTTTTTGCCGTTCAGTGGTTATTGTTTGAGTTGATTGATGTTTATGTGTGAGTGTCGATGAAAAACCAGTGACGTTTGGGGCCCGAAGGGCTAAGTGATGTTAAGGTCTAAATGGCCTAGTGATGTTGTGTGATGATTATGAATTTGACAGGTGCTGTGCTCCGTGTGAGCAAACAGGTAAGTGATGGGTCACATTGTTGACTATGATCTGAGTAGTTGTGTGATTGTGTGAAGTGAGTGGTGCATGTCATAGTGTCTCATGCCCATATGCATAAAACCAATGACGTTTTGAGGCCTGAGTGGCTAAGTGATGATGAGGCCTGAGTGGCTAAGCGACGTTTTGTAAAAAGGTACCTTCATGCATATACCCGCGAGTGGGTTGCATTTCATAAATCTATATGACATGAGATGAGTTATTGTAAGTGATGTGAATGATGACTGTGATGTGATTATTTACGAGTTATTGTAGTGATGTAATTGTTGATTGTGATGTACTCATCTTAGAGCTGTGACTCGACTTATCATTTATCATATGATTTATTATATGAATTGAATTGGACTCACCCTTCTGTTTGAATGTTACCCCTATGCGGTAACGTGCAGGTGATCTCGAGTGAAGGCTTAGGTATCTTCACTAGCTGAGTCGGGTCGTCTGCTCTGATCATGTAACACTCGGGGTGGGATGACGTTGTTATTAGTTTTTACTATGGTGAGCCTTGCATAGTTGCAACGCCTTTTAGTGATTAAACTGGTTGGATTTTCCGCTGTGAAGTTGTATTTTAATTAACGATGACGTTTGAAAGTATTATAAGACTGTTTTTGAAAAGCTGAGTAATTTGGCGTGTGATGTTTAATGAAGTAAGTGTGACATCCCTTGTGGTGTAATTAAATTTTGAAAACTCTGATATTTTTCCATTTAAATTAACGGGTAGAAAAAGGGGTGTTACATTAGTGGTATCAGAGCAATGGTTGGTCTGTCCGGCCGAGTCGTCGAGTCGTTGTGTCAGATAGTGACCAACTGTTGTCTGTTCAGTGCTGACCGTTGTTGTGTTGCAGGTACACCGGAAAGTTTCTATTGGTAAGTGAACTAGTGGGGGAGATTTCCCTACTAGTGCTGTGTGCCCTATTGTGTATTCAGTGTGAGAACTGTGTTTTGCTGTTGTGATCCTTATTGTTGACCTTATTGCTGTGTGCTTCTAAATGAATTGTCATGTTGTTTAAATGTTCACATGTGTTTTAGTTGATATTGAGCTCTGTGTGTTTTACGTAAAATGTCGAATTAATTGTTGTTGCTGTGGATTGTTAAGTCGCATGTACTTTCTTATGTTGATATGTCCGAACTATTTTAAGAGGTCGACGCTGAGCTTTTACGAAAAATCTGGTGAACACGTTTGATGTTTTGAAAAACTGAGTGCGTTGTGAAAATGCTATTTCTGTAAACTATCTCAAGCTGTTGCTGCACTAATAACTGCCGTAGTGTTTTGACCACTTCGAGAGGAAATGTTTTCATTCGAGTGCTATGGTTTGTCCTCGATTCTTTTCGAAGGATTTCAACTTGGTGTAAAAAGATTTTTACTATTAAATGTCAATATCGGCGTCAAATGTTTATTTTGAATGGACTCTAACTTTGTGAAAAGTTGTACTATAGTACACTCCTGATTTGCACAATTATGCTATACGCTGAGTGCCTAGTGAATCGGTCTTGCCGATTGCGTCAAGATGTTTTTACTGCCTTGGCTGCAGCGAACGATAAAATTTTTGGTCTGGATATTACGACTATTGTTTTCTTCTTTTGTACGAATCCATGAAGCGATTTTAAAAGTGGACTATATGTTATGTTGCTAGTATTCTTCCACGTACTTTATCCCATTCGGTCCTTTGCCTAGTTTTCCTCAACATGCCGAATCTTTGCGAATTGTTTCGTGACCGTGAACCGTAAATTTTCCAATACTCAGTTCTGCATGATTTTACTTGACTGTTATACCCTTGCAGTTGTGCTACGTGATTTTGAAAAACCCTAGATATTTAAAATGTGCGCTGGCACTATTTTTGCACTCTTTGAGTTGGCTTTTGTTGCCGTATGTTCTTGAAGACACCTTATTCCCAGAAAATTTAAGCTGATGTTCAGTCTGGCAAGGAAAATCAATTTCTGTAACGTGTTTTATTTTTCGTGCCGAGAATTTTAAACGAGTATCCTGTTCACGCCTGTGATTATACCCTTTTGTATATGTGCCTTAGTTGTAAAATTGACGTTTTCCTGAATTGACCTTTCTGACTGTTTTAATGCTTTGACTGCTGTTCCCTGGGGAGTTTCGTCGTTGATTCGGAAGATTTCTGTTATTGTTCCTAATTTTATGCACTGCCCCTATTTTTATGAGTTGTGCCTATTTTTGATGGACGACTGTTCCGTGTGTCTTATTATTTCTATTATGTTGTCGCTGCAATGTCGGCGCCTCAGCGCCTACGGTTGTTAGATGTGTTGGTGCCTCAGCACCCGACTGTTGTGACTAGGCTGCCAGTCCCGACATTGTTACTATTGATGGTGTTGTTACTTGTAATGTTGATGTTATTGTTATCATCCTGGTTGTTGTACTTGCGTTGTTACCTACATTGTGCACCTATGTTGTCGATGCCTGTGGTTGCTGTTGTATGTCGGCGCCTTATCGCCTAGAGTCGTTGTTGTTACATGATAGCGTCTTAGCGCCTATGTTTGTTGATGTTGCTTGTTGGGGCCTTAGTGCCCGTAGCTGTTGTTACGATGCCAAGGCCTTAACGCCTGTTGTTGATTATAGGATTGTTGGTCCCAGAGTCGTCTCCGCATTGTTGCTTTGTTGTTGCTTGTGGTTGGCTCGTAATAATGTTGATGTTTTGGTGTTGCCTTGGGTACCGCCGAATGGCCCAAGTTATATTGTCATTGATGATGTTGCTCTGTTGTTGATTTTTAGTTGTTGGTGTCGCCTGAGTGGCAATTGTAGTTGTTGATGTCGCCTGAGTGGCAATTGTAGTTGTTGATGTCGCCTGAGTGGCAATTGTAGTTGTTGATGTCGCCTGAGTGGCAGTTGTAATTGTTGATGTTGCCTGAGTGGCAGAGTTGTTTGTGGATGTTGTTGTCGCGTTACTAAAATTATGAGACTTGATGTACGACTGTTATGCACCCTGTGAATTTCGTTGTGATGTTATGATGATTGAAGTATTTTGTTATCCTTATGGGTAGATGAGTGAGGTAGAATGCGAGCTAGTTATCAGAGTAGCGCAGCGGAGTAGAGAGTGAGTCTGATTATTACTGCTGGAAGTTACCTGGCTGAACAAGTAGGAGGGACGGCCGCCCAAGCACTTACCGCCGGTAATCAAGGCAATAATAATCAGCATGATAGATGGCACTAGTTGTCTAGGTGGCCTTGGAGGGAGGATGTTGGCGTTGACAGGCGAATTTCGAGGACGAAATATTCTAAGTGGGGGAGAGTTGTAACACCCTAAAATATTTAATTAATTTATTAATTAAGTATTTAGGAATTTATTGAATTTATTGGGTATAATTTAATTGATTAAAAATTATATTTAAATAGTGTATGTAGTATTAAGGGAGGGGGGCGTCAATTAGTTAGACTTGGGCTTAAGTGGAAAGCCCAAGCCCATGATCCAAGATCATATGCGAAGGGGGCAAGCCAAATGGGGGTTAGGGGTTTGTGTTGGCAATTGCGAAATGAAGAATAGAGAGAAAGAGAGAAGGAGGGCGCCGTAGGGAGGAGAAGAGAAGGAGAAGGGCGCTAGTTCAAGGAGGAGGAAGGGACGTGATCGTGTTGCCGTGATTTAGGTCGTGACTATCTCTAGGGCTTCTATCCTTCAAGTTCGAGGTAAGGGGATGTCCTTTTCAATTCCTATAATGATTCCTATGATGGATCCTAAGTAGTGATAGCCTAGATGTTAGTTATGATTGTTAGGAGGTGTGCGAAATCATGTTCTTGATGTTGTCATATGCGTGACCCATGTGTGATTGGAATTGTTGTGGAATCCGAATTGTTGTTGATCCATGGTTACGAATTAGTGCATGATTTTGGCGATTTTGATGTGTATCCATGGTAGTGGTAATGTGTGTTGTGATTGAGTCAAGAGACAAATTGAGAAAAATGGTGTTTGTTGCTGAAAATGTGTGAAAATCTGGGCTGGGACGTGTTCTGGGCGCCAGGCGCCCTGTGCTGGGCGCCAAGGGCGCCAATGTGTGTGCTGTGCGTGTGACTGGAGCGCTGGGCGCTGGGTGCCAGCGCTGGGCGCTGAGCGCCCGTGTGCGTGTGTGCGGGTGTGGCGCTGGGCGCTGAGCGCCCATGTGCGCGTGTTGCTGTGTTGCGCCTAGGCGCTGGGCGCTGGGCGCCCGTGTGTGTTGCTTGTGTGTTGCGCCTTGCTGGGCGCCAGGTGCCTGGGCGCTGGGCGCCCAGGGCGCCAGTTTCAGGATGTTCCCAAATGTTTTCGAAAACCGTTTTCGCTATAACTTTTGACTCGGGTGTCCGTTTTGAACGATTCAAAAAGCGTTGTGAAGCATTTTCAGCTATCTATCTGTGTGTTCCATTTTTAAAAATAAAAACTTATAATTTCTGAGGGTTGCTGGGGCGCCCCGAGTGGCTGTTCCCGGTGATCGTTGCCGTGACAATGAAGAGACGTTTTGAGTGTCTTTAAAAATTCTCTTTTGCGTATGACCCGTGGTTTTAACGAAGTAATGTCAAAAATGACGATTTTGACGATGATGCCCTTAGTGGCTAATACTATTTATTATGACGTGTAGAAGACTGTTTGCCCTTAGTGGCTATTAGTACTTATACTGACGTGTAAATGACCGTTTTGCCCTTAGTGGCTATTATTATTCATGATAATGTGCAAATGACGATGATGCCCTTGGTGGCTAGAAATTGACGTTTTTGCCGTTCAGTGGTTATTGTTTGAGTTGATTGATGTTTATGTGTGAGTGTCGATGAAAAACCAGTGACGTTTGGGGCCCGAAGGGCTAAGTGATGTTAAGGTCTAAATGGCCTAGTGATGTTGTGTGATGATTATGAATTTGACAGGTGCTGTGCTCCGTGTGAGCAAACAGGTAAGTGATGGGTCACATTGTTGACTATGATCTGAGTAGTTGTGTGATTGTGTGAAGTGAGTGGTGCATGTCATAGTGTCTCATGCCCATATGCATAAAACCAATGACGTTTTGAGGCCTGAGTGGCTAAGTGATGATGAGGCCTGAGTGGCTAAGCGACGTTTTGTAAAAAGGTACCTTCATGCATATACCCGCGAGTGGGTTGCATTTCATAAATCTATATGACATGAGATGAGTTATTGTAAGTGATGTGAATGATGACTGTGATGTGATTATTTACGAGTTATTGTAGTGATGTAATTGTTGATTGTGATGTACTCATCTTAGAGCTGTGACTCGACTTATCATTTATCATATGATTTATTATATGAATTGAATTGGACTCACCCTTCTGTTTGAATGTTACCCCTATGCGGTAACGTGCAGGTGATCTCGAGTGAAGGCTTAGGTATCTTCACTAGCTGAGTCGGGTCGTCTGCTCTGATCATGTAACACTAGGGGTGGGATGACGTTGTTATTAGTTTTTACTATGGTGAGCCTTGCATAGTTGCAACGCCTTTTTGTGATTAAACTGGTTGGATTTTCCGCTGTGAAGTTGTATTTTAATTAACGATGACGTTTGAAAGTATTATAAGACTGTTTTTGAAAAGCTGAGTAATTTGGCGTGTGATGTTTAATGAAGTAAGTGTGACATCCCTTGTGGTGTAATTAAATTTTGAAAACTCTGATATTTTTCCATTTAAATTAACGGGTAGAAAAAGGGGTGTTACAATGGTCCCTGTACCACCAATCTTAAATTCGACTAATCCCTTAATGGCAAATTCCATGATCGGAAATGTGCCGGTTAATTTCCCCATGAATGGCAGAAATTATCCATATGGCATGCCAACAGCCATGATGGTGGGGCTTCAAACAAATGCGTCTACATATGCAGAAAACTTAGCCTCAAGCTTTTCGCCTATACATAATTGACCAGAAAATATTTATAGTCGAAATGCACAGCCATCGATAACCACGTCATCTTTGTTGGCATTAAGGCAACAAATGGATGATAGCAACCCGATATGATTAATATGCTAACACAACAAATTGGTACAGTGTTTAACCCATTAATTCAAAACACAAATGACAGTTACCAGATGTTAGCAACACAAATGGGTCGAATTACTGATTTCTTTGGCACTCCACCAGTGCATAACCAGCGAATTCCCCCAGTCCAGAATGTTAGGCCTGTTGAATTCCCTATCTAAAGGCCCAACTATGCAGTTCCTGTTGATCAAAGACAAACAATGGCTGTCGAAGAACCTGTGCCTGAAATGGTATTAGTTAATAGGAACCAACATGCTGGCGAAGTAATAAGACAAGTTCAGCAAAACAACTTTGGAAATCAAAATAATTTGGCAAATCTTGTCGAAACAATTTTAGCCCAAAATGGTCTTAACTTAGGCTTACATAGGCCTAATTTTGTATCTCCCCTGTCGGAATATGTGATACAAACAGATTTGCCTAGGGGATGGAAAATCCCTAAATTCACAAAATTTGCTGGAGAAACCAGTGAATCCACTGTCGAACACATTGCACGATATTTGACTGAGGCTGGTGACATAGCGCAAAATGAGAATTTGAGAATGAAGTATTTTCCAAATTCTTTGACAAAAAATTCCTTCACCTGGTTCACTACGTTACCCCCACATTCCATGTTTAATTGGAATCAGTTAGAAAAAGCGTTTCATGAGCAATTCTACATGGGCCAATGCAAGATTAGCCTTAAAGAATTGGCCAGTGTTCGACGCAAAATGCCAGAATCTATTGGCGATTATCTCAATAGATTTAGACTACTCAAGGCAAGGTGCTTTACTCAAGTGCCTGAACATGAGTTAGTCGAAATGGCTGCTGGTGGCCTAGACTATTCTATTAGAAAGAAGTTAGATACTCTGCACTTAAGAGACATGGCACAGCTGGCCGAGAGAGTTCGACAAGTCGAAAGACTCAAAGCTGAGAAAGTTTCGACAAATAGATTTAATAATAAAAAAGAAAAAGTGGCATTTGTCAATGTTGATAATAATAGCAAAGAGTTCGACGTATCATATGAGGATGTCGAAGAAGAGGTTAACGTTGCAGAATTAAAACCTGGACCTCCAAATATATGTAAATTATTAAATCCCTCCAAAGGAAAAAACCCTGTCGAACCAAAAAATGATAAGTTTATTGCAAAGACATATACCTTCGACGTCACAAAATGTGACCAAATATTTGATTTGTTAGTTACTGATGGCCAGATTTTAGTGCCTAAAGGCCTAAAAATACCATCGATAGAACAACAAAAGAAAAGAGGTTTTTGCAAATATCATAGTTTTTTGGGTCATAATACCTCTCAAAATGTGTTCTTTTCGGGGATCTAGTTCAGAAAGCGCTAAACGAAGGAAGACTAAGGTTTGATGATAAATCGAAGTCTTCAATGTAGATTGACAGTAACCCTATGCCAACAGCAGAGGCAAACTATACTGAAGTCGACATTCTGGTCGTCGAAACTAGTCAGGACACTACTGGAAACTACAGTGGGTCGAAAAATGCTGAAATGTCTGAGGCAAAGGTCAAAATGGTCACTGAAGACCAATATGAAGATCAAATGCAGGTGGTTTACCCACAAGCTGAAGAGGAATTGATCGATTTCCTCAACCGGTGTAAAATCAACAATACTGAGGTGATGCTATGCCCTAGGTGCAGTTCAGTATTTGATAAAGAGGTTGCAAAAATCCTTGAACATTCTACTCCTCAGCAAAAGAGAAAGAATACATGGGTCGATAACAGGCCCAAGTTTAGCTTTAAGCAAAGGGGCATCCCATTCAAAGTGACACCTCCAATGAGACCACCTCATAAGGGGCAGGCAAAGACATTTGTGCCTCCCACAAAGTCACCTGTCGAAAGGTGGGTATATTGAGGAGGGAAAGATGCAGGGTATTCCCCAAAAATGGTACAAGGAAGCTCAAGTGCCATGAATCAGAACAAGACATATGATGCCAACAAGTATGTCTGTAACAAGAATTACAAGGGTAAAAACCCCATGACTAAAACACAATGGCGAAGACATCAGCGCCAAATGAAGTTCCTTGCTGCTGAGAGAAGTGGAAACATAGCCACCAATAAAGGGAAGCAGATAGCCTTTCAGGTCGAAATTCAAAGAAGACCTGATATAGAGAGGATATTCCCATCTCTTACAATTGTCAAACAAGGCCTCAACCCTGAGGAAGGCCTTGACTTGGACGAAGAAATGGACTCTGAATTTTCAGACCCAGACCCATCACTCAACATCATATGTGTCGTTTCAATCCTCCCGATTGAGTTCGACTTGATATCAGAGGTGAACGAAGTCGAGAAGGACTTCAACGAAGATATGGCTAACCATAAGCCAATTTGTTATTATGTACTAAATAATGGCTGTATAGAGGAACAAAATGCAGTTTTTGAAAGGCCAGATGGAGGCATGAAGTACCATCTCAAGCCTTTATTCATACAAGCCAAAGTCAATAATGCAGGCGTTAACAAGGTGCTAGTCGACGGAGGCGCTGCAGTAAATTTAATGCCACAGCACATGCTGGCAAAGATTGGTAAATCAGATACCGACCTAAGGCCACACAACATAGTGCTCACCAATTACGAGGGCAAATCTGGCTATTCTCTGGGAGCCATAGAAGTGGAGCTAGTGGTAGGGAGTGTTAAAAGATTAACCATGTTCGTGGTTATTCCCACCAAGGCAAACTTCAACCTATTGTTGGGCCGAGAGTGGATCCATGGAGTTGGAGCAGTCCCTTCAACGCTCCATCAGAGGATCTCTATTTGGAGAGAAGATGGTCTAGTCGAAAATGTGGAGGGCGACCAAAGCTATTTCTTAACTGAAGTTGATCACATCACTAAACATACCTTCGACAAACAATTGGCGAATATTGCGCCATGTACACCTTCTGATACGGCATATGTCCTTCAAGACAATGTATATGCTTCACTAGATCTACACCCTACCCATGGTTTCATTTGGGAGAGGGAGGTTCTTGGTGAGTCTAGCCGCCCAAATGGCTTCTGTAAGCCAACAAGGTGGGATGGTCCCTAGACATTAATAATGTCTGAACCCAATATATGGGATCGAATCACGGCCTACGTGGCCGAAAATAGACAAAATGCGGCTTTAGAGGCCGAATTGCAACAAATGATGGTTAATCAAACCACTGAAGTTAACAATGAAGTTAACCTTAAAGATATTATGGTCGAAGGCCAAAGGCTCGACTGCATCTATGATGACGAGCCTTTAGGTTTTGAAAAGGACCCAATGGGTTCGACCAAGAGAATTCAAGCTCAAGATCCCTTCGAGGAAGTTGATTTAGGAGATGGTTCCATAAAAAGGCCAACGTTTATCAGTGCCAAAATCGACAAAGGTTTGAGAGATCGAACCATTGAGCTATTAAAAGAATACAAAGATTTCTTCGCCTGGGATTACAACGAAATGCCTGGACTGCGTCGAGAAGTAGTTGAATTGAAGTTGCCCGTTCGACCAGATAGGAAACCAGTGAAGCAAACACCAAGAAGATTTGCACCGTAGATTCTGTCGAAGATAAAAGAGGAAATCAAAAGACTACTCAGAAGCAACTTCATCAGAACTGCCAGGTATGTTGATTGGTTAGCTAATATTGTTCCTGTCATTAAGAAAAATGGAACATTAAGAGTCTGCATAGATTTTAGAGATCTAAATAATGCTACACCCAAAGATCAATACCCTATGCCTGTGGCAGAGATGCTAATTGATTCGGCAGCAGGATTTGAATACCTAAGTATCTTTGATGGATACTGAAGGTATAATCAAATTTTTATTGCCGAAGAAGATGTGTTGAAAACAGCATTTCGTTGCCCAAGAGCTTTAGGTGTTTATGAATGGGTAGTAATGTTGTTTGGTCTAAAAAATGCTGGTGCAACATACCAGAGAGCAATGAATTCTATGTTTCATGATTTTATTGAAAATTTTATGCAAGTATACATAGATGATATTGTTGTTAAATCTTCGACAGAAAATGGTCATATAGACCATCTTCGACAGTCATTCAAAAGAATGAGAAAATATGGATTGAAAATGAATCCAATAAAGTGTGCCTTCTGTGTACGTGCAGGTGATTTCTTGGGATTTGTTGTCCACAAAAAAGGCATTGAAATAAATCAAAACAAGACGAAAGCAATCATGGAAACAAAGGCGCCTTCGACTAAAAAGGAGCTTCAGTCATTATTGGGGAAGATCAACTTCCTGAGAAGGTTCATCTCAAACCTAAGTGGCAAGACTCAAGTTTTCTCGCCATTGCTACGACTGAAGAAAGAAGACGTGTTCAAATGGGATCCAGAACACCAAAAGGCCTTCAACGAGATTAAAGCTTATCTAGTTAAACCACCTATCTTGTTGCCACCTATCAGAGATAAGGTGATGAAATTGTATATAGCAGCATCAGACCTGACAATAGGTAGCATGTTACCACAAGAGTATGAGAATGGTGTCGAAAAAGCCATATATTACCTTAATAGAGTTTTAAATGATGCTGAAACTAGATATCATGCAACAGAGAAATTGTGCCTTTGCTTGTATTTCTCTTGTACCAAATTAAAGCAATATATAAAACCCGTTGATGTGTATGTTTACTCTCATTTTGATATTATTAAACATATGCTGTCGAAACCTATATTGCATAGTCGAATTGGTAAATGGGCCTTAGCCCTTTCTGAATATTCATTAACATATCAACCTTTGAAAGCTATCAAAGGGCAAATTGTTGCAGATTTTATTGTCGACCACCCATTGGTCGAAGTGACAATTAATCATATGAGTATTCAACCATGGACATTATACTTCGATGGATCGAGCCATAAAAATGGTTTTGGAATTGGGATATTAATTATTTCGCCAACAAAAATACCATCGAAGTATAAATTTAAAATCAAAGAAATTTGCTCTAATAATGAGGCCGAGTACGAAGCCTTGATAGTAGGACTAGAAGTTTTGCTAGAACTGGGGGCAAAATCTGTCGAAATTAGAGGTGATTCCGAATTAGTGGTGAAGCAATTAACTAAGGAGTATAAATGTATTAAAGAGAATTTAATCATATACTTCATCACTGCCAATGCTCTGTTGAAACGCTTCGACTATGTTAACATTGAGCATATACCTCGAATTGAAAACCACGAGGCAAATGATTTGGCACAAATTGCTTCAGGATATAAAGTTTCTCCAACAAAATTCAGAGAATTAATAGAGATCAAAGAGAAATTAATTTCGACAGACTATTCTAAAGACGAACTGTCAATGCCAAAACTTGGGGGGGCAGACAAGTCAGAATTATTATTTCCTCCAAGTGAAAATGGCGAAAATTTTGCCATTGACAATATGTCGAATGATGATTGGCGAAAACCAATTGTTGAATACTTGGAAAATCCAACAGGAACAACAAATCGAAAAACCAAGTATAGGGCATTAAGCTACGTGATTATTGGAAATGAGTTGTTCAAGAAAACTCCTGAAGGAGTTTTGCTTGAATGCCTTAGTGAAAGTGAGGCATACTTAGCAACATCCAATACTCTTGGTGGAGCTTGTGGGTCTCACCAAGTAGGCCACAAGATGAAATGGCTCTTGTTTCGACATGGAGTATACTGGCCAACTATGCTAAAAGATTGCATAGATTTTGCTAAAGGATGCCAAGAATGTCAGAAACACGCAGGAGTGCAACACGTACCTGCAAGTGAATTACAGTCAATAGTAAAACCTTGGCCGTTTAGAGGTTGGGCACTAGACATAATTGGTGAAATTAAGCCAACGTCGTCGAAGGGCCACCGTTATATATTGGTAGGTATCGATTACTTCACTAAATGGGTCGAAGCTATTCCCTTAGCTAAGGTAGACCAAGAGGCAGTAATGAACTTTATTCAAAACCATATCCTATATAGGTTTGGGATTCCAGAAACCATTACTACTGATCAAGGTTCAGTTTTTACTGGTCGAACAATGGTAGAATTTGCCTCTGAAAATGGATTTAAGTTATTAAGTTCGACACCATATTATGCTCAAGCAAATGGTCAAGTCGAAGCAGCCAATAAAATTATCATTAATTTGATTAAAAAACATATTGGCCAAAAGCCTAAGAATTGCCACAAAACCCTTGATCAAGCATTATGGGCTTGTCGAAATTCTCCTAGAGAATCAATTAATACTACTCCATTCAGGCTTACCTTTGGGCATGATGCAGTATTGCCTGTCGAAATATATCTACAATCAACCAGAATTCAAAGGCAATTTGAAATTCCATCAAATCATTATTGGGATATGATTTTAGATGAATTAGTTGATTTAGATGAAGAAAGGCTATTTGCATTGGAAGTCCTTACGAGGAAAAAAGAAAGAGTAGCTAAAGCCTACAACAAAAAGGTTAAATAAAAAACGTTTGTCATAGGAGATTTAGTATGGAAGGTTATCCTACCTATGGACAAAAAAGATAGAGCCTTGGGTAAATGGTCACCAAATTGGGAAGGGCCATTTAAAATTTTACGAATATTCTCAAATGGCGCTTATGAAGTCGAAGAGTTAGGCACTGATAATCGAATTTTGCGTATAAATTAAAATAACACAAGATTGAGATATAATGGAGAAACTCAATTATAGCACACAAGTGCCAACAAATATTGTCGAAATACAAAGTTTAAAATTAAAAAACTAGAGAAGTCGAATTTAAATTACAAAAGTATTTTTAATTCTCTCAAAGACACCTCTAGCAATCTTTAATCTGTTATCGAGAAGGGCTTCATCTTCAATTGACTTCTGAATTCCTGCTTCATATTGATGAACCCTTTCTAGATGCTCGATTGCCAGAGTTGCGTCAGCTCGAAGTGCAGCTTTTGAAGATTTCTGTTGGTTGCAAAGCTTTAATTTCCTCTTGATACTGTAGAATAATAGCATCATGTTCAGCTATTTCTTGAGAAACAATTGACTCATTAATCTCCAGAGTCGAAATTTTGGCTTCAGACGTTTCGACTGCTGCGCATTCTTCTTGCAAAAGTCTGGTGTCGCCCTACCTCTTCACAATGAGGATCTTTTTTCGCTGAATATCTTTCGAGATTTGTTCTAAGAAAGGCTCAAACTCAATAATGAAGCCCAAGAGAGATTCGCTTGAGCTTGAAGTGTTTAACCCATTGAGCAAGGCCTTAATTTTGAAGGTGAGTGAAGGATCTTCTTCGATAGCCGTGAACAAATCTATCCTAAAGAGGATTGCTCGAAGTTCTTGTTTTAGATCCTTTTTGGAGTCCTTTGAGTTACAATTGACAGAGGCAGTCGAAGGGCTTGGCTTATCATCTGTTGAAGACAAACCACTGACCATCAATTTAAAAGATTCAAGAGGATTTTTATTCTTCAAAGCTTACAATTCCTCTGAGCTAATTTTGGTATGTTGTGTCGAAACCCCAGAGCAACGAGGGTTGGCTATTTCAGGAGATTCACCATTCCCTTCTTTTTCTTCTTCCTCTTGATCAGCCTCATTACCATCTTGACTACCCTCTTGTTCTTCCATGTTTGGAGAGGAAGATATGTTGATCTCAGCCCCACTTTGGCCAGCATCAGTGCTTTCATCGACATCCATAGCAGCATGCTCTGGGCCATGATCAGAAACTTCTTTTGCAGTTTCAGCAAGAGGAGTTGTTTCGACCAGTAGTGTAGCTTTGACAACAGGTGTTTGCTGATTCAAATCTTCTCCTTCGACACCTTCTCCAGCAACAAGTATCTTTGAAGGGGAGTGAGTGGAGGTAGGCGTAACCTGCCTTGTTGGGTTTTCAGGGTTAACAGTTCCAGTTCCCTGAAAATGAAGCAAAGTGAGTATTATCGCAGATAAATAAAATCTTCGGAAAAGATATAAGTTTCAATCAATCACCTTAGCTCTGATGTTTTCGACTAAAGAGTGTGCACTCTTAATTTTCTTGATAAGCCTTCTTGGAGCTTTCTCTTCTTTTCGCTGTCTTTCGACAGAGGTTTGGTGAGAAATAGCTTTGGAGACATCTTGAGAGCTTTTGTTTTTCTCTCTCTCTCTCTCTCTCTACTTCAGGAGCTTGAACCTTAGAAGGTTTAGTCCTGGTTAGTGGTTCCTCCTCAGGCTGAAAATGCAACGCTCATGTAAGCATAAGCAGAAAAAAGAAAATAAACATAAATAGGCAAGAATTTGAGAGTTTCGACCTCTGAGTCACTCGTAACTAGTAGTTTAGCCTTCTTTGCCTTCTTTGGATTAGAAGTTAGGGAGCTACTTGTTCTTTTTTGACTATGCAAAATAGAGAGCTAATCAAACAAAGAACATAATGATGATGCAAAGAGAAAATGTGTAGATATTTACTTTTTTCTCTATTGGGAGGGATATTTCTTTCTGCGACGAAGCTTCAACTACCTTCTTCTTCGCCTTTGGTACTTTGACTTCATCTGTCGAGTCTGAAGTAATAGCGATAGCTGCAAGTATTCGACAAACAAGTATTAATACAAAATATGCACAAAAGGGAAAATAAATTCTTCTAAGTTTGATATATCACCTTCTCTGATAATGGATTTGATTTGAACATGTCGAATATCCAAATGAAGATGACCTTCAAATGTGTCTAAGGTATACTTAGTCGGAACTATTTTCTCAGCTGTTTTATTCGAAAGAAAATTGTAAAGTGCCCCAATCGAACCACAGATAAACCATGGTGGGAGTGGTGGTCGAAATGCCAAAGCCAGGTTACAAGTTGGCAAAGGCGGAGATTTGGGTTTGTTTTGTGTTAAAGCAAAAGAATACTTATCAGTTACAAAAGGGGGAAAAACCATTGTTGAAATTCTTTCGATATATTTATTTTTTAAAATTCTTGCAGCTTGAGAAACAGTTCGACTAAGTTTGGTTTGGTCGTATACAGTTTCAAAAAAAAATTGGAATGCCTGAATCTCTTAAATACGCATACCTTTCGACTTGGTCTTCTTTTTCTGCGAAGAGGGAAAAGCAGAAATTAGTTTCGACAGAAGGGTGGTATCTTCGATACCCGTAGATTTTCTAGTGAAATACTCTTTCCACCATCTAAAAAACTCTTTGGTGCAAGAGAATCGTAGTTCAAAAGGAATGGGGTCAAGAGTAAAAGAGCCTGGAGGAAACCAGTTAAGAAACTCCTTCCACTCTTCCTCATTCCCTGGGAGCACCATTTCTTTTTTAGACCTGAAGAAAGGACTAGGTCGAAGCTGACATAACCCAAATTGCCTCGCAACCAGGCTAGGATGATAAGGGTAGACGCCAAATAGTGTTGCAGATTTCTCAAGAGATATTCTGGCTGAAAAAGACTTGGGAGTCAAAAAGTCCTCCCAAACCTAGTTGATATCTTCTTCGTCAACAAGAGTAGTCGAAGGAAACTCTCTTCTGAACCACTCTGGCCCATAGGCTCTCCTGGCAAAAGGTGCCATCGAAGGGGTGAAATCCATGCAATTCAAGAGCATGTTGCATGACTGAGAAAACAGATCTTGGATAGATACTGCTATTTCTCTGGGTTTCAGAACTGCAAGTCTCACACCTTCGACGCCCCTATTTTTGACCATGTCAGCATATTCGTCGGGGATATACATCTGAAGTTTCGACTCAAAAGTGGCAAGAAGCCACAACTGAAATAGCCAAATTGGTCCAGAAACTAGATACTTCTCTTCTGGTCGAAGTGTTTTCAAATCAAGGACCCCTTGCCGTAGACTGTCGTAAAGAGATCCCAAAATAAGACTGCCAATATTGATATCTCGACACTCGTGCAACTGAATGGCCAGCGGGATATACATATTCGCCACTTGAAGTCAAATTCATGTTGATTACCAGTAGTGGAAGGGTCGAAAACCTCCCCCAATGGTTTCAGGCTAGTAATGGCAGCCACATCTAGTAGAATGGGAGTGAGCATACCACACTTCAAATGAAGACTGTTAGTGGTTAACTCCCAGAAATGGAGAGCCGCAATGAGCATTGGGCTTTGATATTTAGGCCCATATCTTGACAACTGGATCAAGTCGAAAATGCCGTGTTTTTTCCTGTTCTCTCCCATCTTCGACTATACCTTGTTAAGCCAGTCGATATAAGGCGTAATTCTTTCGACCGGTGGTGAAGATCGAAAAACCCTATTTGGGTTACTCATAAAATCCATCAAGTATGGCCCCTCATTGAAGATCTTAGGGGTATACCGGTGATAACTAGGAAAAATCTCTTTGATTTTGGCTGAATCATCACCATGAAGAGGTAGAGGTCCTAAGAATGCATGTTTTAGAGGTGCAGGAGAAGGGATTAGTACCTGAGATTGGTAGATTTTAGCCTCGTCCTCACTAAAAACTGGTTCAGTCACGAGGATTTGCTTCCCAGAAGCTACAGTACTAGAAGCAATGATGGAAGATGACGCCATAGTTATGAGTTTAAAGGTCACGAAAAGATAACAGAGAAATGGAGTTTTCAACGGTGAGTTTGTATAGTGCGTAAGGTGTTGTATTTGGTGAAGAAGAGGAAAAAAGGGGATATTCGCAGAAGCTATTCGCAGAGACAAGGGAAGAAGATGAAGATTCTGAAAAAGAGAAGTGAAAGGGCGCAGTTTCCTTTTATAGCCGTTTTTTACCACGATTTAATAAATTAAAAAAAAAGAATAGAAAATGTTGGTAATCGTGGCTTTGGTGGGAAACGTGGGATTGTGGAAAATCTCAACAGTTACTTTGTGTACGTGGCGCACTCTCGTTGGAGGAAGGCGCCAGCAAGCTATACTTTTGCACAGAAATGTCCCCTCATATTCTGAGAAAAGATATGAAATGATATCATAAGATTTTATGGGATAGTCGAAGGAAATTTCAAAAAGTCATTTTCTATCTTCATTCAAGAATTCAGTAAAAAACGTCTTTTTGGGGGGCCATTTGTTAGGCTGCATTTTCGACAGGCTAAAATTAAATGCAGTCAACCAGGCTTGACTTAGCAAATTCAAGAAGAAAGAGCAGTATTTCGACACCAGGAAGTGGTAGACAAGGAGAATCAGCGTATGTCGCACCCCGAAAAATCCTTGGAGGGATTTTTCTTCGCACAACGGGATTTTAGAGTCTCCACCAATATTTTTAAAGGTAAAACATCGAAAAAACCTTTTTTGGAAAGCAATGGTCCTTGGAACCATTAGATTGGGGTTCGGGGGTCTAATTACGTATGGGGAAGGTATTAGCACCCCATAACGTCCCTTCAAAGAAGGGTTACCTTAATTAAATATGTGATTTGCAAAGTTGATTCAGAAAAATGCTTTGTTTTTACCTCTTTTGTTGATGAATGACTTAATGAAAAATCTTTAGTTTTCGCGCTTGACGGAGAGTATCCGCTCCTACGTATCTCCCGGTGCGATGGAGAACTCAAAGAAACGTAGTTCTTGTTTTTGAAAAATTTGTTATTTTGGAAAAGTGTTTGGTTTATAAGTTGTTTCAAAACAATCACTTATTTGCAAGACCAAAAATTGTTTCAAAACAATCACTTATTTGCAAGACCAAGAGCATTTCAAAATGATTTATAAGTTGTTTTTGGTAATCAAAGCAATTGGTAAGGAAAGGAAACCTAAATTTGCATTCTTGTTCACTAGGAATCCCAAAAGAAATTGAATCCTCTTAGGCAATCCTCAACACTTAAAGTGTGCATCAAAGCACAAGTGAGAGTCCTCTTGCCAATCATCAACATAGGGCATGATTTGCAAGCAAATTGATGAGAACAACAAGTTTTAAGCAAACAAACATCATAATCAAGGTTCAATTCCAAGTAATTGCAAGATTAGACAACCAACTCATCAAAAATCTGATAAACTCTAATTTCTTTGAAACATGCGAAACTAACATAAACCCTAAATCTCATTTTATTCATGGAAACACAAGATAATGCAAGAAAACAACAGAGATTAAACTTTTGGCAAGGATTCACATGATCAAGCAAAGAAATGCATAACAATCATAGAAACCCTAATTTTCCTCTAATATGCGAAATGAAATAAGCTTCAAATCATCATTTTATTCATGAAAACAACAAGAAATGAGTGAAATAACAACAACACACAATTTATTCTAAAGGAGAGAAGCATTCCAAGCACCCAAGCCTCCCAAAGTGTTTGTCAAGATACTTGAAATACATCTCTCACTCAACAACAACTATGCTAACATTATGACATTAAAATGCAATGGGATGCCAAAATGAAGTGATGGTTTACATCTTTGATGCTAAAATTGGAAGATGATGCTAGGTTTTAGAGTATACCTCAACTCCAAGCTAGAATAAGGAAGGAAATGAGATGAATGAATGCAAAACCCTTTTAATCTACTCTTCAATCTTCAACTTTGAACTTGATCCTTGAATTTGAAGGTGAATCTTTGAGAAGAATGCAAGAAGGATGGAAGATTTAGTGTAGGAAAGGTGTTTTAATGGATGATTGAGTGAAGAAATTAAAAAAGATGAGGTGAGGGAGAGGAGGAGGTATTCGGCCAAGGAGAGGAGGAAGTAGAGGTTTTTGTGCAAAAAATGAACTTGTCTTTGTATTTTGGGAGAGTAGGCTCATATATGGTCTTGGGTGAAATTAGGGTTAAGGGTAGAATAGGAATGGGATGTTCTATTTTAAGTAAGTTTGCAATTTCTTATGAAGGAGTGAGTGTGAGAGGATGGTGTCATTTACAAAAAAGGGTATGAGTCTACATGAGAGTGTGTGGGAATTAGGGATGTGTATGAAATGGGTAGGATTAAGGATAGTACAAGAATATTCTTAAGGAATAATTGTACAATAGAAGAGTGTGGAAGAAATTGTGGAGAGAGAGAGAGAGGGAATTCGGCTATGACAACCAAATTGGGGAGGGAAAGTTGCTTCTCCTTTTTGGTCTTTTGTCTTATTGAGGACACTTTGTACTTTCTATTTGAATTTTGAATTTTTGGGCATGCAAATGATAGTGAACCTATTGAAAATGTGTCACATATTTTTGGGCACCATAAAAATATCCCTCTAATTATTCATGACAATAAAAGTTGTCATTTAATAATCGGGGAATATTTAATGGTCCTTTTTCAGCTTTCTTGTGCAATAAAAATGGGAAAAATGCCTTTTAATTATTTTGAACTAGGATTTTCTTCCAAAAAATTATACGAAAACTATTCTTGATAGAATAAATTGTGTTTTTCATCCTTGACTTGGTTTAGTTCAAAAATAATTAACTAGCTCTCATTTAAATGCCCAGAGATATTGAAACATGCACTATTTTATTCCATAAATTTCTCAAAAATTAATAAAAATGTTTTTTTTTGGGTGCCAAAAATTAATAACGATCAATAAATGTCCTTTTTGAAGATTAAAATGCATGCCAAATGGCCAGGGCAAAAGGGAAGCTCACGCAGTTACGACTGGCGCGTGCGCGTAATTCAAATAAAAATGCGAGATAGGGGACAAATACACATAAATGCGAAAGTCCATTAACCTACACAAATTATGAATTACCCTTATTATTTCCATTTTTGTTTGAAAAAAAGGTTTTGACTTGGGCGGACAAAATTAGGGTATGACAGCTGCCCCTCTTTATTTGGATTTTACCAAGAAATATGAATTGGCCGAGACATATTTCGAAGATAAAATAGGAATAAAGAATTCAGAAATTATACCAATTTTGTCTACTTGGAGAAACCCGAATTTTCTTTTTCTGTTTCTTCTCTTTTCTCTTTTCTCTTTTCTCTTTTCTCCTTTTTCTTTTCTCTTTTTTTTCTTTTTTTTTTCTTTTTTTTGTATCAACACTTGGAGTGTTGATGAGGAAACAATAAACGAAATGGTTAACATCATGCACGCTAACTGTGAAAGGCAAGGAAAGCGCTAAATGAAGAAAGCATAAAGAAAGCGGTAAAATGCCAGGCTGCCTAAAACCTGTAAACGAACCCTTGCGAATCCGAGTTTGCACGTGGCTTTGAGGAGCACGCATCCTGAGAATCTTTGGTCATTCGAGCGACCGGGGGGATCGTTATCAGCTCCGGAACTGATATACTGATCAATGCACGGCGTCCACTGTATCTTAGGCTGATGCAACTATTCCGTTGAACCTCACATGGGGCTGTGGTCCATCGCGTTGCTCGTACACGATGTGAGACCATGAACAGAAGGGAGCACTGAACTTTGATAAGAGCGATTTGAACTCCAAACTGCAATGCACGCTTGAGCGCCGAACTGAAAAGCATTTGAACTCCGAACTAATAGGGCATTTTCTGGGAACTGAATGCGAGGATTAACATCGAAGTACTTATCCGTCCTTGTACCTGCAAGTGAGATGAACAAATGCATGCAATGCAAATGCCATGATTGCTTTTTGATGGGATGAATGTGATGTGATGCAGGAGTTTCTTTTTGCTTGCATGAATTTTTTTTGTCTATGTTTGATGAATGCAATGCATGAATTTTATTTGTTTTATTGCTCTTTTGCTCTTTTTTTTTTGCTGTTTCGACCAAATCGTAGGACTTGCGTTATGAGGCACGATGGTCGTCCATAATGGTGCGAGGGGCATGCTTCAGCCATTTGAGAATTGTTTTGACGCGATTAGTGCTTTTGTTTGATTCTTGTGAATTTACCTGATTGAGAGATCATTTCTTTTCTCATGATTTTCAAAAGTTTTGCAATGATTTTAATGCTCTGATTTATGCACATTTTCATAATTCATTTATCATCTACCATAAAACATCATTTTAAAGCACAAATGAAAAGGAAGCAATGATAAAACAATAAACAGACAGAGTGGAAAATTTGAACTTTTTATTCATATGGAAACCGAACGCGCAAAAGGTCGCGCCGACTGAAAAGAGTACATTGAGAATTTTTTGAAACTAAAAAAAAACAAGAAAAATGGACTTAACAGATCTTATGAGCGCTCTTTGTCTTTGGAGTGTTGATGCCAATCACCCATACTTATATCCTTGATCACCCTTTTATCCAAGCTTTTGGAGGCGCTGCTTGCCTCTTTTACTTTTTTAAGTCCAACCTTTCTGACCCTAATTTTTGCTTGGACAGCTCTTTGCGAGTTTTCAGTCCACCGGGTCGCTCTTTTTGCCTAGGCCGCCCTTTCGGGTTTTCAACCTAGCGAGCTAATTCTTGCTTGGCTCATCTTTCTCTTTTTTTCTTGTATTTTTCTCTGGCGTAATATTTCTTGACTGAATCTTAATTGACTGGGTTTCTGAGTTCTTCACTATCCATGTTGGTTGTAACACCCTAAATATTTAATTAAGTATTTAGGAATTTAAATTAATTAATTGGATTTAATTTAATTATTTGAAATTATATTAAAATGTGTAGGTGGTATTAGGAGATGAAGGCGCCAATTAGCTAGACTTGGGCTTAAGTGAAAAGCCCAAGCCCATGACCCAAGTGATATGCGAATACACAAGGGTCTTGTGAGTTAGGGTTTTGTGTTTGGCTTTTGCGAAATTGAGAAGAGAGAAAGGAGAAGAGAAGAGCGCCGTAGGGGAGGAGAAGAAGAGAGAAGAAGTCGCAAGCTCCAAGGGCCAAGGGACGTGATTCTGTTGCCGTGGTTCCGTTCGCGACTGTCGCTAGGGCTTCTATTCTTCAAATTCGAGGTAAGGGGAGTTCTATCAATTTATATAATAGGTTGTATGATAGGTTTTAGGTAGTGATAGCCTAGATTTAACTATGATCATGATTATGTTTGTGAATTCATGTTCTTGTTGATGATGTATGCGTGATGTTCATGGTTTGTGGCTAAAAATCTATTTTTGGTGTGGCACGGGCGCCTAGGGCGCCATATGTTTGATGGATGTTGCTGGATTTTGTGCTGAATTGTGTTGCGTTGTTGTTGCGGTCTGGGCGCCTCATGGGCGCATGTGGCGTGTTGTTGTGGCTGCCTTGGCGCAGGGGCGCCATGGGCGCCATTCTTTGTGTGTGTATGTTTCGGTTGTGCTGTGTATTGGCACAAGGGCGCCAAGGGCGCCTTGTGTCGAAATGTTCCTGTCGAAATTGTTGCCTGTTGAAATGTTGTTGTCAAAATTTGTTGTTTGTCGAAATGTTGTGGTCGAAATTGTTGCCTGTTGAAATGTTGTTGTCGAAATTTGTTGCCTGTCGAAATGTTGCGGTCGAAATGTTGCCTGTCGAAGGCGCCCTGTTGCTGGGCGCCAGTTTTTGCGTTTTGTGCTGCTGGGCGCCAAGGGCGCCAGTGTGCGAGTGTGATGTGTTGCTGGGCGCCCAGGGCGCCAGTTTTTCAGGATGTTCCCAAATTTTTACGAAAACTGTTTTCGCTATATCTTTTGACTCGGGCATCCGTTTTAAACGTTTCAAAAAGTGTTGGGAAGCTCTTTCAGTTGCCTATCTGTGTGTCCTATTTTGTAAAATAAAAACTTATTATTTCTGAAGGTTGCTGGGCGCCCCTAGTGGCTGTTCCTGGTGGTCGTTGCTGTGACATTGAAAAATCGTTTTGGAGTCTTTAAAAATCCTCTTTTGTGTATAACCAGTGGTTTTTAACGTTTTAGTGTCAAAAGTGATGATTTTGACGATGATTCCCCGAGTGGCTAGTTAAATGACCTTTTTGCCCTTAGTGGCCAATGTTGTTGATATTGATGTGTAAATGACGATGATGCCCTTAGTGGCTAGTTAAATGACCTTTTTGCCCTTAGTGGCCAATGCTGTTGATAATGATGTGTAAATGACGATGATGCCCTTGGTGACTAGTAAATGACGTTTTTGCCCTTAGTGGCTATGTTTGTGTTGATGATGTTGATGGATAAGTGACGAGGAAAATAAGTGACGTTGAGGCCCAAAAGGCTAAGTGATGATAAGGCCCAAAAGGCTAAGTGACGTTGTTGTGTGTAAACTTTGAATTGACAGGTGCTGTGCCTCTTATCTGGAAAATTGGTAAGTGACGAGTCACATAGTTGACAGTGATTGTGTGTTTGTGTGTGGTGCATGTCATAGTGTCTCATGCCTCCCATATGCATAAACCCAGTGACGTTTTGAGGCCCAAAAGTCTAAGTGACGATGAGGCCATAATGGCTAAGCGACGTTTGTGAAAAGGTACCTCATGCATATGCCCGCGAGTGGGTTGCATTTCATATGCTTACATGACATAGTGATGAGTTATTGTAGTGACGTAAATGATGATTGTGATGTGATTATTTTAGAGCTGTGACTTGACTTATTGCTTATCATGTGATTTATTATATGGATTGAATTGGACTCACCCTTCTGTTTGAATGTTACCCCTATGCGGTAACGTGCAGGTGATTACGAGTGAAGGACTAGGTACCTTCACTACTTCGAGTCGAGTCGTCACGCTCTGATACGTAGCACTCAGGGGGGGACGAACTTGATGTTTATGAATGATTTCAGCTGTTATGTTTTTTTTCTTGTTGACGATTCTGTTTTATTTTGTTATTCCGCTGCGTAGTTGGTTTTATTGACGTTAAGTTTAATTGCGATGATAACTGTGTTTTTGAGGCTCTCCTCTTAGTGACGTGCTACGTGATACAGGATTATTGTGTTTGAGCTGTTTTATTGAGAAACATTATTTTATTGAAGTATGTGTAACATTCCTCGTGTGAAACAAATTTTTGAAAAACTCTGATATTTTTCCAATTAAATTAACGGGTAGAAAAGGGGTGTTACATTGGTGAGTATCAATGCTCCTCCAGAAAAGGCTTTCTTTACCACATATGGTCCATCATAGCTAGGAGTCCATTTCCCACGGGGGTCACTCTGAATAGGCAGGATCTTCTTGAGCACAAGGTCTCCTTCGCTGAATTCTCGGGGACGAACCTTCTTGTCGAAAGCTGTCTTCATCCTTTGTTGATACAACTGGCCATGACACAGGGCAGCAATTCTTTTCTCCTCAATGAGATTCAGCTGATCCAGACGAGCCTGGACCCATTCTGCTTCTTCCAACTTGGTTTCCATCAGCACCCGTAAGGAGGGTATCTCAACTTCAATAGGGAGGACTGCTTCCAACCCATACACCAAAGAGAAAGGGGTTGCCCCGGTTGAAGTACGCACTGAGGTACGATATCCATGCAAAGCGAAAGGAAGCATCTCATGCCAATATTTGTAGGTTACTACCATCTTTTGCACGATCCTCTAGATATTCTTATTGGCTGCTTCGACTGCCCCATTCATCTTGGGACGGTATGGAGAAGAATTATGATGTTAGATTTTGAAGTCCTCGCATAAATCTTTCATCATTTGACTGCTCAGGTTTGCTGCCATTATCTGTGATAATCTTGTCTGGAAGCCCATAGCGACAAACCAGATCTCTCTGTATGAACTTAGCGACCACTGAGCTAGTAATGTTGGAGTATGAAGCAGCTTCAACCCACTTGGTGAAGTAATCAATAGTGACCAGGATGAAGCGATGCCCATTTGATGCCTTAGGCTTGATAGGACCTATGACGTCTGTAACACCCTAAAATTATTTAATTAATTTAATTAATTAAGTAATTGGGGATTTAAATTAATTTATTTGATATAATGTAATTAATTAGAATTTTATTAATGTTGGTGGTATTAGGAGAGTGTGGAGGCGCCACTTGCATGACTTGGGCTTGAGTGGGAGGCCCAAGCCCATGAATCACAAGTATTCGAAGTGGAGTAGTGTTTGGGGGTTAGGGTTGTTGGCTCATTGTTGCGAAAGTTCAAGAGAGAGCAAGTGGGAAAGAGAATAGTGTGAGAAAGAGAGAGAGCAAGGCGGCCAAGAGGAGAAGGAGAAGAAAATTCGAAGATCAAGGAGGAGGGAGATCTCCGTTGTTGTTGTGGATTCTGTAGGTGACTGCATCCTAGGCATCGAACTCTTCTTGAAAAAGGTTAGGGGAGCTCTATCATTCTATTTAATAAATTATATGATGGGTCCTAGATCTAAGGTTTCTACTAGATCCATGATGCTCTTGATGTTCTTTTGCGTTCTTGATGTTCTTTTGCGTTCTTGATGTTCTTTTGCGTTCTTGATGTTCTTTTGCGTTCTTGATGTTCTTTTGCGTTCTTGATGTCCATGAAGTTAACTTTCATATATATATCAATCATGAGTTTATGCGAATTGATTTATTGCTTGGTTTTGATTTATGAATTTGCATTATTGATGGTGTTATGCGTATGTGATGAGAAATATGATGTTGATCTATGTGTTGATTTGTTGGAAGTGAAGTCGCATGAGGGTTGTAGAGGTTTTGGGCGCCTAGGGCGCCATGATGGTGTTAGTGATGTTGTTTTGTTTAATTGAGTTTTGATAAATTGAGTTTTGGTGATTTTGAAGGGGATAAGTGCGTTTTAATTGCTGGAAAAATGGTGATTTTCAGTTTTAGTGTTGAAAAAATTGTTAGACAAAATTCTGGGTGTGCTGCTGTTTTTCTGGGCGCTAAGCGCCTGTGCTGGGCGCTGGGCGCCTGATGGCGTGTGTGCTGCGCGTGTGTGCGCGCCTGGGCGCTAGGCGCCCGTGTTGTGTTGTGCTGTGCGTGTGTGCGCGCCTGGGCGCTGGGCGCCTGTGGCGTGCGTGTTGCCTGTTGTGTTGCGCTGTGTTGCGCGTTGTTGCCTGGGCGCATGGCGCCCGTGTTGTGTTGCGTTGTCTTGCGCGCCTGGGCGCTGGGCGCCAGTGCACGTGTTGTCTGGTTGCCTGGGCGCCTAAGGCGCCTGTTCCCAGGATGTTGCCTGATTTTCTCCCAAAATTATTTTTATCATAACTTTTGACTCAGACGTCCGTTTCGAACAATTCAAAAAGTGTCGTGAAGCTCTTTACGTTGTCCATCTATGGGTCTAATTTTTAAAATGAAAAATTGTTATTTTCTGATTGTTTGTGGGAGCCAAAGTGGCCGTCCCCGGTGATCGTCCCAGTGACATTGAAAAATGATATGAAGCTCTTTAAAAATCCCTTTTGGTGTATAAACAACAGTTTTAGCAAAATAATGTCAAAAATGATGATTTTGATGATGATGCCTTCGGGGCTAGTTAAATGACTGTTCCGCCCTTAGTGGCTATTATTATTATTATTTATGACGTGTAAAAGACTGTTTTGCCCCTAGTGGCCAAAGTTGTAGATAATGATGTGTAAATGACGAGGATGCCCTTGGGGGTTAGTCAAATGACGTTTTTGCCCTCAGTGGCTATTGTTGGAGTTGATTGATGTTTATGTGTAAGTGACGATGAAAAACCAGTGACGTTTGGGGCCCGAAGGGCTAAGTGATGTTAAGGTCTAAATGGCCAAGTGACGTTGTGTGATGATTATGAATTTGACAGGTGCTGTGCTTCGTGCGAGCAAACCGGTAAGTGACGGGTCACATTGTTGACTATGATCTGAGTAATTGTGTGATTGTGTGTTGTGAGTGGTGCATGTCATAGTGTCTCATGCCCATATGCATAAAACCAGTGACGTTTTGAGGCCTGAGTGGCTAAGTGATGATGAGGCCTGAGTGGCTAAGCGACGTTTTGTAAAAAGGTACCTTCATGCATATACCCGCGAGTGGGTTGCATTTCATAAATCTATATGACATGCGATGAGTTATTGTAAGTGATGTGAATGATGACTGTGATGTGATATTTGGTGTTTTTGGATGCTGATTGTTCTAGTGCGTGGCCCAGGATTAGTACTTATCATATTTTCTATTATATGGATTGAAATGATGCTCACCCTTTCCTGTTTGAATGTTACCCCCGTGTTGGTAACGTGCAGGTGATTCCCAGTGAAGGTCTTAGCTTCACTTTTGAGTCGAGTCGTCATGCTCTGATACGTAGCACTCAGGGGGGGGAACGAACTCGGCATTTATTAATGATTGTTGGTTGTTATGTCCATGTGGACCATTTTGTTAAGTTTTATTGTTTTCCGCTGCGTAGATGGTTTTGTTATGTTGAGTTTTATAAGCGACGTTAAAATGAGGCTTGAGATTTTGATATTGTGAAGTGCTACGTGGACGTATGATTTTTGAGTTAAACTGTTTTTAAAGTTTGATAAGCGACGTTTTATTGGAGTATGTGTAACATTCCCTATGAACGAAATTTTTCAAACTCTGATTTTTATAAACAAAGTGACGGGTAGAAAGGGGTGTTACATTAGTGGTATCAGAGCAGTTCGGTCTGTCCGGCCGGTAGTTGAGTCGTCGTGTTGAGTAACATTGAGTTTGTTACTCGTTTCTGAATTCTGTTTTCTGTTGCAGTGCTAGAATGGCCAGACGGGACGATGATGCGCTTGCTGCTGCATTGCAAGCTATGGCTCAGGCGATGCAGGGTCAGCAGAATGCTGGAGACAATGCTGGTTTTCGGAGTCTGACAACCTTCCAGAGGGAGAATCCGCCCACCTTTAAGGGCAAATATGATCCAGATGGTGCTATGGCTTGGCTGAAGGAGATCGAGAGGATTTTCAGGGTGATGGACTGTACTGTTGAGCAGAAGGTCCGCTTTGGTACCCACATGTTAGCCGAGGAGGCCGACGACTGGTGGTTGGCTACTAGGCAGAGGTTAGAGGCTGTGCAGGAAGAGATTACTTGGGAGGTATTCAGCAGGGAATTTCTGAGAAAATATTTTCCTGAAGACGTCCGAGGGAAGAAAGAGATAGAGTTTTTAGAACTGAAGCAGGGTGGTATGTCTGTGACGGCCTATGCGGCAAAATTTGTGGAGCTAGCAAAATTTTATCCACACTACAGTGAGGCTACAGCTGAATTTTCAAAATGCATCAAATTTGAGAATGGGTTAAGGCCTGATATTAAACAGGCCATTGGTTATCAGAAGATTCGTGTGTTCGCAGATCTGGTTGACAGTTGCAGGATCTTCGAGGAGGACAGTACTGCTCGCTACAAAGCTACTTCTGAGAAAAAGGGCAAGTTTCAGAGTCGAAGCAAGCCGTATGAGGTTCCTGCGGGTAAGGGTTATCAGAGGGCTGCTGGAGGTAAGGGTTCTAGTGGGGGAGATGCCCCTGCTAGCATTGTCTGTTATAAGTGTGGCAAACCTGGCCACAAGAGTACTACATGCAGGTCTGATGAAAGGAATTGCTACCGTTGCGGTAAAAAGGGTCATATGGCAGCTGAGTGTAAGGTCAAAGATGTGGTGTGTTTCAACTGTGGTGAGTCTGGGCATATCAGTACAACGTGTACAAAGCCGAGAAAGGAAAGGTCTACTGGGAAGGTTTTTGCATTGGCAGGAGAGGAACCTGATGACGATGATGGTCTGATTAGAGGTACGCGTTTTATTAATGGTACTTCTCTGAAATCTCTTATTGATACTGGTGCTACCCATTGTTTTATATCTGTTGATTGCTGTAAACGATTGGGTCTTGTTTTATCTGCTATGTGTGGGGATATGGTTGTCGATACTCCTGCGAAGGGGTCGGTGATTACGTCCCAGGTGTGTTCTCAGTGTCCCGTGTCGATCTTCGGCAGGGACTTTATTGTGAATTTTGTTTGTTTGCCATTGAGAGGTCTGGATGTGATCTTAGGCATGGACTGGTTAGAGAATAATCACGTTCATATCAACTGTCGTAGCAAGTCGGTTAGTTTCGGTGAAGAAAGTTCTGTTTTGGTATCTGCTGATCAGTTGAAGAAGTTGAAGAAAGAAGGAGTTCAATTATTTGCGTTGATGGCTTCGTTGTCTGCTGAGAGTCAGGCTGTTATCGAAGAACTGAAGGTAGTACGTGAATTTCCTGAAGTCTTTCCTGATGAAATTCCGGGTGTGCCACCGGAAAGAGAAGTTGAGTTTTCGATTGATCTTGTACCTGGTACGAGGCCTGTGTCTATGGCACCGTACAGAATGTCGGCGTCGGAACTGTCTGAGTTGAAGACGCAACTTGAAGAATTGCTTGAGAAGAAGTTCGTAAGACCGAGTGTATCACCGTGGGGAGCTCCGGTATTGTTAGTGAAAAAGAAAGATGGGAGCATGAGGTTATGTGTGGACTATCGTCAGTTGAATAAGGTAACTATCAAGAATTAGTATCCGCTTCCGAGGATCGACGATCTGATGGATCAGTTAGTGGGTGCCCGTGTTTTCAGCAAAATTGATTTGAGGTCCGGATATCATCAGATTAAAGTAAAGGATGGAGATGTTCAGAAGACAGCGTTCAGGACAAGGTATGGGCATTATGAGTATTCAGTAATGCCGTTCGGTGTGACCAATGCTCCTGGTGTATTTATGGAATATATGAACCGTATTTTCCATAATTACCTAGATCGGTTTGTGGTGATCTTCATAGATGATATTCTAGTTTATTCTAAGTCAGAGGAAGAGCATGCTGAACACCTGAAGTCAGTGTTGGAAGTTTTAAAAGAGAAAAAGTTGTACGCTAAGTTATCGAAGTGTGAATTCTGGCTGAAGGAGGTGAGTTTTCTTGGGCACGTGATTTCTGGTAATGGTATTGCGGTTGATCCGGCAAAAGTAGAAGCAGTATTGGAGTGGGAGTCTCCGAAGTCCGTAACGGAGATTAGAAGCTTTTTGGGTTTGGCTGGGTACTACAGGAGGCTCATCGAGGGTTTTTCCAAGTTGGCCCTTCCGTTGACTCAGTTGACCTGCAAGGGTAAAGTTTTTGTTTGGGATGCTCGGTGTGAGGAAAGTTTTATGGAACTGAAAAAGAGATTGACGACGTCGCCTGTTTTGACGTTGCCTAATCCAGAGGAACCGTTCGTTGTGTATTGTGACGCTTCGAAGATGGGTCTCGGTGGTGTGTTGATGCAGGATGGGAAAGTCGTTGTGTATGCGTCGAGGCAGTTGCGGATTCATGAGAAAAATTACCCTACGCATGATTTGGAGTTGGCTGCTGTGGTATTTGTGCTCAAGATTTGGAGGCACTACCTGTATGGTTCGAGGTTCGAAGTGTTCAGTGATCATAAGAGTCTAAAGTATCTGTTCGATCAGAAAGAATTGAATATGAGACAGCGTCGGTGGTTGGAACTCTTGAAGGATTATGACTTTGGATTGAATTATCATCCCGGCAAAGCTAATGTCGTGGCTGATGCTTTAAGCAGAAAGTCGTTGCATATGTCGGCAATGATGGTGAAAGAATTAGAGTTAATTGAAGAATTCAGGGATTTGAGTTTGGTTTGTAAAATGACACCTCGCAGTGTCAAGCTGGGAATGTTAAAGATCGATAATGATTTCCTGAGCAGCATCAGGGAGGCTCAGAAGTCAGATGTCAAGTTAGTGGATTTAATTAATGGGGTCGGTCAATTTGAAGGTGAAGATTTCAAATTAGATTCCAGTGGTGTGTTGAGGTTCCGGGATAGGATCTGTGTTCCGGACGATGAAGAGATGAGAAAGGCAATTTTAGAAGAGGGTCACCGTAGCAAGTTGAGTATCCATCCTGGAGCGACGAAAATGTATCAAGATTTGAAAAAGATGTTTTGGTGGTATGGTATGAAGAGAGATGTGGCACAATTCGTGTATGCCTGTTTGACCTGTCAGAAATCTAAGGTGGAGCATCAGAAGCCTGCAGGGTTAATGCAACCGTTGGAAGTTCCAGAGTGGAAATGGGATAGCATAGCGATGGATTTTGTGACGGGGTTACCGAATACAGTTAAGGGTCATGACGCTATTTGGGTGATCATTGATAGGTTAACGAAGTCTGCTCATTTTATTCCTATTAATATCACTTATCCGGTGTCGAGGTTGGCGGAGGTCTATGTCAAAGAAATTGTGAGGCTGCACGGTGTTCCGAAGAGTATTGTGTCAGATAGGGATCCGAGGTTCACTTCTGAGTTTTGGAAGAGTTTGCAGAAGGAATTGGGTTCAAAATTGAAAATGAGTTCGGCGTATCATCCTCAGACAGATGGTCAGTCAGAGAGAACAATTCAGTCGTTAGAGGATTTGTTGAGGGCTTGTGTATTGGAACAGCGGGGTTCATGGGATTCCTACCTTGCCTTGATTGAGTTTACTTATAACAACAGTCACCATTCCAGCATTGGGATGGCACCGTTTGAAGCATTGTATGGTCGAAAGTGTAGGACGCCATTGTGTTGGTATGATTCGGGAGAGAGTGTAGTTTTGGGGCCGGAGATTGTCCGGGAGACTACAGAGAAGATCAAGATGATCCGTGAAAAGATGAAGGCTTCGCAGAGCCGTCAAAAGAGTTATCATGACAAGCGGAGGAAGGATTTAGAGTTTCGGGAGGGTGAGCATGTGTTCTTGAGGGTTTCTCCTATTACCGGTGTTGGTCGAGCGTTGAAATCGAAGAAGCTCACTCCTCGATTTGTTGGTCCTTATCAGATTTCTGAAAGAATCGGAAATGTGGCTTATAGAGTGGCTTTACCGCCAAATCTTTCGAACTTGCATGACGTGTTTCACGTGTCACAACTTCGGAAGTATGTTTCGGATCCATCTCATGTGATCCATACGGACGATGTAGAGGTGCGGGATAATCTCACTGTGGAGACGATGCCCGTACGGATTGAGGATCGTGAAGTGAAAGCGCTTAGAGGCAAAGAGATTGCATTAGTGAAAGTGGTTTGGCTAGGAGCTGCCGGCGAGAGTATGACTTGGGAGCTAGAGAGCAAGATGCGAGAATCCTACCCAGAGTTGTTTGATCAGGTAAATTTCGAGGACGAAATATTCTAAGTGGGGGAGAGTTGTAACACCCTAAAATTATTTAATTAATTTAATTAATTAAGTAATTGGGGATTTAAATTAATTTATTTGATATAATGTAATTAATTAGAATTTTATTAATGTTGGTGGTATTAGGAGAGTGTGGAGGCGCCACTTGTATGACTTGGGCTTGAGTGGGAGGCCCAAGCCCATGAATCACAAGTATTCGAAGTGGGGTAGTGTTTGGGGGTTAGGGTTGTTGGCTCATTGTTGCAAAAGTTCAAGAGAGAGCAAGTGGGAAAGAGAATAGCGTGAGAAAGAGAGAGAGCAAGGCGGCCAAGAGGAGAAGGAGAAGAAAATTCGAAGATCAAGGAGGAGGGAGATCTCCGTTGTTGTTGTGGATTCTGTAGGTGACTGCATCCTAGGCATCGAACTCTTCTTGAAAAAGGTTAGGGGATCTCTATCATTCTATTTAATAAATTATATGATGGGTCCTAGATCTAAGGTTTCTACTAGATCCATGATGCTCTTGATGTTCTTTTGCGTTCTTGATGTTCTTTTGCGTTCTTGATGTTCTTTTGCGTTCTTGATGTTCTTTTGCGTTCTTGATGTCCATGAATGTTAACTTTCATATATATCAATCATGAGTTTATGCGAATTGATTTATTGCTTGGTTTTGATTTATGAATTTGCATTATTGATGGTGTTATGCGTATGTGATGAGAAATATGATGTTGATCTATGTGTTGATTTGTTGGAAGTGAAGTCGCATGAGGGTTGTAGAGGTTTTGGGCGCCTAGGGCGCCATGATGGTGTTAGTGATGTTGTTTTGTTTAATTGAGTTTTGATAAATTGAGTTTTGGTGATTTTGAAGGGGATAAGTGCGTTTTAATTGCTGGAAAAATGGTGATTTTCAGTTTTAGTGTTGAAAAAATTGTTAGACAAAATTCTGGGTGTGCTGCTGTTTTTCTGGGCGCTAAGCGCCTGTGCTGGGCGCTGGGCGCCTGATGGCGTGTGTGCTGCGCGTGTGTGCGCGCCTGGGCGCTAGGCGCCCGTGTTGTGTTGTGCTGTGCGTGTGTGCGCGCCTGGGCGCTGGGCGCCTGTGGCGTGCGTGTTGCCTGTTGTGTTGCGCTGTGTTGCGCGTTGTTGCCTGGGCGCATGGCGCCCGTGTTGTGTTGCGTTGTCTTGCGCGCCTGGGCGCTGGGCGCCAGTGCACGTGTTGCCTGGTTGCCTGGGCGCCTAAGGCGCCTGTTCCCAGGATGTTGCCTGATTTTCTCCCAAAATTATTTTTATCATAACTTTTGACTCAGACGTCCGTTTCGAACAATTCAAAAAGTGTCGTGAAGCTCTTTACGTTGTCCATCTATGGGTCTAATTTTTAAAATGAAAAATTGTTATTTTCTGATTGTTTGTGGGAGCCCAAGTGGCCGTCCCCGGTGATCGTCCCAGTGACATTGAAAAATGATATGAAGCTCTTTAAAAATCCCTTTTGGTGTATAAACAACAGTTTTAGCAAAATAATGTCAAAAATGATGATTTTGACGATGATGCCTTCGGGGCTAGTTAAATGACTGTTCCGCCCTTAGTGGCTATTATTATTATTATTTATGACGTGTAAAAGACTGTTTTGCCCCTAGTGGCCAAAGTTGTAGATAATGATGTGTAAATGACGAGGATGCCCTTGGGGGTTAGTCAAATGACGTTTTTGCCCTCAGTGGCTATTGTTGGAGTTGATTGATGTTTATGTGTAAGTGACGATGAAAAACCAGTGACGTTTGGGGCCCGAAGGGCTAAGTGATGTTAAGGTCTAAATGGCCAAGTGACGTTGTGTGATGATTATGAATTTGACAGGTGCTGTGCTCCGTGCGAGCAAACCGGTAAGTGACGGGTCACATTGTTGACTATGATCTGAGTAATTGTGTGATTGTGTGTTGTGAGTGGTGCATGTCATAGTGTCTCATGCCCATATGCATAAAACCAGTGACGTTTTGAGGCCTGAGTGGCTAAGTGATGATGAGGCCTGAGTGGCTAAGCGACGTTTTGTAAAAAGGTACCTTCATGCATATACCCGCGAGTGGGTTGCATTTCATAAATCTATATGACATGCGATGAGTTATTGTAAGTGATGTGAATGATGACTGTGATGTGATATTTGGTGTTTTTGGATGCTGATTGTTCTAGTGCGTGGCCCAGGATTAGTACTTATCATATTTTCTATTATATGGATTGAAATGATGCTCACCCTTTCCTGTTTGAATGTTACCCCCGTGTTGGTAACGTGCAGGTGATTCCCAGTGAAGGTCTTAGCTTCACTTTTGAGTCGAGTCGTCATGCTCTGATACGTAGCACTCAGGGGGGGGGGGGGAACGAACTCGGCATTTATTAATGATTGTTGGTTGTTATGTCCATGTGGACCATTTTGTTAAGTTTTATTGTTTTCCGCTGCGTAGATGGTTTTGTTATGTTGAGTTTTATAAGCGACGTTAAAATGAGGCTTGAGATTTTGATATTGTGAAGTGCTACGTGGACGTATGATTTTTGAGTTAAACTGTTTTTAAAGTTTGATAAGCGACGTTTTATTGGAGTATGTGTAACATTCCCTATGAATGAAATTTTTCAAACTCTGATTTTTATAAACAAAGTGACGGGTAGAAAGGGGTGTTACAACGTCCATGCCCCACATTGAGAATGGCCAGGATGCAGTCAGGACATTTAGGGAAGCAGGTGGCACATGAATGTGATCAGCGTAGATTTGGCACTTGTGACATCTTTTCACGAAACTATAGCAGTCTGATTCCATTCGCAACCAATAATAGCCAGCTCTTAAGATTTTTCTTGCCATAGTGTGCCCACTGGAATGAACCCCAAATGAGCCCTCATGGACTTCTTTCATGATTTTCGTTGCCTCTTCTTCTGCCACACACCTCAGGAGGACCATATCATAATTCCTCTTGTATAGAACTTCACCGTTCAAAAAGAAATTACTTGACAATCTTCTGAGGGTTCTCTTGTCATTCTCTGACGCTCCAGGAGGGTACTCTCTGTTCAAGATGTACTGCTTGATGTCATGATACCAGGGCTTGTTATCAGACTCTTCCTCAATTGCCGCGCAGTAATGATGTGCTGGCAAATCTCGATACTGAATCTTGATGTGAGTCAAGCTTTTGTCGTAGTTGATATTGAACATTGAAGACAAAGTGGCTAGCGCATCAGCCAACTGGTTCTCATTGCGAGGAAGATACTGAAATGTGATTTCCTCAAAAGGCTCAACCAACTCTAGAATGTAATCTCGGTAAGGGATCAACTTGGAGTCCCTGGTCTCCCAATCACCATTCACTTGGTGAATGACTAGAACTGAATCTCCATACACATCAAGTCTCTTAACTTTCAAATCAATGGCTGGCTGGATACCAAGAATACATGCCTCATTTTCTGCAATATTATTGGTGACGTAGAAGCTTAGTCCGGCAGTGAACGGAATGAAGCGATTATCAGGGGAAATCAGCACTGCCCCGGCTCCGTGCCCATATATGTTGGAGGCACCATCAAACACCACTCTACATCTTTCATCTTCTGGGGATTTCCCTTCTTTAAACAAGGCCATGATATCTTCATCTGGAAAGTCATACTGCATAGGCTGATAATCTTCAACGGGCTGGTGTGCCAGGCACTCGGCCAGCGCACTACCTTTAATTGCTTTCTGAGTGACATATAGGAGATCATATTCTGATAACTGCATTTGCCAACGGGCAAGTCTCCCTGTAAGTACGGACTTCTCGAAGATGTACTTGATAGGATCCATTTTAGATACCAACCAAGTAGTGTGACTTAGCATGTACTGCCTCAAACGATGAGCAGCCCAAGCTAAAGCACAACAAGTCTTTTCTAGCAGCGAGTACCTTGTTTCACAGTTAGTGAATTTCTTGCTCAAATAGTAAATGGCATGCTCTTTCTTCCCAGATTCATCATGTTGCCCTAACACCAACCCATTGAGCTGTCTAGCACGGTTAGGTACAGGATCAGAGGTCTGCCGGGTACAGGTGGCATCAAGATAGGTGGATTCTGAAGATATTTCTTGATCTTTTCAAATGCTTCTTGGTAATCATCATTCCATTTGGTCTCTTGATTCTTGCACAATAGTTTGAAGATTGGTTCACAAGTGGCAGTCAATTGGAATATGAACCTAGAGATGTAGTTCAGTCTTCCAAGGAAACCCCGAATCTCTTTTTCTGTTTTAGGAACTGGCATCTCAAGAATCGCACGTACCTTGTCTGGATCGATTTCTCTCCCCTTTTGGCTGACGATGAATCCCAACAACTTTCCTGATCGCACGCCAAAGGTACACTTGGCAAGATTTAATCTGAGCTTGAATTTTCTCAACCGCTCGAAGAGCTTTTGCATATTGACAATGTGTTCCTCATCAATTTTAGACTTTGCGATCATATCGTCCACGTAGACCTCTATTTCTTTGTGCATCATGTCGTGAAATAATGTGACCATAGCCCTTTGATAGGTAGCACCGGCGTTCTTCAACCCGAATGGCATGACTCTAACAGAATGTTCCCCAAAGAGTTGTGAAAGTTGTCTTCTCCATATCCTCAGGAGCCATCTTGATCTAGTTATACCATAAATACCCATCCATGAAGGAGAACAGTGAATGCTGCGCCGTACTATCCACTAAGACATCAATATGGGGCAGGGGAAAATCATCTTTGGGACTAGCACGATTTAGATCTCTGTAATCAACGCACATTCTAACTTTCCCGTCCTTTTTCGGAACCGGCACGATGTTAGCAACCCATTGCGGATACTTGGCTACCGCTAGGAACCCGGCGTCAAACTGCTTTTCCACCTCATCTCTGATCTTTAAGGACATTTCTGGCTTCATTCTTCTCAGTTTCTGCTTTACCGGAGGACATTTTGACTTGACCGGCAACTTATGCACCACTATGTCAGTATCTAACCCTGGCATATCCTGATAAGTCCATGCGAAGACATCAACATAGTCATGCAGGAGTTCGATTAGCTTCTTGCGCTCACTTTCCTTTATTGAAGTACCCACCTTTACTTCCTTTTTACTGTCCTCTATGCCTAGGTTAATTATCTCAACAGATTCCCCATGCACCTGAATAACATTTTCCTCTTGTTCAACCATTCTCATCAATTCTGGAGGAGTTTCCCAGTCATCCTCAACATCCTCCTCAGCTTGATTAACAGGGTGATCAAAATTAACATATGAACCGTTGGCATCAGTATTTTCAAAGATATTCATTTTAGATCTGCATTTGCGGGAATAGAAAGAAATGAACATGCAAAATAGAAACACAAGATGAAGACACATGATAATGAAAAGCAATTTTATTCATTTGAGAGTCCGAAACAACATTTTATTGATAGATGATATTCGAAGGAAAAAACATGCATGCCCTTATGAAATATTCTAAGGCCTTGGGCAGAGCCAAAGAATTTGCATTGCAAAATCATTACTTTGGAATGAAAATAACAGGGAAATTAATGATCTTCCAATTATCAAGCTCTTCATCTGCAGCACTGCGACGCACCAAGTCCACACCTTTGTCTTCCATAACTGATTCTTCCTCAATGACGGCCACCTGATTGGGGTCCAGCATACCCGCGCTCCTGAAGCTCTGGGAGAGATCGTAGATAGGAACCTTCTTCAAGCTTGGTTCCCGCCCCTGAAGCTTAGCTAGCCTCCTTTCTCGCTTTTCCTCAGCCATTCTCTTCTTATCAGCTTGAGTGGGCCAATATCCTAACCCACGCCTTTCCTTGTACTCTCGCAGGTGAACCGGCGCCAGAATTCCCTGCTCGGACTTTCCCAACCCTTTTCCAATTTGGTAACCATTTTTCAACATGACCTTGGCTACCATGATAGCAACGTTAGATATCTTTAGTGCAGGCAATGGGGCTTCTTCCCTCACGAAAGCAGCATTTGCAATTTCCAGCGACTGAAAGGCAGATTCAAGTGACTCCTCTGCAGCCTCAATGTATTGAGAAGGATGGGGCTTGCTAATTATGAACTCTTCTTCTCCAAAAATGACTATCAGCTTGTCGTCGACTACAAACTTAAGCCTTTGGTGGAGGGATGAAGGAACAGCGCCGACAGCATGAATCCAGGGTCTCCCCAGGAGACAGCTGTAGGATGATGCAATGTCCATGATCTGAAAATTCACATAAAATACTTCTGGCCCTATCTGCATCTGGAACTCCATTTCTCCCATAACCTCCTTCTTGGATCCGTCAAATGCCCTAACTAGTGTTGAGCTAGGCTTCATATACGAACAGTCTACATCTAGTCTGCTCATAGTAGATTTGGGCATGACATTCAAAGAGGATCCATTGTCGATGAGGACCCGAGAGAGTGTATATTCA
The DNA here is from genome assembly GCA_039519185.1 of Astragalus membranaceus. NCBI lineage: Eukaryota > Viridiplantae > Streptophyta > Magnoliopsida > Fabales > Fabaceae > Astragalus > Astragalus membranaceus. The sequence goes on along the minus strand of CM076849.1, from coordinate 112,764,569 downwards.
CCACATCTAACTGAAATATGAAGTGCCTGATTATGCCCCTTCCCCTCAGGGGTGAGCTCATCATCAGTAAAGGTAATATAATTGGATGCAACAATATTCCCTACGATGCCATCGAGCTGGTCAACAGTGATGTTCTGGGCTACATGGGCTTCATTTAATACTTTCAATAGAGCTGCACGGTGTGTAACGCCGAAATTTTTAATTAAATATTTAGGTATTCAATTATTTATTTTATTTATTTTAATTGGTGTAATTATATTAATGTTGGATTGAGAGGTGTGTGATTGGGTTTTAGGTGATGGCGTTAGTAATCGGGCTTAAGCTGAAGGAAGACCCGCGATCCAGGCCCACTATCCTAGGCGCATATTTAAACCCAAAAATTAGGGTTTTGGCTCATTTGTGCAAAAGAAAGGAAAAGTGCGAAATAGAGAGAGGAGAAGAGAGAAGGAATTCAGCGCACAAGGAGGAGAAGAGGAGGGTTCGCGAATCAAGGAGAAGAGAAGAGAAGCTGTGTTGTTGTGTTCTGGTGGTGACTTTCCTCTCCGAGGTCTTCTAATACTATCAATTAAGGTAAGGGTGAGACCTCTCTTTCACTATAATGGTGGGTATGATGGGTATTAGGATGGGGGCTTAGACCTATATTGCCATGATCTTGCTTGATTTGTTTGAATTGGTTGTTGATTGATGAATTAAATTGATTACGGTGGTATGAATTGCATATGTGTTATTTGGTGAATTTGTTGTGTGGCTGAAAGTTTGGGTCCCTAGGGCGCCATGGGCGCCAAGTGTTGTTGTTGTCCCTGTTGCAAGAAATGGCGCCCTGTGCCAGGGCGCCATCCTTGGTTGTGTTGCGTTTCATGTTGCTGTTTTTGGCGCCCTGTGCCTGGGCGCCGTGTCTGGCTCTGTTGCCTGGGTGTTCCTGTTGCTGTTTCTGGCTCCCATTGCATGGGCGCCGTGTCTGGTGTGTATGTCCGTGTGCCAGTGTTGTCCCTGCCAAGTCTGTTGTCACTGAGACAGAAGCTGTCGAAGTGCTGAGACAGAAGCTGTCGAAGTGCTGAGACAGAAGTTGTCGAAGTACTGAGACAGAAGCTGTCGAAGTTGCTGAGACAGAAGATGTCGAAGTGCTGAGACAGAAGATGTCGAAGTGCTGAGATAGAAGCTGTCGAGGCACCCTGTTTCTGGGCGCCAGGCCTGATGTTGCTGTCGTTGTCTTAGGTGCCCAGTGCCTGGGCGCCATTTTCAGGATGTTCCTCAAATTTTTCCCGGTTTTGTTTTTGACATATCTTTTGTCCCGGGTGTCCGTTTTAAGTGTTTCAAAGTGCGTTGTGAAGCTTATTCTGTTTCCTACTGGTATATTCCACTTTAAGGTAAAAACTGTTATTTTTTTTCAGATAGTTTCTGGGCGCCTCAAGTGGTTGTCCCCGGTGGTCGTTGTTGTTGGCGTTGTAAAACTAAGTCGATGTTTAAAACCCCTTTTTGGTTTCCTATTTGGTGTCGTGAGCTGAAGTAAAACCTTTTGATGTAATCGGTAATATTAGTGTCCCGGTGTCAATAATGATGTGTTGATGTTTTTGACGATAATGCCCCTAGTGGCTATTACTTTGATTGACGATGGTATTGATGGTTGATAAAAGCTGTGGTTTTATAAGTGACAATGATGCCATAAAGGCTATTAGCGACGATGATGTTAATGAAGATGAATGTTAGTGGCAAATGTATGTGTGACGATAACTTGACAGGTGATGTGCCCTCCATTGGCAAATTGGTAAGTGATGGGTCGTTAAGTTGACTGTGCTTGTATGGGACTGTCTCTGGTGCATGTTATGGTGTCTCATACATCTCATGTGCATAAACAAGTGACGATGATGCCATAAAGGCTATTTAGTGACGATGATGCCCTAAAGGCTATTTAGTGACGATGATGACAGGTACCACATGCATACGCCCGTTGTGATGGGTTGCATTTCATACATGTTTCATGACATTGTGATGACTTGCAGTGATGACTGTTTTGATGTTGCGATGTGGTTTATATATCGTTGTAGTCCGAGCATAATACTTATCATATGCACTATTATATTGTTAGATGAACTCACCCCTTCTGTTTGAATGTTACCCCTATGCGGTAACGTGCAGGTGATCTCGAGTGAAGGCTTAGGTACCTTTGCTAGCTGAGTCTGGTCGTCTGCTCTGATACGTAGCACTCAGTGGGGAGGGAATGAACCTTTGTTTTTATAATTATTTGATTGCTGTAGTTGCTGCTTTATGACGTTCCACTGCGTAGTTGCTGAGTTTTTATTATGTTGGTTGAATTGAGCGTTTTGAGCTCACCCCAGTTATGATGTGCTATGTATCGCATTATCATCGACGATGAGAACTATTTTATATCGATGCATGATTTTTGTGTGGATTTATGTGTGACATCCCATGTGGTGAAATATGACTTTTAAAAAAAAGAAAAGAGACTCTGATTTTTAGTAGTTAAATTACCGGGTAGAAAGGGGTGTTACATTAGTGGTATCAGAGCAAAAGTTTGATCTGTCCGACCAAGTTGTCCAGTCGTAGTGTCAATTGACAATGGTGTGTTGTCAATTATATCTAACTATTGGTTGTTTTGTAGCAAGTGAGTTGAAATGGCTGGGAGGAACGATGCTGCAATTGCTGCTGATTGTTGTAAGAGGTTGAATCTTGTATTGTCTGCTATGAATGGAGAGATGGTTGTCGACACTCCAGCTAAGGGGTCGGTAACTACGTCTCTAGTGTGTTCTCAATGTCCCCTGTCGATCTTCGACAGAGACTTTGTTGTGGATTTTGTTTGTTTGCCGCTGAAGGGATTGGACGTAATCTTGGGCAGGGACTGGTTAGAGCATAACCATGTCCATATCAACTGTCGTAGTAAATCAGTTAGTTTCGGAGAGGAAGATTCTGTTTTGTTATCCGCTAGTCAGTTGAAGAAGTTGATGAAGGAAGGAGTTCAACTATTTTCGTTAACGGCATCGTTGTCTGCTGAGAGTCGGGCTGTCATTGAAGAATTGCAGGTGGTGCGCAAATTTCCAGATGTTTTTCCTGATGAGATCCCTAGTGTTCCACCTGAGAGGGAAGTGGAGTTTTCCATTGATCTTGTACCTGGTACGAGGCCTGTGTCTATGGCACCGTACAGGATGTCGGCGTCGGAATTGTCTGAGTTGAAGAAGCAACTTGAAGATCTGCTTGAGAAGAAGTTTGTCAGGCCAAGTGTATCGCCGTGGGGAGCTCCTGTGTTGCTAGTAAAGAAGAAGGATGGAAGCATGAGGTTGTGTGTTGATTATAGGCAGCTGAATAAGGTGACCATTAAGAACAAATATCCATTGCCTAGGATAGACGATTTGATGGATCAGTTGGTGGGTGCTCGAGTGTTCAGCAAGATTGATTTGAGGTCAGGTTATCATCAGATCAAGGTGAAGGATGACGATGTTCAGAAGACTGCTTTCAGGACGAGCTACATGCATTATGAGTATTCGGTGATGCCGTTCGGTGTCACTAACGCGCCGAGTGTATTTATGGAGTACATGAATCGTATATTCCAAACTTACTTGGATCGGTTCGTAGTTGTGTTCATTGACGACATCCTGATTTATTCGAAGTCGGAGGAAGCATTACAGAGCATTTGAGATTAGTATTGGAGGTCCTGAGAGAGAAGAGGCTGTATGCCAAGTTGTCTAAAAGTGAATTCTGGTTGTCAGAAGTGAGTTTTCTGGGTCACATCATTTCTGGTAGTGGTATTGCTGTGGATCCTTCTAAGGTTGATGCTGTGATGCAGTGGGAGTGTCCGAAGTCGGTTACGGAGATTAGAAGCTTCTTAGGGTTGGCTGGTTACTACAGAAGGTTCATTGAAGGTTTTTCTAAGTTGGCCCTTCCGTTGACACAGTTGACTTGTAAGGGTAAGGCTTTTGTGTGGGATGCTCGTTGTGGGGAAAGTTTCCTTGAGTTGAAGACGAGGTTGACGACGTCTCCTGTTTTGACGTTGCCAAAACCGGAAGAACCGTTCGTGGTGTATTGTGATGCTTCGAAGATGGGTCTAGGTGGCGTGCTTATGTAAGATGGGAAGGTGATTGCTTATGCGTCGAGGCAATTAAGGGTTCATGAGAAGAATTATCCAACGAATGATTTAGAGTTGGCTGCAGTAGTCTTTGTGTTGAAGATTTGGAGGCACTATCTATATGGTTCCAGATTTGAGGTGTTCCGTGATCATAAGAGTTTGAAATATCTGTTTGACCAGAAGGAGCTGAATATGAGGCAGCGAAGGTGGTTGGAATTGTTGAAAGACTATGATTTCGGTTTGAACTATCATCCGAGCAAAGCTAATGTCGTGGCTGATGCTTTGAGCCGGAAGTCTTTGCATATGTCGGCGATGATGGTCGAAGAGTTAGAGTTGATTGAGGAATTCAGAGATCTAAGTCTGGTTTGTAGGACGACACCTCATAGTGTCAAGCAGGGGATGTTAAGGATCGATAATGATTTTCTGGGCAGCATCAGAGAGGCGCAGAAATCAGATGTTAAGTTGGTGGATTTAATGAATGGGATTGGTCAAACTGAGAGTGAAGATTTCAAGTTGGATTCCCAAGGTGTGTTGAGGTTCTGTGGTAGGATCTGCATTCCGGATGATGTAGAAATGAGGAAAACAATTTTGGAGGAGAGTCATCGAAGTAAGTTGAGTATCCATCCTGGAGCGACAAAGATGTATCAAGACCTGAAGAAGATGTTTTGGTGGCATGGTATGAAGAGGGATGTAGCACAATTTGTGTATGTCTGTTTGACTTGTCAGAAGTCGAAGGTGGAGCATCAGAAGCCTGCTGGATTGATGCAACCGTTGGAAATTCCAGAGTGGAAATGGGATAGCATTTCGATGGATTTTGTGACGGGATTACCAAATACAGTTAGAGGTCACGATGCTATTTGGGTGATCGTTGATAGGTTAACGAAGTCTGCTCACTTTGTTCCTATTAATATCACTTATCCGGTGTCGAGGTTAGCAGAAGTTTATGACAAAGAGATTGTGAAGCTTCATGGGGTTCCCAAGAGTATTGTTTCGGATAGAGATCCGAGGTTCACTTCAGATTTCTGGAAGAGTTTGCAAGAAAAGTTGGGGTCTAAGCTGAGGTTGAGTTCGGCGTATCATCCTCAGACAGATGGTCAGTCAGAGAGGAAAATTCAGTCATTAGAAGATTTGTTGAGGGCTTGTGTTTTGGAACAAGGAGGTTCGTGGGATTCCTACCCTTCGCTGATTGAGTTCACGTACAACAATAGTTACCATTCTAGTATCGGGATGGCACCTTTTGAGGCATTGTATGGTCGGAAGTGTAGAACCCCGCTGTGTTGGTATGAGTCTGGAGAGAGTGTGGTACTTGGACCTGAAATTGTTCGGGAGACAACCGAGAAGATAAAGATGATCCGTGAAAAGATGAAGGCTTCGCAGAGTCGTCAGAAGAGTTATCACGACAAGAGGAGAAAAGATCTAGATTTTCAGGAGGGTGAGCATGTATTTTTGAGGGTCACTCCAGTGACCGGTGTTGGCCGCGCTTTGAAGTCGAAGATGCTCACTCCTAGATTCATTGGTCCTGATCAGATTTCCAGGAGAGTTGGGAACGTGGCGTATAGAGTGGCTTTACCGCCAAATTTTTCGAATTTGCACGACGTGTTTCATGTTTCTCAACTTCGGAAGTACATTTCGGATCCATCTCATGTGATCCACATGGATGATGTGGAGGTGCGAGATAATCTCACGGTGGAGACAATGCCTGTACGGATTGAGGATCATGAGGTGAAGGTGTTGAGAGGCAAGCAAATTGCATTGGTGAAGGTGGTCGGGTTAGGAACTGCCGGTGAGAGCATGACTTGGGAGTTGGAGAGTAAGATGCGGGCGTCTTATCCAGAGCTGTTTGATTCAGGTGAGTTTTCGAGGACGAAAACATTCTAAGTGGGGGAGAGTTGTAACGCGCAAATATTTAATTAAATTATTTAATTAAATATTTAGGTATTCAATTATTTATTTTATTTATTTTAATTTGTGTAATTATATTAATGTTGGATTGAGAGGTGTGTGATTGGGTTTTAGATGATGGCGTTAGTAATCGGGCTTAAGCTGAAGGAAGACCCGCGATCCAGACCCACTATCCTAGGCGCATATTTAAACCCAAAAATTAGGGTTTTGGCTCATTTGTGCAAAAGAAAGGAAAAGTGCGAAATAGAGAGAGGAGAAGAGAGAAGGAATTCAGCGCACAAGGAGGAGAAGAGGAGGGTTCGCGAATCAAGGAGAAGAGAAGAGAAGCTGTGTTGCTGTGTTCTGTTGGTGACTTTCCTTTTCGAGGTCTTCTAATCCTATCAATTAAGGTAAGGGTGAGACCTCTCTTTCACTATAATGGTGGGTATGATGGGTATTAGGGTGGGGGCTTAGACCTATATTGCCATGATCTTGCTTGATTGGTTTGAATTGGTTGTTGATTGATGAATTAAATTGATTACGGTGGTATGAATTGCATATGTGTTATTTGGTGAATTTGTTGTGTGGCTGAAAGTTTGGGTCCCTAGGGCGCCATGGGCGCCAAGTGTTGTTGCTGTCCCTGTTGCAGGAAATGGCGCCCTGTGCCTGGGCGCCATCCTTGGTTGTGTTGCGTTTCGTGTTGCTGTTTTTGGCGCCCTGTGCCTGGGCGCCGTGTCTGGCTCTGTTGCCTGGGTGTTCCTGTTGCTGTTTCTGGCGCCCAGTGCATGGGTGCCGTGTCTGGTGTGTATGTCCGTGTGCCAGTGTTGTCCCTGCCAAGTCTGCTGTCACTGAGACAGAAGCTGTCGAAGTGCTGAGACAGAAGCTGTCGAAGTGCTGAGACAGAAGCTGTCGAAGGACTGAGACAGAAGCTGTCGAAGTTGCTGAGACACAAGCTGTCGAAGTGCGGAGACAGAAGCTGTCGAAGTGCTGAGACAGAAGCTGTCGAGGCACCCTGTTGCTGGGCGCCAGGCCTGATGTTGCTGTTGTTGTCTTAGGTGCCCAGTGCCTGGGCGCCATTTTAAGGATGTTCCTCAAATTTTTCCCGGTTTTGTTTTTGACATATCTTGTGACTCGGGTGTCCGTTTTAAGTGTTTCAAAGTGCGTTGTGAAGCTTATTCTGTTTCCTACTGGTATATTCCACTTTAAGGTAAAAATTGTTATTTTTTTTAGATAGTTTCTGGGCGCCTCAAGTGGCTGTCCCCGGTGGTCGTTGTTGTTGGCGTTGTAAAACTAAGTCGATGTTTAAAACCCCTTTTTGGTGTCCTATTTGGTGTCGTGAGCTGAAGTAAAACCTTTTAATGTAATCGGTAATATTAGTGTCCCGGTGTCAATAATGATGTGTTGATGTTTTTGACGATAATGCCCCTAGTGGCTATTACTTTGATTGACGATGGTATTGATGGTGAATAAAAGCTGTGGTTTTATAAGTGACGATGATGCCATAAAGGCTATTAGCGACAATGATGTTAATGACGATGAATGTTAGTGGCAAATGTATGTGTGACGATAACTTGACAGGTGATGTGCCCTCCATTGGCAAATTGGTAAGTGATGGGTCGTTAAGTTGACTGTGCTTGTATGGGACTGTCTCTGGTGCATGTCATGGTGTCTCATACATCTCATGTGCATAAACAAGTGACGATGATGCCATAAAGTCTATGTAGTGACGATGATGCCATAAAGGCTATTTAGTGACGATGATGACAGGTACCACATGCATACGCCCGTTGTGATGGGTTGCATTTCATACATGTTTCATGACATTGTGATGACTTGCAGTGATGACTGTTTTGATGTTGCGATGTGGTTTATATAGCGTTGTAGTCCGAGCATAATACTTATCATATGCACTATTATATTGTTAGATGAACTCACCCCTTCTGTTTAAATTTGGAAAGCTGAAGCCAGTAGTTCGACAGGAAGATGAACAATATCCAGATAACAGGTTAAGTTAAAGAGTGCTGGTCGAAAGAGACAACAGCAATGTAGTCGAAAGATGGAGCAGTTATTTGGTCGAATTAGCCAAACAGTTAGCTTAGTTTTGAAACCGCTGTGCGGTTATTAATTTTTCTTTATAAATAGAAGTTCTGTACATAGAACAGGGGTCGCACAATTCGTTTCTACATAAACTTCCGCAAAAACTCTTACTTCCGCATTAGAGAAAACAAAGTCATAGAAATTCAATGTATCAATCTGCGTACCAATCTTTATTCAATGCAATGTTGTTTACTTTCCTTTAAAGATTTCTGCAGTTTATTGGCTTTCATTTACGAATTCCTGCATTTTACTGTTTTCAGTCTTCTTTTCTTTATTTACTTTCCTGCATTTCACTACGTTTCTGTACTTCCTCTTAAAAACTTCTCCATTTCTTCATAACTTTTCTTTCATTAAAACGACTATCATCACCCTTTTTCATAACAAACCGCAAATATTAGTAAAAAACTTTACCACAAATGTTCTGTGATGTTTCTAGTTGGTCTCGCAAGCAACACACACACGTGTAACTAGCGGTGTTTACCAAAAATCACGGTAAACAGGTGGCTGTGGAAGCATTGAAAAGGCGCTTGCCCAGGTCGCCGTGATTCACCCTTCTCTGACTCTAGACCAGGGGTTTTGAGTGTGAATCACACTGTGGAAGGGGGCGGATTGTTAAGGTCAACTCCAGCTCTGAGGAGCGTGAAATCATTTATCCGCGCCCATCCCTGGCCTGACCTGTGAGCAGAAGTGATTCTCCAGGGTGGATTGTTAAGTTTAATTTTTGAGTTCTGGGCGGAACCGGTGGCGAGGGAAGTCCCGGGTTCCGGTCGGAACCGGAGTTCTATAATATTTTGTAACCTTTTTGAATTTGAGGGCCCGGCCGTATGCGGGGTGGCTTGTAATATTTGTTTAATTACCCGGATTTCCGGTTTTCTCTACATTGGTTGTGCTTTATTCTGCTGGTTAAATTTGGGCACCTGTGTTTTGATTCGCCCAAGTGGCAAGCGTCGCCTTCGGGGCAGTTTGCCGGGACTCGGCCCAGATCGAACTCGCCCCTTAGGGTAGTGGCAACCTCGGCCAACTAGTACGTTCCTTTGAATGTTGGAACGTAACGTATGTCGCCTTCGGGGCAGTTTACCGGGACTCAGCCCAGATCGAAATCGCCCCTTAGGGTAGTGGAAACCTCGGCCAACTAGTACGTTCCTTTGAATGTTGGAACGTAACGTATGTCGCCTTCAGGGCAGTTTACCGGGACTCGGCTCAGATCGAACTCGCCCCTTTGGGTAGTGGCAACCTCGGCCAACTAGTACGTTCCTTTGAATGTTGGAACGTAACGTATGTCGCCTTCAGGGCAGTTTATCGGGACTCGGCCCAGATCGAACTCGCCCCTTAGGGTAGTGGCAACCTCGACCAACTATAACGTCCGTGAAAACCGTCTTTTGTCGAAGCGTAGATTGATATTTTCGGTATACACCATTTTTCATATAAAGAAAATGGTAAAATCGGTATACACCGTTCTTCATATAAGGAGATGATAACATCGGTATACACCGTTTTTCATATAAAGGAAATGGTAACATCGGTATACACCGTTCCCTTCCAACGCGTAACTCAACTGTAGTACTTCTTTAATTTGGTTGCGTTCCAAGTCCTTGGGATCGTTTTCCCGACCAGTGTCTCCAACTCGTAAGCTCCGTTACTAGTCTTGGATATAACTCGGTATGGCCCTTCCCAATTTGGGGCGAGCTTGCCTTGAGCGGCGTTTTTTAAACCGACATCGGCTCTTCGGAAAACCAGATCACCGGCTTCAAAATTCCTCGGGATAGCTTTTGAGTTATATCGGGTTGCTACCCTTTGCTTGACTAGTGCCTCTTTAAGGGAGGCTTAGCCTCGAACTTCGTCGATGAGGTCGAGGTTCTCTTTTAAAGCTTGATTGTTGTCCCTTGGTGACTTTGGGTGGAGGGTTTTCCAACTTAACTCTCCGATCTCGACAAGGATTACAGCCTCGCTCCCATATGAGAGCCAGAAAGGAGTTTCCCCCGTGGAGCTTTGGGGGGTGGTGCGGTAAGCCCATAGCACATAAGGTAACTCCTCACACCATTTGCCTTTGGCTTCATCAAGTCGCTTCCTTAGTCCATTGAGGAGTACTTTGTTCGCAGCCTTGGCCTGGCCGTTAGTTTGAGGGTGCTCCACCGAGGTAAACCGGTGTTCGATTTGAAGGTCGGTCATGAGCTTTCTGAAACCCTTATCGGTGAACTGAGTTCCTTTGTCAGTGACTACTACCTTGGGGATCCCGAACCTGGTCATTATATTCTTTTTGAAGAATTTGATACAGTTCTTTGCGCTGATAACGGCTAAGGGCTCGGCCTCAATCCATTTAGTGAAGTAATCTATCTCTACTATTAGGTACATGACCTGACCGGGGGCAGTTGGGAATGGCCCCAAGAGGTCGATCCCCCACCACGCGAAAGGCCATGGAGAGCTGAGACTGGTGAGCTCGGCTGGAGGTGCTATGTGTACTTTGGCATGGATCTGACACTTCTTGCATTTCTTGACATAGTTTCTTGCGTCGGTCTCCATGGTTTGCCAGAAATATCCTATTCTTAAAGCCTTCCAGGCGAGAGACCGAGCCCCAAGGTGTTACCCGCAGATCCCTTCGTGGATCTCGGCCAAGACGTAATCTGCTTCCTCCCCTTCAATGCATTTTAGTAGTGGCGCGGAGAGGTTTCTTCTGTAGAGCGTTCCATCGATTACGGAGAAAGACGAGGCCCTCCTCCTCAACATCTTGGCTTCACGCGAGTTAGGAGGCTCGTTCCCCGACTTAATATACTCCATCAGAGGTGAGATCCAACCTTTGCTTTCCTCAATTACATTTACAGGAAAAACGGGCACGGGATTGGGGAGAACGCCTGGTTTGCTCAGCGTTTCCTGGATTATTGATCGGTGATTTCGTGGAATTTTAGTGCTGGCGAGCTTGGAAAAGACGTCCGCTCTGGTGTTTTCCGTCCTGGGAACGTGCTTGACTTCCGCAAATATGAAACATGAAAGCAATTCCCGCACTCGGGCTAAATACTTCTGCAAGGTCTGGTCTTTAGCTTCGTATTGCTTCCCAATTTGCGAGACTACCAACAGCGAGTCCGTGTCTAAGGAGAGCCGAGTAACTCGGAGGTCTATGGCAATTCGGAGTCCTGCTATGCATGCCTCGTACTCTGCCTGGTTGTTTGAAGTAAGAAAACCAAAAGTGAGGGAAGCCTCAATTACAACGCCTGTAACAGCCCAGGTCCAACGCATTGGCCACCCCGGCACTATTACCTCACGGTCTTCTCTACCCCCCTTGTAGAATTTTTGCCTTCCGTGGGAATCGAACCTTGCACCTGAGGCATAAGTGCAAGTTAAACACACCTCCCACTACCAATTGAGCGCGCGTATCTGAACCTTCCGTGGGTCATTTTGGTGACAAAGTCTGCAAGTATCTGAGCTTTCATGGCCGGCTTGGTCTTGTATTTGATTCCGAACTCAGAGAGTTCTACTGCCCATTTAATCATTCGTCGTGCTAAGTCAGGTCGATGTAAGATCCGCCGGATCGGATGGTTTGTCCGTACCACGACCTGGTGAGCGACGAAGTAAGGTCGGAGGCGTCGTGCCAAGACTAGTAGAGCAAAGGCGATTTTTTCTATTTTCTGATATCTAACATCTGATCCCTGCAAAGCTTTGCTTACAAAGTAGGCCGGACTCTGACCGGTCCCTGTCTCCCGAACGAGCACGGCACCAATGGCCTCATTCGAGATTGCTAAGTACAGGTATAAGGTTTCCCCCGGGCTTGGCCGAGTTAGTATCGGTGGCTCGGTCAAAGCTTTTTTAAGCTGAGAGAGGGCCTCGTCTCGCTCCGGGGTCCATTCGAATTTTGTTTCTTTCTTAAGCAGTTTAAACAGTGGAAGTGATTTGAAAGCAGCATTGGAAATGAAACGAGATAGCGCAGCAATCATGCCGTTGAGCTTTTGAAGCTCTTTTTTGGTAGACGGGGTGCGCATTTCTGTAATGGCTCGGCACTTGTCCGGGTTGGCTTCAATGCCCCTTTCTGTGAGGTAGAATCCAAGGAATTTTCAGCCCGGACCCCGAAAGTGCATTTCTCCGGGTTCAAACTCATATTGTTTTTTCAGATTTTCGCGAAGATCCCTTCAAGGTCGGCTATATGGAGGTCCTCACTTTCACTTTTGGCGATCATGTCGTCGAGGTATACTTCCACATTACGCCCGATCTGCCTTCGGAAAACCTTGTTCATCATTCTTTGATAGGTAGCCCCCGCATTTTTTAAACCAAATTGCATGACCCGGTAACAGAAATTACCGCGGTCAGTCATGAAGGCCGTTTTTTCCTGGTCGGGGGGAAACATCCGAATCTGGTTATACCCGGAATACGCATCCATAAAAGATAGTAAGGGAAAACTTGAAGCATTATCGACGAGCCGATCAATGCTGGGAACAGGGAAGGCGTCCTTAGGACATTCCTTATTAAGATCGGTATAATCAACACACACTCGCCATTTTCCATTGCTTTTCTTAACAAGTACAGGATTTGAAAGCCAAGTTGTGTACTTGACTTCTTTTACAAAATCAGCTTTAATTAAATCATCTACGACCTTGGCTGTAGCCGCTGCTTTCTCCTTACTTTGAGCTCTCTTGCGCTGGGCAACCCATTTAGCCCCCGGGTTGAGGTCTTCACGAATTCACCATCTGGTTGAGGTCGCCTGATTTTCTTCTTCAGCTCACGGGTCAGCTCGTCATCGCTCTCTTCCTCGGAGCTGTCGGGGTCGTACCTCGCATCAAGATCTGTGACATTGACCTCGGCAGCTCTGCTGTTTCTTCTCTTCTTGGGATCCTGCCGGGCTTCTCCTTCTTCGGGGGGGACCCTCTCCTCCGAGGCTTGCCTATCTGCTTTTACGTGCAGATAGAAACATCTCTGGGAGGACTCTAGATCGGCATCAAGGGTAATTACTTTGTTGCACAAAGAGTAGAATTTCATCTTCTGGTGAATTGTCGAGGTTACAGCCCCGAGCCTTCCTAGAGTTGGTCTTCCGAAGATGCAGTTGTAGACCGAAGGGCATGACAAAACCAGGAATTTGGTCTTGACTGTCCTTTCCAACGGTTCTTCGCCGTAGGTGACCATCAGCTCCAAATAGACGAGCGGCTTGGTCCGAGACCCGTTGAAGGCCGAAAGGTCCGAACCTCGGTAAGGGGTGAAGTCCTCCTCCGAGATCTTCAACTTCCTCACAAGATTGAGAAAGATTATATCTGCTGAGCTTCCCTGGTCGACCAAGATTCTCCTTATCTCGTGATTGGCCATGACCGCCCTGATTAGAAGAGGTACGTGCTTGTTGGGCTTACCATCAAGGAGGTCTTGGAAGCAGCGCACATGATTTCCTTCCATTTTCTTTTCATAGTTTATCCTGAAGCTTCGACGGGGTAGCCCCCAGAGATAACCATCATTACCGGTCGACCTTTAGACTTTCGGAAGTCTCGCTCGTCCTCCGAGCTATCCTCTCTTTCTTGACGGGCTTTACCCTTCTTCTTGGGGTCGTCTTTCTCTTCTTTAACCTCTACCTCCTTCCGGGGTGCTTTATCCACGTACTGGCTCAGCTTCCCTTTCTTGATTAGGTCTTTAATGTCATATTTCAGAGCATTACAACGATTGGTATCATGGCCTTTGCTTCGGTGATACCGACAGTACTTGTTAGATCGCTGGCCCGGTCTGTGTGGGAGTGGATCGGGGAACTTAACTTCTTTGAAGTCTGTGTTCAAACAATCCGCAAGGATCGTAACCTGGGTCTCATTAAGCTCGGAGTAAAGCTGGTGACGGTTTCGAGGTCTTCGCTTGCCGTTTCTCCGGGTTTCCTTCTCGTACCGAAGCTCCTTTTCGTCCCGGGGTTTAGATGTTCCGGGTTCAATATCCTTCCTTCTCGCGATTACTCCTTCTTCATGGTCAATGTACTTCTGAGATCCATGAAATAGAGCCGGAAAGAGTCATCGAGATTCTGGACCTAGGTGGCCTCTATATTGAACCTTTCGATGTAATCCCGAAGCGATTCATTTTCTCCTTGCCGGATAGCCTACAAGACCTTCCGGGATTTCAGTTTCATTTTGGAGTGGGAAAAATGGGCAGAGAATGACTGCGGTAGCTGGTCCCAAGAGGATATTGAATTTGGTCTCAGGGCTCTGAACCAGTCCAGGGCCAACTTCTCAAAGGTCAGAGGGAAAATCCGACATTTGATTTCGGTCTGGATATTCCGATATTGCATCACCGTGTCGTAGTAGTCGAGGTGGCGATCCGGGTCAGCGGTTCCATCGTACATCTTTAGACCGCCCGGGGGCTTCTCAAGTTGCCTTGCTACTAGGAAGAAATCTATCTCGTCGGGGGAGGGCCCCTTCCTGGCTGTCGGTCTTACCCTTTCGGGAGATCGTCGGGTAGCCCGTCTAGCCGGGGATCTTCGGGAGTGTGGGCCACGAGCTCCATGCCTTGGAAATCTCTCCCGGCTTAAGAAGCGCCGCCTTGGAGATGAGGATGCTAAAGATGAGCTCTGACGAGGGGAACCCTCAGGGTAGTAGGTGTCGTCGTAGGTCTCGCTTGGAAGAGTTCCCGAGCCTTGTCCCCTCCGGCATCGAGGAGGAGATCGGTGGCGCCTTCGACTAGATGTCCCCCTGCTGGGAGAATGGCATCGGGGAGAGGACCGATCCGGGATGTGACGAGCACGAATCTCGGCAATTTCGGCTTCAAGCTGTGTGTAACGTTGACTTATTTCTCGCTCAGCCTCGGCTTGCCTCATCAGCAACTGGACGAGCTGTTGAACAGCATCGGCCGGTACCTGAACGATCTGAGTAGGTGGCGAAAGTCGACCCGAGACGGAGCCTCCCGGGACAATTTCTCTGGACGAGTTATGCCCGCGTGCCGGGCTGAGGGGGAGCGTGACTGCTACCCCTTCAGGGGTTTCTTGTTGTGGGTTGGGTCTCACTATCGCACTTGAGATGTTTCTTTGACGTAAAACCAAAGCCATTGCTGACCTGGGAGATGGGAGAGGAACTGAAGTATAAGATCATCCCACTGTGTTCACCAATGTTCTGTACCGTACCTCTGGACTGGTATCCGACACTAGATGCCTAGACCGATCCGAGATAGTTGGTAATCGCATTCCTGGTCAGTCCGAGTTTGAATCCGATCTGGGGTGGTTGGTACCTGCAATAACACTCCGACGCTCAAGTCAGCTAGTGAACTAATTGCAAGTTAGATGAATGGAGAGTGTGTACCTTTAATGCTAGCATTGAATTTTTATTTATAGGTTTTGGGGATCAATGGGAACCATTGGATCTAGGTCTTTAATCTCCCCCATTGGTTGATGTATTTGCATTTGGTGTTGGGCCTTAAGCACGAAGGCCCAATCCGTAAGAATTTGCTTTATTATCGATGTTCACTTAACAATATTGTTCATCATATGAATATTTTTATCTGTATCGGAAATCATTGATATATATTGCTTGACTCATGGGGAGTTTTCCTCTATTATTTGCCTTATTATCAATGTTTTTCTTAACAAAATTGTTCATCACATTAGTATTTATCATCATAAAAAATGGGGAGATTGTTGGAACCAAGTGGATCCAGAAACAATACACTTAGATTGATTTTGAAGATAACACATATTATAGGCGAACAATTGTACTCTAACATGTTTATCAAGTATACAGGAATTGCAAATCTATGAGAAAAACAATGTTGAGAAGCATAAGGAGTTACATTCTCTGTAATCATGGTTACCGGCACTATCATCCATTGGAAAGAGGACAACATTTCTTACTGTTGAACGCATGAACCATCTGTTCCCAAAAGCATTTGATTTTAAAAGGCTCAACTATTAGATTGTGTCTACTCAATGTAAGGCGTTTGATGAACAAGCGTATGTTTAGTCAAGCTACTCAACACAAAGCTTCTGAAATCACTCTCATCTACCTGAAGATAAACAAAACAGTTTTTTATTGAAGACAAATTTAATTGTAACACCCCGATAATTTCTAACTTGTAGAAACTACCGAAATGCACTACTGGCATATATCAGAGTACTTCCTGTTTTAAATACTGAACACATACTAAAACTTCGATGCTAAAAACCATCAAAGGCGTTACATAACATAACATGAAAAATACTTAAAATGTTCTTACTCCGCTCAACTAGTGTTCAGTACCAAAATAGAAAGTGTGCGGAAGCGATTTACAACTTGAAAGACATAAGTCGTACAATCGAATAGTCTTAAGATACTGAATAGAAATACAGAGATACATGACATAACAAAATAAACAGCGTCAGCAACTTCTCAAGCTTCTCCATGACCATGCCTCATCATCTTCAACTTAGCCTGCAATTCTGAAAAACAACAACAATGGATTGGGTGAGACAACTTGTCTCAGTGAGTTCTATCGAGACCCCTTACTAACTCTCTCGGTTCAATTATGCTTGATTCGTTATTCTTGATTCATAATTCATAGTCTTAATATTTGACTATGTGGCTAACATAAACGTTGTCCTCATAACCCTCATAAGCAGTTACAAGAGGCAACCCATGAACAATGAACAATGATTTTTAGCATGTCACCGGTCACTTAGCAAAATAAGCTCCCGGTGAACCCAATCCACTAATCGCTAGTGGGCAAACCTCATGGGGCCTAGGTTCATAGGGCTCATGACTTCCCCTTCCCTAGCATACTAAACTGAAATAGGGTCGTCACCCTAACCTGATGTATATATTTTAATATACCTTGAACAATGAGCAATGAACAATGATCTATGAACATGACAGTGAGCTGAGCATAACAATGAATTTAAACATAACATGGTCTTAATACTAACATGAACTAATTACTAACTTGGTCTTATCGTTAAGTGATCTCACATGGCTTACTAAGGTTGTTAACTTAACCTATACTATCCATTACCTAGTTCACATCATAATGTATCGCCCATACTGTCATACCCCAATTTTGTCCGGCTTAGGTCAAAACCCTAATTTTCAATCAAAAATAAATCAAGTCTTAGCATTCATACTAGAGGTTAGGAAGAGCATCATGCTTGCATCTTAGAAGTTTCAGAATGCATTTTAGGGTTAGAAAAGCATTGCATGGCATTTTAGAGCACTTTAGAGCATTTCTAGGGTTTCTAGGGTTTTTCCTAGTTCAAAGGGTATTTTGGTAATTTCGCCAAAAAGACTTATTTTCTCATCATGCATGCATTTCTAGAGTTTTAGAGTCATCCAAAGGGTCTCAGGATCATTGTTAGAGTGGAAATGAAGTTTGGAGCAAAATTAGGGTTTTTGGGACCAAAGGGGCATTTTGGTCATTTCACTAAAATAAATATTTTCTCAGTAAAAACCACTATGCATCTCTTGAGGAATTTATGTGAGTCCAAGTGAGTGGAGTTGTGCATTTTTTTATGCATCATAGGAGTATTTTTGGCATGAAATTCGGTTTTTGAACAAAAGGGCAAAATGGTCATTTCCTTTGAAGTAGGGTCAACAAATCGACTTTGGGATTGGTGAGATCATAAAATTCAGAGCCCAATCATTGAATCATGGGACATGGCCCAAAATGGCAAGAATTTAGAAGAATTATCTAGAAGGGAATAAGGAATATCCCTTTGAATTTTGAAAGGTCAAGTGTGGTACAATAGTACAAGTTGCAATTCCACTCACTCTCTCTCATATGTGCTGCGAATTCCAGCCCTTTTTCCCCCAATTTTGATTTATTTTATTGGTTGCAAGTTGTGTTTAAATCATGCCCTTCCATTCAAGTGTTAAATGCAATCCTCACCCTTCATTTGAATTAAAATGGCACTCTTGTAATAAGCTTCATGGAAAAATACAATTTTGTAATTGAACTTATCCTTCACCACCATCCTTAAGCTGCGCCCCTCAGCCCTCTCTCTCCTCACTTTGTGCTTTCTAATTGCCCCTAATCCATGTGACATTTGATCTTGACCCTTGGTTCAAAACTAAAATGCAATCCTAGAGCACAATGGAAATCAAATGACCTAGAAGCCCTTAATGATAAGTGAGCACTATATATATCTTCATATGATGAACCCACACATCTTCTTGGCCTCACTCTCCATTCAAAAACCCTAGCACACCTCTTTTCTCACCAAGTCCGTAGCCCCCCTCACCCCCCTCCTCCATTTTCTTTTCAATTTCCATCCACTAACTCACCTCAAACTCACTCCATATTCATATATCCTCTTCCTTTCATCTTTGATTCCACATTTACATCATCAAAGGGGCTGATCCTTCAAGGTCACGTGGTTGTTGTTGGTGATTTTTGAAGATTGTTGGTGATTGGTTACTCTTGATCTTCATTTCTACTCTTGTTTAGCTTGGAACTAAGGTATAACTTAAAACCCTTTGCATTTTCATCCACTTTCTTGCATCAAAATCCTTTTTCAACTTATATTTGCATCTCATAACATCATTTAAATGTATATTAGGGGCTGTTGTGGGTGAGAGTTGGCATCTCACCCACTAAATAAGTTGTTCTTGTGACTATGTGTTGATTATGTGTTGTTCTTGTGATTTGCTCTTTGTTCATGCGATTTTCACCAAATAAAAATTTATCTTTCCTCATGTTTTTGCTTCGGCCTTGGGTTAGAAATTAGGATCCTCATGTTTTCTTGTCTATTTCATGTGTCAAAGTTGAATAAGAATGGTGTATAGGACCAATAGTGCATTCGGGTTTAGGTCCCTAAATTAGGGTTTCATCATCTTTTATTTTCTTTAATTTTGTGTGTTGAATAAATGATGAAATGATGATTGTTTGAGTGTGATATACATGTGTAGATCTTAGGGTTTATGTGTGTGTGTCTAATGATGTGATTTGGTTGCAAGAAATTTGTTGAACTTGAGCCTTATTGTGTATATGTATGTTTCGGCCATAAAGCCATTTTTGTGACCAATTTACTTACTCAAATTTGTTGTTTGATCTTGTTTGGTAAATTAATTGTTGTGAATTGTGTTTTTTTACTTTTTACCTTTTAAGTTTTTACCATTCACTTAAGTGTTACTAAATAGTAAAAAACATTTTCTTACCTTTTTTTACCTTTCACTTAAAACCCTAAAAAACATTTTACCTTTTACTTTTACTATTTACCTTCACTTGAATAATTCACCACCTTCACTTAAATAAGTTACCATTTCATTAATAATTTACCTTTACTTTTTACCTTTCTTAAATTACAAAAAGACCCAAAACATTTTCTAGTTTACATTTATAACTTTTCAACTTTATAAAATCAACCCAAAAATACTTTTTACCACTTTTTATGACACACTCTCACACACTTGCACTTAAATAAAACCTTATTCACTCTCTTGCATTCTCATTTGCTTGTATCTCTTGCATACTCTCTTGTTTTAATCTTCATGCCTTTTCATATATTCATATCTCTTGCATATTCATTTGCACTCTCACTTTTTAGTACCTCATGCATCCTTACTTGTTTATACTTCTTGCATTCTCACATGTCCATTCATAATTAAATAACCATGCATCCTCACATGTCCATGCATTCATTAATCAAATGCTCATGCATCTTTGTATATACTCATTCTTGCATTCATCCTCACATGTCCATGCATTCATTAATCAAATGCTCATGCATTCTTGTATGCTCATGCATCTTTGTATATACTCATTCTTGCATTCATTCTCAAATGTTCATGCATTTACATGCATTCATGCTTATCTAATCTAGCACATCATGATCACATGCTCATCCATTTAACTTAGACTATTTTATGCCTATGATCAATTGTATTCTTTTGTTGTTGATGCCACTTAAATGTCTTGATTGAATTGTGTACAATTACCTTCTACTTGCATGTGTTCTTGTGAAGACGTAAGACTACTAGAGTCATTAAGATCCTTGCACATTCTTCCTTTGCCACGTAAGCAATTCCCTCACACACGCACAATTATTTTGAGAACTTTACTTTGCATCCTCAATAACTGTATCACTTGATTGTATTGGCATGTTTAATCTCAGTTAGTGATCAACACGTTCATAATTGCTTGATTAGTGAATGTGTTTGTATTTCATTCATTCATGTCGCATCTTTTGGTTATGGACCCGGAGTTGGTTGAAATGTTCTACTTATTTTTCCGAAATCCTTTTCCAAATCATCTTTTTCTTAGAACTAATTTTCAAATTAAATCAAATGCTTTTTCAATAAAAAAAAACTAAGGCATTTTCTTAAATAAATCATTAGCCATCACTCGAAGCCTTTACTTGTTTGATCGCTAATGAGGAGTTATTAGTGGTAGTCACTTGAAGCCTTTGCTTGTTTGGCTATCATGAAAGCTCCCACACCTTAACTAAAAAATAAATAAATTCCAATTTCAAAAACAATGCAATTATCACCAAGGCTCACCTTTTTCAAAAATGATTTCGACAAAAAAGATAATAAAACGTTGTTACTTGTAATCACTCGAAGCCTTCGCTTGCTTGATTACCGGTTCCAACTCTTTTCTTTCGAGTTAGTAATGAATGCCACTCAAAGCCGTTGCTTGTTTGGTATTCGTGAATACTCGAGTCTTATTTCCAAAAACTCAAAAACATTTTCAAAACCAAAAGCCTAGAACTACGTAGCTTTGATCCCTCTTCCAGAGAGGGTACGTAGGAGCGGGTCGTAACCCGTCAAGCACACTTTTAAAAAATCCTAGAACTACGTAGCTTTGATCCCTCTTCCAGAGAGGGTACGTAGGAGCGGGTCGTAACCCGTCAAGCACACTTTTAAAAAAATCCTAGAACTACGTAGCTTTGATCCCTCTTCGAGAGAGGGTACGTAGGAGCGGGTCGTAACCCGTCAAGCACACTTTTAAAAAATCCTAGAACTACGTAGCTTTGATCCCTCTTCCAGAGAGGGTACGTAGGAGCGGGTCGTAACCCGTCAAGCACACTTTTAAAAAAATCCTAGAACTACGTAGCTTTGATCCCTCTTCCAGAGAGGGTACGTAGGAGCGGGTCGTAACCCGTCAAGCACACTTTTAAAAAAATCCTAGAACTACGTAGCTTTGATCCCTCTTCCAGAGAGGATACGTAGGAGCGGGTCGTAACCCGTCAAGCACACTTTAAAAAAAACTTTGTTTTGATCCCTAGAACTACGTAGCTTTGATCCCTCTTCCAGAGAGGGTACGTAGGAGCGGGTCGTAACCCGTCAAGCACCCTTTTAAAAAAACCTAGAACTACGTAGCTTTGATCCCTCTTCCAGAGAGGGTACGTAGGAGCGAGTCGTAACCCGTCAAGCACTCTTTCAAAAAAATCTTTGTTTTGTCTTGATTTTCAAAAATCCCTAGAACTACGTAGCTTTGATCCCTCTTCCAGAGAGGGTACGTAGGAGCGGGTCGTAACCCGTCAAGCACACTTTGCAAAAAAGGACTAGAACTACGTAGCTTTGATCCCTCTTCCAGAGAGGGTACGTAGGAGCGGGTCGTAACCCGTCAAGCACCCTTTTAAAAAAACCTTTGTTCCCTAGAACTACGTAGCTTTGATCCCTCTTCCAGAGAGGGTACGTAGGAGCGGGTCGTAACCCGTCAAGCACACTTTTAAAAAATCTTCATTTTGTCACGCAATTGCGAAAAACCCTTAAACCGTTTTCCAAACACCCTTTTAAAAAAACCTTTGTTCCCTAGAACTACGTAGCTTTGATCCCTCTTCTAGAGAGGGTACGTAGGAGCGGGTCGTAACCCGTCAAGCACACTTTTAAAAAACCTTCATTTTGTCACCCAATTGCGAAAAACCCTTAAACCGTTTTCCAAACACACTTTTAAAAAAAAACCTAGAACTACGTAGCTTTGATCCCTCTTCCAGAGAGGGTACGTAGGAGCGGGTCGTAACCCGTCAAGCACACTTTTAAAAAAAATCTTCATTTTGTCACACTTTTAAAAAATCCTAGAACTACGTAGCTTTGATCCCTCTTCCAGAGAGGGTACGTAGGAGCGGGTCGTAACCCGTCAAGCACACTTTTAAAAAATCCTAGAACTACGTAGCTTTGATCCCTCTTCCAGAGAGGGTACGTAGAAGCGGGTCGTAACCCGTCAAGCACTCTTTCAAAAAATCTTTGTTTTGTTCCGCTTTTCAAAGATACCAAAAATATTTCTTCCCAATAAAATCATTTCTCACACGAAATAAAAAGAAAGGAAGTAGAACAAAAATCATTTCAAGTCAACTTTTTCTAAGCCACACATCAAAGTTAATGGTTCCCTTTCGGTATAAAGGAGGAGCGGGGTGCTAATACCTTCCCCGTACCTAATCGACCCCCGAACCTACATCTCAATGTTTTCGAAAGACCATCCGCCTTTTTCAAAAGACTTTTTCCAATGTTTTAGTCTTTAAAAATAAATATTGGTGGCGGCTTCAAAATTTTTCACGTTGTCAAACTGAGGAATCCTTAACCGGATTTTTCGGGGCGCAACAGCTGGCGACTTCATTGGGGACCCTTTTTCAAAAAGGCGAGGGTCAAGCCTAGTTAACTTGATGTGTGGCTTAAAGTGTTTAACTTGAAAACTTTGTTCTACCTTTTCCTCTTCTTCCTTTTCTTCTCTTATCATGCATTTCTCAATTCCCATGTCCCCTCTTCTTTGCTCCTTTTCTACAAGGTAATATCATGCATTATGCCATTATGCCCTTATAATCCCTTCTTCTTCGCTCCCTTTCTTGAGGTAAGCTATATGTTTGTTGTTGATACCTTAGTGTAGTTTATTTTGTTAAACCCTAGGGTAGACGACTTATTATTTCTTGCTTCTGTCTGGCTGTGCTGGTTTTCCTTGCAGGTGGGGATGGGTAGATTTTAGGAAGTATGTCCTCAATCACACACTTTCACACCTTATGATTTGTGTGCTATGAGTGGGCTCCTATACCCGGATCCAACAAACACTTAGGGGAGTGGAGACGATTAGTGACTGTCATTCGAGACCTTTGTCTGTCTGATACTCATGAAAGTCTCAACCAGAGTACGCTTTCTTATGACGCCCCACACTTGGTAGTATTCTACATTTGTGGTGTCGGCATGAGGATTCTATAGCTCTGGTAGCCATTGTGAGGGTGTGAATTAGAACTACATAGGAGGAACCTTTGAAGTTGCCCTAGAACTTAGGATTCCCACCTTGGCAGGACACGAGGGCATACGAATTGTATGTTGCATTATAGTTTAGGCATGTCTTTACTATAATAAAAAGAGAAATTTTCAAAAAAAAAAAAAAAAAAAGAGAAAAGAGGAAAGGGTTGCCATTGTAGCCTTCTCTTTTGCCGGTCCGTACGAAGTGACATATGGCCCACTTCATTTTCAAAAAAAAAAAGAAAGAAAGAGTTACCGCTGTAGCCTTTCTCATACCGGTCCATATGAACTAACGTACGGTCCTCATTTTCAAAAAAAATAATAATATATTTCCCTTCATTAAATAAGCCAGTGCGTGAGGCGGCACGTAGCGTGGCTCCTCAATTTTTGAACTTCCGTCCATATGCATCGCCTTTATTTTTTCCACACGCATCATTCATATCATAATTGCATCATACCGCATTCATTTACTTGCATTCACATTGCATCTCATTTGGATTTGCTTGCCGGGGATCACCGAGCAATGTACCGTCTTGTCATAGGTGCATCAGAATGGAATCAAATAGCAAGGCTTCACTTGCTTCTCGCTTCCCAGTTTTGAAGAAGGTTGATTTGCTATTTCGATTCATCGTTTACTTCTCTTCTTAAATCAAAAAAAAAAGAAAAAAAAAAAAAAAAAAAAAAAGAAAAGAAAAGTTTATGCGCTTATGACAAGATAAGGCATCCCGTGGTTCCCGGCACCAAGCAAACATTGTACATACATTCATACATCCATTCATACATTCATCTTGATTTCTTATGTAATAAAATCTAAACAAACAGAAAAGGCAAGCTGGTTCGTCCACATCGTTACTTCACCCGTTTGCAAGCGAAACTGATGGCGTCCAACAAAGACAGTCTGGGTCAAGATGAAATGGTGATAGAGATCCTCAATCCTGAGCAGCTGGCTCAGGAGAACCAGGCTCTGAAAGCTAAGGTGGAGGCCATGGAAGCTCAGAGGGCCGAGATAATGAATATGCTGCAAAATCTGAGAAGTGGGACCGCTGTTGGGGCCGCCGCTGTTGTAAATCCTGGAGGGGTTGTTACTTCCGTTTCTCCTCCGGTGTCCGCTGAAGTTGCAACTACTCATGGACAAGGGGTCAGTCACTTCGCCCATTCTCCAGGGGCGAGCGGACAGGATCATCTGAATGCACAGGTATATCCTTGGAGAATGCCAATGGGTCATATGCCGTCCGTTGCTGAAGCTATTCCTTTGGGGTCAGGTCAACCTGTCATGACTATGCCTAATGGATCTGTTATGGGACCACAAATTCATACTCCTAGTCCTGGTATTGTGCTGCCAAGAAGTTCACTTACTCCTACTCCGGGAGTTGTCGTGAACCCTCAGAATGCTGTCCATCATATGGGAAACCCCGCTCAGTATGGGGGCTATTATCACAGTTCGGGGAACTATCAACAAGGTTATTTGTTTGAGAGCACTCAGCGTAGAGACAGATATCACTTGCTAGAAGAACGATTGAAGGCAATGGAGGCCCAGATACATGAGATGATGGTCATATTGCAGAGCTTAAAGAGTGGGGCAGCTGCTGAAGGTGTCACCGTCGTGGGTCCAGTTGGTGTCACTTCTTTCATTCCTCCTCCACCACAAACTGTTCCATTCTCTGCTCCTGTGCCATCCCAGCAAGGCGGTGACAGTCACAAGGCCCAGGGTTATCAGTACAAGAGACGAACTAGTTTTGATCTAACACTGATGACCTGCACTGATTTGTTTAATCACCTGACTTCCAAGAACCTGATCAACACTCGGCCAATGAAGGCCCTTCAGCCGCCATTTTCCCGAAGTTACAATGCAAGTGCTACCTGCAGTTTCCACGAAAACGGGGTTGGTCATACTTTGGAGGAGTGCAGAGCCTTCAAGCGGGCAGTGCAAGACCTGATAGATCGGTGCGTGGTTCAGATAGGAACCCCCGATATTGATAGTGAAGAAGAAATTAATGAGGAAGTAACAGCGGTGTCTGTGAAAGAGGGATGTTGGGATACCCTAGGGGAGCCCAGTGGAAAGTTTGATTACTTGGTCAGGTATGACGTTCCCGAGAGTGCTCAAATCCGAATGGAAGACATCCAGCCTACAGGATGGGATGAGGAAGAGGAACAATACGACCAAATTGCTGTCATCAATAATGGTCCTAAGTCAGAAGAGGGATGTTGGGATACCCTAGGGGAGCCCAGTGGAAAGTTTGATTACTTGGTCAGGTATGACGTTCCCGAGAGTGCTCAAATCCGAATGGAAGACATCCAGCCTACAGGATGGGATGAAGAAGAGGAACAATACGACCAAATAGTTGTCATCGAAAATGGATCCGAAGCTGAAGAAAGTGAGACTGGTTTGGTTCGTCGCTGCCTTGCCAGAGAAAGTTGAAGAATGGGGAAGCTGCTGCCTTTCCTGTGACTTTTAATTCAATATGATCATTGTAATGCAACTCTGTGGCTCTGCCCAAGGCCACAGGACCAGTTGTTAGGGGCACACATGTTTTTAATTTCAAAGTCATCATCATCAATAAAAACGTTGTTTTTGAATTTCAATCAATAAAAATCAATTCCTTTTCATTTCATGTGTCTTTTCCTTGCATTATTATTGCTTGTTTGTTTGTCTCGCCTTTCATTCTGCTTTTTCGCCTCGGCAAAAAGCAAATCCACAGCAATTGTCTCTCAAAATAATAGTGCCAACGGTCCATATTTTGACTTTGATCACCTTATCAATCAAGCAGAGTGGGACGTTGAGAAAGACCGGGAAGATCCTCCAGAAGGTTAATGATACAAGAAGAAAGATTTATTCAGCCTCACGGGGAATCAACTGAAGTGATCAATTTAGGTACAGCAGAGGACAGCAAGAAAAGAGATCAAGATGGGTACTTCAATAAAGGAAAACTAGAGCACAGAAAGAAATAAAAATAAGTACATTATTGTCTTTGAGTTAATTTTTGAGAAAACGAGCAATCATGATTTGAAATGAAGCTGGACCATCCCTCCATACCCTCAAAAACCTAAAATCCCAGAAAATCCATTTCCTACCCACCTTAAGCCAAGAAAATCCCAAAGAGAAAAACAAAATCCCCTTCTACCCACCGAAAGCCAAAAAGAAAGCCAAAAATCCAAAAGTCACCTTAGACAAGGATCACCAAAAAAAAAAAAAAAAAAAATAGTGCATCGTTCTTTATCAGTTCACCCAACCTCAAAAAAAAAAAAAAAAAAAAATTCAAAAAGGGAAAATCCCAAAATTAAAAGAAAAATACAACAGAAATGTAAGTAGTGAGTTGATACGTGTTACCACAAAACCCAAGAGATCCTCGTCTCAATAAACCTTCAAACACTGTATCATTCCCATACCTCTCAATAAACGTTCAAACACTGTATCATTCCTATACCTCTCATAAACCGCAAACACTCTCCTTTTGACCGCGATAACCCGCCCTCCACAGACCCTTAGCCAGGAATAAAACTTCCTAATACCTCATCAAGCCAGTTAACCATCATAAACCATCGATCATCAGCCAACGCTGAATAAGACCCATCCTCCCATCAACCCCAAACACTCCGACAAGCTCAGTCATCCCTTCTCCACAAAACACCACAGTCCCGAAAAGTCCATTCTGATCAATGATCGATTGCTGTTGTTTTCTCAAAGTTTTAACTCTAGGACAAATAAATTTGTTTACAATATGCCAAGTGGGGCAATTCTGTCGCTCTTCACCCCTCTTACAACTGGGGAGATTGACCCTACACCTATCTCATCCCTTGTCGCACTCACATTCATTGAAATCATACAGGGGCAACCCCCTTTCTTCTCTAGTGTATGGGTCAGAAGCAGTTCTTCTCATCAAGGTTGAAATACCCTCTCCACGAGTAGTCATGGAGGCCAAGTTAGAAGAAGCAAAAGAGGTCCAAGCTCGTCTAGATCAACTGAATCTCATTAGAGAGAAAAGAATTGATGTCCTGCGCCATGGCCAGTTGTACCAACAAAAGATGAAGGCAGCTTTCGGCAGGAAAGTCCGTCTTCGAGAATTCGGCGAAGGAGACCTTGTACTCAAAAAGATCCTACCTATCCAGACTGACTCCGTGGGAAGTTGATACCCATTCATGACGGTCCATATGAAGTCAAGAAAGCTTTTTCCAGAGGAGCGCCGATACTCATAAACATAGACGGCGAAGATCTCAGGAATCCAGTCAATTCAGATCAAGTGAAGAAGTATTATGCCTGAAAGAAATAGAGAAAAAAGAGAAAGACAAGCCAAGTAAGAATTAGCTCGCTAGGTTGAAAACCCACAAAGGGCGGCCTAGGCAAAATCAGAGCGACCCGGTGGATTGAAAACCCGCAAAGGGCGATCCAGGCAAAAATTAGGGTCTGAAAACTTAGGCATGAAAAGTAAAGAAAGGCATACAACTCTCCTACAAGCTTGGATGAGGGAGTGATCAAGGTCAAGGACATAGATGTTTGGCACTGTTCCACAGAGACGGACAGTCAGAATTCAGCTTCTCTCCTTTTTCGTGTCTTTTTACAGTTTAAACTTTCAACTGTAATAAATAATCGGCGCAACTTCTTGTGCGACCGGTTTCCACATTAATAAAGTTCAAATTTCTCGTATCTGTTCACTCTTTTATTTTCTGCTTTTTCTGCTCAAAATAAACGTTTTATGATGATGGTGATCCTGAACTGTAAAACATGTGCATAAATCATGGAGCATTACAATGATTACGAAGTTCTTAAGAGTCATAAGAGAAAGCACATCCTCAAAATCAGTCAATCATGCAAGAGAGAGCAACTACATCCACGATTGCTTCAAACCAGCAAAGTCAAGACCAACATGTACCCGGCCCGTGAGCCCCGCAATTCCAACAGGTTCCTCAGTCTCGTGTCACGAGTGTCGTGGGTTGGCTGAACCAGCAAAAAAAAAAATAAGCAAAAAAAAAAAAAAAGGCAATAAACAAACACAATCATGCATTACATAAAATCATGCATTCCTTAGACATAGGAAATAATAATAAGAAAAGAGAAATTCTGACATTTGCATTGGCATTCATCATAGGAGAAAGAAAAAGAAAATAACAATCATAACATTTGCATCCAAATATCTCATTTGCATTCGCATTACATGCATTCATCGCGTACCATCCAAAATGCCTATGTTTCCCAATCAACCATTTCATGTTATTGCCACATGTACCATAACAGTCGGACTCAAGCATTTCATTTGCATCATCTTAATGTTTGCATTTCATAAAAGGAAAAGAACAACAAAAAATCTTGCATCAAAGCATTGCATTAATTTGCATCGTGCATCTCATAGAAAAAACAAAAGCGAAGTCTTCCCTTGCATACACTTGCATCGAAATTCCACAAACCATTAGGTTAAACCAGACCTTTGGGGTCCATAAACCAGACCAATATGCAGACACATATTGCTCCATAACTCAGGCATGTCGGCCCTTAAACCAGATCATTGCGATCCATAAACCAGACCTTTGTGTCCTTAAACCAGATCATTGCGATCCATAAACCAGACCTTCGTGTCCTTAAACCAGACCTTTGGGGTCCATAAATCAGACCAATATGCAGACACATATTGCTCCTTAAACCAGATCATTGCGATCCATAAACCAGACCTTTGTGTCCTTAAACCAGATCATTGCGATCCATAAACCAGACCTTTGTGTCCTTAAACCAGATCATTGCGGTCCATAAACCAGACCTTTGTGTCCTTAAACCAGACCTTTGGGGTCCATAAATCAGACCAATATGCAGACACATATTGCTCCATAAACCAGGCTTGTCGGCCCATAAACCAAACCCGTTGTGGTCCTTAAATCAGACTGACGTCAAGTCAATAAACCAAAGCATTTCACAACTCTCAAAACATTAAAACATTGCATTTGCATGCCCGCATTTCATAAATATCAAAAGCATCCAGCATTGTATGCATCAGCGTCACATGCATCTATATAGCATACATCTGCATTACATTGGCATGACCGCATCTTGTGCATTCATCACATGACGAAAACCAAAGTAAAAGAATAAAGGGCATTTCATGAACATTCATCATCTCAATAAACTCATCGCATCGCATGCATCTGCATAACATGCCTTCGCACAACATGCATTCATACTCCATGCACCATGCCTCGCATCAGCTGACGTATGCAGGTACCTCAATCCAGTGCGGCAGCATTGGCCATCTCAACCAATCAACAGGATTCGTAAATCCCTTCAGGCTCAAGTGCCAATCAATCAACAGGATTCGTGAATCCCTTCAGGACCCAAGTGTCCCTTCAAAAGCAGACTTCACCTCGTATTCGAGCTGCAGGTAAGTCCTTCAGACCCCGAGTGGTCCTTCAGACTAGTTGTGTCAGCCTAAGACACAGCGGACGTCCTTCATGGTCAACATATCAGTTCCGGATCTGATCTTGACCCATCATGGCTGCTCGGAAAAGGCCACCCCCCAAGCAGACCGTTTTACTAGTACCGTTGCTAGTTTCCGCTCCATCAGACCCATTGGTCCATCAGGCTTAGGCATGCCCTTCAGACCTCGTCGGTCCTTCAGTTTAACTCCAATCAATGCGCCAAGCATCGACTGCGAATTAGACCTTCAAAGCCTTAGTGCTCCTTCAGACCCTGAGTGGTCCTTCAGAGCCTTAGTGCTCCTTCAGACCCTGAGCGGTCCTTCAGAGCCTTAGTGCTCCTTCAGACCCTGAGTGGTCCTTTAGAACCTTAGTGCTCCTTCAGATCCCGAGTGGCCCGTCATTTTCTCTCTCGGTTAATGCGCCAAGTGTTAACCGTTCCCCGTTTGTTCTCAAGCCCATCTATTCAAAAAAAAATAGAAAAAGAAAAAGAGGAAAATTCGGGTTTCCCTTAGTAGGCAAAATCGGTATAATTTCTGAATTCTTTATTTCTATTTTGCCTCGGAATATGCTTCGGCCAATTCATATTCCTTATCAAAATCCAAATAAAGAGGGGCAGCTGTCATACCCCAATTTTGTCCGGCTTAGGTCAAAACCCTAATTTTCAATCAAAAATAAATCAAGTCTTAGCATTCATCCTAGAGGTTAGGAAGAGCATCATGCTTGCATCTTAGAAGTTTCAGAATGCATTTTAGGGTTAGAAAAGCATTGCATGGCATTTTAGAGCACTTTAGAGCATTTCTAGGGTTTCTAGGGTTTTTCCTAGTTCAAAGGGTATTTTGGTAATTTCGCCAAAAAGACTTATTTTCTCATCATGCATGCATTTCTAGAGTTTTAAAGTCATCCAAAGGGTCTCAGGATCATTGTTAGAGTGGAAATGAAGTTTGGAGCAAAATTAGGGTTTTTGGGACCAAAGGGGCATTTTGGTCATTTCACTAAAATAAATATTTTCTCAGTAAAAACCACTATGCATCTCTTGCGGAATTTATGTGAGTCCAAGTGAGTGGAGTTGTGCATTTTTTTTATGCATCATAGGAGTATTTTTGGCATGAAATTCGGTTTTTGAACAAAAGGGCAAAATGGTCATTTCCTTTGAAGTAGGGTCAACAAATCGATTTTGGGATTGGTGAGATCATAAAATTCAGAGCCCAATCATTGAATCATGGGACATGGCCCAAAATGGCAAGAATTTAGAAGAATTATCTAGAAGGGAATAAGGAATATCCCTTTGAATTTTGAAAGGTCAAGTGTGGTACAATAGTACAAGTTGCAATTCCACTCACTCTCTCTCATATGTGCTGCGAATTCCAGCCCTTTTTCCCCCAATTTTGATTTATTTTATTGGTTGCAAGTTGTGTTTAAATCATGGCCTTCCATTCAAGTGTTAAATGCAATCCTCACCCTTCATTTGAATTAAAATGGCACTCTTGTAATAAGCTTCATGGAAAAATACAATTTTGTAATTGAACTTATCCTTCACCACCATCCTTGAACTTATCCTCACCTCTCTCTCCTCACTTTGTGCTTTCTAATTGCCCCTAATCCATGTGACATTTGATCTTGACCCTTGGTTCAAAACTAAAATGCAATCCTAGAGCACAATGGAAATCAAATGACCTAGAAGCCCTTAATGATAAGTGAGCACTATATATATCTTCATATGATGAACCCACACATCTTCTTGGCCTCACTCTCCATTCAAAAACCCTAGCACACCTCTTTTCTCTCCAAGGCCGTAGCCCCCCTCACCCCCCTCCTCCATTTTCTTTTCAATTTCCATCCACTAACTCACCTCAAACTCACTCCATATTCATATATCCTCTTCCTTTCATCTTTGATTCCACATTTACATCATCAAAGGGGCTGATCCTTCAAGGTCACGTGGTTGTTTTTGGTGATTTTTGAAGATTGTTGGTGATTGGTTACTCTTGATCTTCATTTCTACTCTTGTTTAGCTTGGAACTAAGGTATAACTTAAAACCCTTTGCATTTTCATCCACTTTCTTGCATCAAAATCCTTTTTCAACTTATATTTGCATCTCATAACATCATTTAAATGTAGATTAGGGGCTGTTGTGGGTGAGAGTTGGCATCTCACCCACTAAATAAGTTGTTCTTGTGACTATGTGTTGATTATGTGTTGTTCTTGTGATTTGCTCTTTGTTCATGCGATTTTCACCAAATAAAAATTTATCTTTCCTCATGTTTTTGCTTCGGCCTTGGGTTAGAAATTAGGATCCTCATGTTTTCTTGTCTATTTCATGTGTCAAAGTTGAATAAGAATGGTGTATAGGACCAATAGTGCATTCGGGTTTAGGTCCCTAAATTAGGGTTTCATCATCTTTTATTTTCTTTAATTTTGTGTGTTGAATAAATGATGAAATGATGATTGTTTGAGTGTGATATACATGTGTAGATCTTAGGGTTTATGTGTGTGTGTCTAATGATGTGATTTGGTTGCAAGAAATTTGTTGAACTTGAGCCTTATTGTGTATATGTATGTTTCGGCCATAAAGCCATTTTTGTGACCAATTTACTTACTCAAATTTGTTGTTTGATCTTGTTTGGTAAATTAATTGTTGTGAATTGTGTTTTTTTACTTTTTACCTTTTAAGTTTTTACCATTCACTTAAGTGTTACTAAATAGTAAAAAACATTTTCTTACCTTTTTTTACCTTTCACTTAAAACCCTAAAAAACATTTTACCTTTTACTTTTACCATTTACCTTCACTTGAATAATTCACCACCTTCACTTAAATAAGTTACCATTTCATTAATAATTTACCTTTACTTTTTACCTTTCTTAAATTACAAAAAGACCCAAAACATTTTCTAGTTTACATTTATAACTTTTCAACTTTATAAAATAAACCCAAAAATACTTTTTACCACTTTTTATGACACACTCTCACACACTTGCACTTAAATAAAACCTTATTCACTCTCTTGCATCCTCATTTGCTTGTATCTCTTGCATACTCTCTTGTTTTAATCTTCATGCCTTTTCATATATTCATATCTCTTGCATATTCATTTGCACTCTCACTTGTTAGTACCTCATGCATCCTTACTTGTTTATACTTCTTGCATTCTCACATGTCCATTCATAATTAAATAACCATGCATCCTCACATGTCCATGCATTCATTAATCAAATGCTCATGCATTCTTGTATGCTCATGCATCTTTGTATATACTCATTCTTGCATTCATCCTCACATGTCCATGCATTCATTAATCAAATTCTCATGCATTCTTGTATGCTCATGCATCTTTGTATATACTCATTCTGGCGTTCATTCTCAAATGTTCATGCATTTACATGCATTCATGCTTATCTAATCTAGCACATCATGATCACATGCTCATCCATTTAACTTAGACTATTTTATGCCTATGATCAATTGTATTCTTTTGTTGTTGATGCCACTTAAATGTCTTGATTGAATTGTGTACAATTACCTTCTACTTGCATGTGTTCTTGTGAAGACGTAAGACTACTAGAGTCATTAAGATCCTTGCACATTCTTCCTTTGCCACGTAAGCAATTCCCTCACACACGCACAATTATTTTGAGAACTTTACTTTGCATCCTCAATAACTGTATCTCTTGATTGTATTGGCATGTTTAATCTCAGTTAGTGATCAACACGTTCATAATTGCTTGATTAGTGAATGTGTTTGTATTTCATTCATTCATGTCGCATCTTTTGGTTATGGACCCGGAGTTGGTTGAAATGTTCTACTTATTTTTCCGAAATCCTTTTCCAAATCATCTTTTTCTTAGAACTAATTTTCAAATTAAATCAAATGCTTTTTCAATAAAAAAAAAACTAAGGCATTTTCTTAAGTAAATCATTAGCCATCTCTCGAGGCCTTTGCTTGTTTGATCGCTAATGAGGAGTTCTTAGTGGTAGTTACTCGAAGCCTTTGCTTGTTTGGCTATCATGAAAGCTCCCACACCTTAACTAAAAAATAAATAAATTTCAATTTCAAAAACAATGCAATTATCACCAAGGCTCACCTTTTTCAAAAATGATTTCAACAAAAAAGATAATAAAACGTTGTTACTTGTAATCACTCGAAGCCTTCGCTTGCTTGATTACCGGTTCCAACTCTTTTCTTTCGAGTTAGTAATGAATGCCACTCAAAGCCGTTGCTTGTTTGGTATTCGTGAATACTCGAGTCTTATTTCCAAAAACTCAAAAACATTTTCAAAACCAAAAGCCTAGAACTACGTAGCTTTGATCCCTCTTCCAGAGAGGGTACGTAGGAGCGGGTCGTAACCCGTCAAGCACACTTTTAAAAAAATCCTAGAACTACGTAGCTTTGATCCCTCTTCCAGAGAGGGTACGTAGGAGCGGGTCGTAACCCGTCAAGCACACTTTTAAAAAAATCCTAGAACTACGTAGCTTTGATCCCTCTTCCAGAGAGGGTACGTAGGAGCGGGTCGTAACCCGTCAAGCACACTTTAAAAAAAACTTTGTTTTGATCCCTAGAACTACGTAGCTTTGATCCCTCTTCCAGAGAGGGTACGTAGGAGCGGGTCGTAACCCGTCAAGCACCCTTTTAAAAAAACCTAGAACTACGTAGCTTTGATCCCTCTTCTAGAGAGGGTACGTAGGAGCGGGTCGTAACCCGTCAAGCACTCTTTCAAAAAAATCTTTGTTTTGTCTTGATTTTCAAAAATCCCTAGAACTACGTAGCTTTGATCCCTCTTCCAGAGAGGGTACGTCGGAGCGGGTCGTAACCCGTCAAGCACACTTTTCAAAAAAGGACTAGAACTACGTCGCTTTGATCCCTCTTCCAGAGAGGGTACGTAGGAGCGGGTCGTAACCCGTCAAGCACCCTTTTAAAAAAACCTTTGTTCCCTAGAACTACGTAGCTTTGATCCCTCTTCCAGAGAGGGTACGTAGGAGCGGGTCGTAACCCGTCAAGCACACTTTTAAAAAATCTTCATTTTGTCACCCAATTGCGAAAAACCCTTAAACCGTTTTCCAAACACCCTTTTAAAAAAACCTTTGTTCCCTAGAACTACGTTGCTTTGATCCCTCTTCCAGAGAGGGTACGTAGGAGCGGGTCGTAACCCGTCAAGCACACTTTTAAAAAACCTTCATTTTGTCACCCAATTGCGAAAAACCCTTAAACCGTTTTCCAAACACACTTTTAAAAAAAAACCTAGAACTACATAGCTTTGATCCCTCTTCCAGAGAGGGTACGTAGGAGCGGGTCGTAACCCGTCAAGCACACTTTTAAAAAAAATCTTCATTTTGTCACACTTTTAAAAAATCCTAGAACTACGTAGCTTTGATCCCTCTTCCAGAGAGGGTACGTAGGAGCGGGTCGTAACCCGTCAAGCACACTTTTAAAAAATCCTAGAACTACGTAGCTTTGATCCCTCTTCCAGAGAGGGTACGTAGGAGCGGGTCGTAACCCGTCAAGCACTCTTTCAAAAAATCTTTGTTTTGTTCCGCTTTTCAAAGATACCAAAAATATTTCTTCCCAATAAAATCATTTCTCACACGAAATAAAAAGAAAGGAAGTAGAACAAAAATCATTTCAAGTCAACTTTTTCTAAGCCACACATCAAAGTTAATGGTTCCCTTTCGGTAGAAAGGAGGAGCGGGGTGCTAATACCTTCCTCGTACCTAACCGACCCCCGAACCTACATCTCAATGTTTTCGAAAGACCATCCGCCTTTTTCAAAAGACTTTTTCCAATGTTTTAGTCTTTAAAAATAAATATTGGTGGCGGCTTCAAAATTTTTCACGTTGTCAAACTGAGGAATCCTTAACCGGATTTTTCGGGGCGCAACACATACTCAACATTATGATAACCTAACTTAGTCATAATCGATCTCATAAATACCGCATCGGCCATCACATAAGCAAAGACATGAACATAACATAAACTTACTTCGATCGTACTTGATTTCACGATACTAATATGTTTCCATCCTTGGGAAACCTTGAGGAGTGGATTAGAAAGGACTTAGGACCAATCGGAATGACTTAGGACATATTTTAAAATTGAGCATCAGCAAGGGACGCACGATCCGTGCACCTTGGCGCACGATCCGTGCTCAGTTTTCAGAAAATCCACCTTGAGTACCAGAACCTCACGCACGACCCGTGCCCAGGGGCGCACGGTCCGTGCGTGGCCATCAGCATTTCAGAAAACCAGTTTTCGCATTCTCTTGTCCATTCCGATAGTTCCCGTATCCATTCCGATTCACATCCAAACTTAATAATACATCAAAACAGTCATGGAAACCAATCAATCATCACATAGCAATCAACAATCATAACAACAATCAACGGTTTAACTTAACCAATCACATAATTTAACGATTCATCCATGCTTTCATAAAACGGTTCAATACCGGTTTTCATAACTTGCGAGACCAAAACTCAGAGCATAACACACATGACCATAACATCCTAGTGAGTATAGAACTCACCTATTTGCCGAGACTCCAAGGATTCGACCGTTCCCAAGAACCACGAACTCTCCTCGGACTCGATCACAACACCTACTCACGAACTATCTCCGAAACACTCCCCATCGAAACCCAGCCACTGAGATGACTTCTAAGGTTGTTCTAATTCGTGATAGTGCTTCTGAATTTGGTTCCAATACCTTCTAGTTCAGCATGCAAGGGGTGGATTTCAGAATTTGTTCAAGTGGAGCTTTGGTGGGCATTCATGGTGATTTTAAAAGGAGGAGGAGTGTAACACCCCTTTTCTAATAACCTTACTATTTAATAAAATCAGAGTTTTTTTTTTTTTTTGAAAACAATCTAAGCGAGTGCTACACTAACTTCATTAAATCAACAACTTCAATTTTCATAGTTCGGTTAAAACCACAAGATACATAGCACCATGAAATACCGTTAAATTCGCATCAACCAAATACAGTCACTACCGCAGCGGAATAATAACAAGTTCGAAAACAAAATCAATACAGCACCAATAATAGTCTAACAGCATAAAGACAATAACACCTAAGCATAAGACGCCCCCCGGTGCTACGTATCAGAGCATGACACTTCCTACCAGACGAAGGCATAAGGTTAACCTTCACTCGTTATTACCTGCACGTTGCCGACATAAGAAGCAACATAAAAGCAGTAGGGTGAGTCTCTTTTCATAATTAATAACATATGGAAATAAGCACTGCATAGGAAAAGGTAACTAGGCACACCGATTCACAAGAATGGCAACAACCACATCAAAATTACATTTCCAAGCAACACTACACAATATATGATTATGCATGAAATGCAACCCAAACTCCACGGGCACATGCATGTCGGATCCGTCACCAAATACAAATAGGCCGTAGCCTCTGCTCACCAAATAAAATTAGGCCGAAGCCTCTGCTCACCAATAATGCACATGTTTCATGAGATGCTATGGAAATGCACCACAACACACCACTCAATTCATCAATTCACCATTTAATCAACTCACCATTTTATTCATATTCTCACCATTGTATTAATCAGCTCACCAATTAAAATTAGGCCGAAGCCTCTGCTCACCAAATACACCTTAATACACTCACCAACTCAACCCACCACTCACACCAACACCAATTTCAATTAGGCCAATTTAGGATTTGACACGACATAGGGAAAGTGAATAAAAATTGAAATTAGACACCTTGAACAACTTCAGTCCAGAACCACCAGTAAAATAACCCATTTTTGCATAAAACCAGAATATTTTGATAGACACTGAAACTAGCTTCGAAACGCATTTTGAACCGTTAAATTTGGATAACCGAGTCAAAAGTTACATTAAAAACAAGTTTGGGAAAATTTGGGCAACATCCTGATTTTGGCGCCCAGCAAAACTGGCGCAGGGCGCCTAGCGCCCAGGCACATGATTGGCGCAAGAAAACTGGCGCAGGGCGCCTAGCGCCCAGACACAGGCGCAGGAAAAACTGGCGCAGGAACACCCAAAACTGGCGCAGAGCACACGGCCCCCATGCACTAGGCGCCTAGTGAAAACACGGAACACAACTCTTTTGGTGGCCAAAATCATTTTACACGAGCTATTTTACTTGGACATGAAAACCAAAAGCCAAAATTGGCAAAACAATCACCAGAAAATTGGGGCCCTTGGCGCCCATGACACAAGGAACACGGCCAAATTTTGACCCAACACCTGAAACTGACTCTTTTTGTGCCCAGGAACTCCCATACCAAATTTGAAAGCAAACCGAGCATCCAATTTCCGGGACCCTCGGTTCCCATGGTGCCTAGACACGAGCAACACAATTCTGCAACACAGTGGCGCAGACAAGGGAACCCGACGCCCAGTGTCTAGACACAGAACCAGACACAGGCAACACAGACACAGCACACGGGCGCCTGGTTCCCAGGAGCTAGACACAGACTTAGACCGAATTTCCAGCAACACCCAAACCCCCTAGGAGCCTAAAGAGCCAACCAAATTCGAGTTCCTCACCACCAAAAATTCCCAAATTAAATCTCCAACCTTAATTTATCAATATAAGACTGACCATCACATTTACCACCAAAAATTCATTCAATCATAATACCAAACAATGGGCATGCATCATTCCTATTGTGTACAATTTCAACACCAATCAAACATCTCTTTGCACAATTAAAAATTCAGCATAGCACAACATCACAACATACCAATCATTCATAGAAATCACCCTAGGACCTAACCCTAGGCATTACTCATCACATAAGCTATTAAAGATAAAAAAGAGGACCCCCTAACCTCTTAGAATTCGAGACCACCAAGCAAAGCTCCAAGGAATTGCAAGACACCAACAAGCCTTCTCTTCCTCCTTGAGTGATTCGCGAAACTCCTCTCCCTTTCCTCTTGCAAGTCGCGACTTCCTCTTCTCACTCTCTCTTTTTACGTTTTCTTTTCTTTCTTTTGCACACTTGAGTGAAATGAAAACTAACTCCCAAGACCCCTAAGTGAGTCGACTCCTATGACTAGTCAATGGGTCATGGGCTCACTTGTGGATCATGGGCCCCCATGCACCTCCTAATTCGTGACAACACCTCCTAAATAAATAAAATAAAATAAATTAAACCCTGTATTAGTTAATTAAATTAAAATAAATATTGTAAGCCTAAAATAACTTAAAT
This sequence comes from Astragalus membranaceus, assembly GCA_039519185.1. Lineage (NCBI taxonomy): Eukaryota > Viridiplantae > Streptophyta > Magnoliopsida > Fabales > Fabaceae > Astragalus > Astragalus membranaceus. Next base: position 112,725,834 of record CM076849.1, on the reverse strand, counting down.
AATTAAATTATTTTGGGGCGTTACAATTCTCCCCCACTTAGAATATTTCGTCCTCGAAATTACCTGAATCAAACAACTCCGGATATGCTTCCCGCATCTTACTCTCCAGCTCCCAAGTCATACTCTCACCAGCTGCTCCTAACCAAACCACTTTCACCAAAAGAATCTCCTTCCCTCTCAGAATCTTCACTTCTCTATCTTCAATTCGCACAGTCATAGTCTTCACAGTGAGATTATCCCGTACCTCTACTTCATCCATCTGAATCACATGAGACGGGTCCGGAACATACTTTCGAAGTTGTGACACGTGGAACACGTCATGCAAGTTCGAAAGATTAGGCGGCAAAGCCACCCTATAGGCAACACTTCCCACCCTCTCCGTAATCTGATACGGACCAATAAAACAGGGAGTTAACTTCTTTGATTTCAAGGCACGCCCGACACCAGTCACCGGAGTGACTCTCAGGAACATATGATCACCGGCCTGAAACTCTAAATCCTTCCTTCTCTTATCATGATAGCTCTTTTGTCGACTCTGCGACGCTTTCATCTTCTCTCGGATTAGTTTTACCTTCTCAGTTGTTTCTCGCACAATCTCAGGCCCCAATACTGCACTCTCTCCAGATTCATACCAACATAACCGAGTCCTACATCTCCGACCATACAACGCCTCAAACGGTGCCATTCCAATACTAGAATGAAAACTGTTATTCTAGGTGAACTCTATCAACGGAAGATGAGAATCCCATGAACCTCCCTGCTCGAGAACACATGCCCTCAACAAGTCCTCTAATGACTGAATAGTCCTCTCTGTCTGACCATCTGTCTGCGGATGATAAGCGGAGCTCAACCTCAACTTAGAACCCAGAGCGTCTTGCAAACTTTTCCAAAATTCAGAAGTGAATCTTGGATCTCTATCAGATACAATACTAAGCGGAACACCATGCAACTTCACAATTGTCTTGATGTAGATCTCTGCCAACTTTGGAACTGGATAAGTAATATTAATTGGTAAGAAATGAGCAGATTTTGACAACCTGTCCACAACCACCCATATAGCATCAAATCCTCTCACGGTTCTAGGTAAACTAGTCACAAAGTCCATGGGAATGCTATCCCATTTCCATTCCGGAATCTCCAATGGTTGCATCAACCCCGCGGGCTTCTGATGCTCAATCTTAGACTTCTGACAAGTCAGACAAGAATACACAAACTGAGCCACATCCTTCTTCATACCCGGCCACCAGAACAACTTCTTCAAATCTTGGTACATTTTCGTAGCCCCTGGATGAATACTCAACTTGCTCCTATGGCTCTCCTCCAGAATCAGTCTCTTCATCTCAGCATCATCAGGAATGCAGATCCTATCCCTGAATCTCAATACACCTTGGGAATCTAACTTGAAATCCCCATTGACAGCTTGATCATTCACAACTAACAAGTCCACCAACTTTACATCTGACTTTTGGGCTTCTCGAATACTAACCAAAAATTCATTGTCAATCTTCAACATTCCCAATCTGACACTCTGCGGAGTCACTTCGCAAACTAGACTCATATCCCCGAACTGCTCAATCAGTTCTAATTCCCTCACCATCATAGCCGACATATGCAAGCTCTTCCGACTTAAAGCATCAGCCACGACATTAGCTTTGCCGGGGTGATAGTTCAAGCCGAAATCATAATCCTTCAGCAATTCTAACCAACGTCTCTGTCTCATATTTAGCTCCTTCTGATCAAACAAGTATTTCAAACTCTTATGGTCACTAAACACCTCCAATCTAGTACCATACAGATAGTGCCTCCAAATCTTCAGCACAAACACAATTGCAGCTAGCTCCAAATCATGAGTAGGGTAGTTCTTCTCATGGGTCCTCAACTGTCTGGACGCATAAGCTACTACCTTACCTTCTTGCATCAACACACCTCCCAAACCCATCTTGGAAGCATCACAATATACTACAAATGGTTGATCCGTAACAGGCAAAGTCAAAACGGGCGATGTTGTCAACCTCTTCTTCAACTCATTGAAGCTCTCCTCACAGCGAGCATCCCACACAAATGCCTTTCCCTTACACGTCAATTGAGTCAACAGAAGTGCCAACTTCGAGAAACCTTCAATAAACCTCCTGTAATAACCAGCTAGTCCCAAGAAGCTTCTAATCTCTGTAACTGACTTTGGGCTCTCCCATTGTAACACATCATCAATCTTGGCTGGATCCACGGCTATACCATTACCAGAGATAATATGACCAAGGAAACCTACTTCATTCAGCCAGAACTCACACTTAGACAATTTTGCATACAATTTCTTTTCTTTCAACACTTCTAGTACTAACCTCAAATGTTCTGCATGCTCCTCTTCCGTCTTAGAATACACCAGAATGTCGTCAATAAACACAACTACAAACCGGTCCAAGTAACTATGGAAGGTACGATTCATGTAGTCCATAAACACTCCCGGCGCGTTGGTAACACCAAACGGCATCACAGAATACTCATAGTGCCCATATCTCGTTCTGAAAGCGGTTTTCTGAATGTCTTCATCCTTTACCTTGATCTGGTGATAACTCGACCTCAAATCGATTTTGCTAAACACTCTAGCACCTACCAACTGGTCCATCAAATCATCAATTCTGGGAAGCGGATACCTGTTTTTTATTGTCACTTTGTTCAATTGCCTATAATCGACACAAAGTCTCATACTCCCATCCTTCTTTTTCACTAACAATACCGGAGCACCCCATGGTGACACACTTGGCCTTACAAATTTCTTCTCAAGTAGATCTTCTAATTGCTTTTTCAATTCAGACAACTCTGAGGCTGACATCCGGTACGGTGCCATAGACACAGGCCTAGTACCAAGTATAAGATGAATAGCAAACTCAACCTCCCTCTCTGGCAGAACACTTGGAATTTCATCCGGGAACACTTCAGGAAACTCACACACTACCTGAACCCCTTCAATGATCGCTTGATTCTCAGCAGACAATGACGCCATCAAAGCAAACAGATGAACTCCCTCTTTCATTACCTTATGCAATTGACCAGCAGGCAACAAAACGGATTCTTCTTCTTCGGGAGGAAGGAAACTCATAGATTTTCGGAAACAATTAATATGCACATGGTTAACTACTAACCAGTCCATACCAAGAATGACATCCAACCCTCCCAACGGCAAACAAATAAGGTCAACAACGAAATCTCTGCCGAAGATTGACAGAGGGCACTTAGCACACACAAGAGAGGTAGTTACTGAACCCTTAGCTGGAGTGTCAATAACCATCTCCCTCATCATAGAAGACAAATCAAGGTCCAATTTCTTAGCACATAAAGCAGCAATAAATGAATGTGTGGCACCAGTATCAATAATAGCAATCAAAGGAATACCATTAATAAAACATGTACCTCTAATCTCATTAGTATCCTCTGATCCTGCGAGAGCAAACACCTTTCCACTGAACTTCTCTTTCTTCGGCTTTGTACACTTGGTACTAATATGACCTACTTCCCCACAGTTGTAGCACACCACATCCCTTTTCTCACATTTGGCAGCTACATGACCTTCTTTACCGCACTTGAAACATTTATTATCCGAGCAGTCAAAACTCTTATGGCCCGGCTTGCTGTAACACCCCTTTTTAATAACCTTACTTTTTAATAAAATCAGAGTCTTTTTTTTTTTTTTGAAAACAATTAAAGTGAGTGCTACACTTACTCCATAAAAATCAAGATACATAACACCATAAGAAAAGTTTAGTTCGCATCAACTAAATCCAATCACCACCAGCAGCGGAATAATAATGAGTTTAAAAAAAATTTAAAACCAATACATCACCAACAAAATCTAACAGTTTTAAGAAATAATGCATAAACATAGGACACCCCCCCTGGTGCTACGTATCAGAGCGTGACACTTCCTACCAGACGAAGGCATAAAGGAATCCTTCACTCGTTATTACCTGCACGTTGCCGACATAAGAAGCAACATAAAAGCAGTAGGGTGAGTCTCTTTTCATAATTGATAACATATGGGAATTAAGCACTGCATAGGAAAAGGAAACCAGGCACACCAATTCACAACAATGGGAACAATCACATCAGCATTCAATTTCCAAACAGCACTATACAATATATGATTATGCATGTAATGCAACCCAAACTCCACGGGTACATGCATGTCGGATCCGTCACCAAATACAAATAGGCCGTAGCCTCTGCTCACCAAATTAAATTAGGCCGTAGCCTCTGCTCACCAATAATTCACATGTTTCATGAGATGCTATGAGAATGCATCGCAACACACCAAGTCCAATTAATTCACCATTTTAAATTCATAATATCACCATAGTACATTAATCAACTCACCAAATTAAAATTAGGCCGAAGCCTCTGCTCACCAATCTCACCTCATCACACTCACCAATTCAGTTCACCACTCACACCAACACCAATTCAAATCGACCAACTTAGGACATTGACACGACATGGGGAAAGTGGGTAAAAATAGTCATTTGGACACTTGAACACCATCAGCCCAGAAACACCAGTAAAATAATTTATTTTTTTGCATAAAATTGAGACCATTGGATAGACACTGAAATTAGCTTCGAAACGCATTTTGAACCGTTAAATTTGGATAACCGAGTCAAAAGTTACGTTAAAAACAAAATAGGAAAAATATTTAGACATCCAGGAAACTGGCGCATGGGCGCTGGGCGCCCAGGGGCAACACAGAACTTGGCGCAGGGCGCTGGGCGCCCAGGAGCAACACAAAAAAACTTGGCGCATGGGCGCTGGCGCCCAGGAGAGGCAACACGCACAGGCGCATAGGCGCTTGGCGCCCAGGAACAACACCCGCACAGGCGCTAGGCGCCCAGGAAACAGTGCGCGCACAGGCGCATTGCGCCCAGCACAGAACACGGCGCCCAGGCACTAGGCGCCTAAGGCCATGATGCAACAAAACTCATTTTTCTTCGAATTTGATTTTACACGAGCCAATTGCCCAGAACATGAAGACCCAATAAAAATTTCACCAAAAACTGAACATCATTTTTGGCGCCCATGCACTAGGCACCTAGTGAAAATACGCAACTCAACTCTTTTGTTGCCCAAAATCATTTTTCATGAGCCATTTTACCTGAATATGAAAACCTAAAAACAATTTTTACAAAACTATCACCAAGACATTGGGGCCCTTGGCGCCCATGACTCAAGCAACAAGCGCCCAAACTGGCAGCACAGTGACACAGAATGGCAACACAGGGGCAACAGGCACAGCAACACAGTGACACAGATTGGCAACACAGGCAACAGAATTCTGGAAAACTGGCGCAGCACACTGCTGGGCACTTGGCGCCCATGACTATGGCGCACAACACAGAATTTCAGCAACACACATATGGCGCCCAAGGCGCCTAGGAGCTTCTAAAAAACAGAATTTTCTATTTTCAATCACCAATTTAAAATCACCAAATACTCAATTATATGTATATGATTCAAATGTCACCATGATTCTCAATTTCACCAAGTAAGCACCAAACAATCATATATTCAAACATATGGTCTCTAATTCGCATTTAGCAACAATTCATCATCAATCATGCGATTTTCAACATAGCAATTCAATCATCAAGCATCACAATATTATGAATTTATCATTAGCATCACAAATCATTCATAGAACTAACCTAGAACCCTAACCCTAAGCAATCACAATTCGCATAGATTAGTAAGCACAAAAAGAGGACCCCCTAACCTTATGGAAGTCGAATTGCTAGCCAAGCTCCAAGGGAAGAATGCAAGTCACCAACGAGCCTCCTCCTCTTTCCTAAGTGCTTCGCCTTCTCTTCTTCTTCTCCTCTTCCTTTCGCAACCCTCCTCTTCTCACTCTCTCTCTTTTTCGCTTCTTTTCTTATTTTTCCAATAGAGTAACAAAATGCAAACTAACCCCTAGACCCCCTTGGAAGTCGAATACTTGACAAGGAAATGGGCCACGGGCCTAATTGTGGATCACGGGCCCTTGCCCGCACCACTCAATCCGTGACAACACCTCCTAATAAACAAAATAAAATAATTAAACCTTGAATTATTTAATTAAATTAAATAAATATTGTAAGCCTTAAATAACTTAATTAAATAAATAATTAAATTATTTTGGGGCGTTACACTTGCCACACCTGTAGCACACAACCTTTGCAGGGGCATCTCCCCCACTTGGTTTCTTATTATCAGCATACCTCTGCTTACCCTTACCAGCCGGAACCTCATATGGCTTACCCCGGTTCTGAAATTTACCCCTCTGATCTCTCATTACCTTGGAGTGAGCATTACTATCATCTTCGAATATCTTGCAACTGTCAATTAAATCAGCGAATACCCGAATCTTCTGGTACCCTATAGCTTTCTTTATATCAGCCCTCAGTCCATTCTAAAACTTAATACATTTTGAAAATTCAGAATCAGCATCAGCATAATAGGGGTAAAACTTAGCCAATTCAGTGAACTTGGCAGCATACTCTGTTACGGACATGCTTCCTTGCTTTAGCTCAAGGAATTCTATTTCTTTCTTACCTCTCACATCTTCTGGAAAATACTTCCGTAAGAACTCTCTACGGAAAACAGCCCAAGTTATCTCCTCATTAGCAGTTTCTAATCTCTGCCTAACCTCCATCCACCAATCATCAGCTTCTTCTGCCAGCGTATGGGTACCATACCTGACCTTCTGCGCATCATTACAATCCATGACCCAAAATATCCTTTCAATCTCTTTCAGCCATGCTAGAGCACCATCTGGATTATACCTGCCCTTAAAGACGGGTGGTGTAACACCCTAAAATATTTAATTAAATTATTTAATGAAGTATTTAGAAATTTAAATTAATTAAGTGGATATAATTTAATTATCAGAAAATTATATTAAAAGGTGTAGGGGGTATTAGAAGATGGAGGTGCCAAATTAGATGGACTTGGGCTTAAGTGAGAAGCCCAAGCCCATGAATTAAGTCATATGCGAAGTAGCAAGGCACAAGGGGTTAGGATTCCCTAGCTATCATTTGCGAAAGTTGAGAAAGAGAGAAAGGAAGAGAGGAGCGTGAGAAAGAGAGAGAGAACAAGGGGGCGGCCAAGAGGAGAAGGAGGAGAGGATTCGAAGATCAAGAGGAAGGGATCTCCGTTGTCGCTGTGGCTCTGTAGGTGACTTCTCCTAGGGCATCGAATTCTTCTCTTGAAAAGGTTAGGGGAGCTCTATCATTCTATTTAATAAATTATATGATGGGTCCTAGATCTAAGGTTTCTACTAGATCCATGATGCTCTTGATGTTCTTTTGCGTTCTTGATGTTCTTTTGCGTTCTTGATGTTCTTTTGCGTTCTTGATGTTCTTTTGCGTTCTTGATGTCCATGAATGTTAACTTTCATATATATATATCAATCATGAGTTTATGCGAATTGATTTATTGCTTGGTTTTGATTTATGAATTTGCATTATTGATGGTGTTATGCGTATGTGATGAGAAATATGATGTTGATCTATGTGTTGATTTGTTGGAAGTGAAGTCGCATGAGGGTTGTAGAGGTTTTGGGCGCCTAGGGCGCCATGATGGTGTTAGTGATGTTGTTTTGTTTAAGTGAGTTTTGATAAATTGAGTTTTGGTGATTTTGAAGGGGATAAGTGTGTTTTAATTGCTGGAAAAATGGTGATTTTCAGTTTTAGTGTTGAAAAAATTGTTAGACAAAATTCTGGGTGTGCTGCTGTTTTTCTGGGCGCTAAGCGCCTGTGCTGGGCGCTGGGCGCCTGATGGCGTGTGTGCTGCGCGTGTGTGCGCGCCTGGGCGCTAGGCGCCCGTGTTGTGTTGTGCTGTGCGTGTGTGCGCGCCTGGGCGCTGGGCGCCTGTGGCGTGCGTGTTGCCTGTTGTGTTGCGCTGTGTTGCGCGTTGTTGCCTGGGCGCATGGCGCCCGTGTTGTGTTGCGTTGTCCTGCGCGCCTGGGCGCTGGGCGCCAGTGCACGTGTTGCCTGGTTGCCTGGGCGCCTAAGGCGCCTGTTCCTAGGATGTTGCCTGATTTTCTCCCAAAATTATTTTTATCATAACTTTTGACTCAGACGTCCGTTTCGAACAATTCAAAAAGTGTCGTGAAGCTCTTTACGTTGTCCATCTATGGGTCTAATTTTTAAAATGAAAAATTGTTATTTTCTGATTGTTTGTGGGAGCCCAAGTGGCCGTCCCCGGTGATCGTCCCAGTGACATTGAAAAATGATATGAAGCTCTTTAAAAATCCCTTTTGGTGTATAAACAACAGTTTTAGCAAAATAATGTCAAAAATGATGATTTTGACGATGATGCCTTCGGGGCTAGTTAAATGACTGTTCCGCCCTTAGTGGCTATTATTATTATTATTTATGACGTGTAAAAGACTGTTTTGCCCCTAGGGGCCAAAGTTGTAGATAATGATGTGTAAATGACGAGGATGCTCTTGGGGGTTAGTCAAATGACGTTTTTGCCCTCAGTGGCTATTGTTGGAGTTGATTGATGTTTATGTGTAAGTGACGATGAAAAACCAGTGACGTTTGGGGCCCGAAGGGCTAAGTGATGTTAAGGTCTAAATGGCCAAGTGACGTTGTGTGATGATTATGAATTTGACAGGTGCTGTGCTCCGTGCGAGCAAACCGGTAAGTGACGGTTCACATTGTTGACTATGATCTGAGTAATTGTGTGATTGTGTGTTGTGAGTGGTGCATGTCATAGTGTCTCCTGCCCATATGCATAAAACCAATGACGTTTTGAGGCCTGAGTGGCTAAGTGATGATGAGGCCTGAGTGGCTAAGCGACGTTTTGTGAAAAGGTACCTTCATGCATATACCCGCGAGTGGGTTGCATTTCATAAATCTATATGACATGAGATGAGTATTTGTAAGTGAGGTGAATGATGACTGTGATGTGGATATTTAGTGTTTTGGATGCTGATTGTTCTAGTGTGTAGCCTATGATTAGTACTTATCATATTTTCTATTATATGGATTGAAATGATGCTCACCCTTTCCTGTTTGAATGTTGCCCCCGTGTTGGTAACGTGCAGGTGATTCTTAGTGAAGGCCTTTAGCTTCACTTCTTGAGTCGAGTCGTCATGCTCTGATATGTAACACCAGGGAGGGGAATGAATGTTGTTTAAGTCATTATGACTGTTGTGGTTATTGGAATGTAGTATTGCAAGCCTGGCATAGTTGTAATGCCTTTTATGATTAAACTGTTGGATTTTGGATGCGAAGTTGTAATTTAATTGATAATGACGTTTTGAAGTTAATATAAGACTGTTTTCGAAAAGCGAGTTATTTGAAGTGTGACATCCCTTGTGGTGTAATTAAATTTTGAAAACTCTGATATTTTTATTAAACAAATTACCGGGTAGAAAAGGGGTGTTACAATAGTAGTATCAAAGCAATGGTTGGTCCGTCCGGCCATGTCATCGAGTCGTTGTGTCAGATAGTGACCAACTGTTGTCTTTCAGTGCTGACCATTGTTTATGTTGCAGGCACGCCAAAAGTTTCCATCGGTAAGTGAACTAGTGGGGGATATGTCCCTACTAGTGTTGTGTGCCTTATTGTGTTTTCGGTGTGTGAATTGCGTTTGTTGGTTGTGGTCCTTATTGTTGACCTCCTTGCTGCGTGTTTCTAAATGGTATGCTCTGTTGTTTAAATGTGCACATGTGTTTTGGTTGGTATTGAGCTCGGTGTACCCTGCATCATATTCAAATTAATTGCCGCTTGTTGTAAAATGTTAGATTGACATGCACTCAGATGCTCTTGTAATTGATGTTTGTTGTTAGATGTTGACTTGACATGTATTCGCATGCTCATGCATTTTTAAAGTATAATATTACATGCTCACCATCCTGAGTTAGTTGTCCCTTGAGTGTGAACAAACATGATTGCATTTTAAAATGGTAATTACAGCCTATGTTGTTTGTCTGACCTTGTCATGTGTGTCTGTTGTACCTGTATGCTACTGATAGCTTACCTTGTTGCATGTTACCCTCCTGTGTTGCTTTGTCCGAACTGTCTTAAGTGGTCGACAGTAAGCCTCTGTGAGAAGTTATGTGCAATGTGATTTGATGTTTAGAAACCAAATGCGTTGTAAAATTATTTTATGGACTATTTTAAGTTGTTACTGCACTAATAGCTACCGTGGTGTTTTAATCACTACAAGTGAAAATGTTTTCATTCAAGTGTACTAAATTGGTCCTCAACTCTTTTTGGAAAATTGAGACCGGATGTAAATATTTTAGCTGAGAACTACCACATCATTGAGTTACTATTTTGACTTGCCTAATTTCCTCTAGGTGTAACCTTGTGTGCCGGAGTTTTATGACAAATCTCTTGGTTGTTACTCATGGATTTCTATCATGTGGTTTTGAAAATCTAAAAGTAAAGTGATTTCTGAAAGTGCTTTTGAACGTCCATTAAACACTTTTACGGCCGGATGCCGAGATTAGCATTGAAAATTACTTTTATAAACGATTCGGATTTTGTTTTAGCAGTTGCACTCTTGCGATATGCGTTACGTGGTTTTAAAAACCTTAAGATTTAAAAATGTGCATTTTGGACGCTTGTACACTTGGGCCAAATTAACTAATTACTGTAAATGTTAATGTAACTATTCTTTTGGGCTGACTAGTTGTAATAAGGTTTTAAATGTTAACCGTGTTCCTGTGTACTTAGTTGATAATGTTTCGTGGATCATCCTGAGCTATTTGCTATTGCTGTTTGAATGATAAATGCCATGCTGTTTTAAAAAGTCGAATGCTACTGCTGTTTTGATTAAACTGCTGTTGCAGTTTTATTTAAATAATTGTTGCTGTTTCTGAAAAATGATCATTGCTGTTTTCAGAAAATAATGTTGCTGTTTTATTCGGATAATTGTTATGGTTTTCTGCAAAATGACTATTGCTGGAAATGATTGTCGCTACCTTTTTAAAAGTTGTTGTTGCTGCTGTAACACCCCCCTTCTATATCAACTATTATTATATTATTATATCAGAGTTTAATAAAAAAAAATTTCTTTGAAAGGAAGCGTCACATTTCACCGCTTATAAATCACCCAGATTAAAACAGTGATATACGGTCAACAATTCTAACAGCATGATATATAGCACGAATAATTTGGGGACGGGCCCACAACACCTGTTTTAGTTTACAGCACATAAATAAGATAGCCTCAACACATCAGAATGGCATCAATACATCAATATACAATCCAATACAATCAAAACGACAAATATAATAATACTACGCCCTCCCCCTGGTGCTACATATCAGAGCTGACACACTACTAGAAAAGAGGCATAAGGATGCCCTCACTCTCGATCACCTGCAAGTTGCCGACATAAGAAGCAACAAAGGCAGTAGGGTGAGTCTCTTTACACAAATAATAATGATTAAGAAAAGCGTTATAGTAAGAAAGGCAGCAGCAACACCAATTCATAACAATTCATCACATCATCAACAACAATCATCATATTCATAATTCATCCATAAAACTCATCGAATGCTTGACTAATGCATGTAATGCAACATGCATGTGGATCCATCATCACCGCTATTAGCCTGGAGGGCACTCACCGCTTTGGCCGAAGCCACCACACCGCTTTGGCCGAAGCCGACACACCGCTTTATGCAACATGATTCATGCGACGCTATGACTATGCACCACAACACCACACATAATCCATAATAATTAGTAAACTCACCGCTTTGCATTTCTCAACTTAATATAGTCAACATAAAGGTCTTAAGGTTACCGCACCGCTTTGGACCGGAGTCCCTCACCGCTTTCACATCTCCGATTAATTTCAATTCCGTACACACCGCTTATTACCCTTAGGCTAGTAATCTAATTCTTACAATCCAACAAGCTCATCGGAATACTCAACAGTAGCCTTTATTTAACCATCAAACTATATTGAATGTTTAACAATTATTCGGACTATAATTATCATAGCAAGGCAGCAACCATTACACATATATACTAACTTATCCTCAATTCCACTAACTCATCAAATGGTCATACAGTAGCATTTGTTCAACATTCAAAGTATAATAGTATTTAACAATTGTCTAACTATAATGATACTTATCAATTACTTAACAATATCCTAGAATAACCTCTCCATAGAACAATAGGCAGTAGCCATTTTTCTATTTCAATAGCACACTAATCCAACATTTACAATTTACTCATTAACCTCTCAGCACAGTGGTAATCGAAAGTATCAACAATTCAACCATAATAATTATACAACATTTCAACTAACTTAATTTCAATAACAACAAGATTCCAATTCAACCCAAACAACTAACACAACTAAAAACAGTAGCAATTACTCAATGATGCCACTAAACCAACAATTCAACAATTATATTAATTTACCTAACAATTCATTAACCATATCATTAACATTGTTTTCATTCCACTGACAGTAGCATGATTCAACCATTTCAAAACACAACCAGTTCAACCTATATCACTACAACAACTAAATTAATCAATTGTTCAATCATTTCATAAAACACCAATTCAGCCCCTCACTACAACAATCCACTTAAGCATTATTACAAGTATAAATAGAGCCCCCTAACCTTGAATTGAAGGGTTCCACAACACCAAGATCACCAACAAGAAAATAGCAATTCTCCTCCCTCTCCTCGCGCAACAGTGACTAAGCCAAGGCCATGGATGAATTCGCAATATTGAAGAAAAAGAAGGTTGAAATCACCACTTGGAAGTGAAGAAAAGAATGGAAGGAGAAGAGGATCATAGAAGCTTACCTAGAGCAATGATGAGATGAATTTCCCTCCTCCTCTTGCTGGAAATAGTCACGCCTCACTATTCCCTTCACTCTCAGTATCGCTGAATGTTTTCTTTTGGAGGAAAATGGAATAGTTTTAGGTTTTTGAGGCTTAGTATAAATGGAATGGGCTTGGGTCACTTAAGTGACTTGGGCCCATTTTTCACACCACCCCTATTAATTCATCACACCCCCTGAAATAAAACAAATCCAATTTAATTATTCCACTTAAATAATTTTGTAATCCCTCAAATAACTTTTTAATTAATTTAATTAAATTATTTTAGGGCGTTACAACTCTCCCCCACTTAGAGAATTTCGTCCTCGAAATTACCTGAATCAAATAACTCTGGATATGCTTCTTTCATCTTACTTTCCAATTCCCACGTCATGCTCTCGGCCACGGCTCCCAACCAAACCACTTTCACTAAATTGATCTCTTTGCCTCTTAACACCTTTACCTCCCGGTTTTCAATTCTAACTGGCATAGTTTCCACGGTGAGGTTCTCCCTCACCTCTACATTATCCATCTGGATTACGTGCGACGGATCAGGTACATACTTCCGCAACTGAGATACATGGAACACGTCGTGCAGATTAGACAAATTAGGTGGCAATGCCACCCGATAGGCAACTTTCCCAACTCTTTCCAAAATCTGGTATGGGCCAATAAAACGAGGGGTTAGCTTCTTAGATTTCAAGGCACGACCCACACCTGTCACCGGAGTGACTCTCAAGAATACATGGTCACCGGCTTGAAACTCCAGATCCTTCCTTCTCTTATCATGATAGCTCTTCTGCCTACTCTGCGAGGCTTTCATCTTCTCTCGGATCATCTTCACCTTCTCTGTAGTTTCCCGCACAATCTCAGGGCCTAACACCACACTCTCCCCTGATTCATACCAACACAAGGGTGTCCTGCACCTCCTACCATACAATGCCTCGAAAGGCGCCATCCCAATACTCGCATGAAAACTATTATTATAAGTGAATTCAATCAATGGCAAATGCGAATCCCATGAACCTCCTTGTTCAAGAACACATGCTCTCAACAAGTCCTCTAGTGACTGGATAGTTCTTTCCGTCTGCCCATCTGTCTGGGGATGATAAGCGGAACTCAATCTCAATTTAGAACCTAAGGCCTCTTGCAAGCTTTTCCAAAATTCAGAAGTAAACCTGGGATCCCGATCAGACACGATACTCAACGGAACCCCATGCAGCTTCACAATTGTCTTAACATAAATATCTGCCAACTTCGGGACCGGATAAGTCATATTAATCGGCAAAAAGTGCGCAGATTTCGTCAACCTGTCCACAATCACCCATATAGCATCAAATCCTCTCACTGTATTCGGCAACCCAGTTACAAAGTCCATGGAGATACTATCCCACTTCCATTCTGGAACGTCCAATGGCTGCATCAACCCTGCCGGCTTCTGATGTTCGACCTTAGATTTCTGACATGTCAAACAAGCATACACAAATTGGGCTACTTCTCGCTTCATGCCAGGCCACCAAAACAGTTTCTTCAAATCTTGGTACATCTTTGTGGCTCCTGGGTGGATACTCAACTTGCTCCGATGACCCTCTTCAAGGATTGCTTTCTTAATTTCTTCGTCATCAGGAATACAAATTCTTCCACGGTGTCTCAACACATCTTGGGCATCTATCTCATAATCCTTATTCTCGGAATGATCAATCCCAACTGCCGCTTCAACTAACTTAATATCTTGTTTCTGAGCCGCTCTAATAACATCTAAAAATTCGTTGTGAATCTTCAACATTCCCAGTCTTACACTCTTAGGCGTTACCTCACAGACCAAACTTAAATCCTGAAACTGCTCAATCAATTCGAGTTCCTTCACCATCATTGCAGACACATGAAGGGACTTCCTACTCAAAGCGTCGGCTACAACATTAGCCTTCCCCGGATGGTAATTCAAGTTAAAGTCATAGTCCTTCAATAATTCTAGCCACCTCCTTTGCCGCATATTCAGCTCCTTCTGATCAAATAAATACTGCAACCCCTTATGGTCACTGAACACCTCAAACTTAGCACCATACAAATAGTGTCTCCAAATCTTCAAAGCAAAGACAATCGCCGCAAGCTCCAAATCGTGAGTAGGGTAGTTCTTCTCGTGAATTCTCAGCTGCCTAGACGCATAGGCTACTACCTTACCATCTTGCATCAGTACACCTCCCAAACCCATCTTGGAAGCATCGCAATACACTACAAACGGTTGCTCTGGAACAGGCAATACCAAAATAGGAGATGTAGTCAACCTCTTCTTCAACTCATTGAAGCTCTCTTCACACCGGGCATCCCACACAAAAGCCTTTCCCTTACACGTCAATTGAGTCAACGGAAGGGCTAGCTTAGAGAAACCCTCTATAAACCTCCTGTAGTAACCGGCTAAACCCAAGAAACTCCTTATCTCAGTCACTGACTTTGGGCTCTCCCACTGTAACACAGCATCAACCTTGGCTGGGTCTACAGCTATACCGTCACCAGAAATCACATGGCCAAGAAAACTCACTTTATGCAACCAGAACTCGCACTTTGACAATTTTGCATAAAGCTTCTTTTCCTTCAATACTTCTAGCACTAACCTCAAGTGCTCTGTGTGCTCTTCTTCCGTCTTGGAATACACCAAAATATCATCTATAAATACCACTACAAAACGATCCAAGTAGCTATGGAAGGTACGGTTCATGTACTCCATAAACACCCCGGGTGCGTTCGTAACACCAAACGGCATTACAGAATATTCATAATGCCCATATCTAGTTCTGAAAGCTGTCTTCTGAACGTCCTCATCCTTCACCTTGATTTGGTGATAACCCGACCTCAAGTCGATCTTACTAAACACCTTAGCACCCACCAACTGGTCCATCAAGTCATCAATTCCCGGGAGTGGATACTTGATAAGTCTATTTTTAGAGTCTTTTTAAATAGTTATTTTATTAAGTCTTTTTAGTATTTTAATTATATTTTTGTTCTATTTTACTGCAAATATTTACTTTTTATCTTCAGGTCTTATTTTGAAGCAATTTGGGCTGCTTAAAGTCTCAGCAGGTCAGAATTCGACTGGATCTCTCAGAATTCGACCAAGATCTCTCAGAATTCGACCTAGATCTCTCAGAATTCGACAGCATCTGTCTCAGCAGGCCAGAATTCGACTGGATCTACCAGAATTCGACTGCATCTTCCAGATTTCGACTGGATCTGCCAGAATTCGACAGCATCTTCCAGATTTCGACTGGATCTCCCAGAATTCGACTGTGCCTGCTTCTGCTGGCAAGATTTCGACTGTATCAAGCTTCTGCCACCAGATTTCGACTGTGCCTCAACTCTGCTATCCAGAATTCGACTGAAACAGTCAGAATTCGAATTTCCCACTTGCTGATGGATATTTTGCCCACTTGTTGATGGATATTTTTGATGGCTACCTTGGCCAACTTGATTTGCCACTTTTTCCTCTTTAGGACCATTTTGCCCCTCATATTTTCCTATAAATAGAGGCTTGATCCTCACTTGTACCCAAGCTTGAATTTTGTTAGAAAATCAATGACAAAGGCTCTCTAACGATTCATGACTTCAATTTACTCTTCATGCTTTTTATGATTCTTGTTTATTTACTTTCTTGCCCTTTTAATTCTTGCTATTTATTTTCTTGCCCTTTTACTTTCCAAGTCATTTACTATTCTTGCTATTTAATTTCTTGCACCTTTATTTTCCAAGTTATTTACTTTCTTGCACTTTTATTTTCCTTGCTCTTTAAATTTCCAAGTCAAGTAAACTACTGGCAAGTCAAGTAAATTACTGGCAAGTCAAGTAAATTACTGGCAATTTACCTTTCAAGCAATTTACTTTCTTGTCATTTACAATTCCGCTATTTATGATTTTTGCACTTTACCGCTTTCTTTTATTTCTCGCTATTTAACTTTATGTCTTCTTCTTTTATTTTCCTCCTTTCCAAAAACACTTTCTTTTCAGTTAATCAAACTTTGAAAAATTAAATTGGTATTCACTTAGGCTCTCCCTGTGGACCGATACTCTTTTATTACGCGATACGACCCGTGCACTTGCGGGGCTATCAAGTTTTTGGCGCCGTTGCCGGGGAGGCAGTGATATTAATTAGATTTTTCGAAACCGGTTAGACTGAAATTTTATTTTCTTTATTTTTACTTTTTCTTCTCTTGTCCCTCGAATGCGAAGAACCAGAAGTTTCGGAGAAACTGTTCAACAAATTCCCGAAATTGAAAGGTTCTTACATAGAAGGAGGAGAGAAATTCCCGATAACCAAATGGCGGCTAATGAAAATCGTGCTCTCAAAGAGTACGCAACACCTTCAGCAGAACCATCGGCTGCCATTGTACATCCAAATGTGGAAGCAAATAATTTTGAACTCAAATCATCTCTGCTTTCAATGGTTCAACAAAATCAATTTTCTGGTTCTCCCACGGAGGACCCAAATCTTCATATTTCAATTTTTCTGGAATACTGTGGGACTCTCAAATTAAACGGGGTACCTCAAGATGCCATAAGACTAAAGCTCTTCCCTTTTTCATTAAGGGATAGAGCTAGAGCATGGCTACATTCTTTGCCTTCGGAATCCATTACCAGCTGGGACCAGCTAAAACAAGCTTTTCTTACTAAATTCTTTCCCCCAAGTAAGACAGCTCAAATGAGAAATCAAATTACTCGATTTTCTCAAAACGACGGGGAATCTCTTTATGATGCTTGGGAACGTTTCAAAGAAATGTTAAGGCTATGCCCCCATCATGGACTAGAGAAATGGCTTGTTGTTCACACTTTTTATAATGGATTACAATATGCAACTAGAATGACTGTTGATGCAGCTGCAGGTGGAGCCTTAATGAACAAAAATTTTACTGAAGCTTATGCACTCGTTGAAGATATGGCTCAAAACCATTGTCAATGGGCAACTGAGCGAGCCATAACAAATAAACCAGCATCATCAAAAGAGCCAGGTAAGTATGAAATATCTGCTATTGATCATCTTGCCTCAAAAGTGGACGCACTTTTTCAAAAATTTGAAAAATTAAATGTAAGTGCCGTTTCACAAACTTTTTCTCCTACTACTCCACCATGTGAATTATGTGGGGTTGTTGGCCATATTGGAGCTAAATGCCAGCTTGAGGCATCTAGTACTGGAAATGGGCATATTAACTATGCTCAAAAAGAAGATCCGTTTTCAAATACTTATAATTCTGGGTGGAGAAATCATCCAAATTTTTCTTATCAAAATCCTCCACCCAATCCAGCACCTAGACCACCTCCTGTTTTTCAAAGTCAAAGGGTTTTTAACAACCCACAAAGCCGCCCGCAAAAGTCGAACTTGGAATTTTTGATGGAAAAATTTGTGTCATCTCAAACAAAACAAAATGAAGAATTCAAAAATCAAACTTTTTATTTGAATGACACACTTATCAAAATAGAATCAAAAATCGACTCTATTGCCACTCACAGTAAGATGCTTGAAAATCAAATAACTCAAATGGCAACACAGGTGGCTTCATCCTCTAAATCTTCGGGGGTATTTCCCGGACAGCCTGAACAAAATCTAAATGGCCAAATATATGCTGTCACCCTTAGAAGCGAAAAACAATTAGAGGAACCAAGAACAAACCAAGAAAAAATTGTGAGTGAAAAACATAATTCACCGTGTGAGCAAGAAGAGAAAGAAAAAGAGAAGGAACCAGAAAAAGAAAAAGAGAAGGAACCAGAAAAAGAAAGAGAAGAACCATACATCCCCCCACCACCATACAAACCATCTCCTTTATCTTATTTTTCACCTTCCTTTGTGAAAAAAATAACATTTGATCTGGGGGGAATTGTAAGAAAGATCTTATTGCTTACACAACTTCCATTTTACAAGCCATGGGATCTAGGAATGTGCTTTCATTCTTCATATGTCACTTGGTCTCTATGCTTCAAGCAATGGGACCCAGGAATAACTTTATAAAGGGAAAAGGTCAAGCTAATGACCATAAACGAGCGCTGCGTGGGAGGCAACCCACGGCTTAATGTGTTTTTTTCGATTTGTTAAAAAATAAAATACCCCAGGGCCGAGTATCCTGAACCAGACAGCCAGGTGAGCTCTCCTAACCCCTTTTGTTTTATTTGAAAAATCATTGAGGACAATGCCTAGTCCAAGCATGGGGGGGTATTTTATTGCTTTTTATCTTTTTGGTACTTTGAGTTGTATCTGCTCCCTCCATCACGAAACTTTGTGAACCCTAAAGCATGTTTTAGATAAGCCTTTTCTGGACAAAAATAAATTTTTCAATTTTTCATTAGCAATCATCTAGGTGGACTGGTTGGGAACAACAAAAATTATATCATGGTTCGATTTCTACTTATAAGGCTTTTTCACACACACACTACTGAGACTATTTTCAGTTATTAATACAAATAGAGAGACTGAAAAGAAACTAGTAACCTGGTTCTCCTGGTGACATTTACTAGATGCGCGGTTACTGGAGAAAAACGTCTGAGTTGGGGTATTCAAAAAAAAAAAAAAAAAAAAAAAAAAAAAAAAAAAAAATATTGTATATATGCAAAACCAATTCAAAAATGCAAAAGTTAGTGCATTTTAAATATCAAAATAAATGGTTAGCATATAAAATCAAAAAGAAAAGAAAAATGCTTGAATACCCAACGTATAAAGACCCTCCTTTGAGACCCGGTCTTAGTAAATGGAGGACCCAAGCTTAAGAATGTTGGGGAACCGGTTCTATGATGACATTGATATCCTCTCTAGAGTACTGATACTTTAAAGTTGTCTCTCAATTCCACAAGAAGCCCAAAATAGTAGCTCTCATACCAAAGTATTAGAATTGCCCCACAGTTCACTTAAGGTTTCAAAATGAAAATAATTTTCCTTCAGAATTGGCCTAAAGATTTACACTGTTTTTGCTTGAGGACAAGCAAAGGTTCAAGCATAGGGGAGTTTGATAAGTCTATTTTTAGAGTCTTTTTAAATAGTTATTTTATTAAGTCTTTTTAGTATTTTAATTATATTTTTGTTCTATTTTACTGCAAATATTTACTTTTTATCTTCAGGTCTTATTTTGAAGCAATTTGGGCTGCTTAAAGTCTCAGCAGGTCAGAATTCGACTGGATCTCTCAGAATTCGACCAAGATCTCTCAGAATTCGACCTAGATCTCTCAGAATTCGACAGCATCTGTCTCAGCAGGCCAGAATTCGACTGGATCTACCAGAATTCGACTGCATCTTCCAGATTTCGACTGGATCTGCCAGAATTCGACAGCATCTTCCAGATTTCGACTGGATCTCCCAGAATTCGACTGTGCCTGCTTCTGCTGGCAAGATTTCGACTGTATCAAGCTTCTGCCACCAGATTTCGACTGTGCCTCAACTCTGCTATCCAGAATTCGACTGAAACAGTCAGAATTCGAATTTCCCACTTGCTGATGGATATTTTGCCCACTTGTTGATGGATATTTTTGATGGCTACCTTGGCCAACTTGATTTGCCACTTTTTCCTCTTTAGGACCATTTTGCCCCTCATATTTTCCTATAAATAGAGGCTTGATCCTCACTTGTACCCAAGCTTGAATTTTGTTAGAAAATCAATGACAAAGGCTCTCTAACGATTCATGACTTCAATTTACTCTTCATGCTTTTTATGATTCTTGTTTATTTACTTTCTTGCCCTTTTAATTCTTGCTATTTATTTTCTTGCCCTTTTACTTTCCAAGTCATTTACTATTCTTGCTATTTAATTTCTTGCACCTTTATTTTCCAAGTTATTTACTTTCTTGCACTTTTATTTTCCTTGCTCTTTAAATTTCCAAGTCAAGTAAACTACTGGCAAGTCAAGTAAATTACTGGCAAGTCAAGTAAATTACTGGCAATTTACCTTTCAAGCAATTTACTTTCTTGTCATTTACAATTCCGCTATTTATGATTTTTGCACTTTACCGCTTTCTTTTATTTCTCGCTATTTAACTTTATGTCTTCTTCTTTTATTTTCCTCCTTTCCAAAAACACTTTCTTTTCAGTTAATCAAACTTTGAAAAATTAAATTGGTATTCACTTAGGCTCTCCCTGTGGACCGATACTCTTTTATTACGCGATACGACCCGTGCACTTGCGGGGCTATCAATACTTGTTTTTGATTGTTACTTTATTCAACTGTCTATAGTCCACGCAAAGCCTCATGCTTCCATCCTTCTTCTTTACTAACAATACAGGTGCTCCCCAAGGCGACACACTAGGCCTTATAAACTTCTTCTCAAGTAACTCTTCTAGCTGACTCTTCAATTCAGATAATTCAGACGCCGACATCCGGTACGGTGCCATAGACACAGGCCTCGTACCCGGCACAAGATCGATAGTAAATTCAACCTCCCTCTCTGGCGGAACACTCGGAATTTCATCGGGGAATACTTCCGGAAATTCGCACACTACCTTCAACCCCTCAATAATATCTTGACTTTCAACAGACAGAGACGCCATCAAGGCAAATAGATGAACTTCTTCCCTCATTAACCTACGCAATTGACCAGCAGGCAGCAAGGCAGATTCTTCTTCCTCAGGGACAAGGAAACTCACAGATCTCTCGAAGCAATTGATATGCACATGGTTATCAACTAACCAGTCCATACCAAGGATAACGTCTAATCCCTCCAAAGGCAAACAAATAAGGTTCACAAGAAAATCTCTGCCGAAGACTGACAGAGGACACTTAGCACACACTAGGGAGGTAGTTACCGACCCCTTAGCTGGAGTATCAATAACCATTTCCCTCATCATAGAAGACAATTCAAGACCCAGTTTTTCAGCACACAATGCAGCAATGAATGAATGAGTAGCACCAGTATCTACTATAGCAATCACAGGAATACCATAAATAATGCAAGTACCTCTAATCTCGTTAGCATCCTCGGATCCTGCCAGCGCAAACACTTTCCCTTTAGCTCTCTCCCTCTTGGGTTTAGGACAATTAGCACTCACATGCCCCACTTCTTCACAATTATAGCAAACAATCCCTTTCTTTTCACAGTCAGCAGCTTTATGGCCCTTCTGACCACACTTGAAACAATTGGCCTCGGGGCACTCATTACTCTTATGACCAGGCTTCTTACAAGAATAACACACAATATTCGGAGGGGCACCTCCCCCACTTGATTTCTGACCAGAACCTGCTTTCCACTTACCTTTACTTCCAGCAACATCATAGGGCTTTGCCCTAAACTGAGAATTCCTATTTTCCTTCACAGCCTTGTAAGCAGCATTACTGTCTTCCTCATAGATCCTACACTTATCAACCAATCTAGCAAAATCCCGAATCTCTTGATACCCAATTGCTTTCTTTATATCAGGGCGCAGACCACTCTCAAATTTGACACACTTGGAGAACTCCGAATCAGCATCATTGGCATAGTAAGGACAAAATTTGGCTAACTCCTCAAATTTGGCGGCATACTCAGCTACCGTCTTATTTCCCTGCTTCAGCTCTAGAAATTCCACTTCCTTTTTAGCTCGCACATCCTCAGGGTAGTACTTTCTCTTGAACTCCCTCGTGAAAACTTCCCAAGTAACTTCCACACCAGCATTTTCCAATCTTCGCAGCATCCCCAACCACCAGTCGTCAGCTTCCTCTGCTAGCATATGAGTTCCCAATTTCACTTTCTGAGCAGCAGAACACTCCATGACACGGAAGATCCGCTCTATCTCCTTTAACCAGGCCAAGGCTCCATCGGGGTCATACCGACCCTTGAAGGTGGGTGGATTTTCCCTCTGGAACGTTGCTAAGTTACGAGCATTAGCATCAGCTGCCGTGTGCTGATTCCCAACAGCTTGAGCTATGGCTTGCAGAGCAGCAGCCAAAGCAGCCTCATCACGTCTTGCCATCGAATCAGATTTCTACACAAATAAACATAATTAGATACAACAGACATAACACCTAGACACTTGGTCGGACAGACCAACTTCAGCTCTGATACCACTTATGTAACACCCCCCTTCTATATCAACTATTATTATATTATTATATCAGAGTTTAATAAAAAAAAATTTCTTTGAAAGGAAGCGTCACATTTCACCGCTTATAAATCACCCAGATTAAAACAGTGATATACGGTCAACAATTCTAACAGCATGATATATAGCACGAATAATTTGGGGACGGGCCCACAACACCTGTTTTAGTTTACAGCACATAAATAAGATAGCCTCAACACATCAGAATGGCATCAATACATCAATATACAATCCAATACAATCAAAACGACAAATATAATAATACTACGCCCTCCCCCTGGTGCTACATATCAGAGCTGACACACTACTAGAAAAGAGGCATAAGGATGCCCTCACTCTCGATCACCTGCAAGTTGCCGACATAAGAAGCAACAAAGGCAGTAGGGTGAGTCTCTTTACACAAATAATAATGATTAAGAAAAGCGTTATAGTAAGAAAGGCAGCAGCAACACCAATTCATAACAATTCATCACATCATCAACAACAATCATCATATTCATAATTCATCCATAAAACTCATCGAATGCTTGACTAATGCATGTAATGCAACATGCATGTGGATCCATCATCACCGCTATTAGCCTGGAGGGCACTCACCGCTTTGGCCGAAGCCACCACACCGCTTTGGCCGAAGCCGACACACCGCTTTATGCAACATGATTCATGCGACGCTATGACTATGCACCACAACACCACACATAATCCATAATAATTAGTAAACTCACCGCTTTGCATTTCTCAACTTAATATAGTCAACATAAAGGTCTTAAGGTTACCGCACCGCTTTGGACCGGAGTCCCTCACCGCTTTCACATCTCCGATTAATTTCAATTCCGTACACACCGCTTATTACCCTTAGGCTAGTAATCTAATTCTTACAATCCAACAAGCTCATCGGAATACTCAACAGTAGCCTTTATTTAACCATCAAACTATATTGAATGTTTAACAATTATTCGGACTATAATTATCATAGCAAGGCAGCAACCATTACACATATATACTAACTTATCCTCAATTCCACTAACTCATCAAATGGTCATACAGTAGCATTTGTTCAACATTCAAAGTATAATAGTATTTAACAATTGTCTAACTATAATGATACTTATCAATTACTTAACAATATCCTAGAATAACCTCTCCATAGAACAATAGGCAGTAGCCATTTTTCTATTTCAATAGCACACTAATCCAACATTTACAATTTACTCATTAACCTCTCAGCACAGTGGTAATCGAAAGTATC
Organism: Astragalus membranaceus; assembly: GCA_039519185.1. Classification (NCBI taxonomy): domain Eukaryota; kingdom Viridiplantae; phylum Streptophyta; class Magnoliopsida; order Fabales; family Fabaceae; genus Astragalus; species Astragalus membranaceus. The sequence continues at coordinate 112,701,710 of CM076849.1, read as the reverse complement.
AACAATTCAACCATAATAATTATACAACATTTCAACTAACTTAATTTCAATAACAACAAGATTCCAATTCAACCCAAACAACTAACACAACTAAAAACAGTAGCAATTACTCAATGATGCCACTAAACCAACAATTCAACAATTATATTAATTTACCTAACAATTCATTAACCATATCATTAACATTGTTTTCATTCCACTGACAGTAGCATGATTCAACCATTTCAAAACACAACCAATTCAACCTATATCACTACAACAACTAAATTAATCAATTGTTCAATCATTTCATAAAACACCAATTCAGCCCCTCACTACAACAATCCACTTAAGCATTATTACAAGTATAAATAGAGCCCCCTAACCTTGAATTGAAGGGTTCCACAACACCAAGATCACCAACAAGAAAATAGCAATTCTCCTCCCTCTCCTCGCGCAACAGTGACTAAGCCAAGGCCATGGATGAATTCGCAATATTGAAGAAAAAGAAGGTTGAAATCACCACTTGGAAGTGAAGAAAAGAATGGAAGGAGAAGAGGATCATAGAAGCTTACCTAGAGCAATGATGAGATGAATTTCCCTCCTCCTCTTGCTGGAAATAGTCACGCCTCACTATTCCCTTCACTCTCAGTATCGCTGAATGTTTTCTTTTGGAGGAAAATGGAATAGTTTTAGGTTTTTGAGGCTTAGTATAAATGGAATGGGCTTGGGTCACTTAAGTGACTTGGGCCCATTTTTCACACCACCCCTATTAATTCATCACACCCCCTGAAATAAAACAAATCCAATTTAATTATTCCACTTAAATAATTTTGTAATCCCTCAAATAACTTAATTAATTAATTTAATTAAATTATTTTAGGGCGTTACAGCTGCTTCCTAAGGCCGCTGTCAGTGCTTTCAAAAATAACTGTTACTGTCCCTACCTTCTGGACTGTAATTTCAAATATTACATTTTTGCACTTCCGCTTACAAATATTTTTGAGGTAAAAGGAGTACCGTCTTTAGTGATATGTCGAATGTACGACTGTTGTGCTGTTTGAATTTTTGTGCATTGGGTGTTCACTGATTCTTAGTCATAAAATTTTCTTAGTGCCATATTCCTTAATCCTTTGATCTTGAACACCTTGTGATATGATTTTATGTTATATGTAAATGTTGTGTTATTGAGAATTATTGTTGCAGTTTTTCTGAAAACTACTGTTACGGTTTTTGTGAAAATTATTGTTGTTACTTCCTGAAAAACTATTGCTGTTGTTGCCATGTTACATTACGCCATTGTTCCCGTGCCGTGTGCCTTGTTGTTGCTATATTTACGCATTTGGTAAACTTTCTCGTGATGTTGCTGACGCTATTGTTGTCGTTGTTTTGCTTTTGTTGCGGTTTTTCTGGAAATTATTGAGGTTGTTTTCTGAAAAATATTGCTACTGCTTTTCCGGAAACTATATTGGCTGTTTTTCAGGAGAATAAATGTTACTGTTTTCTGAAAAGTGCTGTTACTGTTCCTAACTTATGCGCTTCCCCTATTTTTATGAGTTGTGCCTAATTCGATTGTTAACCGTTGCCGGTGCCTTAGTGCCCGATTGTGTGACTGAGTTGTTAATATTGTGTTGTTGATGATGTTGCTCTGTTGTTGGTTTTTTAGTTGTTGGTGTCGCCTGAGTGGCAATTGTAGTTGTTGATGTCGCCTGAGTGGCAATTGTAGTTGTTGATGTCGCCTGAGTGGCAATTGTAGTTGTTGATGTCGCCTGAGTGGCAATTGTGATTGTTGATGTCGCCTGGGTGGCAAAGTTGTTTGTGGATGACTGTTGTCGTGTTACTAAAATTATGAGACTTGTTGTACGACTGTTATGCACCCTGTGAATTTCGTTGTGATGCTATTGATGATTGAAGTATTTTGTTATCCTTATGGGTAGATGAGTGGGGTAGGATGCGAGCTAGTTTATCAGAGTAGCGCAGCGGAGTAGAGAGTGAGTCTGATTATTACTGCTTGAAGTTACCTGGCTGAACAAGTAGGAGGGACGGCCGCCTAAGCACTTACCGCCGGTAATCAGAGCAATAGTAATCAGCATGAATGATAGCACTAGTTGTCTAGGTGGCCTTAGAGGGAGAGTGTTGGCGTTGACAGGTGAATTTCGAGGACGAAATATTCTAAGTGGGGGAGAGTTGTAACACCCTAAAATATTTAATTAAATTATTTAATGAAGTATTTAGAAATTTAAATTAATTAAGTGGATATAATTTAATTATCAGAAAATTATATTAAAAGGTGTAGGGGGTATTAGAAGATGGAGGTGCCAAATTAGATGGACTTGGGCTTAAGTGAGAAGCCCAAGCCCATGAATTAAGTCATATGCGAAGTAGCAAGGCACAAGGGGTTAGGATTCCCTAGCTATCATTTGCGAAAGTTGAGAAAGAGGGAAAGGAAGAGAGGAGCGTGAGAAAGAGAGAGAGAACAAGGGGGCGGCCAAGAGGAGAAGGAGGAGAGGATTCGAAGATCAAGAGGAAGGGATCTCCGTTGTCGCTGTGGCTCTGTAGGTGACTTCTCCTAGGGCATCGAATTCTTCTCTTGAAAAGGTTAGGGGAGCTCTATCATTCTATTTAATAAATTATATGATGGGTCCTAGATCTAAGGTTTCTACTAGATCCATGATGCTCTTGATGTTCTTTTGCGTTCTTGATGTTCTTTTGCGTTCTTGATGTTCTTTTGCGTTCTTGATGTTCTTTTGCGTTCTTGATGTTCTTTTGCGTTCTTGATGTCCATGAATGTTAACTTTCATATATATATATCAATCATGAGTTTATGCGAATTGATTTATTGCTTGGTTTTGATTTATGAATTTGCATTATTGATGGTGTTATGCGTATGTGATGAGAAATATGATGTTGATCTATGTGTTGATTTGTTGGAAGTGAAGTCGCATGAGGGTTGTAAAGGTTTTGGGCGCCTAGGGCGCCATGATGGTGTTAGTGATGTTGTTTTGTTTAATTGAGTTTTGATAAATTGAGTTTTGGTGATTTTGAAGGGGATAAGTGCGTTTTAATTGCTGGAAAAATGGTGATTTTCAGTTTTAGTGTTGAAAAAATTGTTAGACAAAATTCTGGGTGTGCTGCTGTTTTTCTGGGCGCTAAGCGCCTGTGCTGGGCGCTGGGCGCCTGATGGCGTGTGTGCTGCGCGTGTGTGCGCGCCTGGGCGCTAGGCGCCCGTGTTGTGTTGTGCTGTGCGTGTGTGCGCGCCTGGGCGCTGGGCGCCTGTGGCGTGCGTGTTGCCTGTTGTGTTGCGCTGTGTTGCGCGTTGTTGCCTGGGCGCATGGCGCCCGTGTTGTGTTGCGTTGTCTTGCGCGCCTGGGCGCTGGGCGCCAGTGCACGTGTTGCCTGGTTGCCTGGGCGCCTAAGGCGCCTGTTCCCAGGATGTTGCCTGATTTTCTCCCAAAATTATTTTTATCATAACTTTTGACTCAGACGTCCGTTTCGAACAATTCAAAAAGTGTCGTGAAGCTCTTTACGTTGTCCATCTATGGGTCTAATTTTTAAAATGAAAAATTGTTATTTTCTGATTGTTTGTGGGAGCCCAAGTGGCCGTCCCCGGTGATCGTCCCAGTGACATTGAAAAATGATATGAAGCTCTTTAAAAATCCCTTTTGGTGTATAAACAACAGTTTTAGCAAAATAATGTCAAAAATGATGATTTTGACGATGATGCCTTCGGGGCTAGTTAAATGACTGTTCCGCCCTTAGTGGCTATTATTATTATTATTTATGACGTGTAAAAGACTGTTTTGCCCCTAGTGGCCAAAGTTGTAGATAATGATGTGTAAATGACGAGGATGCCCTTGGGGGTTAGTCAAATGACGTTTTTGCCCTCATCGGCTATTGTTGGAGTTGATTGATGTTTATGTGTAAGTGACGATGAAAAACCAGTGACGTTTGGGGCCCGAAGGGCTAAGTGATGTTAAGGTCTAAATGGCCAAGTGACGTTGTGTGATGATTATGAATTTGACAGGTGCTGTGCTCCGTGCGAGCAAACCGGTAAGTGACGGGTCACATTGTTGACTATGATCTGAGTAATTGTGTGATTGTGTGTTGTGAGTGGTGCATGTCATAGTGTCTCATGCCCATATGCATAAAACCAATGACGTTTTGAGGCCTGAGTGGCTAAGTGATGATGAGGCCTGAGTGGCTAAGCGACGTTTTGTGAAAAGGTACCTTCATGCATATACCCGCGAGTGGGTTGCATTTCATAAATCTATATGACATGAGATGAGTATTTGTAAGTGAGGTGAATGATGACTGTGATGTGGATATTTAGTGTTTTGGATGCTGATTGTTCTAGTGTGTAGCCTATGATTAGTACTTATCATATTTTCTATTATATGGATTGAAATGATGCTCACCCTTTCCTGTTTGAATGTTGCCCCCGTGTTGGTAACGTGCAGGTGATTCTTAGTGAAGGCCTTTAGCTTCACTTCTTGAGTCGAGTCGTCATGCTCTGATATGTAACACCAGGGAGGGGAATGAATGTTGTTTAAGTCATTATGACTGTTGTGGTTATTGGAATGTAGTATTGCAAGCCTGGCATAGTTGTAATGCCTTTTATGATTAAACTGTTGGATTTTGGATGCGAAGTTGTAATTTAATTGATAATGACGTTTTGAAGTTAATATAAGACTGTTTTCGAAAAGCGAGTTATTTGAAGTGTGACATCCCTTGTGGTGTAATTAAATTTTGAAAACTCTGATATTTTTATTAAACAAATTACCGGGTAGAAAAGGGGTGTTACAGGTGGATTCTCCCTCTGGAACGTGGCTAAACTGCGAGTCCCAGCATTCTCAGCACCATTTTGCTGGTTCCCAACAGCCTGAGCCATAGCCTGCAGAGCAGCAGCAAGAGCAGCGTCGTTTCTCCCAGCCATTTCAAATTATCACTGCAGCACAAACAGAAGTTTAGAACTAATCTAACAATTCCTATTCGTCATAAGAAACTATGACAGGACGACTTGGCCGGACAGACCGAACTGCTCTGATACCACTAATGTAACACCCATTTTCTAATAACCTTACTATTTAATAAAATCAGAGTTTTTTTTTTTTTTGAAAACAATCTAAGCGAGTGCTACACTTACTTCATTAAATCAACAACTTCAATTTTCATAGTTCGGTTAAAACCACAAGATACATAGCACCATGAAATACCGTTAAATTCGCATCAACCAAATACAGTCACTACCGCAGCGGAATAATAACAAGTTCGAAAACAAAATCAATACAGCACCAATAATAGTCTAACAGCATAAAGACAATAACACCTAAGCATAAGACGCCCCCCGGTGCTACGTATCAGAGCATGACACTTCCTACCAGACGAAGGCATAAGGTTAACCTTCACTCGTTATTATCTGCACGTTGCCGACATAAGAAGCAACATAAAAGCAGTAGGGTGAGTCTCTTTTCATAATTAATAACATATGGAAATAAGCACTGCATAGGAAAAGGTAACTAGGCACACCGATTCACAAGAATGGCAACAACCACATCAAAATTACATTTCCAAGCAACACTACACAATATATGATTATGCATGAAATGCAACCCAAACTCCACGGGCACATGCATGTCGGATCCGTCACCAAATACAAATAGGCCGTAGCCTCTGCTCACCAAATAAAATTAGGCCGAAGCCTCTGCTCACCAATAATGCACATGTTTCATGAGATGCAATGGAAATGCACCACAACACACCACTCAATTCATCAATTCACCATTTAATCAACTCACCATTTTATTCATATTCTCACCATTGTATTAATCAGCTCACCAATTAAAATTAGGCCAAAGCCTCTGCTCACCAATCACACCTTAATACACTCACCAACTCAACCCACCACTCACACCAACACCAATTTCAATTAGGCCAATTTAGGATTTGACACGACATAGGGAAAGTGAATAAAAATTGAAATTAGACACCTTGAACAACTTCAGTCCAGAACCACCAGTAAAATAACACATTTTTACATAAAACCAGAATATTTGGATAGACACCGAAATTAGCTTCGAAACGCATTTTGAACCGTTAAATTTGGATAACCGAGTCAAAAGTTACATTAAAAACAAGTTTGGGAAAATTTGGGCAACATCCTTATTTTGGCGCGCAGCAAAACTGGCGCAGGGCGCCTAGCGCCCAGACACAGGCGCAGGAAAAACTGGCGCAGGGCGCCTAGCGCCCAGACACAGAACTGGCGCAGGAACACCCAAAACTGGCGCAGAGCACACGGCGCCCATGCACTAGGCGCCTAGTGAAAACACGGAACACAACTCTTTTGGTGGCCAAAATCATTTTACACGAGCTATTTTACTTGGACATGAAAACCAAAAGCCAAAATTGGCAAAACAATCACTAGAAAATTGGGGCCCTTGGCGCCCATGACACAAGGAACACGGCCAAATTTTGACCCAACACCTGAAACTGACTCTTTTTGTGCCCAGGAACTCCCATACCAAATTTGAAAGCACACCGAGCATCCAATCTCCGGGACCCTCGGTTCCCATGGTGCCTAGACACGAGCAACACAATTCTGCAACACAGTGGCGCAGACAAGGGATCCCGGCGCCCAATGTCTAGACACAGAACCAGACACAGGCAACACAGACACAGCACATGGGCGCCTGGTTCCCAGGAGCTAGACACAGACTTAGACAGAATTTCCAGCAACACCCAAACTCCCTAGGAGCCTAAAGAGCCAACCAAATTCGAGTTCCTCACCACCAAAAATTCCCAAATTAAATCTCCAACCTTAATTTATCAATATAAGACTGACCATCACATTTACCACCAAAAATTCATTCAATCATAATACCAAACAATGGGCATGCATCATTCCTATTGTGTACAGTTTCAACACCAATCAAACATCTCTTTGCACAATTAAAAATTCAGCATAGCACAACATCACAACATACCAATCATTCATAGAAATCACCCTAGGACCTAACCCTAGGCATTACTCATCACATAAGCTATTAAAGATAAAAAAGAGGACCCCCTAACCTCTTAGAATTCGAGACCACCAAGCAAAGCTCCAAGGAATTGCAAGACACCAACAAGCCTTCTCTTCCTCCTTGAGTGATTCGCGAAACTCCTCTCCCTTTCCTCTTGCAAGTCGCGACTTCCTCTTCTCACTCTCTCTTTTTACGTTTTCTTTTCTTTCTTTTGCACACTTGAGTGAAATGAAAACTAACTCCCAAGACCCCTAAGTGAGTCGACTCCTATGACTAGTCAATGGGTCATGGGCTCACTTGTGGGTCATGGGCCCCCATGCACCTCCTAATTCGTGACAACACCTCCTAAATAAATAAAATAAAATAAATTAAACCCTGTATTAGTTAATTAAATTAAAATAAATATTGTAAGCCTTAAATAACTTAATTAATTAAATAATTAAATTATTTTGGGGCGTTACAATTCTCCCCCACTTAGAATATTTTGTCCTCGAAATTACCTGAATCAAACAACTCCGGATATGCTTCCCGCATCTTACTCTCCAGCTCCCAAGTCATACTCTCACCAGCAGCTCCTAACCAAACCACTTTTGTAACACCCCTTTTCTACCCTTATATTACACGTCAATTATCAGAGTAATCCCTTTCAAAAATATTATTTTCATTGATAGAAAAGAAATGCTACAATTTCGTTAAAAACAAACTCATCAATTTCACTCTTCAAATTTTCGCAACAAAACATCCTTCATGGAGAATCAAATCCTCAAAATTCACATCACAGCGGAATAAACAACAACTCACCAATAACTCTCAAACACGTCTCAAATATATCAATAAGATCATTAAAACAACTAATTAAATCGTTTATCAAAATTCACCCACGCTCCTAGGGGTTACAGTATCAGAGAGCGACACAAACTACATCCCAAGGCTAAAAGGAAGGCAGCAGATCCTTCACTCGCGATTACCTGCAGCGTTGCCACAATAGAGCAACATTCCAAGCAGAAGGGGTGAGAATTTTAACAAAACATAATCAAGCATATGATAGAGTAATGGAGACAAACAATTTCTACAACATCATTATTAACATCACATCATCATCACCTAAACACCAATTCACAACGCAGTTTGGCAACAAGCCACAATCATGACCATGCATGTAAATGCAACCCCCACCAGCGCATATGCATGATGGTACCATATTCATCACAATTAAGAGGCCGAAGCCTATCCTTCACATTATGCACATGCCATGAGACTCTATATACACATGTGCATTTCATCAAAACACTCACCTGGAGTACTCATCATCATCATCATCAAACACTCATAGAGTGTATTCGTCGTAATCATCAAAATCATATATATCACATCATCATAATCACTCATAGAGTGAACTCGTCATATTCATCAAAATTATATTGCAACATCATCATAGTTTTAATTGGAAAAACATCACATTTTAGATGAGGCAACATCACTTTTAATTTTAGAAAAGCACCACATTTTTAATCGGGAAAACTTCACATTTATAGAGAAACATCACATTTTAAATTTGAGATAGACCCCACATTTTAATAGTGAAAACATCATATTTTCATTGGGAAAGTATCACATTTTTAATTGGAGAAATAGTGTGAAAAACAGCAAGAAAAACAGTGGAGAAACAGTGAGAAACAGCGGAAAACAATGGCTCGCGCTTGGGGGGCGAGCGGGGCGCGAAACAACAGCAACAACACACCCAGCGCAGCACGCCTTGCGCCTGGGGCGCGACCCGAGCGCGACCGAGGCGCAGAACAGCAGCCACAACAGCTCGCTTGCAGGAGTGATCAGATTTTTAGAATTTTCATCCAGACATCATCCAATGCATCAAAACACAATTTCATCACAGATTGTTCATCGCCCAATTCAACACAATTTCATCAAGACATCATCAAATTCATCAAGAACAATCATCAAAAATTCATCAAGTAATCCCTCAAAATGTTCATCAAAGCAAACATCGAAATTCCCCGAAGGGAACGTCAACAACTCATCAAACAAAACCTCAACATTTCAATTACACTACTACACCCAAAAATCCCACAAAACCCCAATCACATACTCGATTTTATTGAATTAAAACGCTCAACCTTACCTCGAATTTTGCGTGTTCCGGAAGACAATGACGAAGAGTCACGAACAAAACCCAGCAACACAACGAACAAAGCTTCTCCTTCCTCCTTCGAAACCGTAGTCACGCCTACTTCTTGATCAAGGGGGAAATCAACACACGGAGATTAGGGCTTGAAAGTCACAACACTAGGAAAGGAAGATAAACGACAAGGAAGGATTGAGAACTCTTACCTAACGAAACCTCGAGAGATTTCCCTTCCTTCTTCTCCTTTAGCACCGTACGATGCTCCCTCTCTTCTCACTCTCTCAAATTTCGTTTTCTTTCTGTGATGCAAGGAGTGAGGCGCAAAACCCTAACCCCTTAGCTTCAGGAGCCTCAGGAGCGCCTAAGCTATCGGGCTTGGCTTCCTGGGCCATTTTTCACCACCCTTGAGTTGCCAACATCACCCCCCAATACTCGTTCCACTTCCTGAACCACACCCATCATTTTAATTAAATTAATCACGCCTCCGACTAAAATTTAATAATTCAACTAATCAAATTAATTAAATTATTTTTCGGGGTGTTACAACTCTCCCCTACTTAGGATTTTTCGTCCTCGAAAACATACCTGATTCAAATAACTCTGGATACGACTCTCGCATCCTGTCCTCCAGCTCCCAAGTCAGGCTTTCACCAGCTGCCCCAAACCAAACGACCTTCACCAGATTGATCTCCTTACCTCGCAAGGTCTTCACTTCACGATCCTCAATTCGTACAGGCATGGTCTCCACAGTGAGATTGTCCCGCACTTCCACATCATCTGGTTGAATCACATGAGACGGATCCGCAACATCCTTCCGAAGCTGCGACACGTGAAACACGTCGTGCAAGTTCGAAAGGTTAGGTGGTAAGGCCACCCGATATGCAACATTTCCAACTCTCTCCGTAATCTGATACGGTCCGATGAATCGAGGAGTCAGCTTCTTTGATTTCAGCGCACGCCCGACACCAGTCATAGGTGTGACCCTCAAGAACACGTGGTCTGTAACACCCCATTCTACCCGGCTATTTATCATAGAGATCAGAGTTTCAAAATTTCTTTTTGAATGGAATGCTACACATAATCTTAATCTAACAACGATCAAATCAGTATAAGCCTTCCTTATACCTTTATAATACGCAACACCATTAAATAATTTAGGGTACTCTTGACTTTACCAACAGAATCCACACATTATAATTTAGATGTCTCGCAGCGAAAAAATAACATAATCTCGAAAGTGCCAAACAACAGCCTCATCGAAAAATCATTAAATCAATGCATATAAAATTCAACAACAAATGAATAACATTAGAATTTCTAAGTCAACCCCCTAGGTGTCACGTATCAGAGCAGACCGACTCGGGAGTGAAAGGAGTAAGCCTTCACTCAGGACTACCTATGGTAAACAACAACAGAAGGGTGAGTCTCAACTACATAATAAAGACTATAATAAGAAGTATATTCCATCATAGCATCACACTCATACAGTCACACAGTAGCATAGTTCATACAATCAACAACTCGCATGCTTATCATGAGGATGTATGCAATACAGTTATGCATGTGGTACCATTTTCCCAGACCGCAGCCTTATCATCATAATATCAACTCAGACCGCAGCCTTATCATTTTGATTTAGAACTCAGACCGCAGCCTTATCATCATAATTTAAAACTCAGACCGCAGCCTTATGAATGCATGAGACTCCATGACAAAACCACAATCATAATTCTTAACAACACGGTCCATACATCCTATATCACATCTTTTATTAATCTTAGTTTTAGCCCCCATGGCCTCATCATCAATCAACTCATTATTTTCTCATCTCAATCACGTCTCTATGACTAAGCTAGCTCTAGGGACCAATCTGTCACTATTAGGACCGAAACCAAAACACAAGGCACGGACACACCACTTGGCGCCCTGGGCGGCCACACTTGGCGCCCAACACAACACACAAGCGCACAACCATAATAGGTCACCTGAAAATTAAAACCGCTCTAGCCAAAATGTTCAAAATAGGATTTGGTCACGTGGATACAAAGTTTGGCTAGGGAAAATATTCTCAGAAATCGTTTTGCACACAAGACCCCCTTTACACAAGTTAAAACGATGCCCAATAGGACCATTTCAAAACAACAAGTGAAAATCTGGAAATTCTTTAGCCAAAGTACTTAAAATACAATTTGGTCAGGTGAATACAAAGTTTGGCTAGGGAAAATATGTTCAGAAACTGACTTGCACACAACACCCCCTTTACACAAGCTAAAACGATGCCCAATAGGACCATTTCAAAACCACAAGTGCAAATCTGGAAATTCTTTAGCCATAGTGCTTAAAATACAATTTGGTCAGGTGAATACAAAGTTTGGCTAGGTAAAATATGTTCAGAACTCACAGCTCACCCCTAGGCACCACAAACATAGTCAAAACGACGCCCTCTAGGACAATTTCAAAACAATGCGTGAACAACTGAAAATTCTTTAGCCAAAATGTTTTAAATACAATTTGGTCAGGTGAATACAAAGTTTGGCTAGGGAAAATATGTTCAGAAACTGATTTACACACAACGCCCTCTTTACACAAGCTAAAACAATGCCCAATAGGACCATTTCAAAACCACAAGTGCAAATATGGAAATTCTTTAGCCAAAGTGTTTTAAATATCATTTGGTCAGGTGATTACAAAATTTGGCACGACAAAAACTGTTTAGAAATTGAGTTTCACATGAACCACCCCCTAGGCGCACACCCCATGTGACACAGGCGCCACCAGGCGCCATTCTGGGCAGCACAGGCGCACAGACAGCAACACACGCATGCCCAGGCAGCAAACAACACACACAACGCAACACAACCCACTGCTACAGTACACAGAGCGCCATTTTCCTAGGCACTTGGCGCCCCATGCGACCCAACATCCACCAAACATCAAATTTCCAAATCAATTCACAACAACAAATCACAAAATACATTATGCTCATACCAACAACATTCAATCTCACATTTATACATTAAGGACACAACAAGGCATAAAATCAACACATGAAATCTAACCTTAGCATAGGGAATCGAATCAATCACACTAATTATCAATTTCAACCAACCTAAACAATCTAACAATTTATAAATAATATCAAGTGGGATCCTATGGTCTACATACAACCTATTATATTCTCTATTATAGAGTGAGACTCCCCTAACCTTGATTATGGCGACACTAGAGCTCTTTCCACCGAAGCACCGACAAATCACCGCAACAAGGAAACTCCCCCTTTTCTCACGATCACGCCCTTTCTCTCTTTCTCTTGGACCATCACGAATTGATCAAAATAGAAAGGGTTAGGGAAACCGAAAACTTAAGCACTTGATAGAGAAAGGAAATCGAATCATAAAAGACTAGGAACCCTTACCTAGGATCAAGATGTACAAACCCTAACTCCTTAGCTTGAAGTCGCCTCCTTCCTTCTCTTCTCCTCTCCTTCGACTTTCTTTCTCTTCTCCTCTCCTTCGACTTTCTTTCTTTCTTTTGGCACTAATGAGGCGTAACCTAGACCCCTAGTGCCTAAGGAGCGCCTAAGCCAACGGGCTTGGGCTTCTTAGGCCGTTACTTGTAATTCCGGTACTTCCGATGCCATCCCCTTCAATTAAATAAAAATACTATATTATAATATAATAAAAATTTATGCAACACTTTAAATAATTTAATCACTTAATTAAATTATTTTAGGGTGTTACAACTCTCCCCCACTTAGGAAATTTCGTCCTCGAAATTCATACCTGAGTCAAATAGCTCTGGATAGGACTCCCGCATCCTACTCTCCAGCTCCCAAGTCATGCTCTCGCCAGTAGCTCCCAACCACACCACCTTTACTAAAGCAATGTTTTTCCCTCTCAGCACCTTCACTTCTCTATCATCAATCCTTACTGGCATAGTCTCCACAGTGAGATTATCTCGCACCTCAATATCATCCATATGGATCACATGAGACGGGTCCGGAATGTACTTCCGAAGTTGCGACACGTGAAATACGTCGTGCAAGTTCGAAAGGTTAGGCGGTAAAGCCACCCTATAAGCAACCTTTCCGACCCTCTCGGTGATCTGGTACGGTCCAATAAATCTGGGAGTCAACTTCTTTGCTTTAAGTGCACGCCCAACACCAGCCATAGGCGTGACCCTCAAGAAAACATGCTCTCCCGCCTGAAATTCCAAATCTTTTCTCCTTCTATCATGATAACTCTTTTGCCGACTTTGAGACTCTTTCATTTTCTCCCTGATCATTTTTATCTTCTCTGTAGTCTCTCTCACTAATTCAGGTCCAAGAACAACACTTTCGCCAGACTCATGCCAACACACAGGAGTTCTACACCTCCGCCCATACAGTGCCTCGTAAGGAGCCATCCCTATACTCGAATGGTAGCTGTTGTTGTAAGTGAACTCAATCAACGAAAGGTGTGTATCCCACGCACCTCCCTGCTCCAAAACACACGATCTCAATAAGTCCTCCAATGACTGAATGGTTCTCTCTGTCTGCCCATCAGTCTGAGGATGATAGGCTGAACTCAACCTCAATCTGGACCCCAATGCCTCCTGCAAGCTCCCCCAAAACTCCGAAGTAATCCTCGGATCTCTGTCAGATACAATACTCTTCGGGACACCATGCAACTTCACAATCACCTGGATATATATCTCGGCCAATCTCGCTACCGGATACGTGATGTTGATAGGAAGGAAGTGAGCAGACTTCGTCAACCTATCCACGATCACCCAAATAGAATCAAATCCCCGAACGGTTCTTGGTAACCCCGTCACAAAATCCATGGAAATGCTATCCCATTTCCATTCCGGAACATCTAAAGGTTGCATCAACCCCGCAGGCTTCTGGTGCTCAACCTTTGACTTCTGGCAAGTCAAACAGGCATACACAAACTGTGCTACATCTTTCTTCATACCAGGCCACCAGAATAATTTCTTCAAGTCATGATACATCTTTGTAGCCCCTGGATGAATACTCAGCTTGCTCCTATGACTCTCCTCAAGGATCATCTTCTTCATCTCAATATCATCGGGAACACAGATCCTATCTCTAAATCTCAACACACCCTGGGAATCCAACCTGAAATCCCCATCCACATTCTGATCACCCGCAACTAACAAGTCAACCAGCTTCACATCTAATTTCTGGGCATCTCTGATACTAACCAAGAAGTCATTACCAACCCTCAGCATACCCAGCTTAACACTCCGCGGTGTCACTTCACAAACCAGACTCATATCACGGAATTGCTCAATCAACTCCAACTCTTTTACCATCATTGCTGACATATGCAAAGTCTTTCGACTTAAAGCATCAGCCACGACATTAGCTTTGCCGGGGTGATAGTTTAAGCCAAAATCATAGTCTTTCAGCAGCTCTAACCAACGCCTCTGCCTCATATTCAGCTCCTTCTGATCAAACAAGTATTTCAAACTCTTGTGGTCGCTGAATACCTCGAATCTAGTGCCATACAAATAGTGCCTCCAAATCTTTAGCGCAAACACAATAGCAGCCAATTCCAAATCTTGAGTAGGATAGTTCTTCTCATGAGTCCGCAACTGTCTGGACGCATAAGCGACTACCTTCCCATCCTGCATCAATACGCCCCCTAAGCCCATTCTGGAAGCATCACAATATACCACAAACGGTTGATCCGGCACGGGCAACACTAACACCGGAGATGTTGTCAATCTTTTCTTCAACTCTTGGAAACTCTCTTCACACTTAGCATCCCACACAAAAACTCTCCCTTTACACGTCAATTGAGTCAACGGAAGGGCTAGCTTTGAGAAACCCTCTATGAACCTCCTGTAGTAACCAGCCAACCCCAAGAAACTCCTGATCTCAGTCGCAGACTTTGGGCTCTCCCACTGTAACACTGCATCAACCTTGGCTGGGTCCACAGCTATGCCATCACTAGAAATAATATGACCCAAAAAGCTTACCTCATGCAGCCAGAACTCGCATTTGGACAACTTAGCATAAAGCTTCTTCTCTTTCAATACCTCAAGCACCAATCTCAAGTGCTCTGCATGCTCCTCTTCAGACTTGGAGTATACCAGAATATCATCTATAAAAACTACCACAAATCGATCCAAGTAACTATGGAAGATACGATTCATGTACTCCATAAACACCCCTGGTGCATTGGTGACATCAAACGGCATCACAGAGTACTCATAATGTCCATATCTCGTTCGGAATGCTGTCTTCTGGACGTCTCCGTCTTTTACTTTAATCTCGTGATACCCTGACCTCAAATCAATTTTACTAAAAACCTTAGCACCCACCAGCTGGTCCATCAGATCATCAATTCTCGGAAGAGGGTACTTATTTTTGATAGTCACCTTGTTCAACTGTCTATAATCCACACACAGGCGCATACTCCCATCTTTCTTCTTTACTAACAAAACCGGAGCTCCCCATGGTGACACACTAGGCCTTACAAATTTCTTTTCAAGTAATTCTTCCAACTGCTTCTTCAACTCAGATAACTCAGAAGCTGACATCCGGTACGGTGCCATGGATACTGGCCTAGTACCAGGCACAAGGTCAATCCCAAACTCTACTTCCCTCTCTGGTGGCACACTAGGAATCTCGTCAGGAAACACTTCAGGGAACTCACACACCACCTTCAACCCTTCAACCACAGCTTGGTTTTCAGCAGACATAGACGCCATCAAAGCAAATAGTTGACCGCCGTCCTTCATCGCCTTATGCAGCTGATCCCCAGACAACAAAACAGACTTCTCCTCCTCAGGAGGAAGAAAACCCACAGACTTGCTGAAACAGTTGATGTGCACATGGTTATCCACTAACCAGTCCATACCAAGAATAACATCCAACCCTCCCAAAGGCAAACATATAAGGTCAACCAGAAAATCTCTGCCGAAGACTGACAGAGGACACTTAGCACACAATAGAGAAGTAGTCACCGAACCCTTAGCCGGAGTGTCGATAACCATTTCCCTTTTCATAGTAGACAATACTAGATTTAACTTTTCAGCACAAACAGCAGCAATAAAAGAATGCGTAGCACCAGTATCAACTATAGCAACTAAAGGGGAACCATAAATAAAACAAGTACCTCGAATCTCATTGGGCCCCTCTGAGCCTGCTAGCGCGAAAACTCTTCCATTGGATTTCTCTTTCTTTGGTTTGGTGCATTTAGAACTAAAGTGACCAGCTTCACCACAATTGAAACACACTGATTCCTTACGATCACAGTTGGACGCCATATGACCTTTCTTCCCACAACGGTAACACATTACTTCAGTCTTGCAATCGAAGCTTTTGTGACCAGGCTTGCCACACGTGTAACATACTATATCAGCGGGAGCACCTCCCCCACTAGGCTTCTTACCCTCAGAAAATTTCTTACCAGCACCTGCCTTCCACTTATTTTTACCTCCAGCCATATCATAGGGTTTGCCCCTAAACTGAGTATTCCTCTTTTCCTTCCCAATCTTGTAGGCAGCAGAACTGTCCTCTTCATAAATTCTACTCTTGTCAACTAGTCTAGCAAAATCTCGTATCTCATGATATCCAATTGCCTTCTTAATATCAGGTCGCAGGCCACTCTCAAATTTCACACACTTGGAGAACTCTGAATCAGCATCATTGGCGTAGTAAGGACAAAATTGGGCCAGCTCTTCAAATTTGGCTGCGTACTCAGCCACTGACTTATTTCCCTGTTTCAATTCTAAGAATTCTACCTCTTTCTTGGCTCGAACGTCTTCAAGGTAATACTTTCTTTTAAATTCCCTTGTGAAGACTTCCCAAGTAACCTCTTCACCAGCAGTGTTCAACCTATGCAGCATCCCTAACCACCACTTGTCAGCCTCTTCCGCCAGCATGTGCGTCCCAAACTTCACTTGCTGGGCAGCAGTGCAATCCATAACACGGAATATCCGCTCTATCTCATTCAACCACGACAAGGCTCCATCGGGATCATACCGACCCTTGAAGGTGGGTGGGTTTTCCCTCTGAAACGTTGCCAGGTTACGGGCATTCATATCAGCAGCATTGTGTTGATTTCCAACAGCTTGGGCTATGGCCTGCAGAGCAGCAGCCAAAGCAGCATCATCCCTTCTAGCCATATCAACCTAGCACTGCAGCATAAACGACAATTTAGAACTAAAACAAAACACCTAATTGTCATAAACAATATGACTGACAGACACACTTGGTCGGACAGACCGAACCTGGCTCTGATACCACTTATGTAACACCCCATTCTACCCGGCTATTTATCATAGAGATCAGAGTTTCAAAATTTCTTTTTGAATGGAATGCTACACATAATCTTAATCTAACAACGATCAATTCTGTATAAGCCTTCCTTATACCTTTATAATACGCAACACCATTAAATAATTTAGGGTACTCTTGACTTTACCAACAGAATCCACACATTATAATTTAGATGTCTCGCAGCGGAAAAATAACATAATCTCGAAAGTGCCAAACAACAGCCTCATCGAAAAATCATTAAATCAATGCATATAAAATTCAACAACAAATGAATAACATTAGAATTTCTAAGTCAACCCCCTAGGTGTCACGTATCAGAGCAGACCGACTCGGGAGTGAAAGGAGTAAGCCTTCACTCAGGACTACCTGTGGTAAACAACAACAGAAGGGTGAGTCTCAACTACATAATAAAGACTATAATAAGAAGTATATTCCATCAGAGCATCACACTCATACAGTCACACAGTAGCATAGTTCATACAACCAACAACTCGCATGCTTATCATGAGGATGTATGCAATACAGTTATGCATGTGGTACCATTTTCCCAGACCGCAGCCTTATCATCATAATATCAACTCAGACCGCAGCCTTATCATTTTGATTTAGAACTCAGACCGCAGCCTTATCATCATAATTTAAAACTCAGACCGCAGCCTTATGAATGCATGAGACTCCATGACAAAACCACAATCATAATTCTTAACAACACGGTCCATACATCCTATATCACATCTTTAATTAATCTTAGTTTTAGCCCCCATGGCCTCATCATCAATCAACTCATTATTTTCTCATCTCAATCACGTCTCTATGACTAAGCTAGCTCTAGGGACCAATCTGTCACTATTAGGACCGAAACCAAAACACAAGGCACGGACGCACCACTTGGCGCCCGGGGCGGCCACACTTGGCGCCCAACACAACACACAAGCGCACAACCATAATAGGTCACCTGAAAATTAAAACCGCTCTAGCCAAAATGTTCAAAATAGGATTTGGTCACGTGGATACAAAGTTTGGCTAGGGAAAATATGCTCAGAAATCGTTTTGCACACAAGACCCCCTTTACACAAGTTAAAACGATGCCCAATAGGACCATTTCAAAACAACAAGTGAAAATCTGGAAATTCTTTAGCCAAAGTACTTAAAATACAATTTGGGTAGGTGAATACAAAGTTTGGCTAGGCAAAATATGTTCAGAAACTGACTTGCACACAACACCCCCTTTACACAAGCTAAAACGATGCCCAATAGGACCATTTCAAAACCACAAGTGCAAATCTGGAAATTCTTTAGCCAAAGTGCTTAAAATACAATTTGGTCAGGTGAATACAAAGTTTGGCTAGGGAAAATATGTTCAGAACTCACAGCTCACCCCTAGGCACCACAAACATAGTCAAAACGACTCCCTCTAGGACAATTTCAAAACAATGCGTGAACAACTGAAAATTCTTTAGCCAAAATGTTTTAAATACAATTTGGTCAGGTGAATACAAAGTTTGGCTAGGGAAAATATGTTCAGAAACTGATTTACACACAACGCCCTCTTTACACAAGCTAAAACAATGCCCAATAGGACCATTTCAAAACCACAAGTGCAAATATGGAAATTCTTTAGCCAAAGTGTTTTAAATATCATTTGGTCAGGTGAATACAAAATTTGGCACGACAAAAACTGTTTAGAAATTGAGTTTCACATGAACCACCCCCTAGGCGCACACCCCATGTGACACAGGCGCCACCAGGCGCCATTCTGGGCAGCACAGGCGCACAGACAGCAACACACGCATGCCCAGGCAGCAAACAACACACACAACGCAACACAACCCACTGCTATAGTACACAGAGCGCCATTTTCCTAGGCACTTGGCGCCCCATGCGACCCAACATCCACCAAACATCAAATTTCCAAATCAATTCACAACAACAAATCACAAAATACATTATGCTCATACCAACAACATTCAATCTCACATTTATACATTAAGGACACAACAAGGCATAAAATCAACACATGAAATCTAACCTTAGCATAGGGAATCGAATCAATCACACTAATTATCAATTTCAACCAACCTAAACAATCTAACAATTTATAAATAATATCAAGTGGGATCCTATGGTCTACATACAACCTATTATAGAGTGAGACTCCCCTAACCTTGATTATGGCGACACTAGAGCTCTTAGTTTATGACTTAATCATGGGCCTCCACTAACACCTCTAATTCGCCACCACCTATCCACATATACTAACAACTAATTATTTCTAATATTCTATCACATAAAATCCCTAAATAATTATTCCTATCATTTTATTTTATTTTTCTCAAACACAAACCCTAGATAATTAATTAAATAAATTAACTAATTATTTTGGGCTGTTACAACTCTCCCCCACTTAAAAGAATTTCGTCCTCGAAATTCATAAGCTAAACAACAACAAATACAACACACAAGCAAAGCACAAAGTTCACACAAGAAAAAAAAAAAAAAAAAACATAACAAGCAAGACAATACTAGTAGGAGCATCTCCTCCACTAGTTCTCTTACCATTACCTTCACGATCAGGATCATCTCTGCAACACAAACCACAGTCAGAATAAAAGACAACAGTTGGTCGCTAACCGACACAACGACTCGATGACTTGGCCGGACGGACCAACCATTGCTCTGATACCACTAATGTAACACCCCTTTTTCTACCCAACGGTTTATTAAAAAAAATATCAGAGTTTTTCGCGCCAAAAGAGTGTCACATTTTTCGAACCGGAAAACCACTTCGCAAACAGAGTACTTTTATTATAACTAACTTCTTTTCAAAAACATGCAGCGAAAATATAAAGGTTTAACTTGGCAATCATACTTCAAAAGGTTTACAACTTAGAAAGGTATATACATAACACATAAGGAAAGACACAAGGACAACCCTCCCGAGTGCTACGTATCAGAGCCGACTCGACCATACTAGAAGAAGAATCTCTAGCCACCTTCAGTCACCGTCACCTGCAGGTTGCCGACATACGAGGCAACACGACGCAGTAGGGTGAGTCTCACTACATAGATAATAATAGATAAAACAAGAAACACAGTATAATAGGCACACCAGGGATACCATCAATCTACTACACCAATAATACAGTTACACCAAATCCAGTTACGCCGAATACTGTTACACCAAGTACCGTCACACCAAATACAGTCACACCCAGAATACAGTTCAAGAAGACGCAATCAAACACAGGACGCGTATGCAATGTATGAGATGCAACCCAAAACTCCACTGGGCATATGCATGTGGATCCATTCACCAAAATTGCCTTGAGGGCATTCACCAAAATTGCCTTGAGGGCATTCACCAAAATATTTTAGGAGGCCGAGGCCTATTCACCAGAAATGCATATGAATATGCGACACCATGACTATGCACCATGACACCAAAACACCAAATGATGTATTTATATTGCTCACCAATAATTTATATACTCACCAATCACCAAGATATATTCACCATTAATATGCATCATAAACATCACAATCACCTCACGACATCGTCATAAACGTATTTATATTGCTCACCAATAATTTATATATTCACCAATCACCAAGATATATTCACCATTAATATGCATCATAAACATCACAATCACCTCACGACATCGTCATAAACGTATTTATATTGCTCACCAATAATTTATATACTCACCAATCACCAAGATATATTCACGATTAATATGCATCATAACACACCATGACACACCAAACGAGCAACAAGCATAATCACCAAATAACTAACAGACTCACCAATGCTATTAATCAACTCACCATCACCAAATAATTAATAATCTCACCATATTGACTCACCAATTAAACTCACCAAATAGACTCACCAAACAGACCCACCATTTACACCAACACCAATTCAATTAAACCCTTTTAGGACATCGACACGGAATAGGCAAGCAAAACTACATTTTAGACACCTCGGACAACATCTGCCCAAAACCCTCTGAAAAATAATTTATTTTTGCCTAAAATTAGAATATCCAGGTAGGCACCTGAATAAGCTTCGAAACGCATTTTGAACCATCAAATTTGGACACCCGAGTCAAAAGATATTTAGAAAACAAATTTGGGAACAACAGCGACACCCTGGGCTACGCGAACACGGCAGCCAGAATTCGGCGAATTAGTTAAAATAGTAAACGACATCGGAAAATTACAAAAGACCCCTCGTTGGAAAGCTACAGATGTGTAGTTTCTGAAAATATATCTAAAGTTTCAAAACAATGAGCCAGTTAGTACAGTTTTTAGAAACAACCCGAATGGTTCCCAGGCTGGACAGATTCTGTCCTTCCACTTCAAATCACTCTAAACTGACTTACACTTGACCAAATGGAACAAAACCTTAGCCTTAACAAAATAAATTTGAGTATAGTTTCTAATGGAAAAAGAATCGTTCAAATCAGAGTTCAATTGAAGACACAAGACCTGAAACACTGAACCTATACCTAGTTTAAGTCCAGAAATTTGACCTGACTTGGGACGCTCATAACTCAAGCTACACTACTCCAAATTTAACCAAACCAGTGCCAAAGTGACCAAAATTAAGTCTGTTTTCTAAAAAAAAAAGTCCCATAATTTTTTGACGAACAGAAAATTCCCAGTTTCAAAAATACCGAACCTACGTCCAGAATGCTTCCAGAATATTACCCTAACTTGTGGAATTCATATCTCGAGCTACACAACTCTAAACGCAACTAAACCAGCATCAAATTAACAAGAATTCAATCAAGTTTTCGAAATGACAAACCACATAATTTTTCAATTAGTAAAACGTTCTCAGTCACTGAAATACTAAACCTATGTCAGAACATCTCAAAACAGTGAATTCAACAACACAAACAACCATCACACTTCAGCCACATATAGATATTATAAACATCAACAGCAATTTAAACAACTACTCCTAACACCTAGTACCCATGATTTCGTGGTTTATAAATTATTAACTATGAACGAGAGCCCCCTTACCTTATTGAAGAACTCGAATCCTTAGGCTTAGAAACCTTGAAAAACCTAGCTTTTCTTCTCTCTCCTCTTTTCTTTCTTGGTCACGAACTCCTCTCTTTCTTTTTCTCTATGGAAGCCACGAAATTCCTCTCTTTTTCCTTGCCTTGGCCGCCACTCCTTAGCTCTCACTCTCTTACAAAATCTAATTTTCTCAACTAATGAAACTCTAACTTAAAAACTCCTTATTTATAGGCTCACTTAACCAATCATGGGCTTTCTTAGTTTATGACTTAATCATGGGCCTCCACTAACACCTCTAATTCGCCACCACCTATCCACATATACTAACAACTAATTATTTCTAATATTCTATCACATAAAATCCCTAAATAATTATTCCTATCATTTTATTTTATTTTTCTCAAACACAAACCCTAGATAATTAATTAAATAAATTAACTAATTATTTTGGGCTGTTACAACTCTCCCCCACTTAAAAGAATTTCGTCCTCGAAATTCATAAGCTAAACAACAACAAATACAACACACAAGCAAAGCACAAAGTTCACACAAGAAAAAAAAAAAAAAAAAAAAACATAACAAGCAAGACAATACTAGTAGGAGCATCTCCCCCACTAGTTCTCTTACCATTACCTTCACGATCAGGATCATCTCTGCAACACAAACCACAGTCAGAATAAAAGACAACAGTTGGTCGCTAACCGACACAACGACTCGATGACTTGGCCGGACGGACCAACCATTGCTCTGATACCACTAATGTAACACCCCTTTTTCTACCCAACGGTTTATTAAAAAAAATATCAGAGTTTTTCGCGCCAAAAGAGTGTCACATTTTTCGAACCGGAAAACCACTTCGCAAACAGAGTACTTTTATTATAACTAACTTCTTTTCAAAAACATGCAGCGAAAATATAAAGGTTTAACTTGGCAATCATACTTCAAAAGGTTTACAACTTAGAAAGGTATATACATAACACATAAGGAAAGACACAAGGACAACCCTCCCGAGTGCTACGTATCAGAGCCGACTCGACCATACTAGAAGAAGAATCTCTAGCCACCTTCAGTCACCGTCACCTGCAGGTTGCCGACATACGAGGCAACACGACGCAGTAGGGTGAGTCTCACTACATAGATAATAATAGATAAAACAAGAAACACAGTATAATAGGCACACCAGGGATACCATCAATCTACTACACCAATAATACAGTTACACCAAATCCAGTTACGCCGAATACTGTTACACCAAGTACCGTCACACCAAATACAGTCACACCCAGAATACAGTTCAAGAAGACGCAATCAAACACAGGACGCGTATGCAATGTATGAGATGCAACCCAAAACTCCACTGGGCATATGCATGTGGATCCATTCACCAAAATTGCCTTGAGGGCATTCACCAAAATTGCCTTGAGGGCATTCACCAAAATATTTTAGGAGGCCGAGGCCTATTCACCAGAAATGCATATGAATATGCGACACCATGACTATGCACCATGACACCAAAACACCAAATGATGTATTTATATTGCTCACCAATAATTTATATACTCACCAATCACCAAGATATATTCACCATTAATATGCATCATAAACATCACAATCACCTCACGACATCGTCATAAACGTATTTATATTGCTCACCAATAATTTATATATTCACCAATCACCAAGATATATTCACCATTAATATGCATCATAAACATCACAATCACCTCACGACATCGTCATAAACGTATTTATATTGCTCACCAATAATTTATATACTCACCAATCACCAAGATATATTCACGATTAATATGCATCATAACACACCATGACACACCAAACGAGCAACAAGCATAATCACCAAATAATTAACAGACTCACCAATGCTATTAATCAACTCACCATCACCAAATAATTAATAATCTCACCATATTGACTCACCAATTAAACTCACCAAATAGACTCACCAAACAGACCCACCATTTACACCAACACCAATTCAATTAAACCCTTTTAGGACATCGACACGGAATAGGCAAGCAAAACTACATTTTAGACACCTCGGACAACATCTGCCCAAAACCCTCTGAAAAATAATTTATTTTTGCCTAAAATTAGAATATCCAGGTAGGCACCTGAATAAGCTTCGAAACGCATTTTGAACCATCAAATTTGGACACCCGAGTCAAAAGATATTTAGAAAACAAATTTGGGAACAACAGCGACACCCTGGGCTACGCGAACACGGCAGCCAGAATTCGGCGAATTAGTTAAAATACTAAACGACATCGGAAAATTACAAAAGACCCCTCGTTGGAAAGCTACAGATGTGTAGTTTCTGAAAATATATTTAAAGTTTCAAAACAATGAGCCAGTTAGTACAGTTTTTAGAAACAACCCGAATGGTTCCCAAGCTGGACAGATTCTGTCCTTCCACTTCAAATCACTCTAAACTGACTTACACTTGACCAAATGGAGCAAAACCTTAGCCTTAACAAAATAAATTTGAGTATAGTTTCTAATGGAAAAAGAATCGTTCAAATCAGAGTTCAATTGAAGACACAAGACCTGAAACGCTGAACCTATACCTAGTTTAAGTCCAGAAATTTGACCTGACTTGGGACGCTCATAACTCAAGCTACACTACTCCAAAATTAAGTCTGTTTTCTAACAAAAAAAGTCCCATAATTTTTTGACGAACAGAAAGTTCCCAGTTTCAAAAATACCGAACCTACGTCCAGAATGCTTCCAGAATATTACCCTAACTTGTGGAATTCATATCTCGAGCTACACAACTCTAAACGCAACTAAACCAGCGTCAAATTAACAAGAATTCAATCAAGTTTTCGAAATGACAAACCACATAATTTTTCAATTAGTAAAACGTTCTCAGTCACTGAAATACTAAACCTATGTCAGAACATCTCAAAACAGTGAATTCAACAACACAAACAACCATCACACTTCAGCCACATATAGATATTATAAACATCAACAGCAATTTAAACAACTACTCCTAACACCTAGTACCCATGATTTCGTGGTTTATAAATTATTAACTATGAACGAGAGCCCCCTTACCTTATTGAAGAACTCGAATCCTTAGGCTTAGAAACCTTGAAAAACCTAGCTTTTCTTCTCTCTCCTCTTTTCTTTCTTGGTCACGAACTCCTCTCTTTCTTTTTCTCTATGGAAGCCACGAAATTCCTCTCTTTTTCCTTGCCTTGGCCGCCACTCCTTAGCTCTCACTCTCTTACAAAATCTAATTTTCTCAACTAATGAAACCCTAACTTAAAAACTCCTTATTTATAGGCTCACTTAACCAATCATGGGCTTTCTTAGTTTATGACTTAATCATGGGCCTCCACTAACACCTCTAATTCGCCACCACCTATCCACATATACTAACAACTAATTATTTCTAATATTCTATCACATAAAATCCCTAAATAATTATTCCTATCATTTTATTTTATTTTTCTCAAACACAAACCCTAGATAATTAATTAAATAAATTAACTAATTATTTTGGGCTGTTACAGATTCTACCTTATTCCTTAAAACCAAGGGCAAACATATCATAGTAGTTCAAATCTATGTTGATGATATTATCTTTGGATCTACTAATGATGATTTGTGCAAGGAATTTTCTGAGATGATGACTAGTGAATTTGAAATGAGTATGATGGGAGAACTTAACTTTTTCTTGGGACTTCAAGTGAAACAATTAAAAGAAGGAATCTTCATATCCCAAACAAAGTTCTCAAAGGAACTGCTGAAGAAATATAACATGAATGACGCAAAAGAAATCAGCACTCCTATGGCAACAACAACTAAACTAGATAAGGATGAGCAAGGTAAACCGGTAAATGAAACTATGTATCGAGGTATGATAGGTAGTCTCTTATACTTAACTGCATCTCGACCTGATATCATGTTTGCTGTATGCCTGTGTGCTCGATTTCAAGCATGCCCAAAAGAATCACATTTAAAAGCTGTAAAACGGATTCTTAGGTATGTTAAAGGGACCATAGACTTTGGTTTGTGGTACCCGAAATCGAGTACGTTTGATTTAGTTGGTTTTTCTGATGCTGATTTTGCAGGTTGCACTCTTGATAGAAAAAGTACTAGTGGAACCTGTCATTTTCTTGGTCCTTGTTTGACCTCCTGGTCTAGTAAGAAGCAGAACAGTGTTGCTTTGTCCACAGCTGAAGCTGAATATGTGGCTGTTGGAAACTGCGTCGCACAAGTTCTGTGGATGAAACAAACTTTGGAAGACTTTGGTCTAATTTTTGAAAGTGTGCCTGTTTTGTGTGATAATACAAGTGCTATTAATATTGCTAAGAACCCTATACAACACTCTCGCACTAAACATATTGACATTAGACATCACTTTATTAGAGATCATGTGTCTAGGGGGAGCATTGCATTAAAATTTGTAGGCACGGATGACCAACTAGCGGATATCTTCACAAAACCCCTAGCCGAAGCTCCTTTTTGTAAAATCCGTAGAGAGCTAGGGATGCTTGATTATGCTAGTTTATAAAATGTTTTTTCACCCCCCCTCCTTTTTGATGAAAACAAAGGGGGAGAAAATATGCAAGTTACTATTATATGTGGGGAGAAAATAGGAGAAAATATATGCTTATGCTTAGGGGGAGCTTTTTTAAAAGAATTTTCATTATTATCAAACCCTATGCATAATGTAATTTGTTATCATCAAAAAGGGGGAGTTTGTTGAACCAAGGGTAAACACTCCTTTATTTTGTATGATAACAAATAACATCATATCTACTAATGTTTCAAGTTGAGCAAAGTGCAGGACTTAAATTAAAGAGAAGAAGACACAAAAGAAGATAAGCTTGAAGAAGAAGCAACATATGAAGTTCAAAACCCTAAATTGTGTCTAAGCCTTTTTAGGACACTTTGTAAAGGTCCTATCACCTAAAGTGTGTGGCACTTTAGCTATTGAGAGAGATGACTTTTCAAAACATGCATGATGCATAAAAATAGTTTTGAAAAAATATTTCACAAAATTGCATGCATGCATAAGGTGGCAAGTTGAAAAAAATATTTTTTGGAAAGCTTGGAATCGATTTCCAAACCATTTCATAGGCCTTGGAATCGATTCTCAGGACCTCCTATATGGCCTGAAAAATCAATTACCTCATGTTTCCAAAGGGCCATGAATCGATTCCCATGCCTTCCAAAAAGAAAAGAAAAATCGATTCCCTTTATTTCTACATGGATAAGAATCGATTCTCAGGACCTCCATATGGCCTGAAAATCGATTCATGTCTTTCTTCATAAACAATGAATCGATTCCCTCTTTTTCCAAAACATCAATGAATCGATTCCTTTCTTATTTCAACTAAACAAACAATCGATTCTTTTATTTTTTAAAGGCAATGAATCGATTCCTTCACATTTTAACTTGGTCTATGAATCGATTCTTCACCTATATTAAATGTTTTTCAAGAAAAACTTCAACGGTGCCTAAGCCTATAAATACATAGGTTGAGCTTCACCTTCAGACTACACCTATTCTCACAATTTCTTCTCTACTCTCTCATATTCGAATCTCTATAGATCTATTGCTCCTCATTGTTTTATTTTTATAAGCTTTTGATTTTAAATTGTTATATCTTTTTTCAAAAGCTGTTTATAGATCTAGATCTGAGATCCTGTGCTCCAACTGTTTTGAATCTTGTTTTTCAAAAAGCTTTGTTTTTTTCAAAATCATATCTATATTTCTTAAAAGCTTTCAAGCAACCTCAACTTCTATTGTTATATCAATTTTGAAGTGGTTGCAAAAGCAAGATCATCCCTCATCTTATAGAGCATCTATAATATCCTAAGATCACTCATCTCTCTCAGTTTCTAAATTGACTCATTCTCTGAAGTGATTGGATCATAGAACTCTATTGTGTAATTTATTTTATTTCAAGGTGTTTTGAAATCCTGGGCTTTGTACTTGGGTCTCTCAATCAAGTGATTGAGTTGGTGTTTTGAAAACCTGGGCTGTGTACTTGGGTCTCTCAATAGGGTTATTGAGTTGGTTTAGAAATCCTTAGCAAGAGTGTTTGGGTTCTCAATTCAGGGGAATTGAGATTCACTTATATTGGGGTCGACTGTTTGTATCAAACTCTCTTCAATATAGTGGTTACTAAGTCCAAGGGTTGAAAAGCCTAAGGCCGAGGACGTAGGGGTTTTATCCCGAACCTCGCTAAATTGCTGTGTCTCTCTCTCTTCTCTATCTCTTTATATTTTGCACTTTATTTGCTTATAATATTATTATCATATACTGGATATAACTGCTTATCATTTTCTCAATATAACTGTGCAAATATATCATATTGTAATCTTATCCTGATCTCTCTATATCCTTCTTCTCATTATCTATTTTATTGCTGTATACAATATTGATCTGTCCATCATCTCATTCTACTCCCCTTCTCCTTCTATATTGGTCAAATATTATTATTCCGCATTTAATCCAAACCAATATCGAAAAAAGTTTTTTAAATTGAAAAAGAATCCATTAATCACCTATAACCTTATTCACCCCCCCTCTAAGGTTACTTTATAGACTCTCAAGTATAACAAGTGGTATCAGTAGCTAGGAATTGCATATTAGAGCTTTACATCTCGCAATTCTAAATTTATCCTTTACATATCTGTAATTATGGGTTCTTTCATGAAAGAAGGAATGTCCTCTAATAGGCCTCCTCTATTTGATGGTACTAACTATGATTACTGGAGTAGTCGTATGAAATGTCATGTGCAGGCAATTGACTTCACTCTATGGAGAATCATAGTGGATGGTCCTCTAATCCCGATGAAGATCAAGATCACAAAACCAGGTAATACTGATGGTGACACTTCAAAAATTCAAGCCACCGGCAAAGCTGAAGAAGTACCGGTGGAAGACATCTACACCATCGACCTGAGTGAGTTAAGAAAATCTGAGCTTGACAAGATATCCCTAAATGCAAAGGCCATGAATATCCTTCATCTATCACTCTGTGAAGAAGAATATGGTAGAGTAAAAGGGTGTCAAAGTGCAAAGGAAATCTGGGACTTCCTACAAGCCACTCATGTCGGGACAAGCCAGGTAAAAGATACTAAAATGAGATTTCTCACCTCTGAATATGAAAGTTTTAAAATGAAAGAAGGTGAGTCTGTCGCAGCAATGCATCAGAGATTAAATTTAATTGTAAACAACTTGAGGGCCTTAGGAAAGAAATACACCAACAAGGATTTGAATGGAAAGATCCTTGAATCCTTAACTGGTGATTTCTTCCCTAAGACTTGTGCTATAACCGAAGCCAAAGACATTGGCACTTTACCTCAAGAAGAACTTATTGGATCATTGCTAGCATTTGAGGTAGTTCTGGCTACCAAAAAGAATCAAGAAAAAGAAACTGTAAAAGAGAAGAAATCTCTTGCCCTTGCTGCTAAAACTTCTAAAGTAGCAAGGAAAGAGGTTGAATCTGAAGAAGAAACCGATGATGAAGATATGGCTATGCTTGCCAAAAATTTCAAAAAATTTATGAGATTCAAAAAGTTTGGAAAGGGTGACTTTTCAAAGAAGTCCGGGTACAACAAAGAAGACAGGTATGAGAAAAAGAATGATCAACCAAGATGTTTCGAATGCAACAAACCCGGTCACATCAAAGAAAACTGTTACAAGCTGAAATCTAAGCAAAAGAAAGCAATGAAAGCAACATGGGACAATACAGACACTGAAAGTGAGACCGAAGAAGAAGAAGTTGCAAATGCTGTCTGCCTCATGGCAAAGAACACACCTGAAGCAACATGGGACAATCTCAGCCCTGATGGTGAATCAGAAGAAGATGAGCAGACCGACAATGCTGTCTGCAGCATGGCAAATGATACATCAAAGGTAAGCCTTAACTTTTCTAGTCCCTCTACCTCCTCTATGCATGATGATATGATTGATAATGACTATAGTAGTCACGATCTGAGTGAAGCTTTTGAGGCTCTATATTTCGAACACGAAAAACTTTTGTTAAAATCCAAGAAACTAACAAAGAGAAACAAAAGCCTATCCACTCAAATCGAGACTCTTGAAAGTGAAGTCACTAGATTAAAGAATGAACTACACAAATCAGTCAACCTTGAATTTCGAGAACTAAAACAAAATTTTGAAAAAGTCAAGGTTGAAAATGAATTTTTGAAAGAATCTTTGAAAAAGTTTGAGGTTGGTGAAAAGACCTTGACTCAGTTGCTTCACTCTCAACATCAATATGTTGATAGAAGAGGTATTGGGTACCAAGGAAATTCCACCACCTCCAGCTCAAACAAAAATATCACCTTTGTAGCTTCTACCTCTAATCATAAACCTACTATCTTCAAATGTACATATTGCCAAAAGGGAAACCATAGCTCTTCTTCATGCCCTATCCGTAAAATATGTGAGCTTGGAACCCTTGTACCTGTTTGGAAGAAACCAAGGTGGATTGTGAAAGCAAACCCCATGATGACTAACTCCCAAGGACCCAACAAAAAGGGTACCTCGTGCTAGTTGTTAAACAATTCTTTTGCAGGTTGGTCCCTCAGCTAAAAAGAAAAATGTGTGGATGGTTGATAGTGGTTGCTCAAGGCATATGACTGGTGATGCTTCACTGTTTCTAAAACTGAGCAACAAAGCAAGTGGATCTGTAAAGTTTGCCAACAATGAATCTGCTCAAGTAATAGGTAAAGGTTGTGTGGGTAAGGAAAACACAATTAAAATTAAAGATGCTTTATTAGTTGATGGCGTTAAATTTAACTTACTAAGTGTTAGTCAACTATGCGATAATGATTTTGATGTGCACTTTTCTGTTGATAAATGTGTTATCACCCATATGACTTCTAAACTCTACATTACTGGCTTTCGAGAAAACAATGTATACTATGTTGATTTTGATAATGTAAGTGATGAGATAGTATGTATGCCTACCTTGATTGATGATGTGGATTTGTGGCATAGACGCTTAGGACATGCTAGTATAGAACATCTATCTAAGTTAAGTAAGAATGAGCATGTTAGAGGTCTACCTAAATTGAAATATGAAAAAGGCCAATTATGTGATGCATGTCAACTTGGTAAAATGCACAAAACCTCTTTTAAATCAAAACGTGTTATTTCCACCAAAAATGTGCTTGAACTGCTACATCTTGATTTGTTTGGTGAAATTGATGTCATAAGTCTAGGAGGGTCTAAGTATGTCTTTGTTATTGTTGATGATTATTCTAGATATACTTGGGTTATCCTACTTGCAAATAAAAGTGATGCTTTTAACGAGTTTGCTAAGTTGTGCAGAAAGCTACAAAATGAGAAAAACTCAGCCATCAAAGAAATTAGAAGCGATCATGGAGGAGAGTACGAAAATTCATCATTCAAGACTTGGTGTGAAAAGTATGGCATTCACCATAACTTTTCAGCTCCAAGAACTCCTCAACAAAATGGTGTAGTCGAAAGAAAGAACAGAACTATACAAGAGATGAGCAGGACAATGCTGAATGAGCACAACCTTCCCAAATACTTCTGGGGTCATGCAGTGGATACAGCGTGTCATGTACTAAATCGTGTATACTTAAGGCCATCTCTCAACAAAACACCATATGAGCTGTGGAATGGTAGAGCTCCAAACATTTCATACTTCAAAGTCTTTGGAAGTAAGTGCTTCATTCTTAATACAAAGGACAAGTTGGGTAAGTTTGATGCTAAATCAACTGAAGGTATTTTTATGGGTTATTCAAATCATAGTAGAGCTTATATCGTTTACAATAAAATTGATAAAACTATGCAAGAATCTATTCATGTTTCTTTTGATGAAACTAACCCTTTTGATAAGAAAGCTGCTAATGATGAGGATGAAGTGATTGAAGTGATCAAAAATAGATCACCTGAAACTAACAGTGAAAGTGTAGAAGAAGCCGAGGAGGAAGCTGAACCTCAAGAAGAAGTTATAGTGGAACAAAAGCCCCAAGACATTGATGATCATCTCCATGGAAGAACACACGATGATCTGCCCAAAACATGGAAATCAGTTCGAGATCATCCCATGGAGCAAATTATTGGTAGTCCATCAAAGGGGGTAACAACTCGCTCCTCTCTTAATCTTTTATGCTTTCATAGTGCTTTTGTCTCTCAAATAGTTCCAAATAATATCAAGGAAGCTTTAACTGATCCAGAGTGGGTTTTGTCAATGCAAAAAGAACTTGAACAATTTGAAAGAAATAAAGTTTGGCACTTAGTTGAAAAACCGGTCGATCGGACCATCATAGGAACTAAATGGGTTTTTCGCAACAAACTTGACGAAAATGGAACAATTTTATTAAACAAAAGTCGTCTAGTAGTTCAAGGTTTTAATCAAATCGAAGGGGTGGATTTTGAAGAAACTTTTGCTCCTGTGGCTAGATTGGAATCCATTAGGATAATTTTGGCATTTGCCTCCTACATGGATTTCAAACTACACCAAATGGATGTCAAAAGTGCCTTCCTAAATGGTTTTTTAGAAGAAGAAGTTTATGTAAAACAACCCCCTGGTTTTGAAGATTTTAAAAATCCCGATCACGTCTTTAAACTTGACAAAGCCCTCTATGGATTGAAACAAGCCCCAAGAGCTTGGTATGAGAGACTAAGCAAACATTTAATTGCCAATGGTTTCCAAAAGGGTAAGATTGATTCTACCTTATTCCTTAAAACCAAGGGCAAACATATCATAGTAGTTCAAATCTATGTTGATGATATTATCTTTGGATCTACTAATGATGATTTGTGCAAGGAATTTTCTGATCTCAGCAGGTCTTCCAATGATTGAATTGTCCTCTCTGTCTGCCCATCAGTTTGAGGATGATAAGCGGAACTCAACCTCAATTTCGTTCCCAACTCCTTCTGCAAACTACCCCAAAAGTCCGAAGTAAAACTCGGGTCTCTATCTGACACAATGCACAAAGGAACACCATGCAGCTTCACAATTACTTGAATGAAGATCTCAGCCAATCTCGATACCGGATACTTAATACCGATAGGAATAAAATGTGCCGACTTCGTCAATCTATCCACAACTACCCAAATCGAATCATGCCCTCTCACCGTATTAGGTAACCCAGTCACAAAATCCATAGAGATACTATCCCACTTCCACTCTGGAACATTCAACGGTTGCATCATCCCTGCAGGCTTCTGATGCTCGACCTTCGATTTCTGACAGGTCAAACATGAATACACAAACTGCGCTACGTCGCGTTTCAACCCAGGCCACCAGAACATCTTTTTCAGATCTTGATACATCTTTGTCCCTCCGGGATGGATACTCAACTTACTTTTGTGGCCTTCCTCGAGAATTGCCTTTCTCATTTCCTCGTTTTCAGGAACACAAATTCTTCCACGATATCTCAATACATTCTGCGCATCTATCTCGAAGTCCTTATTCTCGGACTGATCAATCCCACCCATCAGATCAACCAATTTTACGTCTAACTTCTGCGCTTCCCGGATATTGGCCATAAAATCGTTGCCAATTTTCAACATACCCAATCTGACACTCTGAGGTGTAACTTCACAAACTAAGCTCATGTCCCTGAATTGCTCAATCAACTCAAGCTCTCTAGCCATCAATGCCGACATATGCAAGGTCTTCCTACTCAGAGCATCTGCAACCACATTAGCTTTACCTGGGTGATAACTCAATTCAAAATCATAATCCTTTAATAGCTCTAACCACCGGCGCTGCCTCATATTCAACTCTTTCTGATCGAACAGATACCGAAGACTCTTGTGATCACTGAACACCTCAAATCTCGATCCATACAAATAATGTCTCCAAATTTTCAACGCAAACACCACAGCAGCAAGTTCTAAGTCATGAATGGGGTAATTCTTCTCATGAATTCTCAATTGCCTCGACGCATAAGCGACCACTTTCCCATTCTGCATAAGCACACCACCCAAACCCATCTTGGAAGCATCACAGTATACTACAAACGGCTCAACCGGACTAGGTAGGGTCAACACTGGAGACGTAGTCAACCTCCTCTTCAGCTCATTGAAACTTTCTTCACATCGGTCATCCCAAACAAAAGCCTTGCCCTTGCAAGTTAATTGAGTCAATGGCAGAGCCAACTTCGAAAACCCCTCAATGAATCTTCTATAATAGCCAGCCAATCCCAGAAAACTCCTTATTTCAGTAACTGACTTTGGAGACTCCCATTGCAACACTGCATCAACTTTGGAAGGATCCACCGCAATCCCCTCCCTAGAAATCACATGACCGAGAAAATTGACCTCTTTCAACCAAAACTCACACTTGGACAACTTGGCATATAACTTTCGACTCCTCAGAATTTCTAACACCAACCTCAGGTGTTCCGCATGCTCCTCTTCTGACTTAGAGTAAATCAGAATGTCATCAATGAAAACTACCACAAACTTGTCCAAGTACTCACGGAAGATTTGGTTCATGTATCCCATGAATACCCCCGGCGCATTAGTCACACCGAAAGGCATAACAGAATACTCATAGTGCCCATATCTTGTCCTAAATGCCGTCTTCTGGACATCTTCATCCTTGACCTTGATTTGATGATAACCAGACCTTAAGTCAATCTTGCTAAATACTTTAGCACCCACTAACTGATCCATCAAGTCATCAACTCTTGGCAACGGATACTTGTTCTTGATTGTAACTTTATTTAACTGCCGATAGTCTACACACAACCTCATACTACCATCTTTCTTTTTCACTAGCAACACTGGAGCTCCCCAGGGTGACACACTCGGTCTTACAAACTTCTTTTCTAATAAATCTTCAAGTTGCTTTTTCAATTCTGCCAACTCAGATGCAGACATCCTATATGGTGCCATAGACACAGGCTTAGTGCCAGGAACCAGATCAATAGCAAACTCCACCTCTCTCTCTGGTGGTACATCCGGAATCTCATCAGGGAACACCTCAGAAAACTCACGCACTACCTGCAACACATCAATCTTCGCTTGGCTCTCGGCAGACAACGACGCCAACAGAGAAAACAGCTGAACCTCTTCTCTCATCACTCTATGCAGCTGACCCGCAGATAACAAACCAGACTCCTCTTCAAGCGATTCAAAACTCACGGACCTCTCCCGACAGTTGATATGAACATGGTTATCAACTAACCAGTCCATACCCAGAATGACATCCATTCCACTCAGCGGCAAACAGATCAAATCAATTAAGAATTCTCTACCATATATACATACAGGACATTTGGCACAAACAGCGGAGGTAGTCACCGAACCCTTAGCTGGAGTATCGATAACCATCTCCCTCAACATATCAGATAAAACAAGGCTTAATTTCTCAACACAAGCAGCAGCAATAAAACTATGGGTAGCACCCGTATCAACAATAGCTACAAGAGGAAAATTATTGATATAGCATGTAACACCCCGGTATTTTTCTCGAGTAAAAATACCCAAGTGCACCATTCCTAGAACATCAGAGATATATTTCCTGTTTAAATACTGAACACCACTATCAAATTTTCCACTGAATAACAACAGAACAGTCTTAAACATAAATAAGACCATAAACAATCAGTGAAACACAGTGTTCAATATTTTACAAGAAAGCGGAAATAAAAATTATAACGCTAAAGACATAATGTCTTGATATACAGAATACAAGGGAAAACATAAACTTAAGCATCAAGCTGAGTCTTCAGCAACCATCCGAGTACCACCTACTCGTGCCTCTTGGATCTCCACTTTCCCTGTTTATCTGTAAAACCACAACATATAAACAATGAGATACAATCTCAGTGAGTTCTACCGAGACCCCTACTAGCACTCTCGGTCCAATTATGAAACCCTTTTTTTTTTTTTTAGATTTGACACGGCACCGACTACAAACCTGCTAATCCCGGTAAACTGTGTTATAAGGTTTTAATTCAGTACGACACCGACTGCAAACCTGCTAATCCCGGTGAACCGTACCATAAAACCTTTTTACGTACCACCGACTGCAAACCTACTAATCCCGGTGAACGTAACGCATAACTTTTAACATTTTTAAGATTTGACACGGCACCGACTGCAAACCTGCTAATCCCGGTAATCCGTGTTATAAGGTTTTAATTCAGTACGACATCGACTGCAAACCTGCTAATCCCGGTGAACGTAACGCATAACTTTTTGACATAACACCGACTGCAAACCTGCTAATCCCGGTGAACCCCATAACCAATAGTGTTTCCTAATGGCACAGAGCCTACGGTAAGGGATCATGACTGCCCCGCCTAGTATGTCAACATGGGTCGTCACCCAAACTCGATATAATATATATATATATATATATATATATATATATATATATATATATATATATATATATATACAGACACATGAACATTTAGTTCATTAACATTTGACCGATAACTGAACACAATACCCGCATTGGGCCGTTTCCTATAGTCGATATAATATATATATCGTGAATCGTAGGCCGGTCTAGACGAATAAATAATAACCATCAAGCGTCAGTTATACCATACCACGTAGCACTCATAATCCGCTTTATTATTAATAAAACATATTCGCACACGTGTACTATTGTTCGGCTTTTCGAAACAATTTCAACTTCAAAAGCATTTTATAAAACCCTTTTGAAACATACCCAAAAATCATGGCACTATAGGCCTAATATCATTATAGAGGGGTTAGGAAAGGATTAAAAGAGGATTAGAATCGATCGGGATCGTTTCGGGAGAATTTGGAAAATTTGGGCAGAACACAGCGCACGGTTCGTGCTCCCACACACACGGGTCGTGCGCCCTGTAATGCATTTTTGAAAACAGAAACAGAAAGACCCGCACGGTCCGTGCGCCTGGGACGCACGGGTCGTCCGCTTTTGACAGCATTGTATTTTATCCCGTTTTCGCG
This sequence comes from Astragalus membranaceus, assembly GCA_039519185.1. Taxonomy (NCBI): domain Eukaryota; kingdom Viridiplantae; phylum Streptophyta; class Magnoliopsida; order Fabales; family Fabaceae; genus Astragalus; species Astragalus membranaceus. Next base: position 112,664,313 of record CM076849.1, on the reverse strand, counting down.
ATTTTCGTCATTCCGACCAATTCGATACCTGTTCCAGTCCAGTCCTAACACCAAAATAGTACAAAAACATATCCAACGTCCTCACTCGATCAACCAATCCAATCAAAGACTCAGCACATTCGATTATCATCAAGATTCGACATATTTAAAATAATGGTTTTTGACTCAAAATCTTCCGAAATTAAATCACTAAAAATTCCATTTCAACATGACTCAACCCGAGACTCGCTCCGATCAATTCCTAACCCGAATCAGACAGTGTCAAGAAATATTCCAGACCAGCGAAAGCGATAAAACAACCAATCAATTAATTCGAAAAACAAAAATCCTAAACGTGAGTAGAACTCACCCTTGACGCGTGATCCACGATCGAGCCGAAATCACCGAGTAGCCACACGAACGCTCCCCGCTCCGGCGACACCCAATCCGCTTCCAAAGCTTCCCACTCGATCACGAAACCTCTTTTTGACCGAAATACCGAATTCCCCGAAATCCTTCATGAACACTATTCATCATCTTCTTCAACCTCAAGCCACTATTCACAAAAACCCCAATTTGCACCCTAACCCCTTGATTCTTCACAAACTCCAAATCGGACTTCAATATTTGCGCTATCCACCTTGAGCTCACTCCCAAACACCATCCAAAGCTTTCCTTTGAGCTTGAACAACAAAAACCTCTATTTCCTCTTAAATTCGAAAATGGTGGATTTGAGGAGAGTGGGTTGATGATGAAGATTTTGGTACCAAAACGAAGAGGAAGGAACGCTGAACATTTTGGTACCCAATTTCCGGTCCCCCGGCGTCCATTACCAATTGCTCATAATTATCAAACATATCCCTACGGCCACTACTACCATAATATGAATGATCGACAACCACTAGGGGAATCGGGGGAATCGGTTCCCCATGATTTGTCCAGTGATAATAATTACTCATGAAACCCTTCCTACATAGATGCACCATCACCATGTCAGGTGGATGATGATGCAAACACTTGCAAATCTTTCATGGACATCTAATCCCCCGGCTTTCGATGTTCTCATCGCTTTCAATGTTCTCTTTATCTTTTTCTTTGTCCTTCTCCAAGACAAAGTTGACAAATCCCAAACATCCTTTTTTTCCACCAACAGAAATTTACAGAAATTACAGAGGAAAAAAAAATTAAAATCGCAAATAGGGGGGATGGAAATTGGAGAGAGGGACGAAATAAGAACAGAGGAGAAAATCGCAGAAGAGAAAACCCGGAGGAGGAAATCGCAACTTACCTTGGCTAGAATGTAGCGCAGAAGAGAAACGCAGGAGGAAATCGCAACTTCACAAAAATTATGGTTTTGGTGTATGGTGATGGTTACGGTTTTGGTATGCGGTGATTCTTAGGGTTTTGGTGAATGGTGAGTGGTGGAGGTGAGGGTTGTGGTGAGTGGTTGTGGTGAGTGGCGCAGAAGAGAAACCCAGGAGGTGAGGGTTACAGTTTCACGCAGAAGGAGGGAGGGTCACGCAGAGGAGGGAGGGTTACGGTTTCACGCAGAAGGAGGGAGGGTTACGGTTTCACGCAGAAGGAGGGAGGGTCACGCAGAGGAGGGAGGGTTTTCTCGCAGAAGAGAAAATGTTTTTTATTATTATTCAGAGAAAATGTTTTTTACTATTATTATTAGTGAGTGAGGGAGGGAAGCGAATTAGAGAGCACTGACAAATTTTGGGTTAGCGAGGGATTAGGTTTTCCTCGCTAATAGCGAGGGATACATTTTTATCTCTACATCCGTCTCTAAACAGCTTTTTGAAATTTTGTGACGAATTTATAGACGAAATTTTTTGAGAGAGATATTTTTTCGTCTCTAAATTCGTCACAAATGTAAACCAGGGATGACTACTTGCTTTCGTAGCTAAATCTCTCACTAATAGTGAGGGATAGTAGTGGAAGAAGAAGAAGGAGAAGAAGGAGAAGTAGTGGAAGGAGGAGGAGGAGGAAAGAAGAAGAAGAGAATTATGAATCTATGAGATGGAGCCAAAATCAAAAAGAATAACCAAGTTAAGGTATTTCAAATTGGTTTCGTACTGTGTCAGCGCTGCTACACTGCATCCATACAAATAAAGTAAGTCGTGCATACAAAATTAGCTTAGTACCCAACGTTAATGATTTTTCTCTTTTTGTAATAAACCCAAACTTGGGTCACCCCAGCTATTTTCAAGCGAGGCTCAAGTCTAAACGGCCCTATTCTTAGCTCAACACTTAAATCTTTATAGAAAAAAACTAGCATTTTTCTTAACAAGAGTTATACCATTTTTGAATATATCCAGAAACAAATCTTTGCACATATCAATATCAAAAGAAATCGAATCTAATGCTGAGTCAAGAGCAACAAAGTTAATTTGTAACTCCCTGAGAGAGAGAGAGAGGGCGAGAGAGAGAGAGATAAAATCTTTCAAACTCTCACTAGTGGAAAAAATGCATTTTATAACTGTCATTCATATCGGTTAAAATCGGCCTGATGTTAAAAGTGACGCGGTGGCAATTTTGTAATTAAAATTACAATTTTTATATTGGTTGCCACATGAACCGATATAGAAACAAAATCTTTGCATTTTTCATATCGGTTCCATTCCATAACCGTTATAGAAAACACATTCTATTCACAGCATTCTTTAACTAAAATCATTCATCTTCATCGAGACCCTCATTTTCCCTCACACTCTTTCTCTCTAATTTCAGTCTCCCTCTCTCACTCTCTCCGTCAAAACCGTGGGTAGCTCGATGACGCCGCCCCACCACCCAACACCCAACACCACCGTTCCTCCTTCACTTCTCTTCTCCTTCTCTTCCACTGCAACATCCTCTCTCAGTCTCCCTCTCTCACTCTCAAAGAATCTAAAACCCTAACCATTTTCTTCTTTCTTAGATCCTTCGAAATCATAGATCGTGAAGCTTCTACCCCTAATCTAATTTCATTTGAAGTTCGTTTCTCCCTCGATTTCACCTTTTCAGGTTCGTTTCTCCCTCCATTTGCTTAATGCTTGCTTTTTGTTTCTTTCATTTGTGTAGGGATTCAACGATTCTCATTTTGGGAATTACAAAATGGAATCTGGTATTTGTAATATAAATGCACTTTAACGTTGTTTTTTTTTCCTTCAGAAACTTGTATAATAATGTTGATATAACCGATTTTGAAGTTGTTGTAATCATGTAGGGTTCCTTTTTTGCATTTATATTCATACATTTGGAACTATTTTATGGTCACCACCGTGATTGTTGTGATTAAAGATGACTGTGTGTATCTTAAACTCTAGATTAAGATATGCTTATATGTTCAAATGTTCAATTGGTAGGAATTTGCTTCAATTTACAGTTATATCTTGAAGAAAGTTTCTGTTTACATCAACAACAATATCAGGTATGCTAAAGTAGATCTAAGCCCAACAATGTATGCACTAGGGTCTTGGTTCAGTGCTAAAGTAGATATTATCTTTTGCAGGATTTTGGTTAAACAGCTGTAGAAGTTTGCAATTGTGGGTATCATTTTATAATTTAGCACAGCAATTGTTGGTTTTATGGCAGCAAACAAAAAGAGAAAAAAGAGAAGCAAAGTTCTTTGGGTAAATACTTTCAAAGTCAATCTGCTTTTGAATATTTTGAAGGTGTTACAAAATTTAACCATCATACGCTTTCCCTAAACAGATACTTGGTTTGTCTATAGTTATTGAATTTGAATAGAATTTTTTTTCTTCTTCTACAAAAGTCTGTCTAGTTTTCTTTTTCAAGTCAGGTCAGCCGTGTTCCGAAATGTATTCTTTGAGTGATGGTATCTTTGCTATCTAATTTAATGGGGGACTTCATGGATTATGTCTTAAACTTTTTTTCTTTTCTGTTTTATATTTCTTCAGGTCAAGAAGATAACAGTTGCTGAGTCAGATGAGAATGGTGATGAAATAAATGAGAAAACTGAAATAGAGTCAGCACCCAACCCTTTTCAACCTCTAGACAAGCCTAACAGCCACCCAACTCAAGCTTCTGGCTACCAAGGAGTTGGAGATTAGTGACTCGCCATCCTCAGGAGCAAATTATTGGTGAAACTTCTGAACCAGTGAGTACCAGAAATTCATTTAGAAGAGAAGCTTCTCAAAGTGCCCTGATCTCATAAATAGAACCAAAGAACATTAATGAAGCAATTGTTGATGAATCATGGGTAGAAGCTATGCAAGAAAAACTTTCTCAATTTGAGAAGAATGAGGTATGGAACCTGGTCCCATCTCCAAAACATCAATCAGTTCTTGGTACAAAATGGGTTTTCAGAAACAAAATGGATGAGAATGGTAAGGTCATCAGAAACAAAGCAAGGTTAGTTGCTCAAGGCTACAACCAACAAGAAGGTATTGATTATGATGAAACTTTTGCACCTATTGCTAGACTAAAAGCCATTAGAATACTTCTTGCTTATGGTGCTCATAAAAATTTCAATCTTATTCAAATGGATGTCAAAAGTGCTTTTCTAAATGGATTTTTAAATGAGGAAGTGTATGTACACCAACCTCCTGGTTTTAGTGATGAGAAACATCCAAACCATGTTTTCAAACTGACTAAGGCTCTCTATGGTCTTAAAAAAGCTCCTAGAGCTTGGTATGAGTGTAACACCCCCTTCTAATAACCTTACTATTTAATAAAATCAGAGTTTCTTTTTTTTTTGAAAACAATATAAGAGAGTGCTACATTTACTCCATTAAATCAAACAACTTCAAATCGCATAGTTCGGATAAAAGCCACAAGATACATAGCACCATAAAATACCTGTTTAGTTCACATCAACTAAATACAGTTACTACCACAGCGGAATAATAAGTTCGAAACAAATCCAATACATCATCAATAACAGTCTAATAGTATCAAATGAAATAACACATAAGCATAAGACGCCCTGTAACACCCTAAAATAATTTAATTAAGTAATTGATTAAATTATTTAAAGTGTTGCACTAATTTTTTTATTATATTATAATATAGTGTTTTATTTTAACTGAAGGGGATGGCATTGGAAATACCGGAATTGCAAGTAATGGCCCAAGAAGCCCAAGCCCGTTGGCTTAGGCGCTCCTTAGGCGCTAGGGGTCTAGGTTGCGCCTCAATAGTGCCAAAAGAGAGCAAGAGAGTCGAAGGAGAGGAGAAGAGAAAGAAAGTCGAAGGAGAGGAGAAGAGAAGGAAGAAGGCGAATCTCAAGCTAAGGAGTTAGGGTTTGTTCATCTTGATTCTAGGTAAGAGTTCCTAGTCTTTTATTATTCGATTCTCCTTCTCTATCAAGTGCTTAAGTTTTCGGTTTCCCTAACCCTTTCTATTTTTGATCAATTCGTGATGATCCAAGAGAAAGAGAGAGAGGGCGTGATCGTGAGTAAGGGAAGAAGAAGGAGAAGATTTCTTGTTGCGGTGGTTTGTCGGTGCTTTGGTGGAAAGAGCTCTAGTTTCGTCATAATCAAGGTTAGGGGAGTCTCATTCTATAATAGAGAGTATAATAGGTTGTATGTAGACCATAGGATCCCACTTGATATTATTTGTTAATTGTTAGATTGTTTAGATTGGTCGAAATTGATAATTGGTATGATTAATTCGATTCCCTATGCTAAGGTTAAGATTTCATGTGTTGATTTTATGCCTTGTTGTGTTCTTAATGTATAAATGTGAGATGGAATGTTGTTGGTATGAGCATAATGTATTTTGTGATTGTTGGGGTGATTTGATTTGGAAAATAAATTGAGAATTTGATGTTTTAGCTTGTGTTGGGCGCCTGGGCGCCAAGTTGCTGGGGGGAAAATGGCGCACTGGGCGCTGTTCTGTTGCTGGGTGCGTGTGTGGTTTGTGCAGGGCGCCCGTGTTGCTGCCATGTGGCGCCTGGGGTGGCGCCAGGTTGCTGCCTGTGCTTAGGCAAGGCGCACAAAACATGTTTTTGGATAAAACTCAGTTTCTGAACATATTTTCCCTAGCCAAATTTTGTATTCACCTGACCAAATTGTATTTTAAGCACTTTGGCTAAAGAATTTCCAGATTTGCACTTGTTGTTTTGAAATGGTCCTATTGGGCATCGTTTTAGCTTATGTAAAGGGGGCGTTGTGTGCAAATCAATTTCTGAGCATATTTTCCCTAGCCAAACTTTTTATTCACCTGACCAAATTGTATTTTAAGCAATTTGGCTAAAGAATTTCCAGATTTGCACTTGTTGTTTTGAAATGGTCCTATTGGGCATCGTTTTAGCTTGTAAAAAGGGGTTTTGTGTGCAAATCAATTTCTGAGCATATTTCCCCGAGCCAAACTTTGTATTCACCTGACCAAATTGTATGTTAAGCACTTTGGCTAAAGAATTTCCAGGTTTGCATGTGTTGTTTTGAAATGGTCCTATTGGGCATCGTTTTAACTTGTGTAAAGGGGGCCTTGTGTGCAAAACGATTTCTGAGCATATTTTCCCGAGCCAAATTTTGTATCCACATGACCAAATCCCATTTTGAACATTTTGGCTAGAGCGGTTTTAATTTTTCAGGTGGCCTACTATGTTTGTGCGCGTGCGTGTTGTGTTGGGCGCCAAGTGTGGCCGCCCAGGGCGCCAAGTGGTGCGCCCGTACTTTGTGTTTTGGTTTCGGTCCCAAAAGTGACCGATTGGTCCCTAAGTGCTAGCCTAGTCCTAGAGATGTGATTGAGATGAGAAAATAAATGAGTTGATTGATGATGAGGCCATGGGGGCTACAACTAAGATTACTAAAGATGTGATATAGGATGTATGGACCGTGTTGTTAAGAATTACGATTGTGGTTTTTGTCATGGAGTCTCATGCATACATAAGGCTGCGGTCTGAGTTTTATTCTATGATGATAAAGCTGCGGTCTGAGTTCTAAATTGAAATGATAAGGCTGCGGTCTGAGTTGATATTATGATGATAAGGCTGCGGTCTGGGAAAATGGTACCACATGCATAACCGTATTGCATACATCCTCATGATAAGCATGTGAGTTGCTGATTGTATGAACTATGCTACTGTGTGACTGTATGAGTGCGATACTATGATGAAATATACTTCTTATTATAGTCTTTATTATATGGTTTGAGACTCACCCTTCTGTTGTTGTTTACCACAGGAAGTCCTGAGTGAAGGCTTATTCCTTTCACTCCCGAGTCGGTCTGCTCTGATACGTGACACCTAGGGGGTGGGCTTAGGAATTCTAGTGTTATTCATTTGCTGTTGAATTTTTATATGCATTGATTCAATGATTTTTGATGAGGCTGTTGTTCGGCACTTTCGAGATTATGTTATTTTTCCGCTGCGAGACATCTAAATTATAATGTGTGGATTCTATTGGTGAAGTCAAGAGTACCCTAAATTATTTAATGGTGTTGCGTATTATAAAGGTGTAATGAAGGCTTATACTGATTGATCGTTGTTAGATTAAGATTATGTGTAGCATTCCATTGAAAAGAAATTTTGAAACTCTGATCCTTCCAAATAATAGCGATGGTAGAATGGGGTGTTACATTAGTGGTATCAGAGCAAAAGTTCGGTCTGTCCGACCAAATGTGTCTGTTTGTCATATTTTGTATGACAATTAGGTGTTTTTAATTTAATTCTGAATTGTCGTTTATGCTGCAGTGTTAGGTTGATATGGCTAGAAGGGATGACGCTGCTTTGGCTGCTGCTCTGCAAGCCATAGCCCAAGCTGTTGGGAATCAACACAATGCTGCTGATATGAATGCCCGTAACATGGCAACGTTTCAGAGGGAAAACCCACCCACCTTCAAGGGTCGGTATGATCCCGATGGAGCCTTGTCGTGGCTGAATGAGATAGAGCGAATCTTCCGTGTTATGGATTGCACTGCTGCCCAGCAAGTGAAGTTTGGGACGCACATGCTGGCGGAAGAGGCTGACAAGTGGTGGTTAGGGATGCTGCATAGGTTGAACACTGCTGGTGAAGAGGTTACTTGGGAAGTCTTCACAAGGGAGTTTAAAAGGAAGTATTACCCTGAAGACGTTCGGGCCAAGAAAGAGGTAGAATTCTTAGAATTGAAACAGGGAAATAAGACTGTGGCTGAGTATGCAGCCAGAATTGAAGAACTGGCCCAATTTTGTCCTTACTACGCCAATGATGCTGATTCAGAGTTCTCCAAGTGTGTGAAATTTGAGAGTGGCCTGCGACCTGATATTAAGAAGGCAATTGGATATCATGAGATACGAGATTTTGCCAGACTAGTTGACAAGAGTAGGATTTATGAAGAGGACAGTTCTGCTGCCTACAAGATTGGGAAAGAGAAAAGGAATACTCAGTTTAGGGGAAAACCCTATGATATGGCTGGAGGTAAAAATAAGTGGAAGGCAGGTGTTGGTAAAAGATCTTCTGAGGGTAAGAAGCCTAGTGGGGGAGGTGCTCCCGTTGATATAGTGTGTTACACGTGTGGCAAGCCGGGTCACAAAAGCTTCGATTGCAAGACTGAAGTAATGTGTTACCGTTGTGGGAAGAAAGGTCATATGGCGTCTAACTGTGATCGTAAGGAATCAGTGTGTTTCAATTGTGGTGAAGCTGGTCACTTTAGTTCTAAATGCACCAAACCAAAGAAAGAGAAATCCAATGGAAGAGTTTTCGCGCTAGCAGGCTCAGAGGGGCCCAATGAGATTCGAGGTACTTGTTTTATTTATGGTTCCCCTTTAGTTGCTATAGTTGATACTGGTGCTACGCATTCTTTTATTGCTGCTGTTTGTGCTGAAAAGTTAAATCTAGTATTGTCTGCTATGAAAAGGGAAATGGTTATCGACACTCCGGCTAAGGGTTCGGTGACTACTTCTCTATTGTGTGCTAAGTGTCCTCTGTCAGTCTTCGGCAGAGATTTTCTGGTTGACCTTATATGTTTGCCTTTGGGAGGGTTGGATGTTATTCTTGGTATGGACTGGTTAGTGGATAACCATGTGCACATCAACTGTTTCAGCAAGTCCGTGAGTTTCCTTCCTCCTGAGGAGGAAAAGTCTGTTTTGTTGTCTGGGGATCAGCTGCATAAGGTGTTGAGGGATGGTGGTCAACTATTTGCTTTGATGGCGTCTATGTCTGCTGAAAACCAAGCCATAGTTGAAGGGTTGTATGTAGACCATAGGATCCCACTTGATATTATTTGTTAATTGTTAGATTGTTTAGATTGGTCGAAATTGATAATTGGTATGATTAATTCGATTCCCTATGCTAAGGTTAAGATTTCATGTGTTGATTTTATGCCTTGTTGTGTTCTTAATGTATAAATGTGAGATGGAATGTTGTTGGTATGAGCATAATGTATTTTGTGATTGTTGGGGTGATTTGATTTGAAAAATAAATTGAGAATTTGATGTTTTAGCTTGTGTTGGGCGCCTGGGCGCCAAGTTGCTGGGGGGAAAATGGCGCACTGGGCGCTGTTCTGTTGCTGGGTGCGTGTGTGGTCTGTGCAGGGCGCCCGTGTTGCTGCCCTGTGGCGCCTGGGGTGGCGCCAGGTTGCTGCCTGTGCTTAGGCAAGGCGCACAAAACATGTTTTTGGATAAAACTCAGTTTCTGAACATATTTTCCCTAGCCAAATTTTGTATTCACCTGACCAAATTGTATTTTAAGCACTTTGGCTAAAGAATTTCCAGATTTGCACTTGTTGTTTTGAAATGGTCCTATTGGGCATCGTTTTAGCTTATGTAAAGGGGGCGTTGTGTGCAAATCAATTTCTGAGCATATTTTCCCGAGCCAAACTTTTTATTCACCTGACCAAATTGTATTTTATGCACTTTGGCTAAAGAATTTCCAGATTTGCACTTGTTGTTTTGAAATGGTCCTATTGGGCATCGTTTTAGCTTGTAAAAAGGGGTTTTGTGTGCAAATCAATTTCTGAGCATATTTTCCCGAGCCAAACTTTGTATTCACCTGACCAAATTGTATGTTAAGCACTTTGGCTAAAGAATTTCCAGGTTTGCATGTGTTGTTTTGAAATGGTCCTATTGGGCATCGTTTTAACTTGTGTAAAGGGGGCCTTGTGTGCAAAACGATTTCTGAGCATGTTTTCCCGAGCCAAATTTTGTATCCACGTGACCAAATCCCATTTTGAACATTTTGGCTAGAGCGGTTTTAATTTTTCAGGTGGCCTACTATGTTTGTGCGCGTGCGTGTTGTGTTGGGCGCCAAGTGTGGCCGCCCAGGGCGCCAAGTGGTGCGCCCGTACTTTGTGTTTTGGTTTCGGTCCCAAAAGTGACCGATTGGTCCCTAAGTGCTAGCCTAGTCCTAGAGACGTGATTGAGATGAGAAAATAAATGAGTTGATTGATGATGAGGCCAAGGGGGCTACAACTAAGATTACTAAAGATGTGATATAGGATGTATGGACCGTGTTGTTAAGAATTATGATTGTGGTTTTTGTCATGGAGTCTCATGCATACATAAGGCTGCGGTCTGAGTTTTATTCTATGATGATAAGGCTGCGGTCTGAGTTCTAAATTGAAATGATAAGGCTGCGGTCTGAGTTGATATTATGATGATAAGGCTGCGGTCTGGGAAAATGGTACCACATGCATAACCGTATTGCATACATCCTCATGATAAGCATGTGAGTTGCTGATTGTATGAACTATGCTACTGTGTGACTGTATGAGTGCGATACTATGATGAAATATACTTCTTATTATAGTCTTTATTATATGGTTTGAGACTCACCCTTCTGTTGTTGTTTACCACAGGTAGTCCTGAGTGAAGGCTTACTCCTTTCACTCCCGAGTCGGTCTGCTCTGATACGTGAAACCTAGGGGGTGGGCTTAGGAATTCTAGTGTTATTCATTTGCTGTTGAATTTTTATATGCATTGATTCAATGATTTTTGATGAGGCTGTTGTTCGGCACTTTCGAGATTATGTTATTTTTCCGCTGCGAGACATCTAAATTATAATGTGTGGATTCTATTGGTGAAGTCAAGAGTACCCTAAATTATTTAATGGTGTTGCGTATTATAAAGGTGTAATGAAGGCTTATACTGATTGATCGTTGTTAGATTAAGATTATGTGTAGCATTCCATTGAAAAGAAATTTTGAAACTCTGATCCTTCCAAATAATAGCGATGGTAGAATGGGGTGTTACACGCCCCCCCCCCCCCCCCCCGGTGCTACGTATCAGAGCATGACACTCCCTACCAGACGAAGGCATAAGGGTAACCTTCACTCGCTATTACCTGCACGTTGCCGACATGAGAAGCAACATAAAAAGCAGTAGTGTGAGTCTCTTTACATAATTAATAGCATATGGAATAAGCATTACATAGGGAAAGTAACTAGGCACACCAATTCACAACAATGGCAGCAACCACGTCAGAATTACAATCTCCAAACAACATCACAAAATGTATGGTTATGCATGAAATGCAACCCAAACACCACGGGCATATGCATGTCGGATCCGTCACCAAACACAAGCCTTGAGGGCACTCACCAATTATAGTTAGGCCGAAGCCTCTGCTCACCGATAATGCACATGGTTTATGAGACGCCATGACCATGCACCACAACACCCCAAACAACTCACAAATTCACCATTTAATCAACTCACCGTCATCAATAATTGATTACCTCACCATTTTATTCACCATCTCACCAATGATTAATTAACTCGCCATTTTATTCACTATCTCACCATTTTATCAATCAGCTCACCAATCACACCAGCACCAACTCAACCACACCGTTTTAGGATAATCACAAGGAAAGGGCAAAAGATAGGCAAAATTACACTTAGACACCTTAGGCAACATCTGCCCAGAACCATCAAAAAAATAACTCATTTTTGCCTAAAATTAGAATATCCAGGTAGGCACCTGAATAAGCTTCGAAACACTTTTTGAACCGTCAAATTTGGATAACCGAGTCAAAAGTTATGATTGAAACAAAATCGGGAAAATACCTAGACATTCTGAAACTAGCGCCCAGGCGCTGGGCGCCCAGGGGCAACACTGGACTGGCGCAACTGGCGCAGGAACTGGCGCAGGGGAACACGGCGCCCATGCACTAGGCGCCTAAGGCCAACACGGAAAACAGCTCATTTGACTCCAAAATTAATTTTGTACGAGGTATTTATTCAGTGTATGGGAACCCAGCAAAAATTTTGACAAAATGTGACACGCAACATTGGCGCCCATGCACTAGGCGCCTAAGGCCAACACAGGGAACAACTCATTTGACTCCAAAATTTATTTTACACGAGCCATTTATTCAGTGTATGGGAACCCAGCAAAAATTTTGACAAAATATGACACGCAACATTGGCGCCCATGCACTAGGCGCCTAAGGCCAACACAGGGAACAACTCATTTGACTCCAAAATTTATTTTACACGAGCCATTTATTCAGTGTATGGGAACCCAGCAAAATTTTTGACAAAATATGACACGCAACATTGGCGCCCATGCACTAGGCGCCTAAGGCCAACACAGGGAACAACTCATTTGACTCCAAAATTTATTTTACACGAGCCATTTATTCAGTGTATGGGAACCCAGCAAAAATTTTGACAAAATATGACACGCAACATTGGCGCCCTTGGCGCCCATGGCCAAGGCGCCTAGCACCAAGACAGGCACACTGAGACAGGCACCCAGCAGGGCACCCTGCACCTGGACACAGCAACCCAGCACACTAAACAGAGCGCCTAAGGCACCTTTTTCAGCAACACACACACACACCTAGGGCGCCTAAGGCTCCATCAATTTTTGAGTTCCTCTTAACATAACCACACCAAATTAAATCACCAACACCATTTATCAATACAAACACTAACCAACACATTTATCACCAAAAAAAAACTTTCAGTCATAACATCAAACGCTTAGCATGCATATTACACACCGTATCCATTTCAACACCAATCAAACACATTTTGACACATATAGTTTCCATACACACAATTAACATCACAACATACAAAACATCCAAGAAATTCATCCTAGCACCTACCCAAGACAACACCCATCACATACCCCATTAAGAATAGAAAGAGGACCCCCTAACCTTATAGAGTTCGAATATACTAGGCAAGGCTCCAAGAAATTGAAAGACACCAACAAGCTTTCCCCTCCTCCTTGAGTGCTCCACGGATTTCCTCTCCCTTCCTCTTGCAAGTCGCGCCTCTCTTCTCACTCTCTCTCTCTCTCTATTCGCTTCTTTTCTTTCTTTTTGGATGGAATAAATGAATGAAGACTAACCCTAAAGACCCCTAAGTAAATCGAACCATATGACTAGCCAATTGGTCATGGGCCTACTTGTGGATCATGGGCCCTTATTTGCACCACTCCAATCACTTAAACACGTCCTGGATAAAATAAAATAAAATAAAACCCTATATTAATTAATTAGCTTAAATAAATATTGCAAGCCTTAAATAACTTAATTAAATAAATAATTAAATTATTTTGGGGCGTTACAATGAGAGACTTAGCACCTTTTTGATCAAAAATGGTTTTTCAAGAGGAAAAATAGATGTTACTCTTTTTAGAAAAACACTTAAAGATGAATTACTGATTGTTCAAATTTATGTTGATGATATCATCTTTGGAGCTACTAATGAAAAGCTATGCAATGACTTTGGAAAATTAATGAAGAGTCAGTTTGAAATGAGTTTGATGGGTGAACTGAGATACTTTTTTGGATTACAAATCAAACATCTTTATTTCTCAAGAGAAATATATCGAAGATCTTCTTAAGAAATACAAAATGAGTGATGCAAAAGCTATGGCTACCTCAATGCACCCTTCTGCAAGTATTGAAAAAGATGAGAAGGGTAAGCCTGTTTCTGAAAAGGAGTACAGAGGAATGGTAGGCTCTCTATTATACCTCACTACAAGTAGGCCAGACATAGTCTTCTTAGTAGGGCTATGTGCTAGATTTCAAACTGCTCCAAAAGAATCTCATCTCACTGCTGTCAAAAGGATTTTCAGATATCTTGTTGGAACAGCTAATCTTGGTCTTTAGTACAAAAAGAAAACACATTTTGAGCTTATAGGATACTGTGATGCTGACTATGCTGGAGACAAAATTGAAATAAAAAGCACAAGTGGTTCTTGCCAACTACTTGGGGAATCACTCATCTCATGGTCATGTAGAAAACAAAGTACAATTGCCCTATCAACAACAGAAGTTGAATATGTCTCAGTTGCTGGATGCTGCTCTCAAATTTTATAGATCAAGAATCAACTTGAAGACTTCTCTTTAAGTTACTCAGGTATTCCAATATTCTGTGATAATACCAGTGCTATAAATTTGTCTAAAAATCCAATTCAACATTCTAGATCAAAGCACATTGATATTAAACATCATTTCATTAGAGATCATGTGCAAAAGAAAGACATTGAACTTGTTTTTGTGGATACTAAACATCAACTAGCTGATATTTTCATTAAACCCCTGCTAGAGGAAAGTTTTAGTCACATTAAAAGCATGCTTCATATCATTGAAACCCCCTTCAGAACAGAGCCTCCAGTAGTTGCAGAACAGAAGGTTGAATCCTCTCAACCAGTTACGAAATCTATTAAAAAGGTTCAAGCAAAGAGGAATGTGGAGAAAGGAAAGAAAGTTGAAGTCCCTCTTCCTCCAAGTGGTAAGAAGGGCAACCACTTAAGAAAAGAAAGGAACCAGAAAGAAAAAAATGGGCATCAAAACCTATTGTCTCAGGAACAGTTTACTTACCTGAAGAGATTGAAAAATGTGGTTGGAACATTACTCCATTTCTCGTTCAACAGAAATGGGAGAGGTTCATATCTTTGGATGATTTGGTCTACAAAGAAAGGGTAAGAGAATTCTTTGCATATGCTACAATCAAATATGATCCTCCACAAATCACCACCTGGGTCAAAAACAAAAGAGTTTACTGTATCCCCCCTCTCTATTGGAAGAGCTCTCAACATACCAGATGAAGGAACTCAAGTCTATGATGAATCCTGGTACAAGTTGATGGGAGTTTCCCAAGATGAAGTGAAGACCACCCTTCTCAAAGACCCTTCTCTCCCTATAACTGCCCCAAATCTGAAAGACATGGTAAGACTTCACCATATCTGCTCGCACACTCTTCTTCCTAGGGCTGATTCATTTGAGAAAGTTACTACTGGTGATTGCATGATCCTATATCATCTTATCACTAACACACCCATAAGCCTTCCCTTTCTCATGATCCATCACATGATAAATGCAATCAGGGCAGATAAAGCATCCACTTCCTTACCCTATGGCAAAGCTCTTACTAGAGTGTTCAATCACTTCTTGATTGACATTCCTGCTGATGCAGGTATCATAGAGAAGAAAACCTTCACAGGCAAAAACCTAAAACTCATGGGGATAGAGGTCATCACTCCTGAAGAGATGAAAAAGGATAAGAGTAATAAAAAGAAGCACAAGACTAAATCATTGTCTAGTATATCTGATGACACAGAAACAGAAGAGTCTCATGCTGAAGTAGTAAGAAGGGAGACAAAGAGTAAGAATAAGAATGATCCTCTTCCACAAGAGGTGGAAAATACACCTGAGAAAGGTTCTAAAATGGAAATAGAACCTGAGAAGTATGACAGAGCTAAGATGAATGATCCTAAGAAGGATCAAGAAGAAGAAGAAAATCTTGGTGAGAAGGATGTCTCCCAAGAAAATGAGGAAATTGTATCTGAGAAGGTTTAGAACACTGAAGAAATTGCTGAGAAGGAACATTCTCATGAGGAGCATCATTCTCAAGAGGACCATGCTTCAAAGGAACTG
This sequence comes from Astragalus membranaceus, assembly GCA_039519185.1. Taxonomy (NCBI): domain Eukaryota; kingdom Viridiplantae; phylum Streptophyta; class Magnoliopsida; order Fabales; family Fabaceae; genus Astragalus; species Astragalus membranaceus. The sequence continues at coordinate 112,648,572 of CM076849.1, read as the reverse complement.
GAAAAGGATCCTCAAGAAGAAACTGATGATGAGAGGACCATCACAAATAAGAAGGAAGATTTTGATCACTCCTCCTCAAGAATGGTTATGGCTCCATTGGTGAAAGTGTACACTAGAAGCAAGGAGCGAACTGTATGGAAGCTTGTTGATCAAGAGGTCACTAGCAATTTGGTGGAACAATTTGATACAGTTGCTCCTAGAGAAGAATTGAACACACCAGAAAGGAATTCTGGTGGTGGAAATTCAGGAGACAAGACTGAGGAATTGCACATTAACTCATCTGGTGGAAATGATTCTGAAAGAACAGTAGTGCTTGAAGGTCTAACTCCATTCAATTTGAATGTTGAGGCTACTGAGGAACCACCACATGAGTCGGCAATTGAGGAAATTCAAGGACCAGAAAAACAAGAAGCTGAGAAAGAAGTGTCAGCACAAGCTGAGAAGGGTGAAACTACTGAAGCTCAGAAGGTTGATTCTCCTCAAGAAGCTATCTCTGAACCTTTAACCCAGCCAATCCCAGCATCACCAGAGGGGGGGGCTCACTATAACACCTCCTCACCTATCATTCAAACCCGTCTTCGTTCAATGTTCACTGAACCAATGCCTACACTTCCACCTTTCTCAACTCTCTTAACAGTACCACACTCTGTCCCACCTTTCTCACCTCAACCACTCCCCATAGCAACTGCACCTCCAACAAAACCATCACTAATTCCCACAATCTCACGAGTAACCTCACATAACCTTGATCAACTCTTAGCTGGCATCAACTTAGAACATGGCATCTCTCAACTCAAAACTGGCAACACCTTAACCTCCTCAAACATTAACCAATTTCTCAATCTGAATCAATCACCTTTAAACGACTCCCCTCAACAAATGCATCCTTTCATCAACACCCAAACTCACCATTCTGACATGCCATCTAAATTTGGGTCTCGGGATTCCTCTTTCTTTAATGCTGGCCAATCTTCTGGTGTAGCACAAGTGAAAGCTGCTGAGGAATCCAAAGAGGAAAGCCCTTCTGCTCCTGAAGCTATGGTCATTCGCATGTCTAAGATGGAGAAGATGATGAGAAAAGTGAAAGCTCTGGTGAAAACTGTGCTTGAAGGCCAAGCAGTTCTGCAACAAGGGAAAAAAGCTCAAGCTGCTCGAGATGAGCTGTACCAGTCATGGATTCTGCAACAAGGGATGACCACACTTACTCCCAACCTCATTCCTCCAGAATTTGGTCCTATCCCTCAGTTTCATGACATTCCAAGACTTTCAACTTCCTCCTCCTCTGATGGGTCTTCCCCATCGAAGTAGCCTCTTAATTTCTCTGTCTGCCTCCACCTTTCTGATGTTAGCCAAAAGGGAGAGAAGAGTAGATTAAGTTTAGGGGTCTTAGATGTTTTTTGATTGCTATGTAGTAGCCAATATCTGTGTTTGCATGACACTTTTTTGTTGAGAAGTATACTTCTCACATGCCATTTTTATTTTCTTAGGCAAATCTGCCAAAAAGAACATAACCTTCTGTAATCATATCAATGATTCTTTTGATGAGATTAATGAAATATATGCTGTTCTTGTGTGGTATCTGAATTGTGTGAAATTAAACTCTTATCTGAATGCACATATTCAAGGGGAGTAAAAATATGTATGCCTTAGAAAATTTTAAACAAGTATCAGAAAACTTAATCCATCTCATAAAGTTTGTCAAATATAAAAAATGGGGAGATTGTTGAGGCAAAATCCATAATTAGTTTTGATGATTAAAAAACTTCAAATGTGAGAAGCTTAAGTTATCTGATTTCATATGCTACTAATGTTTCTTCTTGAGTGAAAGATAAGAACAGGTATAACCAACCAAATCTCAAGAAGGTATATGCTTATGAGAAGCATCATATTTGAGAAGACTTAAAACAATGTTGCACACAAGCCCTTAAGAAGAAAGGCTTATCTTGACAAGATCAAAGATCAAGACCAAATGGGTAAACTTGAGAAAGATCATCTTGAGAAGAATCATTTCAATCTGTGTCAACATGAGAAGGATAATCTGAAGGATCAACTTAATAATCATCATGACAGAACCAACATAAGAAAGGATCTCAGAAGAATAGAGAAGAGAAGCATCAGATGAGAAACTTCATGACAAGAAGAGTCAAGTTCATTAAGGTTATCATATGAGAAGATTCAAGTTGAGAAGCATCATGACAAGAAAAGTCAAGATCAGAAGGGTCATGATGAGAGCAGTCAAGTTGAGAAGGTTCATTTCAGAAACATCTTCATAAGAAGCATCAACTTGAGAAGCATCATCTCCAGAAATTGTCATAAGCTGAGAATAGGCACAGTTGAGAAGAGCCATGACAGCTGGAAACTGTTGTCTTCTGCAGAAAAGCAGGAACACAGCTGTCTTAAAAGCAAACAGTCTTGCAATGGCTATAAACGGATACAAACGGCTATATTCCTTTACCAACGACTCTTTTCTATGGACCAGAGGATATTACACAACAACTCAGCTATAAATAAACGCATCTGGCCATCGTTGATCCGGGTGAGAGTACATTGAGCTCAAATCTTCCAACCTTCTCAAGTGTCAAAGTTTTCTTTCATCCTTACTCAACTGCTACAAAACAGAAGGGATTCACTTGATCTCTGAGTATGTATAAATGCTTGAGTTGTTGTATCTGTTGAATACTCCATTTGTATCAACCAAGCTCTAGAAATCCCACAAACCCAAACACTTAACAGAAAACCTGTAAGAAACCTTCTCAAGTAGCATGTGTTGCTGTAAGGTTTGAGATGTGAGTGCTTCTATGATAGAAGCAGTCTAATAGATCAGAAGGATTCTATTAGGGGTGTTCACAGTAGGTAGAGCTGTGTGAAGAAAACTACCAAGAGTACTTTTAGCCTAGGGAGGTGTAAAAGTTGTAAACTATTTGGAAAATAGTGGAAATACTCACAGGGAGTGAGGAGTGGATGTAGTCCAGGGATTTGGGTGAACCACTATACATCATTGTGTTATTTACTGCTTTCTCTAAGTTGTTTTACACCGTGTGACAAAACTCTCCTTCTGGAGAAGCTTTATGAAAATTGAGAAGACAGCATGCTGACCCTTCTCTGTTAAGAAATGTTTTAAACTAAAACACAGTTTTCAACTCTTCTCACATCTCTCATAAACTTACAGTAACTTAGGAAGTCTCTTGATGTTTTGAATATAAATGTATTACTATAGATCACATATGCTTACTCTACTTAAATGATAAAAAAGTCAAATACTTAACAGTAAGTATTGAAGACAGAATTTACTGACTCTTCTCATCTCTGTCAGATAGTTTAGAAGACAGTTTATTCTGAACCTTCTCTACTCACTATCAAAGTTAAGAAGATTGTCTTCACTCACCGTTCTTAACTTAAAGCACTCACTATCTTAATATCTAATCATACTTGTGAAGATAATTATATTGTTTCAGGTGAATTTAAAAAGGGTCACAATTCCAACCCCACTTCCTTGTGACATTTATTGACTTCATTTAGTTCTATTCTTGAGCTATTTTACTACAAAATCTTACTTGTTTTAGGTCGACCTCTAAGGAAAGTAAGGGAATTTGAGCGTTAAAGACATAAGAATGAAGAACCAAGACCAAAGGGTGGAAAGAAGTACCAAAAGAGCAAAGAAAAAGCAAGAAAAGGAAGTTCAAACAGAAGAAAACATGGCTGCCTGTGTTTCTAAAACATGCACGTGTTTCCTGGTTAAGCTGAAACGTTCAGAATTCACACTGAAGAAAACAGGGGTGCTCATGTTTTTTAAACATGCCCGTGTTTTCTGAACAGACTCCAAAAAGCTATTACTTTTCCCTCTTCGTTACTTGTAATTGGTTTTAATCAGCTTTGATGAGCCTAGGCCTATAAATAGCACAAAATTTTGAGTGCTAAGGCATCATTCCTCACTTGTAATCCTTGCTTAAAGTTTATAGAATTGTTCTACTATATCTTTACATTCGTTGTCTTTATTTTTATACTCTTTTATATTCCTGCACTTTTACATTTTGTCTTTATTTTTCTGCACCTTTTATTCTTCAGTCATTTACATTCCAGTAATTTACTTTCATGTCATTTACGTTCATTGCAATTTACATTATGAATATGAGTGAGTAGATACAAAGTCTTGGGTATTGGTCGAGTAATCCAATGATAGGTCCCTAGTAATTCCCAAGACTATTCTCCACTTGAATTGTTTTATATTTAAATCTAATTTCATTTTCCTTCAAATTCTTCTATTAAACATAATACAAAGAACCGAAAGGTGAAGTATTGATGTTGGAACTATGAAATTAGACAAGGGAATCGAAACATATAAATAGTTTTGAAACTCTTGAGACATTATAAAGGTGTTATGCTTAATGGATTTTGGTGACAATCAACCATGAAAATAGGCTTGGTGTTACTCTTATAATTTGGTGAATGGTCTAAAGAATTACATGGGATTCTCATTGTTGTGATAAAACTAATAACGAGAGATTCTTTATAATTCTGAATTTACATTAATCAACAATTTCTTCTACAAATCAGTTCTTTTAGTTAATCACCATCGAAATTAAGAATGGTAGTCACATAAGTCCCTGTGGATTGATACTCTTTTATTACGTGATAGAACCGTGCACTTGCATACTATCAGGTGACAAAATGTTATTGGTAAAAAAATAAGGGGACTAAGTCTAATACTATATAACATTCAATATAAGCAAACTCAAGTGGCAGTTGGGTTGTATTCTAGCTTTCACGTTTCTTTTAGGAGGTCAAGAACATATTTTCTTTGAGGAATAAAAATTCCTTCCTTGGAGTTGGTCACCTCGATCCCTAGAAAACACTTGAGCTTCCACAGGTCCTCCATTACAATTTTGCAGCTAATCTTTCCTTTAATAGTTGTCTAAAAGTCAAATCATCCCTTACAACAATAATATCATTAACATTAACAAGAAGTAACACTGCTTAAAAGTAGGAGCCACGTGCTGAAAAATGGTCTAAAGGTACAAATAAGGTAGCCAAGGCTAATGAAGATGTTGTGAGATTTGCAATAGTAATTAAAAAATAAAAACCAGAAAACAATGTGTATCATAAAAGTGACCCACGAACCAAAGTTCTCAAAAACAATAATTGATATCTCAAACAGGACTATAAACGGCCACCTAGGACACTCTGAGAAGGGCACCAAAAAATGAAGCAGGGAAGGCGGAATCTGGCCTACAAGCGCTAGAAGGTGGCTGGAGCTTGGGAGGCGCGTCAAATATTTGGTTACCGCGAACTTTTTGGGCCAGGTCGGTTTTGAGTCTTTAATTCTAATTCTAGGGGTTGTGATTCGATATCAGCGACAAAAATTGAAAATGATCAGTAAAGAAACGAATGGTGGTTATAGGCTTGAAAAAGAACGAACAATATTGTTACTCTAACAAAGATGGCGAAAAAATCCTATGAAGGAGCAAGGCGGCAATGAACAACATAAAAGATCGTAATGAAGACAGTTAGGGTTTATGCAGAAACGATCAAAGCTCTTAATACGGTAAGCTAATCCATATTATATATAGACAAGGTAAGGTAAGTGTTGCGCCCGAAAAAGTCCCCGAGGGAGAACCTTCCTCGTTCACAACTTTTCCTAAGACAATGAAGCCGCCACCAATATTTATTAAGGAAAATATTAGGAAAACCTTTTTTGGAAAGCGATTGGTCTTGCGAAACTAGAGAATAGGGTTCGGGGGTCGGTTACGCGCAGGGAAGGTGTTAGCACCCCACACGTCCTCTCTACTGAGAGGGAACCTTTAATTAAATGTGTGGTTTTGGTGTGTTGACTTGAAAATACTTAATTTTGCCTCTCTACTTCTTATTGAAAAAATCTTAACGAAAATCTTTATTTATTATGAAAAAGGGGGAAAATGGTTTTTTAGAAAAAACGCTTGACGGGACATGGCCCGCTCCTACGTATCTCCCGGTGCGATGGAGAACTCAAAGCTACGTAGTTCTTCTGAGCCTTAAAAATGAAAATCTTTTTGGAAACGTCTTTTGAAAATGAAAGCTTTCATGATGATCAAACTAACAAAGGTTATGATGGACCACCTCTAATAACTTGTTTTTGATTCTTTGATACTTAGAAAAATGCTTTTTGAAAATGGACGCGTTCATGATAATCAAACCAACAAAGGTTGTGATGGATTATCACTAGTAGCTTGCTTTATGCTTACGAAAATTCTTTTGAAATTGAGGCTTTCATGACAATCAAACCAACAAAGGTTGTGATGGATTGCCACTAGTAACCGTTTTTGTGCCAGGTCGTTTAGAAATGAAAACAATGAATGCAAGAAAGAATTGGTGGATTCAAGCATAACACAATCAGTGGAATCAAATCATTAAGCAACAATATTTGAATTTGCAAACAACAATCAAGCCTAAACTACACATATTAGATCACAACACATAGATAGGCAAGGAAGGAACTTGAATTGGGCATTAAGCAAAATACAAGAGTAGGCGAGATTGAACCTAAATGCACATCTAGTGGAAGATGCTAGGCGAGAACCATACTCAAATATTTCTACAAAACGCAAGGGAATCTAAATGCACATCTAGTGGAAGATGCAATGTAAGGAATGGACCTATCTAAGTATTGATGATATTCTATATGAGAGTAGACAACGAAACTGTAAGCTTAAGCAAAAGAGTTGCCTCAATCATGATCATTGGCAAGCATAGGCAAGCAAATTATTTAGCGACCAACGTATCAAAGAATGTTGAATCACTTTGGTACGTCAATCCTCACACTTAAGATTAAGTGCACAAGTGCACAAGTGTGAATCACATTGCCAATCATCAACTTAAACAACCTATAAACTAAAAGGGTTTGAAAGGGGGAGGTTGAATCATCTGAGACCATCTTCACCACTTAGAACATGATGCACTAGGCATAAGTGGGAATCATATGATTCATCATCAACAATGGACAATAATATACACTAAACCTAAATAGAATCACATAGGGCAGTTTTGGCACAGATCACAATAATTACATAATGATAAATGTAAAGACAGAAATACCTCTAATGAAGGCGGATCTTACAATTTGAAGAATGCAACCTCAACTAACTCTTAGCGAAAGATCAGCTCTGACGGACCAACGGAACGAAGAGAGCACAAATAAAATATAGAAGAGTTATTCTGAAAAGATGAGATCTGCGAAAATTGGCTTCTCTGATCTCGTGAAAAATCTCTGAATTGAGATTTGAGAAATTCTCCTCTGATCTCGTGAAATCTGTGTCTGTTCGTGAAAATCTGTGTGTGTTCGTGAAAGTCTGTGTCTTGAGGCTGCCTATTTATAGGCTTAGGAACGCGTAGATCTAAAAAAAACATTTTAATGAAATGAAAAGAATCGATTATGTATGATGTGTAATAATGTGATAATCGATTCTTATCATCTTAGAAGCCTCAAGAGTCGATTCTTTGGATAGTTGAAATAGTGAGGAATCGATTCTTTATTCTTTGGAAAACATGGGAATCGATTCTTTGTTCTTTGAAAACAAGTAAGAATCGATTTTCAGGACCTTTTGTATAGGTGAAAATCGATTCTTAGCTTAGTTAAAAATATGGAGAAATCGATTCATAGCCTATGAAATATCTTGACAATCGATTTTAAGGCTTTTGAAAAAAGGTAAGAATCGATTCATGGCTTTGGAATATGCATATGTATGAATCGATTTCATAGCCTATGAAAATAAGTATAAATCGATTTCATAGCCTATGAAAATAAGTATAAATCGATTTCATAGCCTATGAGAATAAGTATAAATCGATTTCATAGCCTATGAAATATCTTGACAATCGATTTTAAGGCTTATGAAAAAAGGTAAGAATCGATTCATGGCTTTGGAATATGCATATGTATGAATCGATTTCATAGCCTATGAAAATAAGTATAAATCGATTTCATAGCCTATGAAAATAAGTATAAATCGATTTCATAGCCTATGAGAATAAGTATAAATCGATTTCATAGCCTATGAAACAAAATAGAAATTGATCCTTGCTTTCCACAAAATTGCTTTTAGGTTTTTGCCATGCATGCATAAAATATTTTCCAAAGCTTGCCATGCATGCATAACATATTTTCAAAAACCCTAATTTTGATGCATGATGCAAAAATTATTTTCATAGACTCTTTTGTGAGAAATGACCAAAATGCCCTTTTTGACCCTAAAACCCTAATTTCCCCAAAAAGTGCATTCTAACCCTAAAAATGATTTCAAAAACTTTGGAATGGTTTCTAGGACCCAAAATGGAATGCATAATTTATTTTTGTGTGGAAAACTAGGGTTTGGACCTAAGCCGGACAAAATTGGGGTATGACAGCTGCCCCTCTTTATTTGGATTTTACCAAGAAATATGAATTGCGCGAGACATATTTCGAAGGTAAAATAGAAATAAAGAATTCAGAAATTATACCAATTTTGTCCATTTGGAGAAATCCGAATTTCTTTTTTTTTTTTTTTTTTGGAAAGATAGACACTTTCGTGTTGGTGCGAAAATAGTAAATGAACACTGACGTGCGGACTGAAAGGTAAAATGGGCACTTGGCGTGCAGACAGAAAAGTAAAATGGGCACTTGGCGTGCAGACAGAAAAGTAAATGGGCACTTGGCGTGCAAACAGAAAAGTAAATGGGCACTTGGCGTGCAGACAGAAAAGTAAATGGGCACTTGGCGTGCAGACAGAAAAGTAAAATGGGCACTTGGCGTCAGACAGAAAAGTGAATGGGCACTTGCCGTGTAGACAGAAAAGTAAATGGGCACTTGGCGTGCAAACAGAAAAGTAAATGGGCACTTGGCGTGCAAACAGAAAAGTAAAATGGGCACTTGCGTGCAGAAAGCGGTAAATTGCCCAGGCTGCCTAAAACCTGTAATCCTTAAACGAACTCTTTGATGAATCCGAGTTTGCACGTGGCTTTGAGGAGCACGCTCTTCCTGTTGGTCTTTCGAGCGACCGGGGGGATCGTTATCAGCTCCGGAACTGATATACAGATCAATGCACGGCGTCCACTGTATCTTAGGCTGATACAACTATTCCGTTGAACCTCACATGGGGCTGCGGTCCATCGCGTTGCTCGTACACGATGTGAGACCTGGGCAGAAGGGAGCGATGATCTCTGTGCTCCGATCCGCAATGCGCGCTTGAGCGCTCTCTTTTCTTTTCTCTCTTTCTTTTCTATTTCTCATTTTTCTTTTTTTCTTTCTGAACTCCCAACTTGGGGGAACATTTTCTGGAGTCTGGGGGCGAGGACTAACACCGAAGTGCTCGTCCTCTCTTTGTACCTGTAGCTGAAAATGAACAAATGCATGCAATGCAAATGCCATGATTGCTGTTTTCTTTTTTCTTATGATGAATGATGAGCTTCTTATTTCCTTTGTCTATGTCGGATAAATGCATGATCTTCTACTGTTCTTATATGCTTGATGAATGCAATGATTTTCCTTTTCTTCTCTTGTCTGTACGCAATGCATGATTTTCTTTTTCTTTCGCTTATGAATGCATGATTTTCTACTGTTCTTATATGTTTTTTCTCTTTCTCTAGCTTCTCTTCTTTCTTTTTCTTTCTTTTCTTTTCTTTTTGTTGCTCTCTTGGCTCTTCTCTTTTCTCTCTTTTGGCTTCTCTTTTTGCTCTTTTAAGAATCACGGGTATGCGAATGCATGGAATGCTCATGTATTTTAATGACATGCAAAGGAAAACTCTTTTTTTTTTTTTTTAAAGAATCATGGCTTCTCTTTTTTTTTTTTTTTTATGAAATGGGGATATTGCTGTAAAATGATGAGTGACATGAAATGATGAATGACATGGGATGTTCTAGCTTTCTTTTCTTCTATGAGATGCCAGTATTGATGTGATGCAACTGTATAGCTTTGATGTTTGAATGCAAATGTATGTGGTGATTGATGCTTTGATGAATGAAATGCTCCTGTTCTAACTTTTGTTTGTTTCTTTTTGCTTCTTCTATGAAATGCAGACATTAATATGATGCCATGCTCTGATGTTTGATGCAATGATTCTTGTTCTTTTTTCTTTTATGGAAATGCTAACGTTAATATGATGCATATGCACTGCTTTAATGTTTGATGATTGAATGACAAAGGAATGCTTTGTGAAATGATGAATGACATGGAATGCTTTTGTGTTGCTTTTGTGGTTTCTTTTCTTTGTTTTCTTGTTGCTTTGTTTGCTTTTTCTGTGAAATATCTGATGCTAAATGTAATGCTCTAGTGATGAATGACATGCAATGATTTTGTTCTTTTCTTTTTATGAAGTGCGAACATTAATATGATGCCAATGCAATGAAAAGATTTCTGCTTTTTCTGTGCAACTGACGTGGAACGTGATGAATGCACAAAATGTGAAGATGCAAATGTAATGCTTTGATGCATATGCTATAATGAATAGGTTGAAATGCCTAGATGCATGAGGTAAACATTTTTGTGATGATGAGATGCGAGACTTCAAATGCAAGGACTTTGACCATTCTGTTGAAAAATTGAATTTGATTCAACCTCCGGTGTTCTCAAGGTTTTTATTTACAAATAACCTCACTTGTTTTCTCTTTCTTTCCATGATGACTGAATTTTAGATATCACGTAAACAACTTGTGTTCTCTCCTTTGAAGCATTATCTAGTAAGCATGCATAGGAGTGCGAATGTGAATGAATGAGTCAGTTAACTTGGAATTGGTTTAGGGCATGGACTTTTATGGCAAGTGAAGGAATGACAGACATGGTTGTTGCCGAAGCTCATGAGGGCTCAAGAGATACAAGATTGCCCCAATTCAGGTCTTTGACGAGTGAATAACTTGCCCCTGTCTAGTGGTGACAACAACTAGGGGTGTAGAAGATGATGAATTGGGAACGCTTCGGCTCTTGGGATGAAAGCTGGAATGAAAGGGGTTTTGCTTCAACCCACAGAATTTGATGTTGCCCCAGTCATAACAAGGACAAAGCTGCCCCAATCAGAATGACAAGGTCTTGTTTAGGATAGTGAGTTGAGAGATTGCCCCGGTGAGGTTTTTATGGGAATGAATGAGTTGAAGGAATGGGAATGCACTTGCCCCACTTTGGAATGACATTGACAACTGGAGTGACATGGGATGGGCATTGAACAGACTTTCCCAAGACTAGGGGGTGTGGGTGGTGAAGAGAATGCCCCAACTTTTGGGTCTGAGTGGTATTCTCAGTGCAAATCTTTGGTTCTCTACTGATGTCTTGACTTTTGGTGCGAAAGAATCCTTACCTGGTGATCACTAAACCTTGTTTTAATGCATCTTGAATGTGTTTTGGAGTGCAAGTCCCTCTTTTTTATTTTGTCAGCTTTCTTTTTTCTGACTGTTCGTTTTTGTTTCCTCAGTTCTCTTTTTTTGAGGGTTTATTCTTTCTTGATCAGCTTTCTTTTTTCTGATCGTTTGCTTTTCTTTTGAGCAAACACATTGTACATAGATAAGCTTGTTCGTCTTAAGATTAGAATTTGAGTGAACAAAAGCAACCGGTCATTGATCGGAATGGACTTTTCGGGATTGTGGTGTTTTGTGGAGGAAGGAGGGTTAGGCTTAATGAAGTGTTTAAGGCTAATGGGAGGATGAGTTTCGTTTGGCGTTGATTGACGGTTAATGGTCTATGAGGAAGATGGTTATTGAGCTTGTTTGGGCTCTGTTAAAGCAAATTCGTGTCTCATGGTAGAATGACTAAGGGGTTTGATGTTGAGGCCAAAGGAAGTGTTTGAAGGTTTATGGAATCAGGTGTTGGAATGATGAAGTGGTTGAAGGTTTATTTAGACAAGGATCTCTTGTATTTTGTGGTAACATGTACCAGCTCACCACTTACATTTCTTTTGTATTTTCTTTTGTTTTGGGATTTTCATTTTTGAATCCCCTTTTTTTGATTTTTTTTTTTTTCGACTCGGGTGAGCTGATAAAAAGTGATGCACTGTTTTTTTTTTATTTGGGGTGATCCTTGTCTAGGGAGATTTTTGGATTTTGGTTTTCCTTGGCTGAAGGTGGGTAGGAAAGGGACTTTCTGGGATTTTGGGGTTTTTGAGGAGATGGCCAAACTTCATTTCAAATCCCGATTGCTTATTTCTATAAGACTTAACTTTAGAACAGTAATTTATCTATCTTCATGTGTTTGCTCTTTTTCCTTTTTTGTGCCCTAATTTTTGCCTGGACCGCTCTTTGCGAGTTTTCAGTCCACCGGGCGCTCCTTTTTGCCTAGGCCGCCCTTTGCGGGTTTTCAACCTAGCGAGCTTGTTTTCTTGTTTATTATATTATTATTATTTGTTTTTTTTTTTTGAGAGACTTGCACTGAAGGAAAATGATATTAATCAAGAGGAATTAATGATCACAGACTTGCCCCAGCATGGAGGACTTAAAGCATTAGAATGAACCAAAAGTCAAATACGCACTGATGGGGAGAATATGCACTTTATGGGTGGACGGGGCGGGGTTAGACTTGGATGGGGAATGATGATAAATGAAGGAAATTGACTGACTCAAGCAAGAGAAACTGCACCTGGCATGCATGCTTACTAGGAGAACGCTTCACAGAGAGTTAACATCAGTTAAAAATTTGTTTTTTCTTTGATACACTATTTCAGTCTTTTGTCATAGAATGGATGGGATGCAGTGCTTTTGAAAGAAATGCAAATGAGCTATTGAAAAACTGAGTACCTTGGAACACCTTGAGTTTGCAACCAAGTAGGGATAAACTTTTTCAAAAAGGATGATTGTTTCGCAAGAACGTCTCGCTTCTCATCACAACTCTTATTTTATGCAATGAATGAATGAACAAATTATGATATGCAAGTATGATGCAAATGCGTGGAGAATGACCACTCGAAGAGTGTGGCTTATTCTAAATAATTTTGTTATTTTTAATGCAAGACAAAATATGGAATGCCAATGCGAATGATGCAAGAATGATGCCCCTTTTTTTTTTCAAAATGATTTTTGATTTTGATTTTTTTTTTATTTTTTTAGAGGCGAGACAAGGTACGAAATACCAATGCCCCCCTTTTCTTTTGAATGATGAAAGATGCAGGAATGATGCTTTTTTCTAAATGATGATTTTTTAGAGGCAAGGCAAAGTATGAAATGCCAACGCCCCTTCCTTTTTTGAGAGATGCATGTATGGAGGAATGATGTACTAAAGTGATGAGGTTAATGAAATGGTGCATGAATGCTACATTTTGAATAAATTTGATGATGATTTTTATTCATGATTATGAATGAGATGCTTTCTTGTTTTCATTTTTTTTTGTTCAATGAAATGCATGATGCTCACAATGATTTTGAAAATTATTTGGAGATGCAAATGATTTATTGGAAAAAGGGTTTTAGAAAAATGTGCTTGATGGGGTATGACCCGCTCCTACGTATCCTCATTGTAATGAGGAATCAAAGCTTACGTAGTTCTACTGTGTCTTTTTTGAAATAATGCTTATGCATGAATGTCTCGTCTTGGATGAACTTGACGAGGATTTTTTTGTATGAAATGCTTATGCTATGCAGATGGTAATTGTTTTTGTTTTATCTCTATGTAATGAAAGGGAATGCAATATTGGAATTTTATGCAATGCAAATGATGCAATGATGTAGTGATGCAATGATGCAATGATGCAATGATGCTTCTTTTTTGTGTTTTTGCAGAAAGAGGATATTTACAGGTGGTGATTTGAAAATTTTCACACTATATGCCACCTCATATAGGCGTTTATTAAAAAGGAAAAGCATATCTTTTTGATTTTTGAAAATTTTGAAGAAAAAATTTGATTGAACAGAATGCAACAATGCAGCACATGATTTGGAAAGCCCTTGTGACCTAAAAAGGGGGTAGAACCTATGATCTAAGGCACTTTAGGGATAATCTTCTCATGTAGCTCTATTCACACCCTCACAAAGGTCATCAGAGCCACAGTCCCTCTCATGAAAATCCCCGTAAATGCAGCAAACTGCTAGATACGAAGCATCATGAAAGAGCACAACTCTGATTGAAACTTTCACGAGTAGCCAAACGGACAAAGGTCCTGATGGGCTCCCACTACTCGAATCCGCTCATCCTAAGGTATCCTAACAGACCTGGGTTATGGTCTATTTCTCTAATCATATGGCCTCAAGGTACAAGTGTGTGTGCGAAGGGCATTTCCTTAAAAACTACCCCACCTGCAAATAAAAATCCAGACAATCCAGACAATAGAAAGCAATAACATGTCGTCTACCCTAGGGTTCAATACCAATTAAATACAACTAATCTAGGGTGCCAACAACAATGCACTACTTACCTCAAGAAAGGGAGCGAAGAAGAGGGAACAGGATAGAATAGGGAAGAGATGCATGAACTTACCTTTGGAGAAAAGGAGCAAAGAAGAAGGGAACATGGGGGGTTGGAAGAATGCATGGGCATAAGCAAAGAAAGAATAGGAGTAGAAGAGGAGATAGGGAATAACAAAGAAGACAAATGCATATGCCTACAATCAATGATAAGAAAGAAAGGCAAACAAGGTATTAATCAGATCAACACTACATTAAACCACACATTTTAATTAGTTAGGCTTGACCCTCGTCTTTTAAAAAGTGTCCCCAGTGAAGTCGCCAGCTGTTGCGCCCGAAAAAGTCCCCGAGGGAGAACCTTCCTCGTTCACAACTTTTCCTAAGACAATGAAGCCGCCACCAATATTTATTAAGGAAAATATTAGGAAAACCTTTTTTGGAAAGCGATTGGTCTTGCGAAACTAGAGAATAGGGTTCGGGGGTCGATTACGCGCAGGGAAGGTGTTAGCACCCCACACGTCCTCTCTACTGAGAGGGAACCTTTAATTAAATGTGTGGTTTTGGTGTGTTGACTTGAAAATACTTAATTTTGCCTCTCTACTTCTTATTGAAAAAATCTTAATGAAAATCTTTATTTATTATGAAAAAGGGGGAAAATGGTTTTTTAGAAAAAATGCTTGACGGGACATGGCCCGCTCCTACGTATCTCCCGGTGCGATGGAGAACTCAAAGCTACGTAGTTCTTCTGAGCCTTAAAAATGAAAATCTTTTTGGAAACGTCTTTTGAAAATGAAAGCTTTCATGATGATCAAACTAACAAAGGTTATGATGGACCACCTCTAATAACTTGTTTTTGATTCTTTGATACTTAGAAAAATGCTTTTTGAAAATGGACGCGTTCATGATAATCAAACCAACAAAGGTTGTGATGGATTATCACTAGTAGCTTGCTTTATGCTTACGAAAATTCTTTTGAAATTGAGGCTTTCATGACAATCAAACCAACAAAGGTTGTGATGGATTGCCACTAGTAACCGTTTTTGTGCCAGGTCGTTTAGAAATGAAAACAATGAATGCAAGAAAGAATTGGTGGATTCAAGCATAACACAATCAGTGGAATCAAATCATTAAGCAACAATATTTGAATTTGCAAACAACAATCAAGCCTAAACTACACATATTAGATCACAACACATAGATAGGCAAGGAAGGAACTTGAATTGGGCATTAAGCAAAATACAAGAGTAGGCGAGATTGAACCTAAATGCACATCTAGTGGAAGATGCTAGGCGAGAACCATACTCAAATATTTCTACAAAACGCAAGGGAATCTAAATGCACATCTAGTGGAAGATGCAATGTAAGGAATGGACCTATCTAAGTATTGATGATATTCTATATGAGAGTAGACAACGAAACTGTAAGCTTAAGCAAAAGAGTTGCCTCAATCATGATCATTGGCAAGCATAGGCAAGCAAATTATTTAGCGACCAACGTATCAAAGAATGTTGAATCACTTTGGTACGTCAATCCTCACACTTAAGATTAAGTGCACAAGTGCACAAGTGTGAATCACATTGCCAATCATCAACTTAAACAACCTATAAACTAAAAGGGTTTGAAAGGGGGAGGTTGAATCATCTGAGACCATCTTCACCACTTAGAACATGATGCACTAGGCATAAGTGGGAATCATATGATTCATCATCAACAATGGACAATAATATACACTAAAACTAAATAGAATCACATAGGGCAGTTTTGGCATGGATCACAATAATTACATAATGATAAATGTAAAGACAGAAATACCTCTAATGAAGGCGGATCTTACAATTTGAAGAATGCAACCTCAACTAACTCTTAGCGAAAGATCAGCTCTGACGGACCAACGGAACGAAGAGAGCACAAATAAAATATAGAAGAGTTTTTCTGAAAAGATGAGATCTGCGAAAATTGGCTTCTCTGATCTCGTGAAAAATCTCTGAAATGAGATTTGGGAAATTCTCCTCTGATCTCGTGAAATCTGTGTCTGTTCGTGAAAATCTGTGTGTGTTCGTGAAAGTCTGTGTCTTGAGGCTGCCTATTTATAGGCTTAGGAACGCGTAGATCTAAAAAAAACATTTTAATGAAATGAAAAGAATCGATTATGTATGATGTGTAATAATGTGATAATCGATTCTTATCATCTTAGAAGCCTCAAGAGTCGATTCTTTGGATAGTTGAAATAGTGAGGAATCGATTCTTTATTCTTTGGAAAACATGGGAATCGATTCTTTGTTCTTTGAAAACAAGTAAGAATCGATTTTCAGGACCTTTTGTATAGGTGAAAATCGATTCTTAGCTTAGTTAAAAATATGGAGAAATCGATTCATAGCCTATGAAATATCTTGACAATCGATTTTAAGGCTTTTGAAAAAAGGTAAGAATCGATTCATGGCTTTGGAATATGCATATGTATGAATCGATTTCATAGCCTATGAAAATAAGTATAAATCGATTTCATAGCCTATGAGAATAAGTATAAATCGATTTCATAGCCTATGAAATATCTTGACAATCGATTTTAAGGCTTATGAAAAAAGGTAAGAATCGATTCATGGCTTTGGAATATGCATATGTATGAATCGATTTCATAGCCTATGAAAATAAGTATAAATCGATTTCATAGCCTATGAAAATAAGTATAAATCGATTTCATAGCCTATGAGAATAAGTATAAATCGATTTCATAGCCTATGAAACAAAATAGAAATTGATCCTTGCTTTCCACAAAATTGCTTTTAGGTTTTTGCCATGCATGCATAAAATATTTTCCAAAGCTTGCCATGCATGCATAACATATTTTCAAAAACCCTAATTTTGATGCATGATGCAAAAATTATTTTCATAGACCCTTTTGTGAGAAATGACCAAAATGCTCTTTTTGACCCTAAAACCCTAATTTCCCCAAAAAGTGCATTCTAACCCTAAAAATGATTTCAAAAACTTTGGAATGGTTTCTAGGACCCAAAATGCAATGCATAATTTATTTTTGTGTGGAAAACTAGGGTTTGGACCTAAGCCGGACAAAATTGGGGTATGACAGTAAGCTAAGCTAATTAAACCTAATATGCCTATAACTAATACTTACAACAATATTGTTTCAAAAGTACTTTTAAGTTAATTCAAATTTTATTACATAAGAGATTGATACATTTTTTAATCAAGAAACTTCCATGTTATAAAATTAGTTCATGAAAGTGCCCCTGACGGAATGAAATCTTCTCCATTTCTTGGATGAGGTAGGAGAAAGATAGACTCCTGGATTAAAATATTAATATTTGAAACTAATACTATGTTTATTTGATGTATCTATCTCTCTCCTACTGGAACTGTCCAGAAATGACAGAGGATCTACCGCCGTTCATGACTATCTACTTTTATCTTAAAGAAGCAACTCAATTGATAAATTAGGGACACTTAAAGAGTTTAAAGCAGAAATCCCTAGTTTGATCTAGGTAAACAAACACCATAACTAACATTTTTTAATAACTAAAAATTTGATTTATATGATCTAGATTGAGCTATCCACCTTTTAAAAAGGGTTGCAAATGGCTACAAAATCATTTGTTACTAAAACTAGATAAAAGAAGACTAAGAGAGATAGTAGCACACTACCCCCAAAAGTAGAAAGCTTCCCACCTCTTAAGGCATTCATGCCATACACCTATTGATTTAAAATACAGCCTACGAGTACTACTTTTTAATACTAATCGAGAAACTTATGGATAACAGTGTTCTCCGTTTTCTTAATATAATTATAGAACTCCAACATAATCTTTCGTCCAATTAGGTGAAGGCTAAGAGTAAAGAAAACAGAAAACCATGTGAGATCTTGAACTTGATGTCTCTGCACCCATTTCCACAATCAGAGCCAGATAAATTTTGTTCAGGAGTAGAGACCGGCTGTATATAACATGCAGCTTGTCTTGGACTCATGTTGGTAAAATGGAACTCACTGGTTTAGAAGTGCACGCGTGTTGAAAGTGTGTAGACGTTTGGATTTTTATGGCAATTATTATAAACTATAAGTGGTAGAATTTAATAATTGGTAGGTCTTTTTATTTTATAAGAGGACATGCCCAGCATCCTGACACAGGTGGGAATGGCTATTTGAGTTGGCAAAACTTATTTTTTGGCATGCATTTTTCATGAATTTAAAATATTTAAATAAATCAATTTCCATGAAAAATACATTGTGATTTTTTGTTTTGGTAAATGAAATTTATTTAGATAGGAAATGTACAAGAGATACATAAACAATTATGTAAAATTGAGTTTAGTCTAAATAGTATCCAATCGAAAAGTACCAACAAGGGTTTGTTCGAGCCATAATTGGGTCTAGAGTTCGAGTCTTGGGTAAAAAATTCTATTGGAAGTGTAGAACCACATGGACCGGTAAAGCCGGGTACACGTGGTCGGTCTGGTTCCCCAATGTAGATTAGTCACCGCAAAACTGATGGGTACTGCCATCAAAAACAATGTAACAAAAAAAAAAGTATCCAATCAAAAAGCTAGATTGGATGTCGAATTTTAATTAGACAGTCTAGATTTTAACTATATGTTTCATATTTGTTTTAAAGTTAAAATTTTAGACCGTCTGATCAATATTTGACGATCTAGATTCGTTGAATACATGACAGCGCAAAGTTACTCACTGCATAGAATCTGAATCCCATCCGGTCGTGGATTTGCATCCACTAAGAGCTGGCTCACCGAAAGAGTAAATGAGGGCAGTCTTCTAGAATATGGTATAAAGATGTGTATGGATGTGTAAGAAAATGAAATTCCGAAATTGAGTATTCTTCTTTGTTTATAGTCATTTGCAATTTAACCCAGAGCGTGAGGTTCAGCGGTTGGGGCTGATCATCCTTTAACCAAGGGTCGGGGGTTCGATCCCCACATTGGGTACGGAGCAGCGTTAAAACTCTGGGCCAGCTGTCCTGCCCCTCGAGGCACCTAAAATTCAGCGAGGGGATTAGTCACTGCGGTCGGCGGTAGATACCCCGGGTAAAAGCAAAAAAAAATAGTCATTTGCAATTTTTTCTTTTCGTTAGTTATGATGACAACATTTAATTGGATCTCTTGTAAAAGTGTTAAGAGTCCCACATCGGATGTGATATGGCCTATAAAAGAGTTTATAAGTGGGAGGCATCCCTCACCTTACAAGCCGGTTTTGTGGGGTTGAGTTAGGCCCAATCCACATTCTAAGATGGTATCATTCGCTTTCCTTTGCTTCCGCGATCTCCAGAACTCTCTTCGATCCAAATCGTTCTCGTTTGCTGCTTCGATTTGTTGATCTCCTTTTTTTCCGTTTCCAAGAATCTGTTGCGAAGTGTTTATTCATCGCTTCGTCTTCCTTCTTGATTCTTGCGTCGTTCTTCTTCCATGGCGGTTCCAGCGAATCACTCGGTTTCAAGTCCCTATTATCTACATCCTTAAGATAATCCTGGAGCCATCCTTGTCTCTAATGTCCTCGCTGATTCCGGCACGAACTATGGTCCCTGGAGCCGTGCCATGACGATTGCTTTGGGAGCCAAGAATAAGCTTGGTTTCGTGGACGGTTCTATCCTCAAAGCCGATCCTGCTTCTCCAGACTATGCTTCGTGGATTCGCAACAATCACATGGCTACATCTTGGATTCTTAACTCCATTGCCAAAGAGCTTCATAACAGTGTGATCTACTCCGATTCTGCAGCTGCAATTTGGAAGGAATTGAAAACGCGGTTTGCTCAGAACAACGGTCCTCGCATTTTTCAGTTGAACAAGGAGATCTTGAATTGCACACAAGGTACGTTGTCTGTTAGTGCCTATTTCAGCAAGTTCAAAGGGCTTTGGGATGCACTTTCCGAGCATAACCCTGAAAACACCTGTACCTGCGGTGGTTCCGATGCACTCCTCGCTTACCTAAAGCGCCAACATGTAATGACCTTCCTCATGGGTTTAAATGACTCATTCTCTCACATTCGTGGTCAGATCTTGCCTATGAATCCTCTGCCGGACATCAATAGTGTATTTTCCCTCGTCATTCAGGATGAGAAGCAGCGTGAGATTGGCCTCACCACCACGGAATCTCCGTCTCAACTCGCCTTCGCTGTGAGCGGCAACACCTCCAAGAATACACGACGGGATCGCCCTCAGTGTTCGCATTGTGGTGTGCTCGGCCACCTCAAGGAGAAGTGCTTCAAGCTGCACGGTTTTCCCCCGGGCTTCAAGAAGAGAACTGATAATCAACCGGCCAAAACTGTGCTGCAGGTCACTGCTGGAGCCACCTCTACACCTGAACCTCACGTGGATCATCATCAATACCAACAGTTGATTGAGTTTATGCAAGCTCAACTGGCTAAGGCCTCCTCTTCAACTACTGCTGATACTTGCCTAGGTATGATCTGTTCCCTTTTCTTTTCGTTCAGTTTCTTCAATTTAGCCCAGTGGCTTATTGACTCCGGTGCCTCTGCCCACATATGTGCCTCACTTAGCTGTTTTGATTCATACACTACACTTAAAAACACTTCTGTCACTCTTCCAAATGGCCAACAAGTCCCTGTTCTGGCCATAGGCACTGTAACAGCCCAGGTCCACCGCAGCGGCCACCCCGGTCCCACTGTTACCTCATGATCTTCTCTACCCCTCTTGTAGAATTTTTGCCTTCCGTGGGAATCGAAGCTTGCACCTGAGGCATAAGTGCAAGTTAAACCCCCTTCCCACTACCAATTGAGCGCGCGCTCAATTGGTAGTGGGAAGGGGGTTTAACTTGCACTTATGCCTCAGGTGCAAGGTTCGATTCCCACGGAAGGCAAAAATTCTACAAGGGGGGTAGAAAAGACCGTGAGGTAACAGTGGGACCGGGGTGGCCGCTGCGGTGGACCTGGGCTATTACATATGATCGTACTTGATCAATACGATGGGTTGTTGTTGGAAACGTTGATCGGTCGCTGTGATGAGGGACCGAGTTGTAAGCCGCACGCGGGTGGTACCTGCAAAGGCACTCCAACGCTCAAGTCAGAGGTGCTTCAACGGGCAGGGTCACAAGGTGAGTAAAACATACCTGAAGCCACATGCTGGTGTGGTATATATAAGACTGGCGTTCTAGCCGTTGCGCAATTTACGGGATCGGCCGCATCTTGCGGAGCAAGGTAGATGATGGGCCGCGTTGGGCCGGCCTTGGTCGAGTGGGCCGCTGGCCCAGGTTGCACCTGGCTGCTGCGCGCAGCACCCCCTTGCTGTAGGCTGCGCTAGACTGTCTCGTTGGGCCTATTGGGCCACTCCAGAACAGTTGCCCCCCAAGCCTAGGTCGCTTGAGAGCGGGCTGAGGCTTGAATCGTTGCCCCCCTGCATTCGAGTTGTGACGTTTGGCCGATGGGAAGGCGGTCGCTGCCAATCAAAATGTGGTCGCACGTATCCTGGTCGATCGCTGATAATTTAATTGTGTGGTCGCTGCCACGCGGCCTGGCCATACGGGCCAGGTGCCGTCTCGGGGGTGATGCCTGACAATAAATCGTCATGAGTGCTGAGGCGACAGCTGCTTTAATGAGGTGACGTTTAGAGATTCGAGGAGTTTAAGTTATGATGGTACATGAAGAGTCGCGCCTCTTCACTTCCGGCCCATGATGACGGTTGGCCCATTATATAAGGGACTCATAGGGCACATCATTTGCACTTTTCTCCGAATTCTCCGCTGCTCTCGCTGATCGCTCGCTTCAAGCTCGCTCGCTTCTGCAAACGCTCGCACGCTACCGTTGAAGCTCGCTCGTAATCCTCTTGCTATAATTCCAGGTAACTGCGACCGCTCTTACTTTTTTTTGTTTATTTGTTCCACCTGATGGAGGGGGTGTCAGGTCTGGGGACGACCACGTCGCCCCTTCCCACGCGCGAGTAAGACCCTGACCGTTATTCCCCTCCACAGGTTCATTCTGGCGCGGACTAAACAAACCCGCCGCATATTTGGAGTCCCGGCCGTTTCTCTAGCGCAAAACATGACACGACCAGTGGAACAGAGTCCTGCACACGCCCGGTCGTCCTCTTCTAGCGACGAATCTTCCTCTGGGTCGTCGTCCCAGAACAGCAGATCCGGAACGCGGCCGGACAGAAGTGGGGCCCCGTACTCCGAGGGGGTAGTTGCTGATATTGCAGAGAGCAACGCACGGGTTGCCTCTGAGGAAGGCGCTGACCGTACTGCGACCGACGTGGACGAGACGGCCGACAGAGATCAGCAGGGCAACCAAGGAGAAGATCCTGAGGTCGCTGCTACACAAGAGATGTCTTGGGTTTCTCTCAACCTGAGGGGCCAGCGTAGCAAAATTCAACGGGGAAGCCAAGACCTGGAGTTTCTTGCGACCGAATTGAATGAAGGTTGGAGGGTAGAAGGAATGGCCAAGGGCGAAGATATTGCGGCCTGTACTGATGTGTTAAAATTCACCATGTACCGCATCGTTTTCGAACGTATGGGTATAATTCCACCATTCTCCAGGTTCCAACGCATGGTTCTAAGGTATCTTCAGGTCGCCCCCTCTCAGCTGAACCCGAACGCTTGGGCGTTCCTGCAGGCGTTTGAAGATGTCCTAGTGGTTCTGAGACGACCGGTCTCCATCCGACTGTTCTTCCATTTGTTTGAGATGAGCTATGTTTACGAAAAAGGCTCCAAGGGTGCCCGCAAGGAAGCGGTCTCATTAAAGAACCGGTCGACATGCAATTTGTTCAAGCCATATCTGGAATCATTGACGACCGGGTGGAAAAAAGAATACTTTTGGGTCGTTCCTGAGTCGGCCGAGGCTCAAAATGCGATCGCCCAAATGACCAACGATCAAGAAGGAACCCCCCTGTTTCCTACAGAGTGGAGTTTCAACCACTTCTCCAAAAAACCGGGCCAATATGCTTTTAAGGACGCTGATTTGGACGACCTGGACAGGGAAACGATCCGTAGACTGAGAAGGATTGCGTCCCTAGTCCCTGAGGGTCGCATCAAAGTTAAAAGCATTGTTGATGCTCGTACCAAGAAGAATGTCAAGGCCGCTCTTGGTCGGTGGTCGTTCACACTTTTAATTTTCTGTCACTTTGTTTTGTTAAATGTTTCTAACCATCTGCTTTTGCCTTTGCAGTTAAGATGGCCAACATGGGTGACTTCGACCTGCTGGAGCAATGGGCGGCCGAGGATGGCGATACTTCGCCCGTCCGCGTCATACCGGCGGCTCAATCTGGGGGTACACCTCAAACTGCTGCGACCGGATCTCAGCCTGATCGTCAGGCTCCTCGGGCGGGCACACCAGCCCAAGCAATCGACCTGAGCAGCCCACCCAAACATCAAGGAAAATCCAAAAGACCCAGATCGGTTGATGATGGGGGCGAGAGGAAGAAGCACAAGAGTGGAAAAAGCCACGGGCCCAACATCGACCTGCTTGGGTTGGGTGATGAAGATTGTGCCCGCTTCAAGGAGGAACCTTTCGAGGTGATGGCCGAGGCGATGAAGGCCGCTGGCGTTCTGTTCAAGAAGTATCGAGACGAAGATGCAGATCGCTTGGAAGGTAGGCGTCTCGTCCATAGATATTCGTTGCTTGAAGACGACCTAGTAGATAAAACTTTTAAACTGAATTCTGCCTTATCATTGCTCGCAGAAATGAGGGGTGAGCGAGACGGCCTGCTCAAGAAAATGAAAGAGCTCGAACCAACAATCGAGGCGGCCGCTGACAATGAGAGGAAGCTTGTGGAAGCAGAACGCCAGCTTGTGGCTGCTGTCTCTGCTCAAACACTGGCCGAGTCTTCTTTGAACCAGGCGGTCGCTGACAAAGAAAAAGCTGAGAAAGAGGTCGAACGCCTGTCTTCCAAGAATAAAGAGCTGTCCAGCCAGGTCGCTGGGCTGAAAACTGAGATGGAGGCGGTGGAGGCGGAAAAGAACAGTTTAAGAGGTCGCTACAAAGCCGTTCTTGACAAGGCGAAGGGAGCTGCAGAGGGTCAGTTCGAAAATGCGGTCGGCCAGATTAAGATTCTCTATCCTGATTTGCAGGTCGATCGCGAGATCGTTCAAAGCATGCATCGTGCGTCCGAGCAGAAGATCATTCGCCCTGTGAAGATGTCAAAGGGGAAGGTTATTCAAGAAGAGATGGTCATCTTTCAAGCCCCCAGCGACTCTTAAATTGTAATTTCTTGGTGTAATCTTTGCCCGCCTGCGAGCGGTGTTTAAATGGGGCGCCCGGGTTTCGACCGAGGCGTCCTTATTTGTAATCAATGACAATTTCTGACAATTTCTATCTGAATTCCAGCCCGTTTAATCGCTTTATACTTGGATTTGATTCTTTATTGATATGGTCGGTCGCGACCGAAGAATGTCGTATGGGCCATTCGAAGGCACTCTTTTTAGGCCGCTCGGCGGCTTTCGCTTAGGCCATTCGATGGCACTCTTTTTAGGCCGCTCGGCGGCTTTCGCTTAGGCCATTCGATGGCACTCTTTTTAGGCCGCTCGGCGGCTTTCGCTTAGGCCATTCGATGGCACTCTTTTTAGGCCGCTCGGCGGCTTTCGCTTGGGCCATTCGATGGCACTCTTTTTAGGCCGCTCGGCGGCTTTCGCTTGGGCCATTCGATGGCACTCTTTTTAGACCGCTCGGCGGCTTTCATTTGGGCCATTCGATGGCACTCTTCTGGTCGCTCGATTGCTACTCGCATGGTGAGCGACCGTGCATTCAATTTGCATGAAGATAAAACACAAGTGAAATTTTAAGGTCGGTCCTCAGTAAAAAACCCCAGTGGGGAAAAAGAGCGACCGCCTGTTCTTTATTGATCAAATGATGTTTACAACTTAGACATAATATTTTCTCAATTTGTCAGCGTTCCATGTTCTGGGGATGGTCGCCCCTTCCATGGTTTCTAGCTCGTAAGCTCCCTTTCCAGTCTTGCTGATGACACGGTATGGTCCTTCCCAATTGGCGGCGAGCTTTCCCTGGCGAGCGTTCTTATTCCCTACGTCGGCCCTCCTGAGGACTAGCTGCCCAATGGAGAATTCCCTCTTCTGGACGCGGGCGTTGTATCTTGCAGCGACCTTCTGTTTGATGAGTTGCTCCCTAAGTGACGCCTTAGTTCGCAGCTCATCAACCAGGTCGAGTTCTTCTCTTGTTGCTTGCTCATTTGCGGCCGGCGTTGGTGGGTTGGTCGTCCTCCAACTTAGCTCTCCCATCTCAATCGGGATGACCGCATCAGTACCATAGACCAGTCTAAATGGTGACTCCCCGGTCGATGAATGGGGGGTCGTTCTGTAGGCCCAAAGGACCGACTGTAGCTCTTCTGCCCAATTGCCTTTGGCTTCATCTAATCTTCTTTTCAGCCCGCGTAGTATTACCCTGTTGGCCGCTTCTGCCTGGCCATTGGTTTGCGGGTGCTCGACCGAGGTGAAACGCTGTTTCACGCCAAGGCCGGCCAGCATTTCTCTGAATTTTCTGTCAGCGAACTGAGTTCCATTGTCCGTCACCAGTTGCTGAGGCACTCCGAAGCGGGCGAGCACATTCTTCCCAAAGAACTTAGATACCTTCGCTGAGGTAATGGTGGCAAGTGGCTCTGCTTCTATCCACTTGGTGAAGTAGTCGACCGCAACGATCAGGAATTTCAGCTGACCTGGTGCAGGTGGAAAGGGGCCGAGCAAGTCCATGCCCCACCAAGCGAACGGCCAAGGTGGGGTTAGGCTGTGCAGTTCTGTTGAGGGCGCTATATGCACGTCTGCGTGGATCTGGCATTTCTTGCATTTCTGCACAAGTAACTTGGCATCCTCTTCCATGGTCGGCCAATAGTATCCGGCCCTGAGTGCCTTCTTAGCAACCGACCGACCACCTTGATGGCTACCACAATCGCCTTCATGGATATCCCTGAGTATATGGTCGGCTTCGACCGACGTAAGACATCTCAGCAATGGGGATGAAAAGCCCCTTCTGTACAGTCTTCCTTCAATCACTGAATATTTGGTCGCCCGCAACCTCAGGAGCTTTGCTGCCTTCGGGTCGCAAGGTTCTACCCCATTAAGAATATACTGCAAGATGGGAGTAATCCAGTCTCTGTCTAGGTCGACCGCTAGAATGGCTAATGGTTGAGCGGGCTTAGTAGACACGCTCGGTCGAGTTAATGTCTCCTGAATTAGACTTCTATGATTCCCAGGAGCCTTTGTACTGGCTAACTTTGATAGGATGTCAGCCCTCACGTTCTCTGTCCTGGGGACGTGCTTAACATCTGCTCGGTTGAATTGCCTGAGCAGGTCCCTTACCTTGGCCAAATAATTCTTCAGGACGTCGTCCTTTGCGTCGTATAGGTCCTGAATTTGGGATACTACCAGTAGAGAGTCGGAGTGAAGTTCGACACGGTCGACATTAAACTCTTTGGCTAACTGCAGCCCGGCAATGCACGCTTCATACTCGGCCTGATTGTTTGAAGTGTGAAATGCAAAAGTTAAAGACACTTCAACAGTAAGTCCTTCTGAGTTCTCAAGTATCAAGCCGGCCCCACTTCCTTTGCTGTTGGAGGATCCGTCTACGTGCAAAGTCCAGGTAGTGACGGCCTGATCATCTGGTATTGGAGTCATCTCAGCGATGAAGTCGGCCAACACTTGTGCCTTAGCGGCCGATCTGGCCTCAAACTTGATTCCAAACTCACTGAGTTCCACAGCCCACTTGATCATACGCCCTGCAAGGTCAGGTCGGTGAAGGATTTGCCTAATAGGCTGGTCGGTCCTTACCACGACCTGATGAGCGACGAAGTAAGGACGTAATCTACGAGCGGCCACAAGTAATGCCAAGGCTAGTTTCTCAATCTTCTGGTACCTGATTTCTGGGCCTTGAAATACCTTGCTGATGAAATAGACCGGGTTTTGCTTTAGGTCGCATTCCCTGACCAGAACGGCGCTCATGGCTTCGTCCGTTATGGCCAAGTACAAGTAAAGTGTCTCCCCCGGTTGCGGCTTGGTCATGATGGGCGGGTTGGTCAGTGCCGCCTTCAGCTCGTCCAATGCTCGCTGGCATTGATCGGTCCATTCAAATTCGACTTCCTTCTTCAAAAGCTTGAACAGTGGAAGAGATTTGCACGCTGATTTAGGTATGAATCGCGATAGGGCAGCGACCATACCATTCAATTGCTGGATCTCTTTCTTCGTAGTGGGTGGCCTCATGTCGGCGACCGCCCTACACTTATCAGGGTTCGCTTCAATCCCTCGCTCTGTTAAGTGGAAGCCCAGGAACTTGCCCGCCCTTACTCCGAAGGTGCACTTCTCTGGATTCAGCCTTAAAGAATTCTTCCTTGCTTCCTCAAAGATTTCCCTTAGGTCGTTGATATGGTCCTGGTCGGTCTTGCTCTTAATTATCATGTCATCCAAGTAGACCTCTGATATGCGACCGATCTGACGCCTAAAAACCTTGCTCATCATTCTCTGATAGGTCGCTCCGGCGTTCTTGAGACCAAAAGGCATTACCTTGTACTGGAAGTTTCCCCGATCGGTCATGAACGCGGTTTTATGACGATCGGGTGGGTACATGGTGATCTGATTGTATCCTGAATAGGCGTCTAGAAAAGACAGAAGTTTATAGCCCGCTGCCCCGTCGACCAATTTGTCAATGCTTGGCAGTGGAAAGGCGTCCTTCGGGCATGCCTTGTTCAGGTCGGTATAATCGACTCACATGCGCCACTTACCATTTTTCTTCTTTACCAACACGACGTTGGAGAGCCATGTTGTATACTTGATCTCCTCAATGAAATTGGCCTTGATGAGGTCGTCAACTGCCTGGGCGGCCGCCAGTGCTTTCTCTTCACTCTGAGTTTGCCTCCTTTGTGCGACCGGCCTTGCTGTCTCATCAACGGACAGTTGGTGGCAGGCAATTTCAATTGGGATACCGGGCATGTCTGATGCCTGCCATGCAAAAAGGTCCGCGTAATCCCTGAGACAGGTGATGAGCTCTTGCTTGTCTTCTTCAGGTAGGTCGCTCCCCAACTTAACTGTTTTAGTTGGGTCGTCCATTAACTGAATATCGATCAATTCTCCGTGGGGCTCAGGCCTCTTGAGTCTATTCTTTAGCTCGCGGGCTAAATCATCGTCGTCGTCCTCAGGGTCGCTGTCAGGGTCGTATCGAGCATCCAGGTCGGCCACATTGACCTGATGCCCTTCTCCAAGATTCTGAGGTTTAGCATTCGTCACCTCCATGTCACAAATTTCTTGATAGAGGAAATGGCTCCTCATAGCCGCCTCCATGTCGGCCATCATTGTCACCACTTGGTCGTTTTTACTGTAAAACTTCATCTTCAGATGTACAGTTGAGGCTACGGCCTCCAATTTCCCCAGAGTTGGGCGGCCAATGATGCAGTGGTAACACGATCTGATTGGCAGAACTAAGAACGTCGTTCTGACCGTCCTGTACGACGTGCTGCCGCTCGTGTCATCTCCAAAAGTGACGAGTAACTCTATCGTCCCCAATGGGTAGGTGGTCGACCCATTGAACCCGGTCAGTGGAGTGGGTACTGCTTGGGGAATAATCTCGCTCCTATCCACATTCAACTTGTCAATCAATTCTTCGAACATGATGTCGGCCGAGCTCCCCTGGTCGACCAGTATTCTTCTAACCTCAGTGTTGGCCATTACGGCCGATACTACCAAGGGTACATAATTGTTAACTTTTCCATCAAGCAAGTCTTCGTCCCCAAAGGAAATGGGAGGCCTATTCGAGGCCGGCCGTGGGGTTGAAGTTGAACCGACCATCATGAGTTCGTTCCACTTCCTCTTCATCGCCTTGTTGGACTCTCTGATGTCCAACGGATTACCTCCATGGATGACCATGGCTACGTTGCGGCCCTTTGATTGTCTGGGGTCGCGCTCTTCCTCTGAACTGTTACGCGCTTGCTCGATCGTTGAGTTAACGATCGCCTTACCTTTGTCATTGGCGGGTTGGCCAACGGCTCTTTGATCAGGGCGATCGTTACCATCATCTTTGACATACTGCCTCAACTTGCCCTTCTGTATGAGGTCTTCTATGTCATCTTTTAGGGCCATGCAGTCATTGGTGTCATGCCCCTTGCTCTTGTGATATCTGCAGTATTTCTTTGTAGGCCGACCTCCTTTCTTCAATACTAAAGGATCAGGTCGCCTCACACCAGTGAATTCATTGTTCTGGCACTCCGTAAAGATCTGCGCGATCGGAGTGTTTAATTTTGTACGCTGCTCGTACCTCTTGGGCCGGTATTCGGGCTTACTGTCACGGTCCTGCCCCTTGACCGACCTGCCAGCATCTTCCTTGGGACGCGCGCGGGCGCCCTTGTCGGCCGCTAATTGCTCCTCATAGCCCATATGGTCGTTGGCCCTTCTGAGGAACAGGCCGAGGTCGTAGTAGCGGTTCAGAGAAAACTCTTCAGCGAATCTGTGGCTCTTTCTTATACCACGCTTGAGGTACTTCAGCTTGTCCGTATCTGACAGGTTGCGGACTGTATCGGCCTCTGTCATGAACCGGTCGATAAACTCCCTCAATGATTCATTTTCTCCTTGGACGACCGAATCCAAGTGCTCTTCGTAACGATATTGACAACGGTTGGCTGTGTAATTGGCCAAGAACATTGCCACAAGACCTTCCCAAGAAGCGACTGAGTTGGGACGCAGAGATTCCCACCATTCTAGCGCCCGACCTTCGAGCGACTGAGGGAAGAGTCTGCACTTCATCGTTCGTCCCAGCTCCCTGTAGCTACAGTAATTGTTGAAGTACATCAGATGTTTGTCTGGATCCCCGCGACCGTTGAACTTGTTCAGGTTTGGGGGCTTCCTCAGGTCCCTTGGGATGCGATAGCGCCTAATCTCGCTGGTGAAAGGCCCCTGTCCGGTCGGGATGGGATTCTGCCCGTAAGGCTGCATGGCGGCATAAGCTTGGTCGACGGGCAAACCGTAAAGGCCGACCGGTTGACCAAGGAGTCTATCAGCAATTGGAGGGCGTCCATGGTATTGTGGAGCACGTGGCGACGACCGTCTTCTAGGCCGCTCCGAATTGTTCCTTCTCGGTCGGCTGATGGCATGGGAGACATCTCTAATCTCCCCGTTGCTGTAGTCGTCGAACTCCTCATACGAGTCCCACGACCTGCTTCTTGATCGGCGGGATCCTGAGGACTCGTTGGACGAGTATCTTGTTGGCGACCCTTCTGACTCTGGTCGGTAGCTTGAGTCAGCGTAGTCGTAATCTTCTCCGGGGGAGCGATGATGGCGACTTCTTCGACGAGGAGGCGACCTGTGAACGATCGCCCTTCTTGGAGGATTGCGTCGGGATACGCCACGACGAGGAGGAGCTTCTCTTCGTGGTGGTGAACGATGGGGCCGGGATGGTTGGCCTTGGTGACCGCTGTCCGCTCGCGGGCGGATTGAGATCGAACCTCTCTCATAACGTTCGATCAGTTCGTCTCGATCAGCGATCACTTGATTCTTTTGCTCCAGAATTTGTATGAGCGCTTGGGTTACGTGCTCTGGCAACGCTTCTGGAATTCCTGCTTCGGCCAGCTCGGCCGGTAGTTGCGGGGCTGGTTGGGTAACTGGCCCGCGACCGCCCTGTACTGAGGGTTCTTGGCGAGGCTCATCTTGTGATTCATGAACGGTCTCAGGCATGCCCTCTGGGGTCCGTTGAGGTCGGTGCTGCCCAGAGGTGTTGAGCCTGGAAGAAGTACGTATCTGACGCGGCGGCATGATTTGATGTGGAATAGCGCTCGGGCCTCCCACTGTGGTCGCCAATTGATCGTACTTGATCAATACGATGGGTTGTTGTTGGAAACGTTGATCGGTCGCTGTGATGAGGGACCGAGTTGTAAGCCGCACGCGGGTGGTACCTGCAAAGGCACTCCAACGCTCAAGTCAGAGGTGCTTCAACGGGCAGGGTCACAAGGTGAGTAAAACATACCTGAAGCCACATGCTGGTGTGGTATATATAAGACTGGCGTTCTAGCCGTTGCGCAATTTACGGGATCGGCCGCATCTTGCGGAGCAAGGTAGATGATGGGCCGCGTTGGGCCGGCCTTGGTCGAGTGGGCCGCTGGCCCAGGTTGCACCTGGCTGCTGCGCGCAGCACCCCCTTGCTGTAGGCTGCGCTAGACTGTCTCGTTGGGCCTATTGGGCCACTCCAGAACAACATAAAAAGGCGCCTTTTTATGGTACAGCCCAGGTCCACCGCAGCGGCCACCCCGGTCCCACTGTTACCTCATGATCTTCTCTACCCCTCTTGTAGAATTTTTGCCTTCCGTGGGAATCGAAGCTTGCACCTGAGGCATAAGTGCAAGTTAAACCCCCTTCCCACTACCAATTGAGCGCGCGCTCAATTGGTAGTGGGAAGGGGGTTTAACTTGCACTTATGCCTCAGGTGCAAGGTTCGATTCCCACGGAAGGCAAAAATTCTACAAGGGGGGTAGAAAAGACCGTGAGGTAACAGTGGGACCGGGGTGGCCGCTGCGGTGGACCTGGGCTGTTACAGGCACAGTAACTGTTCATTCTACACTAGTTCTTAAAAATGTAATATGCATTCCTAAGTTTAGTGTGAATATTATCTCTGTTGGTTGGTTGCATCTTGATCCTGATTACCACATTTCACTCTTTGACAATGTGTTCTCAATCCAGGACAGCAACCAACAACGGGTGATTGGCAAGAGTAGCTTTGAACATGGCCTCTATTTTTACAATTCTTGTTGTAATAGTGTTCCTACTCCATGTAATAATGTTTCTCCTAGTTTGTCTGCCACCGTTTGTAATACTGCCTCTATTGATAATGTGCATCTTTGGCACACTAGGTTAGGACATTTGTCTGACAGTGTTTTGAAATTGTTGTTTCCTTCTTTATCTCTCAATGCCAAATATTCATGTAATACTCAACATTGTACTGTATGCCCATTATCAAAAATGCATCGGCTGCCTTTTAATTGTAATAATCATTTTTCTGATTCTCTTTTTGATTTGGTGCATTGTGACGTTTGGGGACCTTTCCATAACCCTACCTATGATGGCAAGCAATACTTCTTGACTCTAGTTGATGACTCCACGAGGTTCACCTGGGTACATCTTATGAAGCATAAATCCGAAGCCCCTCACCTGCTTGTGTGTTTCTTCAAGTATGTGAAGACTCAATTTGCCAAGACAATCAAAGTTCTTCGCAGTGACAATGCTCCTGAGTTGGGCCTACACAAGTTTCTGCAAGAGGAAGGATCTCTCCACCAACTCTCTTGCCCCCACAAGCCACAACAGAACTCTGTGGTGGAGAGGAAGCACCAACATTTGCTTAATGTTGCTCGGGCACTTTTGCTTCAATCCAGAATTCCAGTAAAGTTTTGGGGTGAATGCATTGCAACAGCAACTCACATCATCAACAGGACACCCTCACACAATCTCAAAGGTAAGTCTCCTTTTGAGCTGCTATATGGTACAACACCTGACTACAATGCCTTGAGAGTATTTGGTTGCTTGGCTTTTGCCTCCACTATCCCATCCCTAAGACACAAATTTTCCCCTAGAGCCATTCCATGCATTTTCTTAGGATATCCTCTAGGTGTCAAAGGATACAAATTATTTGATCCACAAACCAACAAATTTATCATCTGTAGGGATGTAGTGTTTCACGAAACTACTTTTCCTTATCACAATGTGCATCCCACCTCCAATATAGATGCCCTGTTCCCACCAGCTCTTATTCCCACCTCTCACAGTCCTCTTCCATCTGCTATGAATACCAAAGACTCCCAAGACACATCTGTTATCCCTCTAGCCATACCAGAAATTCCACCAGACATGCCAGACATTCCTGTCCCTGTTCCTCCATCACAAACTGATCCTATACCACCAGTAGCTATCACTCCACCCCCTCCTACTCTTAGACGTTCCTCTAGGGCTTCAAGACCACCTACTCAACTTCAAAACTATGAATACAACTCTGTTGCGTATCCTCTCCAACCTCACCTGACCTATGATAACCTCTCCATTCCATATAAAACCTTTGTCTTAAACGTTTCATCTGTTTTCGAGCCACAACATTACCACCAAGCAATCAAATACCCTGAATGGCAACTTGCCATGGCAGAGGAACTAGCTGCCTTAGAGGCCAATGATACTTGGTCCGTTGTCCCTCTCCCTGCAAATAAGAGAGCCGTTGGTTGCAAGTGGGTGTATAAGGCAAAATATAATGCTGATGGTACCTTGGAGAGGTGCAAAGCTAGGTTGGTGGCCCAAGGATTCACCCAACAAGCAGGCATTGATTTTTCTGATACTTTCTCTCCAGTAGCTAAGCTCACTTCTGTGAGGATCCTTCTTTCCTTAGCTGCTCAACTAGATTGGCATCTCCTCCAATTAGACATCAATAATGCTTTTCTAAATGGGGAGCTCCATGAAGAGGTATACATGAAGTTACCTCTTGGATATCCTAGTGAGGGGGAGAATAAGGTTTGTAGGTTGAACAAATCTCTATATGGGCTTAGACAGGCTTCCCGGCAATGGTTTGAAAAATTCAGCTCAATCATCATCACCTTGGGGTTTCAAAAGAGCTCAGCTGACCATTCACTCTTTACAAAAGGGTCTGGTGCAGATTTTGTAGCCCTGCTTGTGTATGTAGATGATATAGTTATTGCTGGCCCCAACCTTGCCCTTGTACAAAAGGTTCAGACCTCCCTTGAGCTACACTTCAAGTTGAAAATCAGTGGTGACTTAAAATATTTTCTGGGCTTAGAAATAGCTCGTTCTAAAGCTGGTATCCACTTGTGCCAGCGAAAATACACTCTGCAATTGTTATCAGATACAGGGCATACCTCTGCTAAGCCAGCAGACACCCCCATGGATTCTGGCCTGAAACTGAACGACATAGATGGAGAGCCCCTTGAAGACATTTCACAGTACAGAAGGTTGATTGGCAGGCTCATTTACCTCACCATTTCTCGTCCTGATATCACCTTCACTGTCAATAAACTTAGCCAATTCATGGCCAAGCCTAGAACATGTCACCTACAAGCTGCATACTCACTATTATAGTATCTGAAGGCAACTCCAGGCCTTGGTGTTTTCTTTCCTGCCAAGTCTTCATTGAACCTTACAGCTTACGTGGATGCTGACTGGGGAAGTTGCCAAGTCAGTAGAAAGTCCACCTCCGGGTTCTGTGTGTATTTGGGTGATTCCTTGATCACTTGGAGGTCCAAAAAGCAGGCCACCGTGGCTCGTTCCTCTGCAGAAGCAGAGTACAGAGCTATTGCTGCTGTTACTACTGAACTTTTATGGCTTAAGCAGCTTTTAAGAGCTTTTGGGGTCAACATTACCTCCACTATGGTGCTAAGTGACAGTAAATCTGCAATTCAGCTTGCAGAGAATCCAATGAGCCACGAGAGGACCAAACACATCGACATAGACTGTCATTTTATCCGAGAGCATGTGCAGTCAAAGTTCTTGAAGCTGATACATGTTGGAACTGCTCAACAACTTGCTGACTTGTTAACCAAAGCTCTCCCCAAAGTCAAATTCAGAGACTTAGTTGCCAAGTTGGGTCTCAAGAACATCTATCTCCCAACTTGAGGGGGAGTATCAAAGTCAAATATTGGTCAACATTTTATTTACTATGGTAACCTGTATTTACAACTAGTTTTACTGTTTTGTAATAAGTTAAATTGGCTGTTAGTGAACCAGTTAGAGACTAACTGAATGCTGTTAGGTTAGTTAGATTTAAGTTGGTTAGTTACAGGTTGAAGTCAGTGTATATATGGTCTTTCAATTGTTTTGTAATTCTCAGTTCACATTTTTGTATCAACTCTCTTTTCCAGAAATGAAACCCACTTTATCTTCATTGTCTGCAACTGAATGTGAACCGATTCCATTGATCCATGGAATCGGACATGGTATCAAAGCCAATCCAAGATCCGCTGGGCCACCCGCTATCGGGCCACTCGGGTCACGCTCCAGTTGTCCAGTCCTGGGCGTGAGGGGGGTGTGTTAAGAGTCCCACATCGGATGTGATATGGCCTATAAAAGAGTTTATAAGTGGGAGGCATCCCTCACCTTACAAGCCGGTTTTGTGGGGTTGAGTTAGGCCCAATCCACATTCTAAGAAAAAGAGTGACAAAGAAGTCATAAGTTTAGAATGCAAACCATGTCATTATCAACAAGTCATATGTTATAATAGCCTCAAAAATCCATTTGTGTAACAAATTCACGCTGTATAACATATGACTTGTTGATAAATGGTGCTGTCCATGGATCTTCTTGGGTGAATCGTAAAAGGACGATCAAAGGACAATCAAACCCGATTACCATTCACGCTGTATAACATATGACTTGTTGACAAAGAAGTCATAAGTTTAGAATGCAAACCATGTCATTATCAACAAGTCATATGTTACAATAGTCCATTATTGAAGCTGGGAAACGGCAAGAAAGCAAAGTTCTGGCATGATAAATGGTGCTGTCCATGGAAGCTATTAGACTTGCACCCTCATTGATATAGTCTGTCCGATATGAAACACGATACAGTAGAAGCTTTCGGTGAATTAATTGGGGAGAATTGGCGCTGGAAACTAAATTGGAATAGAGAGCTGTCATCGGAGGAGAAGGAGAAGATGCTGAATTGTTGATGGAAATGTTGAGGCCGATCAGTACATACGCTGCAGTTGAAGACCAGTGGCGATGGATAATTGCTGCAGACCAGAATTATTCTGTTAAGTCTGCGTATAACGGACTCTTAATGGGCAGCGAGGATAGTAATTTGGAGGAGGAACAGCGAAGGTTAATGAGAAAATACTGGTTAACTGCTGCCACGTCAAAGTTCCTAGTACACGGTTGGTGTCTTTTGCTCGATCGACTGCCAACAAGACTGCTACTGCAGCAGAGGGGGGTCTGCGTTTTTCATCCCAGCCCTTGCTGCGTTTTCTGCTTCCGGTGCGATGAAGATTCTACGCATCTCTTCTTTGAATGTGGTGTCTCGGAGAAGTTATGGAGGAGGACATTCGAATGGATGGGATTGAGGATATCAGAATACAGTGATGTTTGGGATCATTTACAAAAGCACAAAATTGTCATTGGAGGAAAGAAAGATAGAAGAGTCAGATTTTTGGTGTGGGTGGCGGTAGTATGGGTGATTTGGGTGAATCGTAATCGGGTGGTATTTAGAGGAGGAATACCAAATGACGATCAAATGCTAAATCACGTAAAAGGACTATTGTGGGGATGGGTAGCTAATAGATTGGGAGCTCAAATTTCGGTTGATTTTGATGTATGGAGTGTTAATCCACTTATTTGCTTGAATTCGCTCCATTAACTGTACATGGATTGAGGCACTCCTAGTGCCCTCCTTTAATGAAATTTCTTTGCTTATCAAAAAAAAAATATAGAAAGCATTGAATGATTATGCTTCACCTAATGTCTCTCTCAATGAACATGAAATAATTGTTCAAAACGTATAAATTCAAACTTTAGGTGGGATCATATAGGTACTATACCAAGCTGGCCAGAAACTTTGATGGCTTCTCGTTGTCAATTATTCATGTTTCATTTCTAGCTGGTCACATTTTCCTAACACATTTAGGTATTTTATTTATATTCCTAAATTAGCAATGAAAGACACCTAATAAATTCAAAGACTTCGAAATCCCTACGCCATATAACTTAGTGTCTCAATTAGACCAACATTATTTTCAACCACCCTATTAGATAGGGATATATGGTCAAGGCCCTATGATATAAAATGATCAATTTGTCATACTATTATATTATGGTGCATGTACAAATACAAATTAAAGATAATTACATTTACCACACCCTTGAGATTATCACATGGTGCATATAATTCTCTATGATATAAATATTTTAACAACTTAATGTCATTTTGGAATACTTATAATATTCGATAATAAGTTGATACAGTAATACTACAATTTTGAGATGAAATCAAATAATTACTCAAATCCTAGATGTATAAAAACATGGCAATTATAGTTCCAAATTCACACTACATAAATTATCTTGGTCTTGTACCAACCAACCGGTATACAGGGGCATCTATTTTCACCCTTTTCTCAGACAAAGTTGGAAAAAGGCATATGGCCATAGGGGTTAATACTTAATACTTAATACTTAATTTTAATAATCTTTATAATAATAAGCTAATAAGAAGAAATCTGCAGCTGCTGACACGTCCCGGGTGGCCGGGAACTCTAAATCTCATGTTCATATTATTCAACATTATATATCAGATCCTAATAAAGTTAAATAGAGATCTGGAATAATAAAAAAAAATTAAATAATTAAAAGAAGCACCTAGATTGATCTTGATTCCTAATTCCTAACATCCCTAGAAATTAAAATTAAAAATTAAAAGCCCCATCCCTTTTAATCATTGTATAAATAGTCTTTTAATAAATGTTTATAAAGTGATGTTGTCCTAAACCATTGGACACCCTGATTTGATTTGACACACAAAGCCGACCTTAATCAAAAATCATATAAGAGTGGTATCTAGATATAGCATTTTTTTATACTATATGTTCCGTACTTACGAGGTTTATGATAAGGTCGTAGTAGTTAGTAGATGTTTTATCCTATATAATGTTCGATCTTCAAGTGACGGCCTTGTTCGATCTTGAGATGGTGGACTTGTTCGATCTTGACGCGGCGGTGTTGTACCTGCAATAACACTCCGAAGCTCAAGTCAGTGTTTGAGTTATTATGTGTCGGTTGGAGAAATTACTTACCATTAATGAGCATTGAGTGAGGTATTTATAGAGTTTGAATGTGTTTGTGTTGATGATTCTGAGCCAATCGATCTTGAGGAGGCATCTGAGCCGTTGATTTGGTTGGGCTATTAATGAGCCAAATCGTTAATGGGCCCTAAATGGGGGGTGCAAATATCAGTAAGACTTATTACCATAACAGTGGCCCCCCAAGTCTGGTCGCCTGAGGGGCGATCTTGGCTTGATAAGCTGAAGCGATCTTGCATGAAGCGATCCTGTTATTGCCGGTAGATATTTCATGTGGGAGTTTCCAGGGATTTCGACCTTGACTAGTAATGTTCGAACATGGAACGTGCCGAGTTAGTGAATGATGCAACGCTTTGTACTCTGTGTCAGGCATTAAATGTTTCTGACACGGCGCGTGTCACGATGGTGGCTATTGATTGTGACGTATCACTTTTTTGAGCGTGCGTTTTGCTGCATTTTGATTGGACACATTGATTCGACTTCCTGGGCCCAGCCCATGATCTTCGGCCCACTATAAATAGGGGGTCAATGTCTTTCATTTTGTTGCTTATTAACTCACTTTTCTCTGATCACCGGTCTTGATTTGTCGAGCTTCTCTTCGAGTAAAATTATTTTAGCGGTTGTTCTGTGATCTTTCAAGTGGAGTTCAATCAGAAGATCGGCAATGGTCTCTTTCTGCAGTATTTCGAGGTTAGTTTTTTAGCTGTTCTTCTATTCCGTTTTTGTGCTTTGAAATCCCCCCAATTTTGCTTATTTGAGTGGGGGTCGTCAGGTCGGGTTCAGACTTGCTTGCGAACCCATTTTTTATGCTTATTCTTGACATTTCGTCCCCCATTTCTGTAGATCGACCTGGCGATTATAAAAAAGACCCGTAGGGATATCACGGTTTACCGAAAAGATTTCGCAAAGACAATGGCCTCTGGTGGTGAAATTCATGAAGGTCAGACCGATCAAACAGTGGATGCTGTGCCTGATGTACAAAAGCATTCTACTTCTGCTCCGACTAGTGATAAGGCGGAGGATCATTTTGATGTCAGAAGCTCTTCTCTGGTGGATGGAGATGACGAGCTCGTTGAAGATGCTGAGGAAGCCGAGGAGGAAGAGCGCACGATTGATGTGGTGGCTCTTTCCTCTGACGAAGCTCGATCTGGAGAAGAGGCGGACAGTTTGAGTACTGTTGATTTGGAGAGCTCTGATACCGATTTTGGGTCGAGCTCCGTTTCAGAGGAAGACTCTGATCAAGGCGATTCCGAGGAGCTTCAGGAACGTCTCCGCACAAACCGAGCAAGTACCAGTCGAGCCTCAGGGACTTCAAATGATGGCTACTCCAATACTGGCTCTGGAGCCCATGAGGTACTTTACCAAGGAGTTCGCCCTTATGATTGGGTTTCTGACAAGATTCTGGAGATCGAGTCTTTGTACCGGTTTGGTCATATTCTTGAGTCTGTGGCAAAGAAACTTCGTGGGAAAGGGGGGCGAAATGTGTGGAGGTTCGAAGGTATGGGCGATGGGGAGCATGTGGCAACCTGGCCAGGAGAGCTTAAGTTTACGATGTACCATGTAGCCGTAAATAATATGAACATCCGGCCTCCTTTAACCTCTCTACAACAAACCATTCTGGCTGAGCTGGACGTGCCCCCCTCTCAATTGCATCCCAACGCGTGGGCTTTCCTTCGATCATTTGAGCTTATGTGCATTCATCTGGAGAGACCGGTGTCGCCACTTCTTTTCTTTCATTTGTTCGAGCTTAATCAGAACAGTGGAGAGGACAAGTCCGGTCGCGAGCATGTCAGCATTCGCTCTAGACAAGGTGCCAAGATCTTCAAGGCTTATGCTGTTTCGTTGAGGGGAACTTGGAAACAACTTTTTTATTGGGTCGAACCGGTAGATGATACGGATGTGGACCGCGTAGGGAAATATGGGGCTGATGGGAAGACATTGGTGTCCACCAAATTTCCTATTGGTTGGAGCAGCGACCATTTCAATTGGTCGACGCATTCTTATTCTGTTGGTGAGGATCGGTTGAGTGCTGACGATCTTCTTACCAAAAAATTCTGCTCTTCATTTCCCAAAGCATCCCGTATTCAAAGCATAAATACCGAGGTATCCCCATGGATATGATAGTTCGGGCTGGAAAACGGAAACAAGTGTAAATAGTTTTAGGTAGATCGACCTTCTGGAGTGGAACTTTTTGTGTTTTTTCGATTTTTGACAGCAAGTTGTATAACCCGTTTACTCTTTAATTTTCAGATACGATGGCACCAAAAAGACTTGCTTTGATGAAGATAGTGGCAACGACACCGATCATTTCTGAAGAAGGGGGGACCCCGTCTCACTCTGCGGCCATGGCCGATGCTGCCATTCTTGCCGATCCTATCAACACAATTACCCAAGAGGACCTGGCTCTGGGCGAGGTTGACCCAGAGGGAAGAGATAATCTTATACTTGATCGTTCTCCTCCAATTGCTCAAGGTACCGATCTTGGGAGATCTGAAAAAAGGGGCCGAGGCGATGTTGGTGATGATGCGAGATCGGCAAAGAAAAATAAGACCTCGAAAAGACCCAAGCATAGGTCTAAAGCCGTTCCTTTGGATGAGAAGTTCCTTGAGCAAAATTTTGAACAATGGCGAGAGGATCTTGTATCAGCATCGATGCTGATCTTTGCCATTCTTGCTGAGGTTCATAAGATCAAAAAACAGAAATATGAGAAACGAGCCAAAGGTAGGTGGCTTTTTGTTTGGTTTGGATGCTTTGTTTATGGCTTTGCTTTTGGTTTTGATATCTTCCTTGTTTATAGATATGTTGGACATCGAGAAGGCAAAACGGGTCAAGCTGCTAGAGGAGATGTCTTTAAGGACAAACAGCTTTCTCGCACCAAGGAAGAGCTTCAATCTTTGGAGGAAAGCCAAGGGGGACTTACGCGGCGAGCTGAGGCTGCTGAGACCCATGTGAAGGAGCTCGAAACTGAGGTGGCGGGTTTAACGGAGTCTGAGGCCGAGCCTAAAAGGAAGATCCAGAGTTTGGAGGATCAGACTGCTGAGCTGGAGGGTAAACTGAAGGAGGCCTCAGAGGTGAGGGCTGAGTCCAGTAGCAACCCCGAAGCTCGAATTGCAGAACTCCAAGCTGCCCTAAAACAAAGTAAGAGAACTGCCAGGGAGGCTGCTAAGCAAGCGATCGAGCTTTATAAGGAAGGTTTTGAGTGTGCCCTTCAGCAAGCTCTTTTGTTCAACCCTTCTCTTCATTTGGACCGGGCAATCATGAACGTCGATCACGAGGTTGAGGAAAATCGTATTGTCAAGGTCAATCCTCAGACTGGGACGCCCGTTATTTTTCCGACCTCGGATGCTTAGTGATTTTCTGCATTCTTTGTAGAAGTTCTGGGTATATACCTTACCCGTTCAGGTTTTAGCATAGACTTAGAACTTCGACGTGTAATGCGAAATTTTGAGGGTTCGGCCATCTCCGAGTCGTTTTTGTAATTTTGAAATACTTTTATGATCGATCTTTGATGCTTGACATCGTTACGAGCTTTATGAATGCTTTTTTAATTCCACAAATCATGTATGTCGTTTTTGTTAATTCTGCAAGTCATATACGTCGTCCTATAGGGCAGTTTGTAACACCCCAATTCTACCCGTTCGTTTTATTACATATCAGAGTGCGGAAATTAAACTTAAAACAGGCAATGGAGCGTCACATGCAACATTTCAAAAGCCAAAAACGTATAATCAAGTAAAAACGTGGAAGAACAACATCAACTTAGTTTACAACCCCGAATATTTGTTCAAATACTTCAAACCACCTATCCATGTTTAAAAAACAACTAATGCAACAAGCAATTGAAAACAGTGTTCTTCCCCTCCCCGGGTGCTACCTATCAGAGACGACGCTGACTCGGCTACTAAAAGACCCTTGGTCTTCATTTGCGACTACCTGCACGTTAACCACGTAGAGGTAACATTCAAACAGAAAGGGTGAGTCTCTAACAGCATAAAAGCATATATGATAGATAATATACTAGAGAATAGGCAACTATAACTACCATAGCACATCAACAGTCATAACTACAACCATCACGGAGCAACACCAACAAGTAACAACATAAGCAAAACGACGAGCAACACCAACAAGTAACAACATAAGCAAAACGACAAGCAACACAAACAAGTAACAACATAAGCAAAACGACAAGCAACGACACCATGGGTACAACGTGTATGTATGAAATGCAACCCACACCGACGGGTATATGCATGTGGTACCAATCAACGTAAATAGCCTTTGTGGCTTCATCATCAACACTGAGCAAAGCTCTATGGCCGAAGCCTACATCAACGTAATAATGCATTATGCCATGCATGAGACACCATGTACAACGCATCGGAACAATCAACAACATAGTTATGCTATGCACAACAACGTCAACAACATCATCATTGGTCATATTCGACCCAACCACATCATCATCGAGTTTTGGTCATATTTTACCCAA
Source organism: Astragalus membranaceus (assembly GCA_039519185.1). Classification (NCBI taxonomy): domain Eukaryota; kingdom Viridiplantae; phylum Streptophyta; class Magnoliopsida; order Fabales; family Fabaceae; genus Astragalus; species Astragalus membranaceus. Next base: position 112,606,027 of record CM076849.1, on the reverse strand, counting down.
CAACAACAACAACAAGATTTAGTCACATTGACTCAACAACAAGAACAGCAAATTTAGTCTTATTAGACACAACAAAACATCACAACACTGAGGTAGCACAAAGTGGCGCCTAGGAAACAACACCAACAACACAGACACAACACATTGGCGCCCAACAGCACATAAAAGGGTGCCTGAGGCAAACTGCGCCACCCTGGGCACCAAAACAGACAGCACGTGGCGTCATACAGCAACACAGTCCTAGACACAAACTAAGACACAAACTGCAACACAGTCACAAACTAAGACACAAACAGCAACACAGTCCTAGACACAAACAGCAACACAGTCACAAACTAAGACACAAACAGCAACACAGTCCTAGATACAAACTAAGACACAAACTGCAACACAGCAGGCAACATAGACACTAAAACTGGCGCCTGGTGGCAACCTGCGCCACATTCTAGGCAACCTGCGCCACTCTGGGCGCAACACAGCAAGCAACCTGGAGCCCTGTGGCAACCTGCGCCACATTTTGGGCAACCTGCGCCACTCTGGGCGCAACACAGCAAGCAACCTGGCGCACACAGGGCAGCAACATGGCGCCCTGGCGCAGCACAGCACTAGTGCAGAATTTCCTACAGCAGTGCACCTACTTCGGCGAATTAATTAAAATAGCAAACGATATCGGATTTTAACAAAAGACCACTCATTGGGAAGCTCTCTGAGTTTAGTTTCTTCCTATGACTTTCATTTTTCAAAATAAGTATCCAGTTGGTACAGTTTTTCAAAACACTACACTGAGGTACCAAAATCGGACAGAATTCTTTACCCAACTTGCAACTAAATTTTCTTTCTCATTTCTTAATGAAATTTCGTGAAATGAGTGCGTATTGCGTAGAGAATTAAGTCTACTTTCCAATGAAACAAGAATCATTCAAAACGGAGTTCGATTGAGAACACAAAACCTTCAAAAACCGAAACTACTCACAGTTTGATTCCAGAATTTTGACCTAACTTTGGAGACTCATAACTTGAGCTACACAACTCCAAATTGAACGGAACCAGTGCCAAAACGACCGGATTTAAGTCTATTTTCAAAAACAATCAGCCACATAATTTTTGGATCAACCGAACTGTACCAGATTTAGAAGGACCGAAACAGTGTCCAGAAACGCACAAAAGACCGTAAGCAAGTAAAACTCATTATGATCAATCACCAAATACCAATCTCAACATCACATACTTATGCATTTTGTCAAACATCTAACATGCATTCTAAACATCACTTACACATTCTATCAAACACCTAGCGTGCAATATTTTACCATCTATTCACTCAATGTCATCAACACTCAAAACAACACCAACAACATACATATAATTTCATAATTCATTCATGCATATTATCAAACAACTCCTAGGCATCATAGGTTCTACCCTCCTATATACTACCCATCATATAACCCTTTATACTATGAGACTCCTCTTACCTTAAGAATCGTTGGAGATGAAAAACCCTTCCACGAATCACCAAAACGCAGCAACAAGCTCTTCTCTTCTCTCTTGCGATTTTCTTCTCTTTTCCTTCTCCCTTGACTTTGCGAAATTTCTCCTCTTCCTCTTTTCCTTGAGATCGCCGCCCCTCCTTCTCTCTTTCTCTCCTCTTCGCAATTCCTTTCTTTTCTTTTGCACAAAATGAGCCAAACCCTAAATTTTTAGCTTAAATATGCGCCTAGGTTAGCGGGCCTGGATCACGGGCTTTTCCCTCAGCTTAGCCCAGCTTAATTCGCAACACCACCTCCTGCTTCAACACCACACCTCAATATATTTTATTTTTCTAATTTCAATTATATCTATTAAATAAAACAAATCCCCTAAATACTTAATTAAATAATTAATTAAATATTTGGGGTGTTACAAAGTTTACCAGGACTCGGCCCAGATTTAACTCGCCCTATAGGGGTATTGGAAACTGGGGCCAATGGTCGTTCTTAGGATATTTCGATCCTTGAAGACCCAATCCCTTTGAGGTAGTTTACTAAGACTCGGCTCAGATTTAACTGTTCTCAAAGAGTTGCGACCTTAGTTGGTCGCTTTGGGGAGATCTTTTAAGATCGGTCCCAGTCACTTCTGGAAAAGGAAATTTGGTTCCTACATTCTGTTTGATTTGATGAAAACAAGAATGTGTGGAACGTCGGTAAGATCACCGCAAGAATCTGAGGAACATCGGGTAAGGTTACCGTTCTTTATTAGAAATGAGCAGCTCATTTTTGCAAGAGATTGGCGCACCCTATGGTGGCCTTTGTGAGAGATTTGCCCAATTTCTGCCTCTAAAGGTAATAACTTTTCAGCTTTGTTGAGTTCCAAGTTCTATCGATCTTTTTTCCTTGGAGGGTCTCCAATTTAAAAGCCCGCTTACCGGTTTTAAACGTAACGCGGTAAGGACCTTGCCAATTTGGTGCGAGTTTTCCCTGAGAAGCGTTTTTCTGTCCAATATCAGCTCTTCGGAGTACCAGATCGCCAAGATCGAAGTCCCAATGAACGACTTTAGAATTGTACCTGGTTGCTACACCTTGCTTGATGATTGCTTCTTGAAGTGAGGCTCGACCCTGGACTTCATCGATGAGATCGAGCTCTTCTCTTAAGGCTTGTGATAGGCCGCAAGTGCACGGTCTTGTCGCGTAATAAAAGAGTTATCGATCCACAGGGAGAGCCTAGGTGATTACCAATTTAATTTTCCAAAGTTGATTAACTGAAAAGAAAGTCTTTTTAGAAAAAAGGAATGTTTTTGTTGATGTTTTAAAGATAAAAAGAGACTTGGGGTATTAGTTTCATCGAAATGATAAGGTTTCCGTTATTAATCCTTTCGACTATTTTCCAGTTTAAAGAACGATATATTTCTTAAGACAAGGCGACGGTTGTAGCAAGAGTTTCCTTTCGGAATACAAACGCGTGTTCTAAACTAATTATCAAGCCTATTTTTATGGTTGATTATTATTAGAACCCATTAAGCAAAGACATTTTCGTGTCTCAATAAAACCAAAACTATTTTTATGTGTTGATTTTATTGTCTAATTTCATAGATCCAACAATCACACTTCCCCTTTCGGTACATCGTGTGGTGTTTTGAAATAATAATGAAAAGTGAAGAAATTAGATTTAAAAATACAAAGTGATTAAGGTGGAAAATAGCCTCGGGAATTAATTAGTAGGAAGCCATCATTTGATTGTTGCCAAAAACCCCAAGGCTAAGAAAGTCTACTCACTCATGATCATTGTAGACAAAAGAGGAGAAGAGGAAGATTTTTTTAAATTGCAAGAATTGTAAAGAAAGCGATAAGTGCGAAATGTGTAAATGAGTTAGGAATTAGATGTTAGAATGGCAAGAAAATAAATGTTAGGAATTGAGAAAATTGCAAAATTATAAATAGCGGAATTGTAAATGACAAGAAAGTAAATTGCAAGGAATTTAAATGACTTGGAAAATAGAAGAGCAAGCAAGTAAAAGGGCAAGAAAAGTAAAGAGCAAGAATTAAAAGGGCAAGGAAATAAATGGGCAAGAAAAGTAAAGAGCTAGAATTAAAAGAGCAAGAAAATAAATGGGCAAGAAAATAAAGAGCAAGAATTAAAAGAGCAAGAAAATAAATGGGCAAGAAAAGTAAAGAGCAAGAATTAAAAGGGCAAGAAAATAAATGGGCAAAAGAGCAAGAATTAAAAGAGCAAGAAAATAAATGGGCAATAAAATAAAGAGCAAGAATTAAAAGAGCAAGAAAATAAATGGGCAAGAAAATAAAGAGCAAGAATTAAAAGGGCAAGAAAGTAAAATAGCAAGAATTAAAAGGGCAATAAAGTAAAAGAGCAAGAATCATAAAGAACATGAAGAGTAAATTGAAGTCATGAATCTTAGAGAGTTTATTGAGAGTGATTTTCTCACAAATATGCTTACAAGTGAGGATCAATGTCCTATTTATAGGAAAATATGAGGGAAGGCGCAAAATGGTCAATTCAAGTTTTGGCAAAGATAGCCATCAACAAGTGGACAAAGCAAGTTGGCAAAGATAGCCATCAACAAGTGGACAAAGCACTTTGAGTGGAGGGGCAAAATGGTCAAAAAGAAGTGAAAAATCAAGTTGGCAAAGATGGCCACAAACAAGTGGCCGCAGCCAAAATTGACTGCTTTTTGGGGCCCTTGGCGCCCTGTCCTGCGCCAGTCCTGCGCCAGTCCTGCTACTCCTTAGCGCCCTTGGCGCCCAGTCCTGCGCCAGTTTTGCTCCTTTACACCCTGTGCTGCGCCAGTTTTGCTTCTTGGCGCCCATGGGGCCCTGTGCTGCGCCAGTTTTGCTCCTTGGCGCCCTTGGGGCCCTGTGCTGCGCCAGTTTTGCTCCTTGGCGCCCATGGCGCCCTGTGCTGCGCCAGTTTTGCTCCTTGGCGCCCTTGGGGCCCTGTGCTGCGCCAGTTTGCGTTGTGCTGTCTAAAAAATTGTTCCTCCTCAAATATTTTTTTTGTTCTTCATTTTAGCTCATATTTTCTCTTTTGCTTCAAAATAAAACCTGAAAATAAAAAGTAAACATTTGTAGTAAAATAGCTCAAAAATATAATTAAAATACCAAATAAACCTAATAAAAATAACTATTAAAAAGACTCTAAAGATAGACTTATCATCTTGGTTATTGTCGTTTTGAGTTTTGGGGTTTGTCGTTCTCCAACTGCATTCGCCAATCTCGACGGGAATGACCGCCTCACTGCCGTAAGAGAGCCTCAAAGGCGTCTCTCCTGTGGAGCATTGAGGGGTAGTCCTATATCCCCAGAGGACATAAGGTAATTCTTCCACCCAGTTTCCTTTAGCATCGCCAAGACGTCGTCTTAGCCCGTTTAATATTACTTTGTTCGCCGCCTCTGCTTGTCCGTTGGTTTGAGGGTGTTCTACCGAACTGAAACGGTGTTTGATTTTTAGGTCGGACATCAGCTTCCTAAAACCTGTGTCAGTGAATTGAGTTCCATTATCTGCTACCACTACTTCGGGGATCCCGAACCTTCTCATGATGTTTTTTCTAAAGAATTTTGTGCAGTTCCTTGCAGTGATGGTAGTCAGGGGTTCTGCTTCTATCCATTTGCTGAAGTAGTCGATGGCGCTGATCAAAAATTTGATTCGACCTCGAGCTTTTGAGAATGGTCCCAGAAGGTCTATCCCCCACCAGGCGAAGGGCCATGTGGAGGACAAACTTGTTAGATCGGTCGGAGGAGTTATGTGGGCGTTGGCGTGAATTTGACATTTTTTGCTTCTCTTGACGTGGGTACTAGCATCGCCTACCAGGCTCGGCCAGTAATATCCGGTGCGGAGAGCCTTCCGAGCCAAAGAACGAGCTCTCATGTACTGACCGCAGATTTCCTCATGAATTTCTGTTAAGACATAGGTCGCTTCCTCCCCTTCGATGCATTTTAACAATGGGGAGGAGAGACTTCTTTTGTATAGCGTTCCATCAATGACCGAAAAGGCAGAGGCTCTTCTTTGGATGATTTTAGCGTCGTTCGCGTCTGAGGGCTCTGCTCCGGCAACGATGCACTCTAAGATCGGTGTGATCCAACTGTGAGTTTCTTCTATGACGTAGATGGTCGAGTTAAGATCGGGGTCGAGGGACACACTGGGTTTATGGAGCATTTTTTGGATGATCGTTCTCTGACTCCCAGGAGCCTTGGTTCTTGCGAGTTTGGCGAGGATGTCAGCTCGTTGGTTTTCCGCTCTTGGCACGTGTTTTACCTCATTTGCTTCAAACTGAGCTAACAAAGCCCGTACCCGAAATAGGTATTTTTGCAATATCGGCTCTTTGGTTTCGTACTGTTTGCTGATTTGGGAAACTATCAATAGAGAGTCGGTGTGCAGTGTTATCCGAGGGACTCGGAGTTCAATTGCTAAGCATAGGCCAGCGATGCAAGCCTCGTATTATGCCTGGTTGTTCGAGGTTGGGAAACTGAAAGTCAGAGAAACCTTAATGATGATGCCCCTCGGGCTTTCTAACATAATGCCAGCGCCACTCCCCTTTGGGTTGGAAGATCCGTCGACGTGTAGGATCCAAGTATCTGTTTCGACGTTTGCTGGTGTCATTTCTACTACGAAGTCTGTCAGGACCTGTGCTTTCAGAGCTGTTCGAGCTTCGTATTTTATTCCGAATTCTGACAGTTCTACTGCCCACTTGATCATTCTCCCTGCAAGGTCGGGTCTATGGAGAAATTTGGGCAAGCTTTATTGAGATCTGTGTAGTCTATGCACATGCGCCATTTTCTGCTGATTTTCTTTACCAGTACCATATTCGATAGCCAAGTCGTATATTTGACTTCAGATATGAAGTTCGCCTTGATGAGATCGTCAACCGCTTTTGAAGCAGCGATGGCTTTCTCACAACTTTGAGTTCGCTTCCTTTGGGCGACCCACTTGGTTCCTTGGTTGATTGAGAGCAGGTGACAGGCGACCTCCGGTGGAATCCTAGGCATGTGCTCTGCCGACCAGGCGAAGATGTCCGCATTGTCTTTAAGACATTGGGTTAAGTCGATCTTAACCTCTTCTGGTAGATTTACCCCGATTTTAATTGTTCTGTGGGGGTCTTTGCTGATTTGTATTTCAATGAATTCCCCATCACGTTGAGGTCTTATCATTTTTCGTTTAACCTCTTTTGTAAGCCTGTCGTCGTCTACATTCTCAGTGCGTTCTGGATCGTACCGTACATCCAAATCTGTTGCGTTAACTTCGGTAGATCGAATCTTAACTTGCCAGGGAGTAGGGTTTTCTGGAGGGGGAACCCCTTCTTGTTCTACCGCTTTTCGCTCTGTTTTGGACCATAAGAAGAAGCATCTGGAAGCTGATTCCAGGTCGGAGTTTAATGTGATCACCTTATTGCAAAGAGAGTGAAATTTCATTTTTAAGTGCGTGGTAGACGTCACTACTCTGAGCCTGCCCAAGGTCGGTCTTCCAATGATGCCATTGTAGATGGACTCGCAAGGTAGGACTAGGAATTTTGTCTTCATAGTTCTTACCATTGGCTCAGTTCCATAGGAGACCATGAGTTCCAAATGGCCGAGTGGTTTGGTCCGGGATCCCTGAAATCTGGATAGGGCCGTTCCTCTGTATGGAGTGAGATCCTCCCTGTCGATCCCCATTTTGTTTATAAGATCGACAAAAAGGATGTCAGACGAGATCCCTTGGTCTACCAAGATTCTCCTTACTTCTTTGTTGGCTATGATCGCCGAGACTATGAGGGGGACGTGTTTGTTAGGTTTCCCGTCCATAAGATCTTCGTCACCGAAAGATAATGGAGGTCGATTCGTAGTGGATGGGGGTGTTGATGTTGATGATGAAGCTACATTCAATAACTCTTTCCACTATCGTTTCATTGATTTCCCGAATCCTTCATGCTCAAATCCTCCTGCAATCATCATTATGACTGAGTGAGCTTTCGACCTTCTAAAATCTTGCTCCTCATCATCGGAATTGGCTTTTTACTTACCCCTTTTTCTTTTCACCTCATCTTCTTGCTCTTCTTTAACCTCACCGGTGGGTGCTCCGGGCTATTTTACATAACCGGACAATTTTCCTCGTTTGATCAAGTCTTCAATGTCGTCCTTTAAAGCGTTGCAGTGGTTTGTGTCATGACCATTGCTTCTGTGGTATCTGCAGTACTGGTTAGTCTTTTGCCCAGGTCAGTGAGGCAGAGGTCTGGCAGTTCTGACGTCTCTGAACTCAACGTTCCAACATTCCCCCAACAATTGGGCGTTGGAGACGTTGAGTTCTGTGTAGACTTGGTGACGATTCCGAGGAGGTCGGGGATCCCTGTTTCCTTGATTATCGTTCCCTCTGTTGTCTCTTTCCTGGTGAGGTCTTGATGGTTCAGGTTGTGACGACATTTTCAATCTTGGAGTTCTCTTCTTCGTTGATGAAACACTGGGATAGCTGGAGGAACTCCTGCAGGGTTCTTGGTTCCCAAGTGTTGATATGTTTTTTGAAAATTCAGAATGCGTCGTCCAGTTCTCGAACTTTGAGAGCTTCGGAGTTGAATCTTTCAACGTATTCTCTGAGGGGCTCGTTCTCCTTCTGTACTACAGACATTATTACGCTTTTGTTCTTGGGTTTACTTTTGGAGTGGGCAAAGTGTACTGAAAAGAGCTTTGCTAATTACTCCCAAGAGGAGATAGTCTTTGATCTTAAAGCCCTGACCCATTCTGATGCCACTTTGTCGAGCGTTAATGGAAAAATTCGACACTTCATCTCCACTGGTACATTTCTATATTGCATGCTTGTGTCGAATTGGTCGAGGTGCCTATTAGGGTCGTCGGTTCCATCATATATTTTCAGACCTCCGGGAGGTTTTTCGAGATACCTCGGAACTCTGTAGTTATCGATGCTCGTTGTGAACGGGCCTTTGCGCTTGGTTAGCAATGGCCGTGGTTGAGCCTGATTCAGGTGATGATGATCGGGATGCTCGTTTTCCCGGCTTCTTAACCGGCGATGTGGTTATGTAGTAGCTAGAAATGAATGAGGGCGACGGTAATTTGCTGGATCTTCCAGATCGTTATACTGTCGAGCCGGAGGAGATCGAGAACCATTCCCTTGATGATGGCGAGGATAATCATGTGGATCTTCGAGATCGTCAAATTGTCGAGCCGGAGGAGAAAGGGAACCATTCCCTCGATGACGGCGAGGGGGAGATCGATGATAGAGTCTTCTCCTTGGTGGAGATCGGTGTCTCTTTAGAGCTGGATTTCTACTTAAAAGGGGGTTCGGCTCTGGCGATTCCTGGTCCGGAATACCTCGTGCTTGGAGCCTCGCTACCTCGGCCTCGAGGCCAATGAAGCGGCTGCTTCTTTCTTGGTTTACCACCTCTTGTCTAGCCAGCAATCGGACGAGCTGTTGGACAGCATCGGTCAAGACCGGGAGTAATGGAGGAGGAGGTGGTAAGTTGGTCCCGCCCGGGCTTACTTTTCTTTGGGCAGGGTTTGGATTGGGGCATTGATGACGTGTTTGGGTGCAATTGGTCAAGCTTTGAACATGGCCTTCAGGTGTTTGTTGAGGCTGAAGGTCGGGCATGACTGGTTCTAAAATGGGCCTGACAACAAAACTGGCCGGTCTTGAACGGAGTTTAGGTGCCATTTGAGTATCAAGGAAATGAGAGAGGAACTAGTGTTTTTGGAGTCCCCAGTGAAGTCGCCAATGTTCTGTACTGTACTTACGAGTTTTATGATAAGGTCGTAGTAGTTAGTAGATGTTTTATCCTATATAATGTTCGATCTTCAAGTGACGGCCTTGTTCGATCTTGAGATGGTGGACTTGTTCGATCTTGACGCGGTGGTGTTGTACCTGCAATAACATTCCGAAGCTCAAGTCAGTGTTTGAGTAAATTAGGAATGGCAATGGGGCGGGGCGGGGGCGGGCGTACCCCCCCGCTCCCCGTCCCTGCCACCCAAATGTTCCCCCGTCCCCGTCTCCGTTCCCCGCCGTGGGGTGTTTGATACCCCCATCCCCATCCCAGCGGATCCCCACGGGGACCCCATAAAACTACAAAAATAGGCAAAAAAAAATGTAAAATTACAATAATAAAGAGACAATATTAACCTCAATTTCAAGATAAAATTAATCATCATCTTAACACAAAAAAAAGACAATTTCCCAAGTTTAAGTAACACATACATAGTCGCTAAACCATAATAAATTTGCAAAATTACAATATTGACTGGATCATCATCTCAACACCAAAATTACAATAATGATTTGTCCAAGATATTAGGCCTTTATCACTACTCCAAGTGCTTATGTCTCTACCACCAAAATAATGACTAAATCAGCATCTCCTCACAAAAGTATTTTAAAAGATTATGTATTGACCCAAAAGTATATCATTTACCCGTTTTTCACAATCCTCATCCTCACCAACAGATTGAAATTGATACATAATTTTTGAAGTACCTAATAAATAAGAACCAGATTGACTTAAAAGAAATCATTTTGAAAAAATAAATAGAGGAAATTCAAAGTAAAATATATTACCTTGCATTTCTTTACGCATCCAATCTTGGGTACACATCAAAGCCTCCAAAGTTTCTTCATGCAACTTACTACGTTGTGAACTTACAACCCGACCACCCGTACTAAAAGCAGACTCTGAACCTACTGTAGAGATAGGGATAGCTAAAAAATCTCTTGCAATTTTTTGCAAGGTTGGGTACTTCAATCCATTTTGCTTCCACCAAGCTAATATATCAAAAGCTTCTGAGTTTGTTTCATTCAACAAAACAGGCTCTTCAAAGTAACTAGTTAATTCTGATTTCACATTAATAGTTGTGACATTTTCTTTCACAAATTTGATATAACTAGACTCCCAAGAATCTTGTGGTACTGGTACACAAGCAACATTTTGATGCACTAGAACCACTACTAGTACCACTAATAGTATAGGACGAACAGAACCATCCATTTTTTGATATTCATCAACCAAATCTTGACATAGTTTCATCACACGTTCCAACTCCTTGGGAGCATCACATCCATACATCAGAGGGAAGAAATAATTCAACAATGTCATTTTATACCTAGGATCCAAAATAGCCCCTATTGCCATCACTCCATTTATCATACTCCAATACTTGTCAAACTTCAATATCATACTTGAATTCATACTTTGGATGATATCATTGCCACATGTTAACCAAGCTCTTAAAGCCAATCTTATTTCACACATTTTTGGAAAGTAAATATTTGATGTTGGATATTGGGTATACCCGAGAACAACTCAGTGACTTTAAAAAACAATACCAACTTATCACAAATATCAGTTGCCTTTTTCCAATCATCTTCACTTGGCAAACATTTATATAGAGACTCACGCATACTTAAACGTTTAAAAACTTCCTTGTAAGGTAATGCAGAAGCAAGCATTAAGTAGGTGGAGTTCCATCTAGTTTTACAATCAAGTGCAAGCTTCTTCCCATAAACTAAGTTCAATTGATGACAAGTATCTCTAAATTTTTCCTCCCTCTTTGGTGTTGCAACCCAAAAAGAAACACTATCTCTAATGTTTTCAATAGATTTAGAAATTGATGACATACCATCTTTTACTATCAAATTCAATATATGAGCACAACAATGCATGTGAAATAAGTCTCCAGGTACCCAAAACAATTGAAGAAGATGGCATCTTATCTAACAAGAGACCAATTGCTGCTTCATTAGTGCTAGCATTATCAACAGCTAATGTTGACAACTTTCTATCAATATTCCAATCCATCAAACGGTTTAGTAAAACTTCACAAATAACATCAGCAGTATGTGGTGCAGGAACATAAATGAACCTAAAATAAATAATAATAATAATAATAATAATAATAATAATAATAATAATAATAATAACAATAAATATCACGTATAATCATCAAAATATCTTTTAGTAATAATAGATAAAACAAGTTAAACATACTTACCTGATGATCTTATTTTGCAAAGTCCAAGCATCATCAATGTAATAAGCCCTAACAGACATATATCCTCTATTCTGATTGCTAGCAGTCCACATGTCAGTAGTTATCGCAATCCGACTTCTATACTTTGCAAGTAGCTTCATTTGTTTTGACCTCTCACTTTCATATAATTTCATTATATCACTCTTGATTGTATTGTGAGAAACTACTTTGAACAAAGGTTGAAGAGCAGGGCTATACCTTCTAAAACCAATGTGGTCAACAATGCTAAGAGGATACTCATGCAATGCAATCATCCCTGCAAGCTCCTTTCTAGAAACATCTTGATTAAATGTATAGTTTCCAACTATAAGTGATTCTGGCCTCTTTTGCGAAGAAGTTGCCGTTTGTTCCTCAACTTTTAAAATGGATTGCTTTGTACCCCTCACAGTGCGATGTGGACATGTGCGATTGTGGACATGTAAATGTGTGGTTCCTTGTTTAGTTTCACCAACAAGTTTCTTATCACAATACTTACATATAGCCTTCCATTTGTCACCTATCTTCTCCCTTCTGAAATGATTCCAAGCTGTTGATTTTAGTCCTCTTTTGTTAGGACTAGAGGGCTCCACTTCTTGATCTTGTTCTCAGTCTTCCATATTCGTGTCATCCGGAGGAATTTCAGTTTGATGTGTCTCTCCCGGTGGAATTAAATTAGGTGCGGGGTGAAACTTCAGTGCATTCCACGGGACTATTAGATGCAATATCTTCAACCATTTTAAAAGAGATCCTGCAATATTATATGAGGCAAACTCAACATCATACTAACATTACTCACATTAAAATAAATGAACCTAAATATGGCTGAATCCAGTAGAATTATTTCAACATTATACTAACATGATTTAACATCAAAACCCTATTTCAGCAAAATAAGATTCAACATTATTTCAACATCAAAACCCTGTCTAACAAGATTCAACATTATTTCAACATTATTTCAACATTATGGCTAACATGATTTAACATCAAAACCCTATTTCAGCAAAACCCTATTATACTAACCCTATTATACAATCACAGAAACATGGAACAGGGAGAGGGTGAGAGCGAAACCATATTATACTAACACGAAACCCTATTTCAGCAACAACCACAGAGAGACGGGGAGAGGGAACCGAAACAAAGAGAGGGGGAGAGGGAACCGAAACAGAGTAAGGGGGAAGGAACTTACCACGAGCGAAGAAGAGACAGAGTAGAAGAAGAAGAAGCAGGAAGCAGCGCTGATGGTGGAAGCAGGAAGCAGCGCTGATGTTGGAAGCAGGAAGCAGAAAGCAGCGCTTGGAATGGAGCGACGGTAGCAGCCGTAGGGCTTGGAGGCAACGTATGCGTGGTTTCTGAAAGAAGGAGCGTCGTGGATCCTAATTCCAGAAAGAAGTGGATGGAGCGTGGTTTCTTATTTTGTCAATATTAAAAAAAAATAATTATAATAATAAACACTTAAAAAGACAAAAAAAACCCAACATATATAATATAATATATATTATAGTAAGGGTATTTATGTAAAGTGCTCGGGGGGGAGATAGGTCCCCGTCCCCGTCCTCGAGATGGCTTCGGGGGGATTATCTCCCCCATCCCCGTCCCCGCGGGGAAATAATTCCCCGCCCGCGGGGCCCCATTCGGGGCAATCTCCGCGGGGATCTCCACGCTCTGGTGGAAATACCCATCCCTAGAGTTAATATGTGGTGGTTGGAGAAATTACTTACCATTAATGAGGATTGAGTGGGGTATTTATAGAGTTTGAATGTGTTTGTGTTGATGATTCTGAGCCAACCGATCTTGAGGAGGCATCTGAGCCGTTGATTTGGTTGGGCTGTTAATGGGCCAAATCGTTAATAGACCCTAAATAGGAGGTGTAAATATCGGTAAGGCTTATTACCATAACACTATACAAAGAGATCTGATTTATAATTTAATGGTATAAGGGTTAGGTACGTGAAAGGGAAATCCACTAGTTAGTGAATCTTATAAATGGTTGAAGAGGAGTTGGAATCCACTAAAAATGCTTGATTTGAAGAAGACACGAGGATTCTTAATTGGGGCACCAAACATGCTTCCCAAGACATAGAACCCTCCCTGGCCTTTCAATTTCGTACGTGTAAAGGTTTGTTACCATTTGATTCAGTTTCATAAATCATTGGTGCCTTCAACTGAAATAAACTATATTTTAAAATATATAAATAAATAAATAAATAAAATACTAAGCCAACCCTTAGAAAGGGCCAATTATTGGTACATAACAGACACTCCCTAGCTAACACATCTGTCTGAACCCTTCATTATTATTTTTTTTGACAATCCCTACATTATGTTATCATACCGAAAATTGGACACTTTGCACTCATGTATTATCAATCATATTCATGATTTTTGGACGGCATAACATATATATATATATATATATATATATATATATATATATATATATATATATATATATATATATTTGCTTTTCAGTTGTGACCTTTTTGCTTCCAATAAAGCAAACCTTAGAACTAAAACAGGCATAAAGAAAAAAGAAAATGACCCTTGGGAGCACTCTTTTTAAGAATTAGACCGCAATAAAATCAAGTTGCCCAAATTTAGTTGAACTACTTGTTGTGGAATTACTCTTTGAGTCATTGAACCGTTTCTACAATTTTAAGATTGGTCCATGTACTAACATTGTTTGTAATTAAGTCTCTATATACCCACTACTGCAAAAAAGACTTTTAGAATCGGTTGTTTGACACATTTGGAATCGGTTATTGGCCGATTCGAATACTCCCGATTCTAAATGTGGGGACATTTTGAATCGGTTAAATAACCGATTCAAAATGTCTTTTTGAATCAGTTGTTGCAAACAGCCGATTCAAAATGTAACATTCAGAATCGGTTGTTTGTAACAATCGATTCAAAAAGTGAATTCAGAATCAGTTGTTGCAAACAACCGATTCGAAATGTAACATTCAGAATCACTTGTTGCAAACAACCGATTCAAAATTGCATTTTTGTCATCAAAAAATTACCGAATGCAACTGCAATATTCACACAAATATTCATACAACAAGTACTGGTGTAACAAATCTCTGTAACCAACAATCATGAATAGCTAATTTATTAATTTCAAAGCGAATGATACAACTCAGCTGCCCTATGCGGCATGTGAACTGGTGGCTTAACGCACCAACTAGGAAGAATCGGCTTAACCCGAGTTCAACCACTAAAACTGAAATGAAATCTCGCTCCCCATGACCAGCCCCTGACTCCACAATTTATAGAAGTTATAGGAAGACAGTTGGGTCATTTACAAGAGCCAGCCCCTCCCCGTGACTAAAACTAACTATCCTAACCACTAAATAACTATATCAAGAGGGATATATGTCACCAGCATCCCCTTAATTCTCGCGAAGCCCCAATTAGCATATACTGCTAGAACAGTTGCAACCTGTCAATCATGAAATAAATTATTATTGTCACAAAAGAAAGCCACAAGCTTTTAATTAATCAATTATCTGCACTACCAGCTGATATATAATAGCTCCTAATTTCTAATGTACTAACATATTATTGTGTTAAGCCAAAACAATGACACTGCTTGGATCATAAATCACAAAAGACAGAAACAATTTTACATAGATGATAGGAAAATAAGAGGCTGAAGATTACCAGCTGAGCAATCATAAAAGCACCAAGTAGAAGAAGACCAGGGCATTCAACATAGGATCAGCTTCGCGACCTAAGACACTGCTTGATTTTTTCTTCTTCAATGAAGCAACTTTCTTAAGTCTTTCTTTAACATCAGTAGCAGATACATCCTCAGCCTTCTCCGCTCCATTCTTTAGATCCCTTTGAAGATTTGTCCTTCTTCTTTTTTGCATTTTTGCTGTCCCCAGTTGCATTCTCCTTCTTTTCCACCTCACCATTCTGATCCTGTTCTTTCTTCTCAGTGCACGAAATTTCAAAGGACAAAAAAATCCAACCAAGAAAGTTTCAGTTAGCTATATATTCATTTGAAAAAACTAACATGTTCAAAGCAGTTTTTATACCCTAATATTACAATTACCATTGGAACCATACTCGACGCTGGGTTTTTTGGTGCAATTCCTAGTTCAGCCAAAACAACTTCAAGCTCTTCAAGCCCTTTCTTCTTCAATTCCTTCTTTGAAGCTTGGCATTCCTTGCAGCAGCCTCACTAGCAGCAGCACGAGCAGTAGCATCAAGTATGAGAACAAAATATATCAAGATAGAAAACAATATACCAGAAAATTGGGACTGCATTCCTCTCCAAAGTGCCATCAGGAGTTGAACAAGCCACTTGCAAACCCTCTGTGAAAAAAGTTGATATTAATTAGTTTACTAAGTATAAAAAACTTTCAAATGGGAACAGATATCATTTACGCCAGGTTTGGAAACAAAAGGAGTTGCTGCAAGAAAGACCATCCTCTTCAGGAAAATGAATACCATTAGCCTTCTTAATGGCTTCAGACCTGTATAGCAAAGAAATTATAGAGGGATTATATAATCAGCATTTTAAGCACAGAAATGTTTCAGATGTTCTAAGTTCCTCAAATATTCAAATGCTATGAGAATCACAACTTACATATCTCCTCCTTCACAATAGCCAATGGCGATACATACAAAACAACCCTGAAAGTGAAGGTAACAGTTCTCAAATTTCAGAATTACAAACTAATCAAGAACTATAAACCCAAATACCATTTTACAAAAGGAGCTCCCACCATCAGTAGCTTCTTTAGTATGATAAAAAAACCAGCATTTGTAAAGTAGCAAGTGAATAACAAATCATTTAATTTTACAAGTCCAGAATATGTCACTTTTTTCTCAACATAAGCCAAAATTTAGACTCTTGGAAATCTAGCAGACAAGAACACAACAGAAAAAGAGAAAGCAACAAAACAAATTCTTACCACAATAGCTCCAAGTAACAAGCAGCTCAACACTAAAGGCATTTTAAACTTTAGAGATAAGCTCCATCTGCAAAACAAGGAGTCAACAAAGCATTTTAGAATACAAAGAACCAAACCATCACTCCTAACATGCACTTACCACAATAGCTCCAAGTAACAAGCAGCTCAACACTTTCAGCTCTAGAGAACGGGATACCTGCCACATTATTTGCAACTTTAGGGACTATTTAATTGATACACTACTAAATGAGAGAGTGATGCTAAATTGAGTAAGAAAAAAGACAACAAAATCTTGATAAAAGTCATCTTATCTTGTTATTAAGTTATCAACGGTACTATTATATTAAACATTTTAGTGGATATATTAGTGTTATAACCTCAGGATGGTATCTGATTCGAGAAAATCCACAGCAACCAATATATGAACTCTGAATCCAATATATGATTACAACGTGCCGTCGTCTCTAGGGATGGTACATTCAACCTGTATTTTTCATGTAACATTATTCAGAACTACATGAAACAGAAATAAAACAGATTTTCCTAGAATGGAATCAACAAACTTTTCTCAACAGAACAAAGACCATTGAAAAACAAGAAAGAGCTTTACTTGCCTTGATTTCCCTAAATGGAATCAACAAACTTTTCTCAACAGCTAACAGCTCCACCACGCAAATCAACCCACATCATACTGTTCCGAGCACAACACCAGAGGCAAACATATTAGATCGCCTACAAACTCCTAAACTCCATCCAAATCAAGCAATGATACCAGTTTTTCCTGACCCATCTCCACCGAGAGAACACCACACCCCAAAATCTCAACACTTGGAAGAGTACCCAAAAAGTTGATCTAAAAATCTGAGATGGATCTGATCGAGAAAATCCACAGTAACCAAAATGCACACGTTGATGTGACTGGATCAGAGCTAGATGAACCCACAACAACCAAGACGCAGAAAACACAATCGAGACTACCGACATGGAGATCAGGAAAGCATCATCCTCACATTTCTCACACAATACACCAAATATGGAAGGAAACCCAGAAAGCGACAGCCTCGATTGCAGAACCCGCGAGTAAAACACCAGATCGCCCATGTCAAACCAGAAGTACGGTACCTGTAACGCCCCAAAATTAATTAGTTATTTATTTAATTAATTAAATAGGGTTTATGTGATAGAAATAATATTATAACTATTATCTATTATATGTTAGTGTGTTGGTCCTTATTAGGAATAGTAATAGCGAATTGGGGGTGAGTTAGCCCATGAGGAATTCGCATGATGCTAAGCAAAAAGCCCAAGGGAATGATTGATTAGTCATATAAGGGATTAAGTTAGGGTTTCTCTCATATTAGAAACAAAAACACATTAGAATGTGAGAAGAGAAGAGTAGAGGCGCTAATAGGGAGAAGAAGAGAGAGAGAGAGAAGTCACGCCAAGGAGAGGGAAGAGGGCTAGGGTTTCATACATCCATCAAACTAGGGTTGTGTACTCATCTAAGGCTGAGGTAAGGGTGAGGTTCATGTTTTATAAGGGGTGGTATGAAGGGTTGCATGTGGGGTTAGGGTTTTGAAAATTACCATCTGCGTGTCATGATTTTTATATGATGATGTTATGTCTTGATGCCTTGATCGAACGATTTTATTATGTGTTGATACTCCCATGCCCTAAAACCTAGTTTTGATGTTGCCATGTTCACGACTTGAATTGATGTCATATGTTGTTGAATTCGTGTGATTGATGAATAATAATATGTACCTCTCATGTTGCCTTGAAAATTGGTAGCATATGTTTGATATTTCCCACGCCCTAAAGTTGTTTGATGATTGCCATGATCATAGAAATCGAATTGAAATCACATGTGCCATGCTGAAATTGGGGCCCTAGGCGCCCTGTCCCTCTATTTTAGGCTAAAGTGCTCCCGGGGTCCCTTATCTTTATTTAAAGTAACGAATCAGTCCTTTATGTTTTTTTTGTCCCAAATAAGTCCTTTATCTTTCAAATTTTTGACACATAAATCCTTTTCCGTTAACAGTGCTAATTAATGTGTCAAAAAAAAGGATTTATGTGTTAAAAATTTGAAACATAAAGGACTGATTTGGGACAGAAAAGGATTTATGTGTCAAAAATTTAAAACATAAAGGACTGATTTGGGACAAAAAAAAGATAAATGGCCAAATCGTTACTTTAAATAAAGATAAGGGACCCCGGGAGCACTTTAGCCTCTATTTTATGCTGCTGATTTGTGTTGCTGTTTTCTTAAAATTATTGTTGCTGTTTGTTGAAAATTATTGTTGCTGTTTTCTGAAAATTATTGTTGCTGTTTGTTGAAAATTATTGTTGCTGTTTGTTGAAAATTATTGTTGTTGTTTTCTGAAAATTATTGTTGCTGTTTGTTGAAAATTATTGTTGCTGTTTTCTGAAAATTATTGCTGCTGTTTGCTGAAAAATTATTGTTGCTGTTTTCTGAAAATTATTGTTGCTGTTTGCTGAAGATTATTGTTGTTGTTTCAAAAAAAAAACATTGTTGCTGTTCCTATTTTTATGTGCTGTTCCTATATTTATGTGCTGTTCCTGAGAATAGTTGTGCTGTTCCTATTTTCTGGGCTGTTCCTATTGTTTTTGGGTAGTTGTTAACTGTTCCTATTTTCTTGGGGTGGTTGTTGGTTGTTCCTATTTTTGTGGAGGTTGTTGGCGCCCTTAGCGCCCATGTTGGTTACGAGTTTGTGGCGCCTTTAGCGCCTATGTCCATGTTGTCCCTTGGCACCTTAGCGCCTAGTGTTGTTCCCTTGTTGAATTGCCCCTTTAGGCACGGATTTGTTGTTGTAGGCCGGTGGCCATTGTTGAATTGTTGATGTTGCATGTCGGCGCATTAGCGCCTATGTTTGTTGTTGTTGCGGGTCGGCGCCTTAGCGCCTATAGTTTTTGCTTGTTGTTGGTGCCTTAGCGCCTATTGTTGTGGCTGAGTCGTTGGCCTGAATGTTGTTGAGTTATTAAACTGTTGTTTTGTTGAGGGTACCGTTGAATGGCCCGAGTTGTTTTGTTGAGGGTATCGCCGAATGGCCCAAACTGTTGATGAATTTTTGTGTTGAAGGCCTATGGCCAGTGTCGAGTCTTATGTCGTTGTTGTGCTAAGATATGTTCTTTGCTGTTGATTGTCTATGTTGCATCATTGTGTCGCATGCATACCATGTGCATATAGGGCAGATGGCCTTGGAGCTTGTCTCCACCTTGTTGGATTGCCTCTTTTGGCATGGATTTGTTGGAATCCTCTATTTGCGGGCTGGATTTCGATACCATCATGCATTATAGGGCAGACGACCCTCTGATGAGCATCCTGCATTCATACCGCATGATTGAAGTCACTGACTGCTGTGACATGTTGTTCACTGAATATTGACTATTGTGATGATGTATGCTTGTCGTGTTGATGTTGACTATTATGATGATAATGACTGTTATGTCCATGCTGTTGTTGACCTGTTGACTGTTGTGACGATAATTGTCTGTTGTGATTATCTGACATTCTGACCTGTATATAGGGTCTTTCATACGATTCTTTATACTGTCTGATACGTAGCACTCGGGGGGGATGAACGCTTGACTATTTTTTTTATTCATGTTTTCCTTTTGTTGGATTTTTGACGTTATGAACCTTGCACAGTTGCAACATTTATTGATGATTAAACTTGTTGAATTTTCCGCTGCGTGATTGATTAAATTTTGATGTTGATGTTTTAAAAGCGCTATGTATTCGAGTTGTTTTGAAGAAAATGTGACATCCGTTTTATTGTTAAAAACTCTGATTTCACTCTTATGAATTGCCGGGTAGAAATGGGTGTTACATTAGTGGTATCGGAGCAATGGTTGGTCCGTCCGGCCAAGTCGTCGAGTCGTTGTGTCGGTTAACGACCAACTGTTGTCTTTTAGTACTAACCATTGTTTACATTGCAGGTTGTTCGAATCAGGTAAATTTTTTTTGGATTGTTCGATCCTAACCGGACTGCTTGTGTGATTTATTGCGTTTTCTGTGCGTAAACTCTGTGCCTCTTGTTTTTGGTTTTGTTTCAACCTTCTTGTTGTGTGAACTTGTATGTAGGCAGCCTATACTTCTATTATTTGGTTTCAAATTGTCGTCTCTAGCTTTGCATAACATGGATACATGTTTTAAGAACATGTTGTGCACCAGATTGTTTTTAACCTTGGTTAAATTGGCTTTATTTTTGATTATTCATATGTATCTTATATACACAAAAAAATTAATTTAATCAATTTAACTCAATCTTTTAGCATCGTATACTGTCATAACGTGTTTTTAATTATGTATTCATTGATAGTCTTGATTAAATGCCTTGTGGGGTTGTTTGTAAGTTATTTTATGGTGCTATGATGTCTTAATGGCTATAAGTGATTTTGAAATGTCAACTATGTTTTAATTTGTTTAAATTGTTTTAATTGATCGACACTAAGTCTTATATGAACTCTTTTGTAGTGTGTTTTGATGTTTGAGACTAAATGCATTGTAAAATTGTTTTGTTTTAGGTTGTTTCGTCACTATTAGATGTATTTGTTCAAATGCTATAACCTTGTTTCCAATTTGAAAATGTCTTTTGCAATTAGATGTAACGATTTTAGCGGTGGACTAGGTTATTACTACCTTCACTTTCTTCCCTATTTGCTCAATTTTTCTCAAAGTGTGATCTTGTACGCTTGAATTTTATGACATGATTTTAGTCGTTACCTCTTGAATTGTGCTATGTGGTTTGGTAATCTGAAAAGTAAAGTGACTTCTGAAAATGCTTTTGAACATTTATTAAACAATTTTATGGTTGGATACTAATATTGGTATTAAAACTTATTTTAATAAATGAACATTGATCCTGTATAAAGTTTTTACTCTAGTATGCTTTTGATTGCACATTGATGCAGCACACTGAGTTTTCGTGATCTTGTTTTAGCTGTTATATTTTTATATAGTTGTGCTACTTGGTTTTGAAAACTTTAGATTTAAAGTGTGCACTGACACTATTGGTGCACTTCTATTAAATTAGCTTTTATTGCCACATGTTCTTAAAGGTGTCTTATTTAAATTGTTTAAGCTAACATTCAGTCTTGTACCAAAAATCAATTGCTATAACATGTTTTTACTTCTATGTTGATGCCCTTGGCTAAGTGTTTGGGTGGAGTTATTTCACTAAATGTTTTTAGGTGTTATTACCGTACTAGCATGCAGTAACCCTTGAAAATAATAATATTCTTAATTAAATTATGCAATTGTTATTTTCTTTTATCACCTTAAATACAGATTATAACAGGTACTTGCTAATGGAATTAGTTTTCTTTTGGGTTAATTGTGTGATTTTTTATGAGGTACTTGCTTGTCGAAAAACAAAGTGTTTTGTGCATGTATTTGGTTGTGCTTTTCGCATGTGTGTCTTTAATTGTGAACTGTTGTTTCCATTAGTTAAATTATTTTCCCTATACCAAACTATATGGGTAGTTATCATTAACTCTAAAAAGTTTTTTTTTTTGTGATTGGTGACTAACATCACTGGACTTGATTTTGATTTCTCTGCTTGTTTGGAAAATGCTTAGTTTTCGAAAATGCATTAGTTACTTCTTTAGAATCCGAAGAAAAATGTTTTTGAGGTTGCCTGGAATTTTCTTAACTGGTCTGCGTCATTTCTGTTTTTCTGTTGGTACATGTATGTATTAGGTTCGATTTGGTATTGAGTTTCGCGTAATCGTTATTGTTATATTTAATCTTATCTGAGTATCAATGCTTCGAAATGACGTACGTAGTTTTCACATTATTTAACTTATGTGATGGTATGAATTGGCATGTCTGTGCATTTAAATTAACGGTGATTCTATACGATATTCATTATTCGCTATTTTGTTGTTGCTAGATATTCATGTAGCTATTTATTTTAAATTGTATAGATGTAATGCGGTTTTAAATGTAATCTACATTCTTATGTTGTCTATTTGACCTTGTTTTGCTCTGTGTGTCTAATTTCCTCGACGTCCATATTGTGAACTTTCTGTTTTTATGAATTGTTTCATGACTCCCATGTATATAATCTGTGCCTGAAAACTCTGAGTTTGTGGCTTGTTTTGCAACCGTTATGCACTTTGTTAACTTTTGGTCGTGGCATTGGGGTGAATCTATGAGACACCGTAAGGATAGGTGGGTGAGGTAGAATGCGAGTAATGCTTATATCTACAAGTCAGTTTATCAAAGTAGCGCAGCGGAATCATGGTATGCTATAATAAGAAGGAGCTTTAATAGAGCTTGGGGGTGATCATGTGGTACCGACACGATTGCGCCCAAAACTCTATCGGGGATCCTTACAGAACCGTTAGAGAGTGGGTCTGATTGTTATTTCTCAAAGTTATTTGGCTGAACAAGTAGGAGGGACGGCCGCCCAATCACTTACCGCCGGTAATCAAAGCAATAATGACCAGCATGTTAGATAGCACTAGTTGTGGAGGTGACGTTAGTTGGTTAGTGGAAGGGCGTTCGCGTCGGTAGTTAAATTTCGAGGACGAAATTCTTTTAAGTGGGGGAGAGTTGTAACGCCCCAAAATTAATTAGTTATTTATTTAATTAATTAAATAGGGTTTATGTGATAGAAATAATATTATAATTATTATCTATTATATGTTAGTGTGTTGGTCCTTATTAGGAATAGTAATAGCGAATGGGGGTGAGTTAGCCATGAGGAATTTGCATGATGCTAAGTAAAAAGCCCATGGGAATGATTGATTAGTCATATAAGGATTAAGTTAGGGTTTCTCTCATATTAGAAACAAAAACACATTAGAACGCGAGAAGAGAAGAGGAGAGGCGCTAATAAAGAGAAGAAGAGAGAGAAGTCACGCCAAGGAGAGGGAAGAGGGCTAGGGTTTCATACATCCATCAAGCTAGGGTTGTGTACTCATCTAAGGCTGAGGTAAGGGCGAGGTTCATGCTTTATAAGGGGTTGTATGTAGGGTTGCATGTGGGGTTAGGGTTTTGACAATTACCATATGCGTGTCATGATTTTTATATGATGATGTTATGTCTTGATTCCTTGATTGAACGATTTTATTATGTGTTGATACTCCCATGCCCTAAAACCTAGTTTTGATGTTGCCATGTTCACGGCTTGAATTGATGTCATATGTTGTTGAATTCGTGTGATTGATGAATAATAATATGTACCTCTCATGTTGCCTTGAAAATTCGAAGCATATGTTTGATATTTCCCACGCCGTAAAGTTGTTTGATGATTGCCATGATCATAGAAATCGAATTGAAATCACATGTGCCATGCTGAAATTGGGGCCCTAGGCGCCCTGTCCCTCTATTTTATGCTGCTGATTTGTGTTGCGGTTTTCTGAAAATTATTGTTGCTGTTTGTTGAAAATTATTGTTGTGTTTTCTGAAAATTATTGTTGCTGTTTGTTGAAAATTATTGTTGCCGTTTGTTCAAAATTATTGTTGCTGTTTTCTGAAAATTAGTGTTGCTGTTTGTTGAAAATTATTGTTGCTGTTTTCGGAAAATTATTGTTGCTATTTGCTGGAAAATTATTGTTGCTGTTTTCTGAAAATTATTGCTGCTGTTTGCTGAAGATTATTGTTGCTGTTTCAAAAAAAAATCATTGTTGCTGTTCCTATTTTTATGTGCTGTTCCTATTTTTATGTGCTGTTCCTGAAAATTGTTGTGCTGTTCCTATTTTTGTGGGCTGTTCCTATTGTTTTTGGTTAGTTGTTAACTGTTCCTATTTTCTTGGGGTGGTTGTTGGTTGTTCCTATTTTTGTGGAGGTTATTGGCGCCCTTAGCGCCCATGTTGGTTACGAGTTTGCGGCGCCTTTAGCGCCTATGTCCATGTTGTCCCTTGGCGCCTTAGCGCCTAGTGTTGTTCCCTTATTGAATTGCCCCTTTAGGCACGGATTTGTTGTTGTAGGCCGGTGGCCATTGTTGAATTGTTGATGTTGCATGTCGGCGCATTAGCGCCTATGTTTGTTGTTGTTGCGTGTCGGCGCCTTAGCGCCTATAGTTGTTGCTTGTTGTTGGTGCCTTAGCGCCTATTGTTGTGGCTGAGTCGTTGGCCTGAATGTTGTTGAGTTATTAAACTGTTGTTTTGTTGAGGGTACCGCCGAATGGCCCGAGTTGTTTTGTTGAGGGTATCGCTGAATGGCCCAAACTGTTGATGAATTTTTGTGTTGAAGGCCTATGGCCAGTGTCGAGTCTTATGTCGTTGTTGTGCTAAGATATGCTCTTTGTTGTTGATTGTCTATGTTGCATCATTGTGTCGCATGCATAACATGTGCATATAGGGCAGATGGCCCTGGAGCTTGTCTCCACCTTGTTGGATTGCCTGTTTTGGCATGAATTTGTTGGAAGCCTCTATTTACGGGCTGGATTTCGGTACCATTATGCATTATAGGGCAGACGGCCCTCTGATGAGCATCCTGTATTCATACCGCATGATTGAAGTCACTGACAGCTGTGACATGTTGTTCACTGAATATTGACTGTTGTGATGATGTATGCTTGTCGTGCTGATGTTGACTATTATGATGATAATGACTGTTATGTCCATGCTATTGTTGACCTGTTGACTGTTGTGACGATAATTGTCTGTTGTGATTATCTGACATTCTGACCTATATATACGGTCTTTCATACGATTCTTTATACTGTTTGATATCTCACCCCTTCTGTTTGAATGTTACCCCTATGTTGGTAACGTGCAGGTGATCTCGAATGAAGACTATAGTTCTTCATTAGCACGGTGTCATCGCTCTGATACGTAGCACTCGGGGGGATGAGCGCTTGACTATTTTTTTTTATTCATGTTTTCCTTTTGTTGGATTTTTGACGTTATGAACCTTGCACAGTTGCAACAATTATTGATGATTAAACTTGTTGAATTTTCCGCTGCGTGATTGAATAAATTTTGATGTTGATGTTTTAAAAGCGCTATGTATTCGAGTTGTTTTGAAGAAAATGTGACATCCGTTTTATTGTTAAAAACTCTGATTTCACTCTTATGAATTACCGGGTAGAAATGGGTGTTACAGTACCGACGATGTCTCAGAGGGCGGAGTGAGAAGATGCCACCTCACGACGCCGCAATGAGAACCCAGGACCCTAGATGAACCTCCTCAACGCGAGGAACCAAGAAAGGAGAAGGCAGAGGAAGGTGGTGGAGGGAAGAGACGTGGGGACGAAACGAAGATTTAGGGGCGTGAGGGAAGAGGGATGAGAAAAGGTGAGAGGCTTGATTGATAGAGGTGAGCGTGAATACGAATAGAGAGGCGTGAAGATTTAGGGTTTTTTAGTGAAAAAAGACTTTAATAATCGGGTATCTACAAAACCGATTCTAAATGAACACTTTCCTAATCGGTTGTTTACAAAACCGATTCCAAATGTCTAAATATACACATTTTGAATAGGTTGTTTCAACAACCGATTCAAAATGTATCAAAAAATCTATCAAACATTCATTTAATTGCAAAATTGCCACCGCGCCTACATTTGGAATCGGTTATCCAAACAACTGATTCCAAATAGTGCTTTTTAAAGACGATTTTGCACTAGTGACCCGAGAGCGCTTGGATGAGAGGGTTTAGGTCTTTTCTAGCTTAACCAAGGTTATGTAATCGAATCCAGTCTCGAGAATACAGTAGAGTTAAATCTCTTGAAGCATGCATTGTGGTCCTACCTAGCTCGATGGATTAGTCCCTACCATTATAAATGCGGATGGGAATAGGCCAGGTCGATCAATAGGGGCCTATAGCCGAGCATACGCCAAGCCAACCTTTTTTTAAACAGATAAGGCTTAGGCTTTTTAAAAGTCTATTTAGCTAAAAAGGCTAGGCTAGAGGCCATTGAAAAAGTCTTGTAGGCCTACCATGTCGGCCTATTTAAGTAAAAATAAATAATATTATTATTACTATTATTATTCTATTAAATTTTGTACTTCGTGATAGAACATAAATTTACAAATATTTTCGGTTAATTTAAACATATTGACTGGACCAATTTTTTACATTTTTAAAGTTATTATTATAAAATAGAATTTAAATCCGATGCCATATAAAATAGAACTTTAATCTCACTAATCTATTAGCATCTTAATTAGTTTATTTACAAAAGCACAGATCACTTAAAGATTGCAGGCTTTTGTAACAAAAAAGTGAAGTAGACTTTTAAACAGACTTTCAGGACTTGCCAGGTTTTCACAAAGCTCGGGTCAAGCTAAAATGTTGGGCCAATGACCGGTCATAGCCCAGGCTAAGGCCTAACACTTTCAACGGGTGCATGCCAGACTAAGGTCTTGCAAAGCCTAGCTTGGCTCAACCTATTCCCACTGTTAGTTGCGCGTAGTGGATATCTTATTCAGATCAAAAAGTCTCTATATTTTAATTAAGACCTTAAAATTTTTAAATAATTTTCAATAAGGAGTGATGAAATTACTCTAGGAGTAACTCTCTATAAATATTAAGTTTCACCAATATGATCGCTGATTATTATGTTATTATATTAATATTAATGAATCAAGTACACAAAAATCGGGTAAATAGTAATTTTGGTCCTTTAATGTGTGATGTGCAGTCATTATAGTCTCTAAATGTATCAAAATTGCAAATAAGTCATTTCTTTGTAATTTTAGGGATTAAATTGACCAACCACAAAAATACATTTGAGGACCAAACGAAAAAACACATTTGAGGACAAAAATGACTCATTCATGAGACACTTGAGGATGAGTTTTCAATTTTGATATATGGTAGCGCTTCACACATTTAGGAATCAAAATTACTGTTTACCCCAATAAAATTTATATGAATAAGAAACTTGTAGCTATTAATTTAGCAAATCATTTTTTTTTGACAAATAATTTAGCAATTGATATTTACTATTACTTTGATAAAACATATTATGCATCCATTTAAAATTATTTAATGAAATATCAAATAGTTATAATGAGCTATTAAAACATATTACTCAATAAAAAATTTTACTCTGCCCGTTGGATTGGTGAAATTCATTCGTTATAATGAGCTATTAAAAAAAGTAGAGTAACTCTGCAAAGAGTTACTCTTAGAGTAGTTTGATTCCTTAGGTCTCTAAACATTTAAATAATATGTATCGAGTAAGTTTTGAGACCTAAATAACAGTTATATAAAAGCTTTAATATGCGTGAGTCCATTCACAAAATATTGATAAGTTTGGGCGACTAAATTACAAACTTATTTAGCTAGAAGCATATGTGAATAAGGAAAATAAGGAAGCTGTAAATAGTTGTTGTGTAGATTTATTTATATGCTTATGCTTTGGCCCAGGCCCATTAGGTTTACTGAGAGACAAAGCTATTTAATCTCCTTTGTAATTGTATTCAAGGATATCGAAACATTATGAATAAAACGAAACTACGGCTACTCTGTAGTCGCAAACGTAGGCAATCTTTGGCCGAACTGCGTAAAGAACATCGCGTGTTATGTTTGACATCGTGTGTTATGTTTAACATGGTATCACACTAAGGTTCGATCCATCTCTTCGTTCTTTGTCTGATTGTGCGCATCTCTTCATTTTCCGAAATCTATCTGCTTGCGCATCGTTGCTGATTCGTTCTTTGTGGATTTCGTTTCTGAGCTTCGTCGTGGTTCTTCCGTTCTGAGTTCGCGTTTCCGCCGCCGTAGGTTATGCCTTCTGCCGTCGCGTGGGTGTTGCTGGTTCTTCGTCATCGTGGATTTCTGCCGTCGTGGTTCTTCGCAACTTCGCGATCTCTTTTGGCGTTCCTTGGTGTTGGTGTGCATCGTTATTGTGCGCGATCTCTTCGCGCTTCGTGGTTCACGCTTCGTGGTGCGCCGTCACCGTTGGTTGTTATCCTCGCGTCGCGTGGTGCGCCGTCGCTGCTGGTTGTGAGTTCGCAACTTGATTTCATCTGAGTTGCGCTACTGTTCGTGGGTCGCTGATTCTGGGCTACTGTTCGTGGGTCGCTGGTTGTGTGCTCTCTCCTCTGTTGGTAGGTTGTGCTGCTATTCCTGTCTGGGTTCTGATTTGAGTTTTCCAGATCTATTCACGCTCTTGCTTGCGTGTTCTGCGTGTTCCTGCTTGTGTGTTACTGCCTGCGACTTGTGTGTGGTTTGGTTTGACTTTGACTTTTGTTACAATTATATTATATCTTATTATTGCAAGCTACAGTAATTTTTTTAATGGCCTCGGAAGGAAGAGATAATTTTTGTGTTCGCTTTACTGGCAAGAATTATGCTGCTTGGGAATTTCATTTTAAGATGTATGTCAAAGGAAAAGGATTATGGAGTCACCTTGATGGGGTCTCTAAAGCGCCAACAGATAAACCCGCCTTAGATGCGTGGAAAGTCCAAGATGCTCAGATTATTTCTTAGATCCTCAGTACTATTGATCCTCAGATGATCAATAATTTGCGAGCATTTTCAACTGCTCAAGAGATATGGACTTATTTGCAGCGTATTTACAACCAGGACAATACAGCCAAGCGTTTTCAATTGGAGTTAGAGATCGCCAATTACAAACAAGGTAATTTGTCAATTCAAGAATATTATTCTGGTTTTTTAAATTTATGGACAGAATACTCTGCTATTATATATGAACCCTGTTCGAGGCTGTTCGAGGTGCCTTGCTAAATAGGAACCCTGTTCCTTCATTGGATATCTGTGTTGGTGAACTGCTCAGGGAAGAACAACGTCTGAATACTCAAGGAACCATGCTTCATGATCCCGTCCATTCTGAACCGGTGACAGTTGCATATGCTGCGCGCAGCATAGAGACGTGGGCCGTGATATGCGCCAAACTCAATGCTTCTCTTGTGAACAATTTGGACATGTTGCTCGTTGTTGTCCTAAGAAATTTTGCAATTACTGCAAACAGCAGGGTCATATCATCTCTGCATGTCCTATGCGTCCTCCACCACCGACTAAGCGTCCGGCACAGGCATTCCATGCCACTACTACCTCTATTGCTGGTCCTTCCACCACTGGTGTATCTAGCTCTGCTGCAGGTCCTTCCTCCATTGGTGCACCTGATGGGGGTGCTCTTCATCCGGAATTGATTCAACAAATGGTACTATCAGCTCTTTCTGCCTTGGGTATTACTGGTATGTCTTCTTTCATTTCTTGGTTACTTGACTCTTGTGCTTCGAATCACATGACAGGTTCCTCTGACTTCCTGCACAATTTACGTGCTTATATTGGTAATCAAAAAATTCAAATTGCTAATGGGAGTACCATTCCTATAACGAATGTTGGTGACATTAATTCTACTTTTAGAAATGTGCTGGTAGCACCTGGCCTTGCCTCAAATTTAATGTCTGCAGGTCAATTAGTTGATGAAGGTTGTGATGTTAATCTTACTCCGGATGGTTGTCTTGTGCAGGATCGGGTGTCAGGGAAGGTGATCGCGAAGGGGCCTAAAGTTGGAAGAGTGTTTCCACTCCAGTTTAGTTCAAACCATGTATCTCTTGCTTGTAATAGTGTTTTAAATGCATGTGAGGATTGGCATAGGAAATTGGGCCATCCAAACTCTGTTGTTTTGTCTCACTTATTTAAGACTGGTGTGTTAGGTACTAAACTGATAGATTCTAGTACCTCTATTTCATGTTCTGTTTGCAAATTAGCTAAAAGTAAAACTCTTCCTTTTCCGTCTGGTAAACATCGTGCTTCTACGTGTTTTGAGTTGATTCATAGTGATGTTTGGGGGATTTCTTTTGTTGCTTCTCACGCTCACTACAAATATTTTGTCACCTTTATCGATGATTATAGCCGTTTTACTTGGATTTATTTTCTTAAATCTAAATCTGAAGTGTTTTCTATGTTTAAGAAATTTCTGATGTATGTTGAAAATCAATTCCAAACCAGTATTAGAATTCTTCGGTCTGATTCAGGTGGTGAGTATATGTCTCATGAGTTTCAGGAGTTTTTACAGCAAAAAGGTATACTGTCTCAACGATCTTGTCCCAATACCCCTCAGCAAAATGGTGTTGCAGAACGTAAGAATCGTCACTTGTTGGATGTGACACGTACCTTACTTCTCCAGGCCTCTGTTCCATCCAAATTCTGGGTGGAGGCTCTTTCAACAGCTGTCTTTTTGATCAACCGTCTTCCTTCCATGGTGATTGGGATTTTCCTCACTTTCGCATTTAAAACTCAGCCTAATTACAGCAGTTTACATACTTTTGCGTGTGTATGTTTTGTGCACCTCCCATCCACTGAAAGACATAAGCTTGGAGCACAATCTGTCCAATGTGCATTTATGGGGTATAGTCAGTCTCATAAGGGTTTTGTGTGTTATGATGTCTCTAACCGTCGTTTTCGCATTTCTAGGAATGTCACATTTTTCGATAATCAGTCTATGTTTCCTTGCTCTTCTTTTGGTTTGCATGATATTGCTATACTTTCGAAATTTTTTGATAAAACAGGACTCGTTCCCACTTCTCCTTTCGACACTGATCCTGATCCTGATCCTGATCCTGCTCCTGATCCTGATCCTGATTCTGATCCTGTACCGCCGGCACCACGGCGTTCTGGTCGAATGACTTGAGCACCTGACAGATATTCCCCAGACAGGTTTCGTTCCTCACATACTGCTTTAACTGCTTCTCTAACTGGCACATCTATTCCTACTTGTTACTCGCAGGCTGTTAAAGATGTGTCTTGGGTCAATGCCATGAATGAGGAACTTCAGGTCCTTCAGGACAACTTCACCTGGGATATTGTTCCTTGCCCTCCTGGTATCAAACCCATAGGCTGCAAATGGGTTTATTCTGGGAAATTGAATTCTGATGGATCTCTCAATCGATATAATTAGGCTCGATTGGTTGCCTTAGGCAACAGGCAGGAATATGGTATTGATTATGATGAGACCTTTGCACCGGTTGCTAAAATGACTACTGTTAGAATGGTGCTCTCTATAGCTGCTTCTAATGGGTGGTCTCCCCACCAAATGGATGTCAAGAATGCATTTCTTCATGGCGACCTAACTGAAGATATTTATATGACTCCCCCTCAGGGCCTTTTCTCTTCATCTAAGGGGGTGTGCAAGCTCAAACGATCTCTATATGGTTTGAAACAGGCACCTAGAGCAAGGTATGCAAAATTCCGTTCCACTCTACTTGGGTTCTCTTTTACTCAAAGTCAGTATGATTCGTCTTTGTTCAATCACCGCACATCTACGGGCATTGTTCTACTCCTTCTTTATGTTGATGATATGATCATTACGGGTTCTGATGCAGCATCGATACAGGAAGTTAAACAAAAGCTTCAAGCCTAATTTCAAATGAAAGATCTTGGTCTGTTACATTATTTTCTTGGACTCGAGGTTCATTCTACTTCTAAGGGCATATTTCTCCATCAGCATAAGTATGCCACCGACCTTATTGCTATGGTTGGCCTCGAATCCGCTAATCTTGTGAATACTCCTCTTGAAGTTACTGTTAAATACCACCGTAACGAGGGTGAACTTTTGACTGATCCGTTATTGTATCGACAGCTCGTGGGTAGTCTTAACTACTTGACCATTACACGACCAGATATTTCATTTGTTGTTCAGCAAGTAAGTCAGTTCATGCATTCTCTTCGTCATCTTCACCTGGCAGCGGTTCGTCGTATTATTCGCTACTTGAAAGGTACCTCTCAACGGGGTTTATTCTTTCCCAGTGGAACCCCCCTTACGTTGAGTGCCTACAGTGATGCTGATTGGGTTGGGTGTCCCGACACTCGCCGCTCTGTCACGGGTTGGTGCATGTTTCTTGGTTCTTCGTTGATCTCTTGGAAAAGTAAGAAGCAAGTGAGAGTCTCTAAATCCTCAACCGAATCGGAGTATCGTGCTATGTCTACGGCATGCTCCGAAATACTTTGGCTTCGTGGCCTTTTGGGTGAACTTGGATTTCCCCAAACCAAACCGACATCTCTCTATGTTGACAATACAAGTGCCATTCAGATTGTTGCAAATCCGGTTTTTCATGAGCGTACTAAGCATATCGAAGTTGATTGTGATGCAATTCGTGAAGCCTATGATAATCACGTTATATCCATCCCCCATATCAATACTCATTTTCAAGTTGCAGACATTTTGACCAAAGTTGTTCCTTCTCCACGCCATCAGTTTCTTGTCAGCAAATTGATGCTCCTTGATGACCCGCATCAATTTGAGAGGGGATGTGTTGCGCCAGAAAAAGTCCCCGAGGGAGAACCTTCCTCGTTCACAACTTTTCCTAAGACAATGAAGCCGCCACCAATATTTATTAAGGAAAATATTAGGAAAACCTTTTTTGGAAAGCGATTGGTCTTGCGAAACTAGAGAATAGAGTTCGGGGGTCGGTTACGCGCAGGGAAGGTGTTAGCACCCCACACGTCCTCTCTACTGAGAGGGAACATTTAATTAAATGTGTGGTTTTAGTGTGTTGACTTGAAAATACTTAACTTTGCCTCTCTACTTCTTATTGAAAAAATCTTAATGAAAATCTTTAATTATTATGAAAAAGGGGGAAAAATGGTTTTTTAGAAAAAAAGTGCTTGACGGGACATGGCCCGCTCCTACGTATCTCCAGGTGCGATGGAGAACTCAAAGCTACGTAGTTCTTCTGTGTAGAAAATGTTTGTGGGTTGGTGTTTTTTAATGTAGGGGTTTTAGGACTGTGTGATCTGTGTTGGAGGACCACTGGGGGTCTGAAGGAGCACTGGGGCTCTGAAGGGCCACTGAGGGCTGAAGGAGCGCTGGGGCTCTAAGGGACCACAGTTCACTTATCTTAAAACGATGATTAACCCGGCCGTACGACCGACTTAATCCCCTACTTTGAAAATAAGATTATTGCTTTCGAAATGAAGGAGATCTGTTTGTATATTCTTTAATTTTAGAAATTGTTTATTTTTGCGCTTGAAAGGGGCATGGCCCTGCTCCTACGTATCTCCGGGTGGAGAATCAAAGGCGACGTAGTTCTAGGTTCTTTTGAAAATAATTGTTGAAAACTTATCGTGAAAATGATTTTTATTTGTTATGCTTGACGGGATGCGACCCGCTCCTACGTATCTCCCGGTGCGATGGAGAATTCAAAGCTACGTAGTTCTTCTTTCTTTTGAAAATAATTTGTTTGAAAACTTATTGTGAAAATGATTTTTATTTGTTATGCTTGACGGGATGTGACCCGCTCCTACGTATCTCGCGGTGCGATGGAGAATTCAAAGCTACGTAGTTCTTCTGTGTAGAAAATGTTTGTGGGTTGGTGTTTTTTAATGTAGGGGTTTTAGGACTGTGTGATCTGTGTTGGAGGACCACTGGGGGTCTGAAGGAGCACTGGGGCTCTGAAGGGCCACTGAGGGCTGGAGGAGCGCTGGGGCTCTGGGGGACCACAGTTCACTTATCTTAAAACGATGATTAACCCGGCCGTACGACCGACTTAATCCCCTACTTTGAAAATAAGATTTTTGCTTTTGAAATGAAGGAGATCTATTTGTATATTCTTTAATTTTAGAAATTGTTTATTTTTGCGCTTGACAGGGGCGTGGCCCTGCTCCTACGTATCTCCGGGTGGAGAATCAAAGGCGACGTAGTTCTAGGTTCTTTTGAAAAGTTTTTGTTTTTATCCTTTTTTAGTGAGTTTTTTAAAATAGGACGAGCATTAGCAAATGATTAAACTAGCAGAGGCTATGATGAATCACTACTAAATACTCAAAAAAGAGAGTTTTAACGCTAGTCAAACGAACAAAGGCTCTGATGGACTATTGATGACAACTTGTTTTTATTATCTTTTTTGAAAGTGATTTTCGAAAGAGATTGATTTGCACGATGATCAAACTAACAAAGGTTATGATGGATCATCGTTTATTATTCTTATGAGAAAAGGACATTGCCACTAATAGCTAAACAAACAAAGGCTCTGATGAGCTACTAGCAACAATGGGTTTGAAAATGATTCTTTTTGTTTGTTTTATGAAAATGGTTTGTTTATGGTTGCGAAAAGGATTTTTATTCGTTGCGCTTGACGAGAATGTGACTCGCTCCTACGTATCCCAAATGGGAATCAAAGCGACGTAGTTCTAATGAGCCTTAAGAATGAAAGTCTTTTTGCTTTGATGATTAAACTAACAATGGTTATGATGGACCACCGCTAATAACTTGTTTTTGATTCTTTGATACTTAGAAAAATGCTTTTTGAAATTGGACGCGTTCATGATAATCAAACCAACAAAGGTTGTGATGGATTATCACTAGTAGCTTGCTTTACGCTTACGAAAATCCTTTTGAAATTGAGGCTTTCATGACAATCAAACCAACAAAGGTTGTGATGGATTGCCACTAGTAACCGTTTTTGTGCCAGGTTGTTTAGAAATGAAAACAATGAATGCAAGAAAGAATTGGTGGATTCAAGCATAACACAATCAGTGGAATCAAATCATTAAGCAACAATATTTGAATTTGCAGACAAAAATCAAGTCTAAACTACACATAGTAGATCACAACGCATAGATAGGCGAGGAGGGAACTTGAATTGGGCATCAAGCAAAAATACAAGAGTAGGCAAGATTGAACCTAAATGCACATCTAGTGGAAGATGCTAGGCGAGAACCATACTCAAATATTTCTACAAAACGCAAGGGAATCTAAATGCACATCTAGTGGAAGATGCAATGTAAGGAATGGACCTATCTAAGTATTGATGATATTCTATATGAGAGTAGACGATGACACTGTAAGCTCAAGCAAAAGAGTTGCCTCAATCATGATCATTGGCCAGCATAAGCAAGCAAATTCTTAGCGACCCAAGTATCAAAGAATGTTGAATCACTTGGGTCAATCCTCACACTTAAGATTAAGTGCACAAGTGCACAAGCGTGAATCACATTGCCAATCATCATATAAACTAAAAGGGTTGAATCATCTGAGACCATCTTCACCACTCAGAACATGATGCACTAGGCATAAGTGGGAATCATGTGGTTCATCATCAACAATGACACAATAACTAAGTTAAATCACATAGGGCAATTTTGGCATGGATCACAATGATTAAATACTTGAAGAACGCAACTCCAACTAACTCTTGCAGAAGATCAGCTCAGACGGACCAACGGAACGAATAGAGCGAAAAAATAAAGCGTAGAAGAGTTTTTCTAGAATGTGAGAGATTTCGAGAAAAATGGGTTTTTTCTCTGATCTCGTGAAAATCTGTGTCTTGTGAAATCCGTGTCTTGTGAAATCCGTGTGTGAGAAGCAGAGAGGAGTTGTGAAAATTGTTGTCTTGTGAAATCCGTGTCCGTGTGTCCGTCCCAAGAGTGGAGAATGAGACTCCTATTTATAGGCGTAGATTTGAAAAAATATTTAATGAAAGTGAAGAATCGATTGTGACATGAAGTTAAAAAGGTGAGGAATCGATTCTTATCATTTTAGAAGCCTCAAGAATCGATTCTTTGGATAGTTGAAATAGTGAGAAATCGATTCTTTACATTTTGGAAAACATGGGAATCGATTCTTTGTTCTTTGAAAACAAGTAGGAATCGATTTTCAGGACCTCCTTTATAGGTGAAAATCGATTCTTCCCTTAGTCAAAACAATGAGGAATCGATTCATGGCCTATAGGATTGCTTGAAAATCGATTTCATGGCCTTTAGGATTGCTTGAAAATCGATTTCATGGCCTTTAGGATTGCTATAAATCGATTCTTGGCCTTTGGTATATAATAGAAATTGATTCTTGCTTTGCACAAAATTGTTTTTAGGTTTTTGCCATGCATGCATAAAATATTTTCCAAAGCTTGCCATGCATGCATAACATATTTTCATGCAAAAATCATTTTTATGAAATCTTTTGTGAGTGATGACCAAAATGCCCTTTTTGACCCTAATTTCCCAAAACGTGCATTCTAACACTAAAAAAAACTTTGGAATGGTTTCTAGGACCCAAAATGCAATGCATAATTTATTACATATTTTTTTTGTGTGGAAAATTAGGGTTTTGACCTAAGCCGGACAAAATTGGGGTATGACAGCTGCCACTCTTTATTTGGATTTTAGCAAGAAATATGAATTGCGCGAGACATATTTCGAAGATAAAATAGAAATAAAGAATTCAGAAATTATACCAATTTTGTCCATTTGGAGAAATCCGAATTTTCTTTCTTCTTCTTTTTTTTTTTTTGGACAGATAGACACTTTCGTGTTGATGCGAAAACAGTAAATGAACACTGACGTGCAGACTGAAAGAGAAAATGGGCACTTGGCGTGCAAACAGAAACGGTAAAATGGGCACTTGGCGTGCAGACAGAAAAGTAAATGGGCACTTGGCGTGCAAACCGAAAAGTAAATGGGCACTTCGCGTGCAAACAGAAAAGTAGATGGGAACTTGGCGTGCAAACAGAAAAGTAAATGGGCACTTGGCGTGCAAACAGAAAAGTAAATGGGCACTTGGCGTGCAAACAGGAAAGTAAAATGGGCACTTGGTGTGCAGACGGAAAAGTAAAATGGGCACTTGGCGTGCAAAAAGCGGTAAATTGCCCAGGCTGCCTAAAACCTGTAATCCTTAAACGGACTCTTGACGAATCTGAGTTTGCATGTGGCTTTGAGGAGCACGCTCTTCCTGTAGGCCTTTTCGAGCGACCGGGGGTATCGTTATCAGCTCCGGAACTGATATACTGATCAATGCACGGCGTCCACTGTATCTTAGGCTTGATACAACTATTCCGTTGCGCCTCGCATGGGGCTGCGGTCCATCGCGTTGCTCGTACATGATGTGAGACCTGGGCAGAAGGGAGCGATGATCTCTGTGCTCCGATCCGCAATGCGCGCTTGAGCGCTCTCTTTTCTTTTCTCTCTTTCTTTTCTCTCTTTTTTTTTTCTGAACTCCCAATTTGGGGGAACATTTTCTGGAATCTGGGGGCGAGGGCTAACACCGAAGTGCTCATCCTCTCTTTGTACCTGTAGCTGAAAATGAACAAAGGCAAGCAATGCAAATGCCATGATTGTTGTTTTCTTTTTTCTTATGATGAATGATGAGATTCTTATTTCCTTTGTCTATGTCGGATGAATGCATGATCTTCTACTGTTCCTATATGCTTGATGAATGCAATGATTTTCCTTTTCTTCTATTGTCTGTACGCAATGCATGATTTTCTTTTTCTTTTGCTTATGAATGCATGATTTTCTACTGTTCTTATATGCTTGATGAATGTAATGATTTTCCTTTTCTTCTCTTGTCTGTACGCAATGCATGATGAATGCATGATTTTCTACTGTTCCTATATGCTTTTTCTCTTTCTCTAGCTTCTCTTCTTTCTTTTTCTTTCTTTTCTTTTCTTTTTGTTGCTCTCTTGGCTCTTCTCTTTTCTTTCTTTTGGCTGCTCTTTTTGCTCTTTTAAGAAACAAGGATATGCGAATGCAAAGCTTTGGTGTTTGATGACATGGAATGCTCATGTATTTTAATGGAATGACATGCAAAGGAAAACTTTCTCTTCTTTTTTTTTTTTTTATGAAATGGGGATATTGCTGTAAAATGATGAATGACATGAAATGATGAATGACATGGGATGTTCTAGCTTTCTTTTCTTCTATGAGATGCCAGTATTGATGTGATGCAACTGTATTGCTTTGATGTTTGAATGCAAATGTATGCGGTGATTGATGCTTTGATGAATGAAATGCTCCTGTTCTAACTTCTGTTTGTTTCTTTTTGCTTCTTCTATGAAATGCAACCATTAATATGATGCAATGCTCTGATGTTTGATGCAGTGATTCTTGTTCTTTTTTCTTTTATGGAAATGCTAACGTTAATATGATGCATATGTACTGCTTTAATGTTTGATGATTGAATGACAAAGGAATGCTTTGTGAAATGATGAATGACATGGAATGCTTTTGTGTTGCTTTTGTGGTTTCTTTTCTTTGTTTTCTTTTTGCTTTCTTTGCTTTTTCTGTGAAATATCTGATGCAAAATGTAATGCTCTAGTGATGAATGACATGCAATGATTTTGTTCTTTTCTTTTTATGAAGTGCGAACATTAATATGATGCCCATGCAAAGAAAAGATTTCTGCTTTTTCTGTGCGACTGACGTGGAACGTTTTTTTTTTTTTTTCTCTTGCTATGTGATGAATGCACAAAATGTGAAGATGCAAATGTAATGCTTTGATGCATATGCTATAATGCCTAGATGCATGAGGTAAACATTTTTGTGATGATGAGATGCGAGACTTTGAATGCAAGGACTTGAGATGATTATGGACCATTCTGTTGAAAAAATGAATTTGATTCAAACTCTGGTGTTCTCAAGGTTGTTTTCTCTTTCTTTCCATGATGACTGAATTTTAGATATCACGTAAACAACTTGTGTTCTCTCCTTTGAAGCATTATCTAGTAAGCATGCATAGGAGTGCAAAATGTGAATGAATGAGTCAGTTAACTTGGAATTGGTTTAGGGCATGGACTTTTTATGGCTAGTGAAGGAATGACAGACATGGTTGTTGCCGAAGCTTATGAGGGATCAAGAGATACAAGATTGCCCCAATTCAGGTCTTTGATGAGCGAATAGCTTGCCCCTGTCTAGTGGTGACAACAACTAGGGGTGTAGAAGATGATGAATTGGGAACGCTTCGGCTCTTGGGATGAAAGCTGGAATGAAAGGGGTTTTGCTTCAACCCACGGAATTTGATGTTGCCCCAGTCATAACAAGGACAAAGCTGCCCCAATCAGAATGACAAGGTCTTGTTTAGGATAGTGAGTTGAGAGATTGCCCCGGTGAGGTTTTTATGGGAATGAATGAGGTGAAGGAATGGGAATGCACTTGTCCCACTTTGGAATGACATTGACAACTGGAGTGACATGGGATGGGCATTGAACAGACTTTCCCAAGACTAGGGTGTGTGGGTAGTGAAGAGAATGCCCCAACTTTTGGGTCTGAGTGGTATTCTCAGTGCAAAGCTTTGGTTCTCTACTGATGTCTTGACTTTTTGGTGCGAAAGAATCCTTACCTGGTGATCACTAAACCTTGTTTTAATGCATCTTGAATGTGCTTTGGAGTGCAAGTCCCTCTTTTTATTTTGTCCGCTTTCTTTTTTCTGACCGTTCGTTTTTGTTTCCTCAGTTCTCTTTTTTTTCTGAGGGTTTATTCTTTCTTGATCAGCTTTCTTTTTTCTGATCGTTTGTTTTTCTTTTGAGCAAACACATTGTACATAGATAAGCTTGTTTCTCCTAAGATTAGAATTTGAGTGAACAAAAGCAACCGGTCATTGATCGGAATGGACTTTTCGGGATTGTGGTGTTTTGTGGAGGGAGGAGGGTTAGGCTTAATGAAGTGTTTGAGGCTAATGGGAGGGTGAGTTTTGTTCGGCGTTGATTGACGATTAATGGTCTATGAGGAAGATGGTTATTGGGCTTGTTTGGGCTCTGTTAAAGCAAATTCGTGTCTCATGGTAGAATGACTAAGGGGTTTGATGTTGAGGCCAAAGGAAGTGTTTGAAGGTTTATGGAATCAGGTGTTGGAATGATGAAGTGTTTGAAGGTTTATTTAGACAAGGATATCTTGTATTTTGTGGTAACATGTACCAGCTCACCACTTACATTTCCTTTGTATTTTCTTTTGTTTTGGGATTTTCATTTTTGAATCCCTTTTTTTTTTATTTTCTCTTTTTCCTCTTTTCTCTTTTTTTTTTTTGATGATTCTTTTCCTTCTTCGACTCGGGTGAGCTGATAAAAAGTGATGCACTGTTTTTTTATTTGGGGTGATCCTTGTCTAGGGTGATTTTTGGATTTTGGTTTTTCTTGGCTCAAGGTGGGTAGGAAAGGGACTTTCTGGGGTTTTTGAGGAGATGGCCAAACTTCATTTCAAATCCCGATTGCTTATTTCTATAAGACTTAACTTTAGAACCATAATTTATCTATCTTCATGTGTTTGCTCTTTTTTTCCTTTTTTGTGCCCTAATTTTTGCCTGGACCGCTCTTTGCGAGTTTTCAGTCCACCGGGCGCTCCTTTTTGCCTAGGCCGCCCTTTGCGGGTTTTCAACCTAGCGAGCTTGTTTTCTTGTTTATTATATTATTGTTTTTTTTTTTTGAGAGACTTGCACTGAAGGAATATGATATTAATCAAGGGGAATTAATGATCACAGACTTGCCCCAGCATGGAGGACTTAAAGCATTAGAATGAACCAAAAGTCAAATACGCACTGATGGGGAGAATATGCACTTTATGGGAGGACGGGGCGGGACTAGACTTGGACGGGAAACTGTGGTAAGGGAGGAAAACCAACGGACTCAAACAACAGAATGTACTCATAGCATGCACGCTCATTAGAAGAATGCTTCACAAAGAGTTAACATCAGTTAAAAATTTGTTTTTTTTTTCTTTGATACACTATTTCAGTCTTTTGTCATAGAACGGATGCAGTGCTTTTGAAAGAAATGCAAATGAGCTATTGATTTGAAAAACTGAGTGCCTTGGGACACCTTGAGTTTGCAACCAAGTAAGGATTAACTTTTTCAAAAAGGATGATTGTTTCGCAAGAACGTCTCGCTTCTCTTCACAACTCTTATTTTATGCAACGAATGAATGAACAAATTATGATATGCAAGTATGATGCAAATGCATGGAGAATGACCACTCGAAGAGTGTGGCTTATTCTAAATAATTTTGTTATTTTAATGCAAGACAAAATATGGAATGCCAATGCGAATGATGCAAGAATGATGCCCCCTTTTTTTTTCAAAATGATTTTTGATTTTGATTTTTTTTATTTTTTAGAGGCGAGACAAGGTACGAAATGCCAATGCCCCCTTTTTCTTTTGAATGATGAAAGATGCAGGAATGATGCTTTCCTCTAAATGATGATTTTTTTTTTTTTTAGAGGCAAGGCAAAGTATGAAATGCCAACGCCCCTTCCTTTTTTGAAAGATGCATGTATGGAGGAATGATATATTTGAACCAAAGTGATGAGGTTAATGAAATGGTGCATGAATGCTACATTTTGAATAAATTTGATGATGATTTTTATTCATGATTATGAATGAGATGCTTTCCTGTTTTCATTTTTTGTGCAATGAAATGCATGATACTCACAATGATTTTCTTTTTTGTTTTTTAGTTTTGGAACATGATTTTGAAAATTATTTGGAGATGCAAATGATTTATTGGAAAAAAGTTTTAGAAAAATGTGCTTGACGGGGTATGACCCGCTCCTACGTATCCCCATGGTAATGAGGAATCAAAGCTTGCGTAGTTCTACTGTGTCTTTTTTTTTGAAATAATGCTTATGCATGAATGCCTCGTCTTGGATGAACTCGACGAGGATTTTTTGCATGATTATAAATGAAATGCTTATGCTATGCAGATGATAATTGTTTTTGTTTTATCTTTATGTGATGAAAGGGAATGCAAGATGAATGTTTTTTTTCAATATTGGAATTTTATGCAATGCAAATGATGCAATGATGCAGTGATGCAATGATGCAATGATGCAAGGATGCTTCTCTTTTGTGTTTTTGCAGAAAGAGGATATTTACAGGTGGTGATTTGAAAATTTTCACACTATATGCCACCTCATATAGGCGTTTATTGAGCATATCTTTTTTGATTTTCAAAAATTTTGAAGGAAAAATTGATTGAACTGAATGCAACGATGCAACACACAATTTGAAAAGCCCTTGTGACCTAAAAGGGGGTAGAACCTATGATCTAAGGTATTTTTGGGATAATCTTCTCATGTAGCTCTATTCACACCCTCACAAAGGTCATCAGAGCCACAGTCCCTCTCATGAAAATCCCCGTAAATGCAGCAAACTGCTAGATACGAAGCATCATGAAAGAGCACAACTCTGATTGAAACTTTCGCAAGTAGCCAAACGGACAAAGGTCCTGATGGGCTCCCACTACTCGAATCCACTCATCCTAAGGTATCCTAATAGACCTGGGTTATGGTCTATTTCTCTAATCATATAATCTCAAGGTACAAGTGTGTGTATGCGAAGGGCATTTCCTTAAAAACTACCCCACCTGCAAATGAAAATCCAGACAGTCCAGACAATAGCATGTCGTCTACCCTAGGGTTCAACACCAATCAAATTCAACTAATCTAGGGTGCCAACAACAAACATATTACTTACCTCAGAAAGGGAGCTGAGAAGAAGGGGACATGACAAGAGAGGGGAAATATGCATGAGGGAACTAAGCATTTAAGCAAAGAAGTAACTATCTATTATTTTAAGCAAAAGCAAACATAGAAGAAGAATGCATACGGATGCAACATGCTTATGAAAAAGAAGAAGAATAGAGGCAAAGCAAGATGTTTAAATCAATCACACAAACCACACACTTAATTAATTAGGCTTGACCCACTTTTGAAAAAAAATGTTTTTTGGTCCCCAGTGAAGTCGCCAGCTGTTGCGCCCGAAAAAGTCCCCGAGGGAGAACCTTCCTCGTTCACAACTTTTCCTAAGACAATGAAGCCGCCACCAATATTTATTAAGGAAAATATTGGGAAAACCTTTTTTGGAAAGCGATTGGTCTTGCGAAACTAGAGAATAGGGTTCAGGGGTCGGTTACGCGCAGGGAAGGTGTTAGCACCCCACACGTCCTCTCTACTGAGAGGGAACCTTTAATTAAATGTGTGGTTTTAGTGTGTTGACTTGAAAATACTTAACTTTGCCTCTCTACTTCTTATTGAAAAAATCTTAATGAAAATCTTTATTTATTATGAAAAAGGGGGAAAAAGGGTTTTTGAGAAAAAAAGTGCTTGACGGGACATGGCCCGCTCCTACGTATCTCCAGGTGCGATGGAGAACTCAAAGCTACGTAGTTCTTCTGTGTAGAAAATGTTTGTGGGTTGGTGTTTTTTAATGTAGGGGTTTTAGGACTGTGTGATCTGTGTTGGAGGACCACTGGGGGTCTGAAGGAGCACTGGGGCTCTGAAGGGCCACTGAGGGTTGAAGGAGCGCTGGGGCTCTAAGGGACCACAGTTCACTTATCTTAAAACGATGATTAACCCGGCCGTACGACCGACTTAATCCCCTACTTTGAAAATAAGATTTTTGCTTTCGAAATGAAGGAGATCTGTAACACCCCGGTATTTCTATCTACTAAAAATACCCAAGTGCACCATAGTAACACATCAGAGATATATTTCCTGCTTAGACACTGAATATCACTATAAATTTTTCGCTGAATATAACCCAAACAGTCTTATTTACAACAAGACAATATGGTTCTCAGACCATATACCATCAGCAATTATAGTATTCAGTATCATACAAGAAAGCGGAAGAAAGATATACCTTAAATACATAATGTCTTAGTATACAGACAACAGAAGGGAAATAAGCTTCAACATAAAGCTAGGCTATCAGCAACCAGTCCGAGCTCAACCTACTCGTGCCTCTTGGGTTTCCGCTGTCTCTGTGTCTCTGTAAATCAACAACAATTAAACAGTGAGATACAATCTCAGTGAGTTCTACCGAGACCCCTACTAACTCTCTCGGTCCAATTATGAAATCGTTTTAATTCAATACGGCATCGGCTGCGCGAACGCTACCCCCGATGGACCGCATAAAACATTTTAACAGATTACCGCTGACGCGAACGAAGAACCCGGTAACCTATTAGTTTAGTACGATACCGCTGACGCGAACGAAGAACCCGGTAAACGTACTACAAACAACATAACACCGCTGACGCGAACGCTGCAAGGCGGTGAACCCCCTACCAATAGTACCTTCTCCTATTGGCATGGAGCCTAGGTAAAAGGATCATGACTGCCTCCCCCTAGTATGTTAGATAATGGGTCGTCACCCAACTCGATATACTTTATACGTATATCTACAGTACTATGAACCCACGGTCCATCAAATCAGACAATCAATGAAACACTTTAATCCACATTTTATAAAATCCAAGTTCACACTCGCACTCTTGTTGACCGCTTTTCGACACAATTTTCCATATCAAAAACAATTCATTTTGCCTTAAAAATAGAATATTCAGTTAGGCCTCTGAATAAGCTTTCCAACGCATCTTAGAACACCTCAATCGGGTTCCCGGATCAAAAGTTATCGCAAAAACAAAAA
Organism: Astragalus membranaceus; assembly: GCA_039519185.1. Lineage (NCBI taxonomy): Eukaryota > Viridiplantae > Streptophyta > Magnoliopsida > Fabales > Fabaceae > Astragalus > Astragalus membranaceus. The sequence goes on along the minus strand of CM076849.1, from coordinate 112,561,556 downwards.
CAGTGAATAGTTGCTGAAAATCTGAAAAGCGTCGCGACGCGAACTGCTACCGTCGCGACGCGAAAAACGACAGAAACTTTTTGCGTGATAAAACTGGCCCCGGTCGCGACGCGAAGGGGACGGGTCGCGACGCGACCATCTGCAGAAAAGTGCAGGTTTTCCGTTTTCTTACGAAATTCGCTATTCCGCTCAACTCCGATTCTTGTTCCGATTAAAAACAGATTTAACAACCAGCAAAACAAACCCAACCAATACCGCACAATCAATCAATCCAATCAAAAACTCAATCAAAACGGATTTTATCAAAAACGACATATTTTCCCATTAACGGTTTTTAAGTCAAAATCTTTCGAAATCAAATCATCAAAAATTTCGTTTCAACACGACACAACTCGAGACTCGCCCCGATCGATTCCTAACCCGAGACAGACAATATCAAGTAATATTCCAGACCAGCGAAAGCGATAAAACAATCAGTCAATTAATTCGAAAAACAAAAATCCTAAACGTGAGTAGAACTCACCCTTGAAGCGTGTGCCGACACCGAGACTTCAAAATCACCGAGACTTCGCCAAATCACCGAGACTTCGCCAAATCACCGAGTAGCCACACGAACGCTCCCCGCTCCGGCGACACCCAATCCGCTTCCAAAGCTTCCCACTCGATCACGAAACCGCTTTTGACCGGAATGCCGAATTCCTCGAAATCCTCCATGGACACTATTCATCATCTTCTTCAATCTCAAACCACTATTCACCAAAAACCCCAATTTGATTTTCAATCCCCAAATCACCCAACTCGCTTCCAATCAACGATCCATCATCCTTGGGTTCGCGCCAAACTCCATCCCAAGCCATCCTTGAGCTTGAACCATCAACAAACCTCCATTTCCTTAAAAACTCGAAAATGGCAAAGTGAGAGAGAGAGAGTTGATGATGTTGATGTTGGTACCAAATCGAAGAGGGAGTAACGCTGAGCGTTTTTCGTGTTGGAAGGAAGTCGTTTTGATGAGCGCAAATCCTCCCTTTTTCCCTTCTTCTTCCTTACCCTTTCTTCTTTCTTCTCTTTTCTTCTTTCTCTTTTCCTCTCTGTTTCTCTTCTCAGCTTCCTTTCCTTTCTTTCAATTCTTTTCTTTTCCTTTTTCTTTAACACACACACACATACACGTATATACATATATTTATTTAATAAATATACGGCAACGTGGTCAAATTACCATATTGATCGAAATCTCTTATTTCGATTCCGAAACTTCTTTGATCCGTATTATCCGGTTAACGATCCGATGACAACCAAGAATTAATTTTAGCACTCAATAAATTTACCAGTCAAGTACTAAAATAATTCAATTGGGTTAACATCTAAATAATTCTATCAATTATTTTGCGGATGTTACATTCTCCCCAACTTAAAAGAATTTTGTCCTCAAAATTTCTTCAAGCCTTTTATCCGACTAACCGAGAATCGACATTCTCAAAAAGGTCTTAAGTTGCTGAAAAACAACCTCGAACTAACGAAATGAGCGTAGGAACTCTTCCCAAGTGGGCACATCAATCTCCAAGTATGATCCACTACTACCTTGACACGAACTCTCTGGTTACGAATCTACACGAGAAACTCATCATTCGCCTACATAGGCTCGGCACCGCGTTCGAAAACACTTCCGAAGCTTCATTCCAATTATCCTCGTTTACTCCCCAACTTTGATTAATCTAACTCAAAGGGTTTAATACAAGACATTCGATTGAGATACAGGTTGAAAAAGAGATCCACAAATTGGTACTCCATGGTAGTGATAAGGACAAACATGATTTTCTCGAAGGGTGTAAACACTTCCTCAACAAATCTTCTAAAATCCATAACAGTTCCTGCACACATTGAAAAATGTGATGGAAGGTCATCTGTGAAACTTCTTGGCTCGCCCCCAAGATTTCGAGACAACACTTTTCAAAAGAAGATGAAATGAGGATTTACCAGAAACGTTTATCTTAAACGTAGAAATAAACCGCGGGGACATCGAATAAATTTGAACGTAATGAAAATCACCTCTGTTGTTCTCAAAACAAATATCAAACAGAACTCAGAGCTCTTTTTCCTCTATTGCAATTTCATCACGAGGTTTTTACCAACGATGCATCCGATTCCTTTCCAAATTAGTCAATAGCGTTGAGAGCTTCCCCTCAACCTAAGTAATCCTCCTAGGATTTTCCTCCTCAATCATAATCTATTTGCCTCTTAATTCGTTCCCAAAATTAACTTTAGCATGCGGTTTTCACAAAAACGATTTTTCAAAACTATTACACCGCACGCCAAGCTTCACTTCGGAAATTTCAGTCACCTACAAGTAGATCCATCAATTAATCCTTTGATGGTTATTCGCAACGTGACAACAGTCAGCAGTTACCTCATTTACATATTCGTATTCACGTTCGACTTGTCAAACGGAATTTCGTAAGACAATCTCATTGTCAACCTTCACCAAGGAGAGGTTAATAAACTAATACCTCGCCACCAAAGTGGAAACTTATGGATGTACTCCAATTTAGATCTAAAAGACTCTAACAATCCCATTTCTTGCGTCATCAACTCTGTCGTATGAATGGATTTCTTACTTAGCGCATCAGCTACAACATTGGCCTCTCTTGAATGTTACATCAACACGAATTTATAATCCTTCAGAAACTCAACACACTTCTCTGCCTGTTATTCAGTTCTTTCTGATCAAACAGATACCTTAAACTCTTGCAACCACTAAAGACTTCGAAACGAGACCCATACAGGTAATGTCTTCAAACCTTCAGTGCATACACAATAGCTGCCACTCCCAAATTATAAATTGGATAATCCTCCTCATGGGCCTTCAACTGTCTGGATGCATAAGCTACCACTTGATGATTCTGCATGAGAACACATCTCAAACTATTCCCAGAAGCGTCGCTGTAACTTTGGAATCCCAAAAACGGATCTGGAAGAATCAGGGTTGGAGCAGAAGTCAAAATCTTCAACTCTTGAGAACATTCTTCACAATCGGCATTCCACGTAAACGGATGACCCTCACGAGTTAACCGAGTAAGTGGAATAACTAACCGTGAGAATCCTTCGATAAATTTCCTGTAGTAACCGGCAAGACTTAGAAAACTTCTGATCTCTGCGACTGATGTCGGTCACTTCCATTCCACACCGCTTCCTTCTTACTGGGATCTACAGAAACTCCCGACTTGGGAAATCACATGTCCCAAAGACTTTGCTTCTGACACCCAAAAATCACACTTCGAAGGTTTCAAGTACAACTTATTTCCTCGGAGTACTTTCAGAACAATGCGGAGATGTTGGACATGCTCCGCAACGGCCTTCAAGCACATCGAGATACCATCAATGAAAACGACTACAAATTGATCTAGGTAATTGAGGAAAAACTCAGTTCAGGTAATCCATGAATATCGCTGGAGCATTAGTCAAACCGAAGGGCATCACTACAAACACATAATGTCCATACCTAGTACGGAAAGCTGTCTTCGGAATATCTAAGGCTCTAACTTTTATTTGATGATATCCTGACCTCAGATCAATTTTTAGAAAACACAGCAGCGCCTCAAATTGCTCAAGCAAATCGTCTATCCTTGGCAAAGGGATATTTATTCTTGACCGTCATTTTGTTAAGTTGTTGATAATCAATAAACAATCTCCTACTTCCATATTTCTTCTTGACAAGCAACACCAGAACACCCCATAGAGAAGCGCTCGGTCGAATGAATTTCTTTAACATCGACTCTTCAAGTTGAGACTCCATTTCCTTTAATTCTCAAGAAACCTTCGATAAGAAACAATAGATATTGATCCCGTGCCAGGAATCAATTCTACAGTAAACTCTACTTCTCGTTCTGGAGGTTCAGAAGAAACTTCATCGTGAAAACATCCAGAAAGTCATTCACAACTTGTACAGATGATAAATCTAATACTAGTTCCAGTGGATGCAGATAACCTACTAACATGTGCTTCCGCACCTTGGAATGAAGATTGACCGTCTAAGGTGAACTAGGTAACCGCTTCAGAATTTGTCCTAGACAATTCAACTGATTCTGAAGCGAAGCTGATAGTTGATTAACACAGTCGATTGCAACATGATTTGCGGTCATCCAATTCATACCCAACATGGTGTTCACTCTTCTCATAGGCAAACAATAAATTCTACTACGAAATTTCTGTCTCCTATGACAAGTAGACAATTCTGACTCAAGGATTGGGTCTGGACACGTTCTTCAGCAGCAGTAAATATAGTTATTGGCTCAGACAGCGGAGACAATGCTAGTCCCAACCGATCCGCACATGATTGTGCTATTATACAATGGGTTGCACCCGAATCGTGTAATATACTAACGGAGTTACTAAAAACTGATCTCATACTCCTCAGTAGATTGTCTGCAGTCGTAACTGTCTAAACATCCAGAATGTTGACTCGTCCTTGCCTTAGAGATGCTTGTAACTTCTTGAAACTCTTCCTTACAGGGCACTATTTACCATAGTGACCCTCTACATTTCTATAATAGCACCGATTAGATCTTCGCTTGCAATCACCGCTGTGAGGCTTTCCCCAGTTAGAACATCTTCTGACCTTTGAAGAATCAAAGAATTGCATCTGCTTTTCCTTTGATGAAATTATCTTAGGACTTTGCATTCGGAGTTGATAATTCAACAACCTTCTCCTTTCCCATACTTCCTATGAGGTCATCCTCGGCGACACGGGCTGACTGCACTAAGGCAACAAAATTGGTAACAGTATAAGAACTGAGACCATAAGTCATAAAAGCACTAAGGCCCTTCTTATACATCTGCATTCTCCATTCGTCATTCGAAACATACCTTACCATTCGGTAAAACTGAGACAACTTCTCGAACTTAGCGGTGTATTCTTCCACTGTCATGTCACCTTTCCTGAGGATGCACCGGTTGGAGACTCCGGTCTTGGTCGAGGATTGCATCTTGATCATCCAGTCATAATTCCGCTTAGGATGCACTAAGTATTAAGTTGATCAGGCTCAATGTCTCTTAGCATCACAAGTGTAATTACAAAAAGGACTAACAAGGAATCAACTCAACCCTAAACTAAGTCCGACTAGGTCGAACTGCTCTGATACCAACTGTAACACCCCGGTATTTCTATCTACTAAAAATACCCAAGTGCACCATAGTAACACATCAGAGATATATTTCCTGCTTAGACACTGAATATCACTATAAATTTTTCGCTGAATATAACCCAAACAGTCTTATTTACAACAAGACAATATGGTTCTCAGACCATATACCATCAGCAATTATAGTATTCAGTATCATACAAGAAAGCGGAAGAAAGATATACCTTAAATACATAATGTCTTAGTATACAGACAACAGAAGGGAAATAAGCTTAAACATAAAGCTAGGCTATCAGCAACCAGTCCGAGCTCAACCTACTCGTGCCTCTTGGATTTCCGCTGTCCCTGTGTCTCTGTAAATCAACAACAATTAAACAGTGAGATACAATCTCAGTGAGTTCTACCGAGACCCCTACTAACTCTCTCGGTCCAATTATGAAATCGTTTTAATTCAATACGGCATCGGCTGCGCGAACGCTACCCCCGATGGACCGCATAAAACATTTTAACAGATTACCGCTGACGCGAACGAAGAACCCGGTAACCTATTAGTTTAGTACGATACCGCTGACGCGAACGAAGAACCTGGTAAACGTACTACAAACAACATAACACCGCTGACGCGAACGCTGCAAGGCGGTGAACCCCCCTACCAATAGTACCTTCTCCTATTGGCATGGAGCCTAGGTAAAAGGATCATGACTGCCTCCCCCTAGTATGTTAGATAATGGGTCGTCACCCAACTCGATATACTTTATACGTATATCTACAGTACTATGAACCCACGGTCCATCAAATCAGACAATCAATGAAACACTTTAATCCACATTTTATAAAATCCAAGTTCACACTCGCACTCTAGTTGACCGCTTTTCGACACAATTTTCCATATCAAAAACAATTCATTTTGCCTTAAAAATAGAATATTCAGTTAGGCCTCTGAATAAGCTTTCCAACGCATCTTAGAACACCTCAATCGGGTTCCCGGATCAAAAGTTATCGCAAAAACAAAAACAGTGAATAGTTGCTGAAAATCTGAAAAGCGTCGCGACGCGAACTGCTACCGTCGTGACGCGAAAAACGACAGAAACTTTTTGCGTGATAAAACTGGCCCCGGTCGCGACGCGAAGGGGACGGGTCGCGACGCGACCATCTGCAGAAAAGTGCAGGTTTTCCGTTTTCTTACGAAATTCGCTATTCCGCTCAACTCCGATTCTTGTTCCGATTAAAAACAGATTTAACAACCAGCAAAACAAACCCAACCAATACCGCACAATCAATCAATCCAATCAAAAACTCAATCAAAACGGATTTTATCAAAAACGACATATTTTCCCATTAACGGTTTTTAAGTCAAAATCTTTCGAAATCAAATCATCAAAAATTTCGTTTCAACACGACACAACTCGAGACTCGCCCCGATCGATTCCTAACCCGAGACAGACAATATCAAGTAATATTCCAGACCAGCGAAAGCGATAAAACAATCAGTCAATTAATTCGAAAAACAAAAATCCTAAACGTGAGTAGAACTCACCCTTGAAGCGTGTGCCGACACCGAGACTTCAAAATCACCGAGACTTCGCCAAATCACCGAGACTTCGCCAAATCACCGAGACTTCGCCAAATCACCGAGTAGCCACACGAACGCTCCCCGCTCCGGCGACACCCAATCCGCTTCCAAAGCTTCCCACTCGATCACGAAACCGCTTTTGACCGGAATGCCGAATTTCTCGAAATCCTCCATGGACACTATTCATCATCTTCTTCAATCTCAAACCACTATTCACCAAAAACCCCAATTTGATTTTCAATCCCCAAATCACCCAACTCGCTTCCAATCAACGATCCATCATCCTTGGGTTCGCGCCAAACTCCATCCCAAGCCATCCTTGAGCTTGAACCATCAACAAACCTCCATTTCCTTAAAAATTCGAAAATGGCAAAGTGAGAGAGAGAGAGTTGATGATGTTGATGTTGGTACCAAATCGAAGAGGGAGTAACGCTGAGCGTTTTTCGTGTTGGGAGGAAGTCGTTTTGATGAGCGCAAATCCTCCCTTTTTCCCTTCTTCTTCCTTACCCTTTCTTCTTTCTTCTCTTTTCTTCTTTCTCTTTTCCTCTCTGTTTCTCTTCTCAGCTTCCTTTCCTTTCTTTCAATTCTTTTCTTTTCCTTTTTCTTTAACACACACACACATACACGTATATACATATATTTATTTAATAAATATACGGCAACGTGGTCAAATTACCATATTGATCGAAATCTCTTATTTCGATTCCGAAACTTCTTTGATCCGTATTATCCGGTTAACGATCCGATGACAACCAAGAATTAATTTTAGCACTCAATAAATTTACCAGTCAAGTACTAAAATAATTCAATTGGGTTAACATCTAAATAAGTCAAGTACTAAAATACTAAAATAATTCAATTGAATAAATTTGATGATGATTTTTATTCATGATTATGAATGAGATGCTTTCCTGTTTTCATTTTTTGTGCAATGAAATGCATGATACTCACAATGATTTTCTTTTTTGTTTTTTAGTTTTGGAACATGATTTTGAAAATTATTTGGAGATGCAAATGATTTATTGGAAAAAAGTTTTAGAAAAATGTGCTTGACGGGGTATGACCCGCTCCTACGTATCCCCATGGTAATGAGGAATCAAAGCTTGCGTAGTTCTACTGTGTCTTTTTTTTTGAAATAATGCTTATGCATGAATGCCTCGTCTTGGATGAACTCGACGAGGATTTTTTGCATGATTATAAATGAAATGCTTATGCTATGCAGATGATAATTGTTTTTGTTTTATCTTTATGTGATGAAAGGGAATGCAAGATGAATGTTTTTTTTCAATATTGGAATTTTATGCAATGCAAATGATGCAATGATGCAGTGATGCAATGATGCAAGGATGCTTCTTTTTTGTGTTTTTGCAGAAAGAGGATATTTACAGGTGGTGATTTGAAAATTTTCACACTATATGCCACCTCATATAGGCGTTTATTGAGCATATCTTTTTTGATTTTCAAAAATTTTGAAGGAAAAATTGATTGAACTGAATGCAACGATGCAACACACAATTTGAAAAGCCCTTGTGACCTAAAAGGGGGTAGAACCTATGATCTAAGGTATTTTAGGGATAATCTTCTCATGTAGCTCTATTCACACCCTCACAAAGGTCATCAGAGCCACAGTCCCTCTCATGAAAATCCCCGTAAATGCAGCAAACTGCTAGATACGAAGCATCATGAAAGAGCACAACTCTGATTGAAACTTTCGCAAGTAGCCAAACGGACAAAGGTCCTGATGGGCTCCCACTACTCGAATCCACTCATCCTAAGGTATCCTAATAGACCTGGGTTATGGTCTATTTCTCTAATCATATAATCTCAAGGTACAAGTGTGTGTATGCGAAGGGCATTTCCTTAAAAACTACCCCACCTGCAAATGAAAATCCAGACAGTCCAGACAATAGCATGTCGTCTACCCTAGGGTTCAACACCAATCAAATTCAACTAATCTAGGGTGCCAACAACAAACATATTCCTTACCTCAGAAAGGGAGCTGAGAAGAAGGGGACATGACAAGAGAGGGGAAATATGCATGAGGGAACTAAGCATTTAAGCAAAGAAGTAACTATCTATTATTTTAAGCAAAAGCAAACATAGAAGAAGAATGCATATGGATGCAACATGCTTATGAAAAAGAAGAAGAATAGAGGCAAAGCAAGATGTTTAAATCAATCACACAAACCACACACTTAATTAATTAGGCTTGACCCACTTTTGAAAAAAAATGTTTTTTGGTCCCCAGTGAAGTCGCCAGCTGTTGCGCCCGAAAAAGTCCCCGAGGGAGAACCTTCCTCGTTCACAACTTTTCCTAAGACAATGAAGCCGCCACCAATATTTATTAAGGAAAATATTAGGAAAACCTTTTTTGGAAAGCGATTGGTCTTGCGAAACTAGAGAATAGGGTTCAGGGGTCGGTTACGCGCAGGGAAGGTGTTAGCACCCCACACGTCCTCTCTACTGAGAGGGAACCTTTAATTAAATGTGTGGTTTTAGTGTGTTGACTTGAAAATACTTAAATTTGCCTCTCTACTTCTTATTGAAAAAATCTTAATGAAAATCTTTATTTATTATGAAAAAGGGGGAAAAAGGGTTTTTGAGAAAAAAAGTGCTTGACGGGACATGGCCCGCTCCTACGTATCTCCAGGTGCGATGGAGAACTCAAAGCTACGTAGTTCTTCTGTGTAGAAAATGTTTGTGGGTTGGTGTTTTTTAATGTAGGGGTTTTAGAACTGTGTGATCTGTGTTGGAGGACCACTGGGGGTCTGAAGGAGCACTGGGGCTCTGAAGGGCCACTGAGGGTTGAAGGAGCGCTGGGGCTCTAAGGGACCATAGTTCACTTATCTTAAAACGATGATTAACCCGGCCGTACGACCGACTTAATCCCCTACTTTGAAAATAAGATTTTTGCTTTCGAAATGAAGGAGATTTGTTTGTATATTCTTTAATTTTAGAAATTGTTTATTTTTGCGCTTGACAGGGGCATGGCCCTGCTCCTGCGTATCTCCGGGTGGAGAATCAAAGGCGACGTAGTTCTAGGTTCTTTTGAAAATAATTGTTGAAAACTTATCGTGAAAATGATTTTTATTTGTTATGCTTGACGGGATGCGACCCGCTCCTACGTATCTTCCGGTGCGATGGAGAATTCAAAGCTACGTAGTTCTTCTTTCTTTTGAAAATAATTTGTTTGAAAACTTATTGTGAAAATGATTTTTATTTGTTATGCTTGACGGGATGTGACCCGCTCCTACGTATCTCCCGGTGCGATGGAGAATTCAAAGCTACGTAGTTCTTCTGTGTAGAAAATGTTTGTGGGTTGGTGTTTTTTAATGTAGGGGTTTTAGGACTGTGTGATCTGTGTTGGAGGACCACTGGGGGTCTGAAGGAGCACTGGGGCTCTGAAGGGCCACTGAGGGCTGTAGGAGCGTTGCGGCTCTGAGGGACCACAGTTCACTTATCTTAAAACGATGATTAACCCGACCGTACGACCGACTTAATCCCCTACTTTGAAAATAAGATTTTTGCTTTTGAAATGAAAGAGATCTATTTGTATATTCTTTAATTTTAGAAATTGTTTATTTTTGCACTTGACAGGGGCGTGGCCCTGCTCCTACGTATCTCCGGGTGGAGAATCAAAGGCGACGTAGTTCTAGGTTCTTTTGAAAAGTTTTTGATTTTATCCTTTTTTAGTGAGTTTTTTGAAATAGGACGAGCATTAGCAAATGATTAAACTAGCAGAGGCTATGATGAATCACTACTAAATACTCAAAAAAGAGAGTTGTAACGCTAGTCAAACGAACAAAGGCTCTGATGGACTATTGATGACAACTTGTTTTATTATCTTTTGGCTTAATTATAGTTTTGGTCCCCCTATTATGACCAATTCTCGATTTTGGTCCCTGAACTTTTAATTTGACGATTTTGGTCCCCCTATTTTCCCAATTTGAAAAATCAAGGTCCCCCACCCCAATTTTGACTGACTTATCCTACGTGGCAGCCCACGTGGACTGCCACGTAGGCACACCCCCACCCCCACCCCCCACCCTCACCTTCTTCTTCCCCGTGACCCTCTTCCCCTCCCCCCTCCACTGTTCCCCTCCCCCCTCCCACCCCCCACCACCGTGAACCCCCCCTCCCCCTCCACTGTTCCTCTTCCCCTCCCCCCTCCCACCCCCTCGAATCCTCTCACGCTTCTCCCACCCCCTCGCTCGCAGATCCAACAACCACTCACCACCGATTCCCTCTCACCGTCGCACCTCCCCCCTCCCCTTCGCCCCTCCTCCCCTTCGCCCCTCCTCCCCTTCGCACCTCCCCCCTCCCCTTCGCACCTCCTCCCCTTCGCACCCCCTCCCCTTCGCACCTCCCCCTCCCCTTCGCACCTCCCCCCTCCCCTTCGCACCTCCCCCTCTCTCTCTCCTTCACATCTCACCACCGTCGCTCTCCCTTTCCCTCTCACCACCATCGCTCTCCCTTTCCCTCTCACCACCGTCGCTCTCGCTCTCGCTCGTCGCTCGTCGCTCTCATCTCCCCGTTCTCTCGCTCTCGCTCTCGCAGATCGCAGATCTCATTCGGTGGTGGGGTGGGGTGGGGTGGGATGGGGTGGGGTCGGTGGTGGGGTGGGATGGGGTGGGGGGGATCGGTGGGGAAGACGAACAGTGGAGGGGTGGGGGGGTGGGGGGTGCGCCTTCGTGGCAGTCCACGTGGGCTGCCACGTAGGACAAGTCAGTCAAAATTGAACAGGGGGACTATGATTTTTCAAATTGGAAAAATAGGGGGACCAAAATCGTCAAATTAAAACTTCAGGGACCAAAATCGAGAATTGGTCATAATAGGGGGACCAAAACTGTAATTAAGCCTTATCTTTTTTGAAAGTGATTTTCGAAAGAGATTGATTTGCACGATGATCAAACTAACAAAGGTTATGATGGATCATCGTTTATTATTCTTATGAGAAAAGGACATTGCCACTAATAGCTAAACAAACAAAGGCTCTGATGAGCTACTAGCAACAATGGGTTTGAAAATGATTCTTTTTGTTTGTTTTATGAAAATGGTTTGTTTATGGTTGCGAAAAGGATTTTTATTCGTTGCGCTTGACGAGAATGTGACTCGCTCCTACGTATCCCAAATGGGAATCAAAGCGACGTAGTTCTAATGAGCCTTAAGAATGAAAGTCTTTTTGCTTTGATGATTAAACTAACAATGGTTATGATGGACCACCGCTAATAACTTGTTTTTGATTCTTTGATACTTAGAAAAATGCTTTTTGAAATTGGACGCGTTCATGATAATCAAACCAACAAAGGTTGTGATGGATTATCACTAGTAGCTTGCTTTACGCTTACGAAAATCCTTTTGAAATTGAGGCTTTCATGACAATCAAACCAACAAAGGTTGTGATGGATTGCCACTAGTAACCGTTTTTGTGCCAGGTTGTTTAGAAATGAAAACAATGAATGCAAGAAAGAATTGGTGGATTCAAGCATAACACAATCAGTGGAATCAAATCATTAAGCAACAATATTTGAATTCGCAGACAAAAATCAAGTCTAAACTACACATAGTAGATCACAACGCATAGATAGACGAGGAGGGAACTTGAATTGGGCATCAAGCAAAAACACAAGAGTAGGCAAGATTGAACCTAAATGCACATCTAGTGGAAGATGCTAGGCGAGAACCATACTCAAATATTTCTACAAAACGCAAGGGAATCTAAATGCACATCTAGTGGAAGATGCAATGTAAGGAATGGACCTATCTAAGTATTGATGATATTCTATATGAGAGTAGACGATGACACTGTAAGCTCAAGCAAAAGAGTTGCCTCAATCATGATCATTGGCCAGCATAAGCAAGCAAATTCTTAGCGACCCAAGTATCAAAGAATGTTGAATCACTTTGGTCAATCCTCACACTTAAGATTAAGTGCACAATGTTACCAAGTGGCTTCAGTCTCAAGAGGGGGGGGGTGAATTGAGTTTAAAAAACTTTTTGTATCTTTTGAAAATCTTTCCCCTTTTTCAAATAGCTTTAGATCCGGTTTTCGCGCAGGTAGAGTGGAAGCGAAGGAATTAGATTATTTTAATCACAATAAAGCGGTAAAGCAGATTATAAGCACAACAGAGATATAATAAGAGAAAGCAAGTAAAGCACACAGAGATTTATACTGGTTCAGCCACCTCCTAGTGACCTACGTCCAGTCCTCACACCCTTGTGAGATTTTTCCACTAACCACAAGGCTTACGGGTGCCTTGGAAACCTTTACAGAGATTTGGGCACTCCTTCACCTAGGATACCCCACCTAATGAAGAGCCCACAAATCTACCCAACAAGAGATACCCCACCCTTGTTACAACACATGCAAATAGAAAGATACCCCACTTCCTAAGTACATGCAAATACCCTAGAGAGATACCCCACTCCCTAGTAACAGATCTACAGATCTAAAGTAACAATACAGTGAAACGAATATACCTCTTAGCAGGCGGATGTTACAACTTGAAGATCTCAACCCCACACTAACTCTTGCAATAGATCAGCTCTTTGACGGACCAACGGAACGAATAGAGCACCAGAGAAAATATAAGAGTTTTTGTAAAGAGATAGGAGATGATATGCGAATGGGTTGATTTATTTGAGAGTGAAAAGAGGCGCCCTATTTATAGGAGATTAAGTGTGAATCGATTCATGTAAGATTACAAAGAAAGAAGGAATCGATTCATGCCATTGCCTTTTTCACAAAAACTTTCCTTTTTAAAGTGTGAATCGATTCATGGTTTAGTTGACACTTGAGTGAATCGATTCATGGCTCATTTAAAACATAGGTGAATCGATTCATACTTTAGTTAAAATAGGTGTGAATCGATTCCTCACCTGAATTGTTTCAGAGGTGTGAATCGATTCATGCTTTAAGAGAATCGATTCTTAGTTTCCAAAAAACCTTAGGACTTGCCATATAGGGATGAGAATCGATTCATGCTTTGGTTTAAATCATGGTGAATCGATTCTTTACTTTGTTTTTAGTTTGGAAAACTTGTTTTAGGTTTTTCAAAAATGCTTTTAGGGTTTTATATATTATGCATGCATTTTGAAAACCGCGAGACTTGAGATATGAGCCGACCTCTGCGAGAGCTTACAAAATTCCTAATCACTCACCCAAACCCTAAGGACTACCCTTAATTTTAGGACAACCCTAAAAAGTCTTCAATTCTTCATTCTTTGGGCTTGCCTTGACTTGGATGATTTGTTGCTTGTGATTGCTTTTCTTTTTCCTTTGCTCTTCTAGGTCTTCACTTGCTCATACTTTCTTTATCTTGTTTTTCATCATCAAAATCAATTAGGACTCTTTGTCCTATAGTAAGATTCCTGCATACAAGGTATCCACACACAAGTGCACAAGCGTGAATCACATTGCCAATCATCATATAAACTAAAAGGGTTGAATCATCTGAGACCATCTTCACCACTCAGAACATGATGCACTAGGCATAAGTGGGAATCATGTGGTTCATCATCAACAATGACACTATAACTAAGTTAAATCACATAGGGCAATTTTGGCATGGATCACAATGATTAAATATTAACAAATATAAAGACCGAAATACCTCTGATGAAGGCAGATACTACCACTTGAAGAACGCAACTCCAACTAACTGTTGCAGAAGATCAGCTCAGACGGACCAACGGAACGAATAGAGCGAAAAAATAAAGCGTAGAAGAGTTTTTCTAGAATGTGAGAGATTTCGAGAAAAATGGGTTTTTTCTCTGATCTCGTGAAAATCTGTGTCTTGTGAAATCCGTGTGTGAGAAGCAGAGAGGAGTTGTGAAAATTGTGGTCTTGTGAAATCCGTGTCCGTGTGTCCGTCCCAAGAGTGGAGAATGAGACTCCTATTTATAGGCGTAGATCTGAAAAAATATTTAATGAAAGTGAAGAATCGATTGTGACATGAAGTTAAAAAGGTGAGGAATCGATTCTTATCATTTTAGAAGCCTCAAGAATCGATTCTTTGGATAGTTGAAATAGTGAGAAATCGATTCTTTACATTTTGGAAAACATGGGAATCGATTCTTTGTTCTTTGAAAACAAGTAGGAATCGATTTTCAGGACGTCTATCATAGGTGAAAATCGATTCTTCCCTTAGTTAAAACAATGAGGAATCGATTTTCAGGACCTCCTTTATAGGTGAAAATCGATTCTTCCCTTAGTCAAAACATTGAGGAATCGATTCATGGCCTATAGAATTGCTTGAAAATCGATTTCATGGCCTTTAGGATTGCTTGAAAATCGATTTCATGGCCTTTAGTATTGCTATAAATCGATTCTTGGCCTTTGGTATATAATAGAAATTGATTCTTGCTTTCCACAAAATTGTTTTTAGGTTTTTGCCATGCATGCATAAAATATTTTCCAAAGCTTGCCATGCATGCATAACATATTTTCATGCAAAAATCATTTTTATGAAATCTTTTGTGAGTGATGACCAAAATGCCCTTTTTGACCCTAATTTCCCAAAACGTGCATTCTAACACTAAAAAAAACTTTGGAATGGTTTCTAGGACCCAAAATGCAATGCATAGTTTATTACATATTTTTTTTGTGTGGAAAATTAGGGTTTTGACCTAAGCCGGACAAAATTGGGGTATGACAGGATGTGAATAAGGAAAATAAGGAAACTGTAAATAGTAGTTGTGTAGATTTATTTATATGCTTATGCTTTGGCCCAGGCCCGTTAGGTTTTCTGAGAGACAAAGCTATTTAATCTCCTTTGTAATTGTATTCAAGGATATCGAAACATTACGAATAAAATGGAACTACAGCTACTTTGTAGTCGCAGACGTAGGCAATCTTTGGCTGAACTGCGTAAACAACATCGCGTGTTATGTTTGACATCGTGTGTTATGTTTAACAGCATATTTAAAAGTTCATTTATATATATATATATATATAAGAACAAAGTATCAATTAAACCTTTTTTCAGAAAATAAACCATATCAATTATTTTTTCAAACTTTATCAACTACAGATCTAACTTAATTATTAGTGAAGCTATGTTGTTTTGCTTTATTAATCTAAGATGGAGAAGATGATGAGAAAAGTGAAAGCTCTGCTGAAAAATGTGCTTGAAGGCCAAGCAGTTCTGCAACAAGGGAAAAAAGCTCAAGCTGCTGGAGATGAGCAGTACCAGTCATGGATTCTGGAACAAGGGATGACCACACTTACTCCCAACCTCACTCCTCCAGAATTTGGTCCTATCCCTCAATTTCCTGACATTCCAACAGACTTGCTACTTCCTCCTCCTCTGATGGGTCTTCCCCATCGAAGTAGCCTCTTATTTCTCTGTCTGCCTTTACCTTTCTGATGTTAGCCAAAAGGGGGAGAAGAGTACATTAAGTTTAGGGGTCTTAGAAGTTTTTTGAATGCTATGTAGTAGCTAATATCTGCGTTTGCATGACATTTTTTGTTGAGAAGTATACTTCTCACATGCTGTTTTTATTTTCTTAGGCAACTCTGCCAAAAAGAACATAACCTTCTGTAATCATATCAATGATTCTTTTGATGAGCTTAATGAAATATATGTTCTAACTTATGTTCTTGTGTGGTATCTGAATTGTGTGAAATTAAACTCTTATCTGAATGCACATATTCAGGGGGAGTAAAAATACGTATGCCTTAGAAAATTTTAAACAAGTATCAGAAAACTTAATCCATCTCATAAAGTTTGTCAAACATAAAAAATAGGAAGATTGTTGAGATGCTTAACAAACTTCAAATGTGAGATGCTTAAGTTATCTGATTTCATATGCTACTAATGTTTCTTCTTGAGTGAAAGATAAGAACAGGTATAACCAACCAAATCTCAAGAAGGTATATGCTTATGAGAAGCATCATATTTGAGAAGACTTAAAACAATGTTGCACACAAGGCCTTAAGAAGAAAGGCTTCTCTTGACAAGATCAAAGATCAAGACCAAATGGGTAAACTTGAGAAAGATCATGCTGAGAAGAATCATTTCAATCTGTGTCAACATGAGAAGGAAAATCTGAAGGATCAACTTAAGAAGCATCATGACAGAACCAACATAAGAAAGGCTCTCTGAAGAATAGAAAAGAGAAGCATCAGATGAGAAGCTTCACGACAAGAAGAGTCATGTTCAGAAAGGTTATCATATGAGAAGATTCAAGTTGAGAAGCATCATGACAAGAAAAGTCAAGATCAGAAGGGTCATGATGAGAGCAGTCAAGTTGAGATGGTTCATTTCAGAAACATCTTCATAAGAAGCATCAACTTGAGAAGCATCATCTCCAGAAATTGTCATAAGCTGAGAAGAGTCACAGTTGAGAAGAGCCATGACAGCTGGAAACTGTTGTCTTCTGCAGAAAAGCAGGAACACAACTGTCTTAAAAGCAAACAGTCTTGCAATGGCTATAAACGGATACAAACGGCTATATTCCTTTACCAACGACTCTTTTCTATGGACCAGAGGATATTACACAACAATTCAGCTATAAATAAACGCATCTGGCCATCGTTGATCCGGGTGAGAGTACATTGAGCTCAGATCTTCCAACCTTCTCAAGTGTCAAAGTTTTCTTTCATCCTTACTCAGCTGCTACAAAACAGAAGGGATTCACTCTATCTCTGAGTATGTATAAATGCTTGTGTTGTTGTATCTGTTGAATACTCCATTTGTATCAACGAAGCTCTAGAAATCCCACAAACCCAAACACTTAACAGAAAACCTGTAGGAAACCTTCTCAAGTAGCGTGTGTTGCTGTAGGGCTTGAGAAGTGAGTGCTTCTATGATAGAAGCAGTCTAATAGATCAGAAGGATTCTATTAGGGGTGTTCACAGTACGTAGAGCTGTGTGAAGAAAACTACCAAGAGTACTTTTAGCCTAGGGAGGTGTAAAAGTTGTAAACTATTTGGAAAATAGTGGAAATACTCACAGGGAGTGAGGAGTGGATGTAGTCCAGGGTTTTGGGTGAACCACTATACATCATTGTGTTATTTAGTGCTTTCTCTAAGTTGTTTTACACCGTGTGACAAAACTCTCCTTCTGGAGAAGCTTTATGAAAATTGAGAAGACACCTTGCTGACCCTTCTCTGTTAAGAAATGTTTTAAACTAAAACACAGTTTTCAACTCTTCTCACATCTCTCATAAACTTACAGTAACTTAGGAAGTCTCTTGATGTTTTGAATATAAATGTATTACTATAGATCACATATACATACTCTACTTAAATGATCAAAAAGTCAAATACTTAACAGTAAGTATTGAAGACAGAATTTACTGACTCTTCTCATCTCTGGCAGATAGTTTAGAAGACAGTTTATTCTGAACCTTCTTTACTCACTATCAAAGTTAAGAAGATTGTCTTCACTCACCCTTCTTAACTTAAAGCACTCACTATCTTAATATCTAATCATACTTGTGAAGATAGTTATATTGTTTCAGGTGAATTTAAAAAGGGTCACAGTTCCAACCCCCCTTCCTTGTGACATTTATTGACTTCATTTAGTTCTATTCTTGAGCTATTTTACTACAAAATCTTACTTGTTTATTTTAAACTCCTGACGGAATGAAATCTTCTGCATTTCTTGGATGAGCTAGGAGAAAGATAGACTCCTGGATTAAAATATTAATATTTTAAACTAATACTATGTTTATTTGATGTGTCTATCTCTCTCCTACTGGAACTTTCCAGAAATGACAGAGGATCTACCGCCGTTCATGACTATCTACTTTTATCTTAAAGAAGCAACTCAATTGATAAATTCGGGACGCTTAAAGAGTTTAAAGAAGAAACCCCTAGTTTGATCTAGGTAAACAAACACCATAACTAACATTTTTTAATAACTAAAAATTTGATTTATATTATCTAGATTGAGCTATCCACCTTTTAAAAAGGGTTGCAAATGGCTACAAAATCATTTGTTACTAAAACTAGATAAAAGAAGACTAAGAGAGATAGTAGCACATTACCCCCAAAAGTGGAAAGCTTTCCACCTCTTAAGGCATTCATGCCATACACCTATTGATTTAAAATACAGCCTACG
The DNA here is from genome assembly GCA_039519185.1 of Astragalus membranaceus. Taxonomy (NCBI): domain Eukaryota; kingdom Viridiplantae; phylum Streptophyta; class Magnoliopsida; order Fabales; family Fabaceae; genus Astragalus; species Astragalus membranaceus. The sequence continues at coordinate 112,542,780 of CM076849.1, read as the reverse complement.
AGTACTACTTTTTATTACTAATCGAGAAACTTATGGATAACAGTGTTCTCAGTTTTCTTAATATAATTATAGAACTCCAACATAATCTTTCATCCAATTAGGTGAAGGCTAAGAGTAAAGAAAACAGAAAACCATGTGAGATCTTGAACTTGATGTCTCTGTACCCATTTCCACAATCAGAGCCAGATAAATTTTGTTCAGGAGTAGAGACAGGCTGTATATAACATGCAGCTTGTCTTGGACTCATGTTGGTAAAATGGAACTCACTGGTTTAGAAGTGCACGCGTGTTGAAAGTGTGTAGACATTTGGATTTTTATGGCAATTATTATAAACTATAAGTGGTAGAATTTAATAATTGGTAGGTCTTTTTATTTTATAAGAGGATATGCCCAGCATCCTGACACAGGTGGGAATGGCTATTTGAGTTGGCAAAATTTATTTTTTTGGCATGCATTTTTCATGACTTTAAAATATTTAAATAAGTCAATTACCATGAAAAAATACATTGTGATTCTTTTTTGGTAAATGAAATTTATTTAGATAGGAAATTTACAACAGCGTCAACAAGTATATAAAATTGAGTTTAGTCTAAACATTATCCAATTGAAAAGTACCAACAAGGGTTGGGTTCGACCGTAGTTGGAATCAGATATCGATCACTCCAAGGTCTAGAATTCGAGTCTTCGGTGTGACAAAAATTTATTGGAAGTGTAGAACCACACGTGATTAGCCTGGTTTCTCAACATAGATTACTCACCGACAAAATCGATAGATACTGCCAATCAAAAACAAGGTAACAATAAAAGAAGTATCCAATCAAAAAATGAGATTGGATGTCAAATTTTAATTAGACACTCTAGAATTTAACTATATGCTTTATATATATTTACTTTAAAGTTAAAAATCTAGACCATTTGATCAAGATTTGATGATCTAAATTCGTTAAATACATGACCGTGTAAAGTTACTCACTGCATAGAATCTGAATCCGGTCCGGTCATATATTTTCATCCACTATAATAGCTGGCTCACCGGAAGAGTAAATGAGAGCAGTCTTCTAGAAAAAATACATGATGATGACTTCACATAAATATAAAACATGCAAAAATGGTACAAAGTAACAAAGATGTGTATGTATGTGTAAGAAAATGAAATTCTGGAATTGAGTATTCTTCTTTTTGTTTAGTCATTTGCAATATTTTCTTTTCCTTAGTTATGATGACAATATTTAGAAAGCAAACCATGTCATTATCAACAAGTCATGTTTTTATTTGGTTGAGTACATAAAAAAAGAAAAAAAGAAATGAGCACCCAAGCAGAGCTAGCCAGGGGCCTCACTAAACAGCAGATCCTTCAAATCGATCATCAGGGGGAGCTGACCAAACCGTTAGGCCAAGCCTAGACAAGTGACCCTGCTTCGCCAAAAAATCTGCACTACGATTGCATTCCCTCAACACATGGAAAAAGCCGCACTTGGAAATGGCGTCCATGAGAGTAGTTATTCTTCCCAGAAGGGGGGCATACTTATCAAATCTGTGGTTGTTGCGCTGCTTCAGAATAGTGATGATATCTTCTGAAATCTGACTCACAAATTACACTAGACACCGAGTTATCAACAAGTCTATGTTATAATAGCCTCAAAATTCCATTTGTGTAACAAGTCCACGCTGTGTTTATATAGAAAGCATTGAATGATTATTCTTCACCTAAAGTCTCTCTCAATGAACATGAAATATTGTTCAAAAAGTATAAATTCAAACTTTAGGTGGGATCATATAGGTACTATACCAAGCTGGCAAGAAACTTTGATGGCTCCTTGTCAATTATTCATGTTTCATTTCTAGCTGCTCACATTTTCCTTACACACTTGGGGTATTTTACTTACATTACTAAATTAGCAATGAAAGACACCTAATAAGTTCAAAGACTTCGAAATGATGGCCCTACGCCATATAGCTTAGTGTCTCAATTAGAGTCGTCAAAACTACCAACATTATTTTCAACCACCCTATTAGAGAGGGACTATATGGTCAAGGCCCTATGATATAAAATGAATTTGTCATACTATTATATTATGGGGCATATACGAATACAAATTAAATATAATTACATTTACTACACCCTAAAAGGACTAGTGAGGACTTTAACTCAGAACATCTCAGATTACAAATTTTATCACGATATATCCACTAGATCAACCCCTTGAGATTATCAAAAATGGTACATATTAATTCTCTATGATATAAATATTTTTAAAATGATCCTTAAAATTGTTGGAAGTTCTTGAGACACTGCACTCTCACACACACAAGAGAGAGAATTCAGTTTCACTTTGAAATGATCAAAATGAAGTCAGACTGAGAGTTACTTATATACTCAACATATGTCATATGAAGAGTCAGCAATTAAGAAAGCATTTAAACAAATTAAAGGAGAATTTCGACACCCTCAAACTTCGACAGATAAGTTCTGAGGTCGAACTAGCATAGCGCATAGTCGAACTAGCTTACTTATTTAACACACCCCCTTAAGCTAGTTACTAACACACAAATAACAACGAAATAACCTCAAAATACAGCAGAATCTATCTAAGTAAAATTATTACAATTAACCGCATTCACACGCTCCTTAGCCTTATGAATGTCTCTGAACTCTGTAGCATCCACCTCTGGTTCATCAGCATCTTTGTCGAGCCATAGCTCTGCTACTGCTGGTATTTCGACACTCCTGAAATCAGCCACCTTATCTTTATTGTGCTTCACTACTTCACCTTTAGGATTTGCTTTCACTTTGTATATCCACTTCACACCTATTGCTTTCTTTCCTTTGGGCAATTCGACCAGTTCCCAAGTCATGCTCTTCTCTATAGATCTGATCTCCTCTTGCATATCTTCTAGCCACTTAGAATTTTGCATTGCTTCCTGCCAAGTTACTGGTTTTGTCTCAGCAAGTGCATAGTGCACTATATCACCTTCATCATTGACTGCACTGCCAGTCATCACCTCACAATCACTTAGCCTTGCAGGAACCTGTCTTTGTCTCAGTGATCTTCTCGGTATCTCTCGACTACCTTCTTCACCATCATTCTCTTCGACAGGCACGACTTCACCCTCAATTTCTAATTCGTCGACACCAACAGGTATGTCGAATATATTCTGTTCGACAGCAGTCGAACTCTCTCCCTTGTCACTCCACTCACATGTCTTCCCCTCATCAAACACCACATCTCTACTTATCACAACTTTATTATTCACAGGATTCACCAATTTGTAACCTCCAGTCGAATGATAGCCAACCATAACCATCATTTCTCCTTTATCATCTAGCTTTATTCTCTACTGGTCAGGTACGTGTCTGTAGCAAACAGATCCAAATATCCGGAAGTGCGACACATCTGGCTTGGCACCTGTCCAAGCCTCCTCAGGGGTGATGTCTTCCAATCTCTTTGTTGGACTTCTATTAATGATATATGCTGCAGTATTAACTGCCTCTCCCCACCATCTCTTAGGCATATTCTTACTCTTTAACATGCTTCTCACCATATTAAGCAATGTCCTATTTTTTCTCTCAGCCACTCCATTATGCTGAGGAGTGTATGGAGGTGTGATCTCATGTGTTATTCCTTCAGCTTCACAGAACTCATTAAACTCAGTATTTACATACTCTCCACCACCATCAGTTCTTAGCACTTCGACACTCTGTCCACAATATTTTTCGGCTAGGACTTTGAATTTTTTGAATACTCCCAACACATCACTCTTCCTCCTAATCAAATAGATCCAAAGCTTCCTAGTGAATTCATCAATGAATGTAACAAAATACGTGTTACCTGCATGAGTTTCATGCGCTATGGGGCCACACACATCTGAGAAAATCACCTGCAGCTTCCTCTTTACTCTGCTGGGCACACTTGGATTGAAAGAACCCCTAGGCATCTTGCTCTCGACACACTCTGCACATACACCCTTTGGAACATGGATATGAGGCAGACCTTTCACTACTGTTTTGATCTGCATCCTGTTCAAATCACCAAAATTCAAGTGTCCATACCTGAAATGCCATAGCCACTCTTCCTTTTCGACTACTGTGGCTAAGCACTGCTGCTTCAGCACACCCAATTCGATCTTAAATGTCCTGTTCTTGGAGAGTGTTGCCTTTATCAACAACCTTTGTTCAGTGCCATACACCTTTATTGCCTTATCTTCTAGCACCATCCTGTATCCCTTCTCTAATAGTTGTCCAATACTCAGCAAATTGCTCTTCATTCCTGGCAAATACAGTACCCCTGTGATGAAACACGGTGAGCCATCCTTCTTTCTTATCCTCACTCTCCCCACACCTTCCACCTTCATGGTTCGATCATCAGCAAACCTCACTCTACAATTGATCGAAAAGTCAAGTTCGACAAACCAATCTCTCATCCCTGTCATGTGTGTCGAACACCCTGTGTCGAGGAACCAATGCTAACCACTCTCACCTTCCTCCTTAATTGTCACCATTTGCACTACTTCATCACTACTCTCTGTCTCCTCAATCACCATCAACAAGAACTCCTCCTTCTCCTCCTCTTCTTCAGCCCACTTAGCATGACTGCCATCAGCATTGCTGTAGCATTCGTCAGCAAAATGGCCATATCTCTCACAGTTATAACACTGTATGTGGCTCTTGTCGAATCTTCTCCCTCTTCCTCTAAATCCTCTGCCACCTCTACTCCCTCTTCCTCTGTAACTATCACCACTACCTCTGTAACTATCACCACTACCACTTCCTTGCTCATTACTGTTACTATTATCACTGTAATTGTTTCTTCCTGTTTTCACTGCTAGCGCTTGCTCAGTGTCAGGCTTCACCACTTTCTTCTCATTTATCCTCCGCTCATGCGCTTCAAGTGATCCTTGAAGCTCTTCTATCATCATCGTTGATAGATCCTTCGTCTGTTCGATCGCCATTGTGATGTGATCAAAACGCGAAGACACTAATCGTAAGATCATCTCCACCACTGACTCATCAGACATCGTTTCACCGCAATACGTCATCTGATTCGTCATCGTTTGCACTCTCATGAAATACGCAGAAATCGTTTCACCTTCCTCCATTCCTAGCAGTTCATACTGTCTCCTCAGAGTTTGAAGCCGCACCTTCTTCAATTTCTGATCTCCGGCGTAGGAACTCGCAAGAATATCCCACACTGCTTTGCTTGTCTCCAATCTAGCAATTTTTTCGAAATTTGCAGGATTCACACACTGATGGAGGATACACAGTCCTTTCCAGTCCTTCTTCCTCGTTTCTCTCTGTGTTGCTTGTTGCGCAGCAGTCGCGTTTACCGGAAATAGAGTTACTCCGGTCTGCACTAGATCCCACACATCCTGAGAACCAATGACCGCCTTCATTTTCATACTCCATTGTTCGTAATTCCTTCCTTCTAGGATCGGAAAGTTCGCCTGAAAATGGCCGTTCGTCGTCATCGTGATTCACTCTCACTGTTGAGACTTCACTCGTCTTCTTCACTGCACTGGTTTCACACTCAGGAACTTCAAACAATCATGCTCTGATACCATATGTTGGAAGTTCTTGAGACACTGCACTCACTCACACACACACACACACAAGAGAGAGAGACACTACAAGAAAATTGACATATAGCAACAGACGCCTATAGCGATGGTAAATAAAACTGTAGGTATATGTATCCTACACCTACAACGAGTAAAAAAACCGTGGGTATAGGTGAAAGATTGTGGAAAAATAACTGTGCGCACTACGCCTAATATTCACTCACGTGAACACGCTGCTTCACTTTGCAGAAAGAATCCCCAACTCTCTTCTTCCTTCCTTCAGTGTACTTCGCGAACTCTTCAAACCCACAATCACTTTGCAGAAAGAATCCCCAGCTCTCTTCTTCCTTCCTTGCAGAAAGAATCCCCAGCTCTCTTCTTCCTTCTTTAGCTAAACCCTTGCAGAAACCCCCAAATCCAAACCCTAATGCGAACCAGAAACCTCCAAATCCAACGAGCTTGCGCCTAAACTCGTCTCTCATGAACGTCATGAACGCTGCATCTCTCCGACGAGATTCAGTTAGGTTCTTCTTTAGGTTAAGAATCGCTTGATAGAGGCATCTCGCTTGATAGAGGTTCTTCTACTGTTTCTTCTATTGCTTGATAGAGGTTCTTCTTCTGTTTTGTACTCCAATAGGTTAGGATTCTTCTTTACTTTGCTTGAAATTGGTTTTTCATTGGATGATTTTTGTTGGTCCTCACATGATATTGTTTCTAATTAGATTAATGTTTCTTGTTGCTAATTAGATTTATGTTTATTCTTGAATTTTTTCACCAACTATATTGCAATTGCGTTAAACTCAATCTCATATTAGTTGTGGTGCATAATCGTTTGTAGTTGGAGTTGAACGTGGAGTTATTGTTCATGTAATACCAAGAAGAACCTAGTATGGAGTTGAACTTGCAATTGCGTTGAACTTGGAGTTATTATTCTGGCAGCTTCTATTAGCCTTCTATGCTTGACAATATTGAGGTATATTTGAACCCGTTACTCTTTTACTTTGCTTGTAATCGAAAGAACTAGAGAATCAAAACAACTCTTTGAAATTTTATTTGCAACTGTTACTCTTTTACTTTCCTTGTATCTTATCCTCTTTTGTTTTTACAAGTTATTTTCTTTCAGTTGATTTGGTTTGGTTGAGAGTTTTTCATTTACCCATAAACTAATTAGAGACATGTTCTGGAATCCAACATATAAGGAAGTATACCTCTGTTTTCTTCTCCTTTCCATCTAATGTCTAAATCTCATCAGCTGTTGATCTACACATTATTTGCTATATTATGCATTAGTGGATACGGTTTGCTGGATAGTGACTGTTATATATCATTGTTACATAAGATACCAGTCTTCTCACCAGCAATTTCTCCAAGAGTATTCCCTGTTATTGCAACATTATCTTCAACCACATTCTGATATTTCATGTATATCATATCAATTTTCATAATGCAGTTTTATTTCTCTTTCTTTAAAGGAAATCAAATAACTATAATCAACTAAGCATGCATTAAATTCGCATTTACCTAGAATTCAAAAAGAAGAAACTAACCAAGAATCTCCATGTGGCTGATTATACTCTTAGTGAATGTTTGTAACTTGATGCATGTGCTTGCAAATAGTATCAAATAATCGGTTTGTCATTTCGGCGTTGCACAGGAAAAAACTGATGATAATATTCCAATGCCTACCTACTTCCGCTTCCTTGCTTTACTAGCTTTCAAGATATTTGCAGAAGAGCAGGTTTGGTCACTGTGCTTAAGTATCTATGAAATTTTCTTTGGTATATCTACTAATTTTTGTTTCCATGTTGTTACTAAGTTAAAGAATAAAAGTTACTTTATTTTTTAATTTTGATGCAGGTTGATGTTGCTATAATGGAGGTTGGATTTGGTGGCAAATATGATGCAACAGATGTCGTATGTATATTAATACTCTTGGTATTTGTATTAATACTACATGAAGTTATTATCTAGGAACAAACTCATGTACTTGTGGTTGCATTAGTGGATACTGTTTGCACTTCAATTATTATTTGGATTTCGATGTACTGCAGTTTAAGTATTGCATCTGCTTTGTTCAACTTGCATCTGCTTTGTACTGCAGTTTAAGTATTGCATCTGCTTTGTTCTGGAAGCAAAGATGTGGCGTCCATATAAAGAAGTGCAGGTAGATATTAGACTCTTTTTTCTATATGGTAGTGTTTGTACTATACTTATACTTCTAGATTGTAATAGTTATTACTTCCTCCTAAACTATCAGTTGGTATTTTGATCTGTAGTGTATATTTTCTCTCCAGTACCTCATATTGGATATGTTGTAATTTTTGTTGTTATATATGTTGTTATTCATATTTTGGTACATGATGATTGATGTAATTTTTGTTGGCATATATGTTGATAAATATATATGTGTGTGTGTGTGTGTGTGTGTGTGTGTGTGTGTGTGTGTGTGTTGGAATTTCATTTGGATATTTCATTTGGATATTTGTATTTTGAGATAGTTTGTGTTTTGAGATATTTGTATCTCTTTACAGATTAAATTTCTTTGGGTCTCTGGGTTTAATGGCATTACTTATTTGTGTGGCTTTGATCTGACTATTGATTTGATTACCATGTGAATGGTATTGGCTGCCCTGTTTTAATTGGTCCTTTTTCTCTTAAAGTAGTTTGATAGTTCTGTTTCTAATATTTGTAAAGACCATTAGAGTATTGGCTGCATACACAAATGGGTTCTGTGAGGAAATTGTGATTGGAGTTGGTGGGAATGGGAAGGTCTACAAGGGTGTTTTAAGGGGTGGGGAAGTGATCGTTGTCACGCACATTTATCATTGCTTGGAGGAGAAATCATGTGTGTTATGTTAAGCTTGGAAATTGGAATACACGAAACTCTGTTTGTTTGTTTGTTTTCTTTTTGTGTGAATTGTGGATAGTTGTATTTCTTAATGCACTCTTGCTTGTAGACCATCAGAGACTCTCACTTCTCAGACCATCAGACTCTCACTTCAAGTGATTGATTCTATCATTTTCATTTGTTTCTCCTATCTGCTTTTCTTGCCACATAATTTCATTTGTTTTAGTTATTTATTAATTTAGCTCCAACAAACATTGTATTTGTTTCAGTTAATGACTTCTCCAAGTCCAGACACTAATGAAGATAATGACGCCAATGAAGATTAGAAGCTGATTTTCTTTTGTCGAACTAAGCTTAAAAATTAAGTGTATGCAATCTGATATTTTTTGTAACTTTTGAGATTATTGTAAGACTTATTTTACGTTTTTTTAAATGTCAATATGATGCTCTTAGATTGACATTTTTAACTATTTTGTAAGTTGACATGCTTGTAAGACTTGATGTTAATTTTCAATATGATTATAGTTTTATTTTATTTTATTGTTTCATAAATATATTTATTTACTTTATATTTAGCTTTTAATTGGTTTAATATTTCAATAGAAAATATTAAATTATCATCGGCATTAATGATAAGTGGTGCCACTAAAACCTACAAACTCTGTTAATAAATTCTTTACCAACGGAAATTCAGTCGTGGGTATAGCAAAATTAAGATGGTTGTTAAAACCTATACCAACGGAAAAGTAACCGTGGGTATAGCTCTAAGGTTTTGTCCAATAGTAAAAAAACTGTCGCTATAGGCTATAACAACGCCATTTTTCTGTGGGTATAGCCAAATAAAGACCACGAATTTTTTTTCCGTCGGTATAGGTTTTTGGTGCTATACCCACGGTTTTTAACCCTTTACCCACGGATTTTTGCCGTCGCTATAGGTCAATTTTCTTGTAGTGAGAGAGAGAGAATTCAGTTACACTTTGAAATGATCAAAATGAATAGTCACACTTTGTTACATCACTGAGAGTTACTTATATACTCAACATATGTCATATGAAGAGTCAGCAATTAAGAAAGCATTTAAACAAATTAAAGGAGAATTTCGACAGCCTCAAACTTCGACAGATAAGTTCTGAGGTCGAACTAGCATAGCGCATAGTCGAACTAGCATTGTCGAACTAGCTTACTTATATAACAGAAATTACAAAAAGTTATTAAGTTTATCTTCGGACTAAATTTGTTATCAAAGTTTGTCAAAAAAAAATTTGTTATCAAATAGCTACCTAATATGTACTTATATATAAAAAAAAAAAAAAGCTACCTGAATACCTGATATCTTTTGTTGATAGAAGCTCCCTGATATTATTCGCTTAATTCAAAATTTATCAATAAAATTAACTTAATGTCATTATAATCTCTAAATAGTAATGAGAAGATGAGCCTAATTAACAACTTAATGTCATTAACAACTTAATGTCATTTTGGAATACTTATAATATTCGATAATAAGTTGATAAAGTAATACTACAATTTTGAGATGAAATCAAATAATAACTCAAATCCTAGATGTATAAAAAGATGGCAATTATAGTTCCAAATTCACACTACATAAATTATCATGGTCTTGTACCTACCAACCTGTATACAGGGGCATCTATTTTCACCCTTTTGTCAGACAAAGTTGGAAAAAGGCATATGCCCAATGGATACTTAATACTTAATTTTAATAATCTTTATAATAATAAGCTAATAAGATGAAATCTGTAGTTGCTGACACGTCCCGGGTGGCCAGGAATTCTAAATCTCATGTTCATATTATTCAACATTATATATCAGATCCTAATAAAGTTAAATAGAGAGATCTGGAATAATATAAAAAATATATTAAATAATTAAAAGAAGCACTTAGGTTGATCTTGATTCCTAATTCCTAACATCCCTAGAAATTAAAATTAAAAATGAAAAGCCCCATCCCTTTTAAATATTGTAGCTAAATAATCTTTTAATAAATGTTCATAAAGTGATGTTGTCCTAAACCATTGGGCACCCTGATTTGATTTGACAAACAAAGCCGACCTTAATCAAAAATCATATAAGAATGGTATCTAGAAATAGTATTTTTTTTATACTATACAAAGAGATCTGATTTATAATTTAATGGTATTGTTTTCAAAGGGTTAGGTACGTGAAAGGGAAATCCACTAGTTAGTGAATCATATAAATGGTTGAAGAGGAGTTGGAATCCACTAAAAATGCTTGATTTGAAGAAGACACGAGGATTCTTAATAGGGGCACCAAACATGCTTCCCAAGAGACAGAACCCTCCCTGGCCTTTCAATTACATACGTGTAAAGGTTTGTTACCATTGGATTCAGTTTCATAAATCATCGGTCGGTGCCTTCAACTGAAATAAACTATATTTTAAAATAAAAAAATAAATAAACTAAGCCAACCCTTAGAAAGGCCCAATTATTGGTACAAAACAGACACTCCCTAGCCAACACATATGTCCGAACCCCTTTTCTTCATTATGTTATCATGCCGAAAATTGGACACTTACTCATGTCTTATATCAATCATATTCATGATATTTGGACGGCATAATATATATACTAACCTCATCACCCGTGGATGCACGGGTAGCGCTAGTGTTAACGAATATAAATAAACAAAATTGATATTTGTTGATATGAACCCTGGTATAATTAGGAATCGAATAGATAAGAGTTCTAGAAATTAGCCCTAATACATGTGCGATGCGCGGAGTTAGCTAAATCTGGTTTGTGTAAAATAGCCAAAATAAAGGTCATGAAAGAAGGAAGATCAACATGGGTACTCATTAAAGAAACAACAGGGTGTGGACGCAAGTACTTGCAAAAAAAATATATATAAATAAATATAAAGAAAACAAGTATAAAAATAAATTATTTTTTTAAAGTGGTGAGTTGCACTTTACATAAATTAATATTTTGACCGTTAAAACTTTTCTAAACACTATAATAATTCAAAACACATTGTTTAACATCATATTTTATGTATTTTGTTATGAAATTATTTTTTTTCAACAAATCGTGTTATTGAAGAACAAACTTTACGTATTTGGACATTTATAAAAAAACGGACTCTAAAGTACCTCAAAACACACCACTTAGCATAATTTTTTTCCACCAAACGAGTTTATTGGTGAACGAACTTCACGTATTTGAACATCTAATTTTTTTCCCAAACTCTAAGTTACTTCAATGTAATCCACATTTTAAGTTTTTAACTATGTATAATACAAAGACCAAATTTTTTTTTGTTATAGAAAGTTTAGGTGAGTTGGGTTTCGGGTGCTCACCAGGGTCAGGGCAGTCCTCACAGCCCTTTGAGCACTTATAGATGTACTTACAGATCAATCACCAAAGAGGTCCTTACACCGGCAGCGGGACGCTTACAGAGGTACTTACAGACAGTGGCGGACCCAGGACCCCGGGGTCAGGGGTGTCAAAATTTTTAAGGCCATGGTCAAATGGGTGCAAAACTTGGTCTACTAGTGCAATTTAAAATTTTCAGGGGGTTTAAAAACAAAATTTTAGGAGTTTTAGGCTATTTATATAGGGTGATAAGTGCAATTTTTTTTCCAGGGGGTTCAACTGAACCCCCTCACCTCAAAGTGGGTCCGCCACTGCTTACAGATTACCCAACAAAGAGGTCCTCACACTGGCAACGGGAGTTGAACCCATGTCCTTGCTGGGAATGAGCCAACTCCTTACCAACTGATCCAACTTTCTCTGGCACAAAGACCAAAATATAACCTAATGTCTTGAGGAACAGACTTCATGTATTTGAATATCTAAAAAATATTTCGGACTTTAAAGTACCTCAAAACACGATGTTTAGCATTGCGTTTACATATTTTGGCACAAAATTAGAAAAAAATTCACACCAAACCGGTTACTGAGGAACAAACTTCACTAATTTGAACAACGATTTTTTTTTTCCAAACTCTAAGGTACTTCACAACACACTACTTAGCACCACGATTTACGTATTTTATCATGAAGTTAATTTTTTTTTCCACAAAATCGTTTATTGTGGAACAAACTTCGTGTATTTGAACATCTAAAATTTTTCTAGACTCTAAAGTACCTCAAAACACACTCTAAAGTGAACACCTTTTCATTTAGACACTACTAGTGTGTAGGACCCGTGTGCTGCACGGGTCGACATTTTCTTTGTTGAATTTAATTTTAGTATAATATTTATTTTTAAATTTATCTCTCTCTCTCTCTCTCTCTCTATATATATATATATATATATATATATATATATATATATATATATGTATGTATATATATATATATACTCGTTTAAATACTTTGAGTTGACTAATTATGTTTTTTTACCAAAGTCACGAATGATATTTTTCTATATATACTTATTGTATTTATTTAAAGTTTGATTAGGTAAAAAAAGGTTAAACATTTTTATATTAACTTAGCGGAACACAAAAAGTAACCTGTGATTCGGTACTAATTTATTTAATTATATAAACTATTAAAATTTTTGCATAGATGATTAGTAATATAACCCAAGATGTCACAAAATTTTGAAAATACATATCAGTATCTTTTCAATAATTTTAATTTCGAATGTGTCATTCATGCGATACATACAAACTTGACTACAATATTTTCAAAAAAGTCACATATGGGAAGGGCTAGTGTCTATTACCCGTGCTCTGCACGAGTATACATCGTCTTTTTAGTAAATTATATGTATAGTGAAAATATATTCGATGCATGTCTAATATTTTTAAAGTTTTGACTCTTTATATTCATAGTTACCATTGTATTAGTATGATTGACTCAATTCAATTTAGGTATTTGACTCGACCGAAAAACATGAGGGAAATTATATAATGCAATGAACATAAATAAACCCAAATAAACACTAAAATGTAGTTGCAAATTTATCTTCAAGAAAATTTTTAGGATAAGCTAAACAATATTTGACATAAATGTAGTTGAAGTATAAGCTAAACAATATTTGACACTTTATAACTTTTTATGCCTCTCCAAGCCGACGCTTGTGGAATAGGTTTCCAACATTCTTAGTTATTTTTCTTTTTGTTTGTTTTTTCCTTTATGTGCCAATAAAATTACATGTATTTGTGACTTAAAAACAAATTTATGAAATAACTAAAAAATTATATATATATATATATATATATATATATATATATATATATATATATATGTTAGGCTTAAATACCATTTTGGTCCCTGCAATTACACTGAATATCCGTTTTAGTCCTGTAAAAATATTTCTTTTAAAATAGTCAATAGTCCCTGCAAATATTTTTTTTATCTGTTTTGGTCCCTGCTATGATTTTTATACTGATTTTGGCATATTTTTTATCTATTTTGGTCCCTACAAATATTTTTTTATCTGTTATGGTCCCTGCAAATATTATTTTTTTATTTGTTTTGGTCCCTGCCACATCCGCTAAAATATGCCAAATCAGTATAAAAATCATAGTAGAGACCAAAAGAGATAAAAAATATATTTGAAGGGACTATTTTAAAAGAAATATTTTTACAGGGACTAAAATGGATATTCAGTATAATTGCAGGGACCAAAATGGTATTTAAGCATATATATTATTTACAAAAAATATAAAAACTTATATAATGTCTGATTTATTTCAATCATGAATTATATTAAAGTATAATAATTTATATATAAATATCAATGTTTTTATGTAAAATATTATGAAGTCTTGTAAAATTTCATCTGAATTATATATACATTACCAAAAGAAAATTATAATAACAAAATATTTGATAATTTTTGGGTTAAATATGTTTTTAGTCCCTACAAAATTGGCTCCTTCTAAGTTTGGTCCCTACATTAACGAAATAGGCATTTTGGTCCTCATCTTATTTTGCCGTTTTCAATTTTAGTCCCTCATGACTTTTAATAGCGCTTCAAAACTTTTAATAGCGCTTTTTTGACCTTTTATAAGCGCTATTAAAAGTTTTGAAGCGCTATTAAAAGTCATGAGGGACTAAAATTGAAAACGAAAAAATAAGATGAGGACCAAAACGCCTATTTCGTTAATGTAGGGACTAAACTTAGAAGGAGCCGATTTTGTAGGGACTAAAAACATATTTTACCCATAATTTTTTTACCATGTAATTGTAGTCTTGTGATAAACATCGTATATATTTAATTATTTTTATTAATACGCCAAGAGTTTATCCTTGAGTTATACTTTTAGCATCCATTTTCTACATTTAAAATTAATATGTTAAAAATACTAAAATTTCCCTAGATAAAAAATCTCTATAAATCACAATTTTCAAAATTTATTTTTGAATTTCTATTGTGTTTTATTAAATCACAGAAAAAGTAATATGTAAATATTGACAGTTTCTATAATAATAATAATAATAATAATAATAATAATAATAATAATAATAATAATAATAATAATAATAAGATATTAAAACACAACCGGAAGATGGGCGGATGTTTCAGCTAAGTTGCATCATCGAGAATATTTATTGTTATCCTGTTTCATAGTGTTAGTAAAGAAGAATACTTCTTCGCGATTAAAATCTTTGGCCCGTGTTCTTAAAAAGCTATGACTCCATCACCATATTTATTTATTAGAATAAGATGAAGTAATAATAATTTTGTTCGAATTACACAACACAAAAGAAGAACAATGAACAAATAGCAAACTATTTGACTTAAATAATACCACAATCGTTCAACAAAATGACAAACATGAGGATCATCCAGGAAATAATAACTACGATATCAAACTATTTAGTCTTTTTCGATCTTCGCATGGTTGAGAACAAACTCGTCCAAATTTCCATCACCGCCAAATGGATCTGGTCTTTTCAATAAGGGACTTTCTCGTTCGAAAGTAATTAGATGATGCAATAATTAAGTAAAAGAATTAAGTAAAAAAGGTACTGCACGTGGATCTTAAGGAAAAGAAGATCATGTTGATCAGTGACACTTTTGCTCATTGTATCTCAAAAGATAAAAATTTTAAAGTATTAGATGTCATGCACATGAGAGAGGGACAAACATAAAGAACATATCCTACTTCTAGTCTAAATGAAAATCATGTAAATGGCCTATATATTAGGCTAACAATATCATGGCCATATTATGTGTAGCCATGAAATTTGGAAAGCTACATAAAAATTTATCCTTTAACTACTATGTGATTTTCTTTTATAAATATATTTATAAGGCTCAATTCAAGCAATCCAGCATACCACTGATGAATAGAGGGTATGTTGATGAATATCATGGTCATATTAGGCTTAGTGTATGAATTCAAAGTAGTTGGACTGTGAACCAATCAGTTTAGTGCATTAACCAACTTCTCTTTGAAAATCCCCAACATCTTTGCCCTTGCCTCAAAAATGCTGATTAACTTTCTCTTCGCCATATCAGTTAAGCAATTAGCTGCAGAAAGAACATGGAAAAGCTTTTATGCTTTCTGAACAATGATTGAATAATGATGATGATGCAAGGCATCATATATATATATATATTTGAAAACTGAACAATCATATACAAATATGAGTAATTTTTAAAGAAACTAAATGGAAGTAACAATTGTTTGATCATTCTATGATTATGCAAGGCATTGTACTTTTGTCCACTTTGCAACAAAAGAACAATGATTTTAACATGTACATAATACAAATATTCTTGTAGTGTTATTTTTACTCCGTGTTTGTGTGAGTGACTATCTGAGTCACGTGCTCCTCACATTCCATGAGTGTGCGCTGTGTGTGTTGTGAGAGGTGTTGTATTTTATTGGAGATAAAAAGATATTTCAAAAGTGAGAAGTCCCACATTGCTTGGCTTTGGATTCACCAAAGTCTTCATAAACTAAAGCTTAATGAGAGTTAGTAAACAAGCAACTAGAAGGGACTCCCTCGCGCGCACAAGCAGGGACCGACACCATCAGTGTCAATACATTGTGATAGTCAATCGGCAATAGCCGTTGCAAAGAATAAGACCTTGTTTACTGTGATTTTTAGTAAACACCGCTAGTTTCACTACACGTGTTACTTGCGAGATCAACTAGGAATCTCAGGCCATTTGTGATCAAATTTTACTAAGAATTGTTGATATTGAATAGAAGTGCTGAAACTTACGATAAAGTGCAAGAATTTGTAAATGCGGGAAGAGGAATCAAATGCAGTAAATTGCAGTAATTGTAAGTGGAGAAGATGACAAAGTGCAGAAATCTAAAAGAAATGAAAACAATTATATAAAGAAGTGGTACGCAGAATCATACATGAATTCCTGTTGACTCTGTTTTCTCTGTTTGCGGAAGTAGAGTGTTTTAGGAAATGTGTGTAATGAAATTTGCGACCCTTTTTCTCTCTACAGAACCTCTATTTATAATACAAATAAGACTATAACCGCTCAGCGGTTTTCTAAAACAAGATAAGGAAGAGTAACTGCTATTTCGACGTGCTTCTACTTCGATTGTCCAACCGCTCTTTCTTTTCGACCAAGGAAACAATGTCCCTTTCGACAGATCTCCATAGCTTTGCTTGTTTCGCTGTTTATAATCTTCTCTCTGTCGAAGTGTGGCCTCTTTTTCCAAATTCGCTAAGTTATGCATTAGGCTGCTTTCCCTTGGTTATTACCTCTTGAAGTCGAAATTATATCTTGGTGTCGAAGATCTGCCTTCTTTCTGAAATTATTAAGTCAAACCCTGTTGACTGCATTTAATATTAGCCTGTCGAAAATGCAGGCTAACAAATTGCCCCCCCAAAAAGACGTTTTCGACTGAATTCTTGAATGAAAATAGAAAACGGCTTTTTGAAACTTCTTTCGACTATCCCATGAAATCTCATGCTATCATTGCATATCTTTTTTCAGAATATGAGGGGACGTTTCTGAGCTAAAACAGAGTTTGCTGGTGCCTTCCTCCAACGAGAATGCGCCACGTGTACACAGTTAACTGTCTAGACTTTCTATAATCTTACGTTTCCCACTAACACCACGATTGACAAAGCATTTTATTATTATTTTTATTTTTGAACGTGGTAAAACGGCTATAAAAGGGAAGTTGTACTCTTTCATTTCTTTTTCTGAACCTTCAACTTCTTCTTCTCTGCGAAAAAACTCCATTAAAGCATCTTTTAGATTTCTGCATTTCCTTCCCCTTATTCGCCTTACGAAGCAAAGCGGACACTACTAAGCACTTCCATTTCTTCACTAGCTTCCTGTTTCCAACGATGGCATCTTCTTCTACCATAAAATCTCCTGCTGTAACTCTTGGGAAGAAAACCCTTGTTCCTGAACCTGCTCTCACTTTGGAGGAAACACAAATTTACCGGTCTCAGGTACTTATCCCCTTCTCTAAACCTTCAAATCATGCATTCTTAGGCCCTCTCCCTCTCGCTGATGATGATTCCTCTAGGATTAGGGACATTTTCCTTAGCTATCATAGACTCAGCACTAGGATTTTCAGCGAAGGTCCACACGTGATGGATTTTATGAGTAACCCGAATAGGGTTTTTCGATCCTCGCCACCAACTGAGAAAAACATGCCTTACATCGACTGGCTCAACAAAATTGAGTCGAAAAAAGGAGATATCTGGAAGAGCCAGGGAATTTTCGATCTGATCCAAATCTCAAGGTATGGGCCTAAGTATCAAAGCCCAATGCTCCTTTCTGCTCTACATTTTTGGGATATCACTACCAACAACCTTCATTTGAAGTGTGGCATGCTTGCCCCTACCCTGCTTGATGTGGCAGCTATAACAGGTTTAAAGCCTTTAGGGGAAACTTTCGACCCTACTATCCAAACTGATTTCGATTTTGACTTCAAAAAGGCTAGCTTTAAAGGTTATATTGAAGAGAAACACGTTACCGAGTCGAAGGATGTTTCTGATGAAGAGCATATTGCTTTTCCCACTTTCTGGTTATCCTTTTATGTCTTCTGTTCTTCGTCACTTCAAGTGGCTAAGATGTATATCCCCCTAGCCATTCAATTACATCAACGTCGAAAGATCAACTTGGCTACCCTTATTTTAGGATCCCTTTTCGACAACTTGAAACAAGGGGTTCTTGATTTGAAAGGACTCAAACCAGAAGGGAAATATTTGGTCTCTGGACCAATTTGGCTGTTTCAATTGTGGCTTCTTGCCACTTTCAATTCAAAATTGATAATGTATACTCCTGATGAGTATCTTGACGTAATTTCTAACAGAGGGGTCGAAGGTGTGCGACTTGCTTTGTTGAAACCTAAACAAATAGGAATATCTGTCGAAGATCTCTTTTCACAGGCTTTCAACATGTTTCTGAACTGTACAGAATTTTCTCCTTCTATGGCCCCTTTTGCTGGAAGAAATTATGGACCACATTGGTTCACTAGGGAATTCCCTGCTACCGACCCTGATGAGGAGCAAGAAACCAATCAAATTTGGAAAGCATTTTTAACTCCTCAACTGCTGTCATCTCGAATTTCTCCTGGGAAGTCATCAAACCAATTTGGTTTATTCTCATATCATCCAAGTTTATATGCACGGCAATTTGGGTTGTGTCAACTTCGACCCAGCCCTTTTTCCGGTCTAGAAGGGAACTGTTAGTCCCTGAGAATGAAGAAGAATGGATAAATCGTCTCAATGACTTTCCTGCTGATTCTTTTCGTCTTACTCCCCTCTCTTTTGAATCAACTTTCTCTTGTACCCACAAATTTTCTCAGTGGTGGACAGAGTATATCACCAGGAAATTCACTGGTGTCGAAGAGGCTAGTCTATTGGTCAAACTAATATCTGCTTTTCCTTCTTCGCAGAAAAAGAAGACCAAGTCGAAAGGTATACATATTCGAGAAATTCAAGCATTTCAACAATATTTCGAAACTGTATATGATCCGACTAATCTTCGTCGAACTGTTTCTCAAGCTGCAAAAGTTTTTAAACAATAAATTCTTGATAAAATCCCGACTATGATTTTTTCACCTTATGTACCCGACAAATATTTTTTTGCTTTAACACAAAACAAAGTTAGATTTCCACCCTTACCAACCAGTGAACTGGCTCTGGCATTTTGGTCACCCATTCCAGAATGGTTCGTATGTGGTTCGACCAGGGCACTATTTGATTTTTTGAACAACAAAACAGCTGAGAAAGTAGTTCCGACTAAGCAGGACATATACACTTTTGAGGATCATCTTCATTTAGATATTCAACATATTCGAATCTTGTCCTCCATTAGAGAAGGTGATTCGCAAGACTTCTTAGGAAAAATAAATTTCCTTTCTATGTATTTCATATTAACACTTGTTTGTCGAATATTTGTAGCCATTCCTATCACATCATCTTCGACAGATGGCGCCGCAACAAAGACGAAGAAACAAGATGTTGAGGCTTCGTCAAAAAGAAAACAACCTCTTCAAGAAGAAAAACAAAAAGTAAGTACTTATCTTTACTCGTTGTGTTATCTTCTTATACTCTTCGACTAATTAGTCATCCGTTTTGCAGAGTCGAAAAAGAACAAGCAGCTCTTTAACATCCAATCCAAAGAAAGCAAGAAACGTTAAACCAAAAGTTGTGAGCGATTCAGAGGTCGAAGTTCTCAAAACTTTGCCTATTTATATTTGTTTTCTTTTTCTTATTCATGCTTATATGATTGTTGTATTTTCAGTCTGATGAGACACCACTGCTCAGGACTAAACCCATCAAGGTTCAAGTCCCTGAAACAGAAAGAGAGAGAAAGACAAAACATTCTCAAGATGCCTCTAAAACTGTTTCCCAACAAACTTTTATCGAAAGACAACAACAAGAAGAAAAAGTTCCGAAAAAGCTTATCAAGAAAACTCAGAGTGCACACTCTTTAGTTGAGAATGTCATAGCTAAGGTGATTAATTGAAGCCTATGTTTTTTTTTTCGAAAAAATCCGAAAACTTTGTTTATGTGATAACACTCACTTTACTTCATTTTTTAGGAAACTGAAGTCCCAACAAAGCAGGCTACGCCTTCCTCCACTCATTCCCCTTCAAAAATAAATGTTTCTGGAGGAGGTGTCGAAGAAAAAGATTTGCATCGATATACATCTGTTGTCGAAGATACACTGTTGGCCAAAAAGACTCTTCTTGCTGAAACGGCCAAGGACATTCCTGCTCATGGCCAAGAGCCTGCTGCTATGGACATTGATGAAAATCCTGATGTTGGCCACAGTGGAGCTGAGATCAGTATATCTTCCTCTCCAAACATGGAAGAGCAAGGGTACAACGAAGAGGAAAGTGAAGACGATGGTGACAATGAGAGGAGTGAATCTCTTGAGATAGCCAATTCTCCACGTTCTGTGCCCTCAACACATGACACCGCTCTTAGCCTTCAAGAACAAGAATTTTTGGACTTAAAACGCAAAGATCCTCTGGAGGCTTTCAAACGAATGGTGAGTGGTTTATCTTCGACGGAAAGTAAGCCAAGTGCTTCGACTGCTTCTATTGGCAATTCCTCTGAAGGTCCTAAAGGAAACCTGATTCGAGAGCTTCAAACAACCCTTTTTGAGATAGATCTATTCTAGGCTATCAAAACAAATCATATGCTCTATTACAAACTCAAGTCTTTGCTCAATGAACTTAATAACTCTGGCTCCAGTGACTCTCTTTTATGCTTTATTGTTGAATTTGAGCCTTTACTAGAGCAAATTTCCAGAGATATTCAGAAAAAGAAGAGTACTATTGTGAGCAAAGAGCGTGAGCTTGAGCTTCTGACAGCAGAAAGTGTCGCCGTCGAAGCCTCAGAGAGCAAGATTTCAGCCTTGGAAATTCAAGCAGCAACTAATTCCAAGGAAATAGAAGACTGTGATGCAAACATTTCGACATACAAGGCCCAAATCAAGGAGTTGCAATCGAAGATTGAAGCGGAAGAAAAGAAGAAAATCTCTGTTCAACAAAAGTCTTCAATTTCTGTGGAAATCGCACTTCGCACTGAGGCAACCTTGGCTATCGAACACTTGGAGAAGGTTCAGAAACATGACGAAGCAGTTAAGAGGCTAACTGAAGAAGAAACTCTTTTAGATACCAGATTGAGGCATGCCAGAGCAGCCTTTGAGAGACTTAAAGCTTCTTTTGTAATTTAACTTTCCATCTGTAATCTGACAGCATTCTACTCGATCTGTATTTTGACAATATTTCCTGGCATGAGTGCCATGTTTATATCTTCACATTCTCTTAATTTTGCGTTATTTTGATTTCTTGCAACATTGGCTTATATCTCTTTAAATACTTGCCATTTATACGCAAAATTCGATTATCAGCACTTAACTCTTCGACTTCATAAGCACCTTTTGAGAAAACTTGTAAAATTTTAAATGGTCCTTCCCAATTTGGTGACCATTTTCCCAAGGCTCTATCTTTTTTGTCCATGGGTAATATCACTTTCCACACTAAGTCTCCTGTAACAAAAGCTTTGAATTTCACCTTCTTGTTATAAGCTTTAGCTACTCTTTCTTTTTGCCTTATAAGGATATCTAATGCAAGTAACCTTTCTTCATCTATGTCAACCAATTCATCTAAAATCATGCTCCAATAATGGTCTGAAGGAATTTCAAATTGCCTTTGGATCCTGGTTGATTGTAAATAGATTTCGACTGGTAAAACTGCATCATGCCCAAAAGTGAGACGAAATGGAGTAGTGTTGATTGATTCTCTAGGGGAATTTCGACAAGCCCATAATGCTTGATCAAGGGTTTTGTGCCAATTCTTAGGCTTTTGCCCAATATGTTTTTTAATCAAATTAATGATAATCTTATTGGCTGCTTCGACCTGACCATTTGCCTGAGCATAATATGGTGTCGAACTTAATAACTTAAATCCACTTATGGAGGCAAACTCAAACATTTTTCGACCAGTAAACACTGAGCCTTGGTCTGTAGTGATGGTTTCTGGAACTCCAAACCTGCATAGAATGTGGTTTTGGATAAAGGCTATTACTGCCTCTTGGTCTACATTAGCTAAAGGGATAGCTTCGACCCACTTAGTAAAGTAATCGATACCCACTAATATGTAGCGGTGACCTTTCGACGATGTTGGTTTAATTTCGCCAATTATGTCTAAAGCCCATCCTCTAAATGGCCAAGGCTTTATTATTGAGTGTAACTCATTTGCAGGTACATGTTGTATTCCTGCGTATTTTTGACATTCTTGACACCCTTTAGCAAAATCTATGCAATCTTTAAGCATAGTAGGCCAGTATACTCCTTGTCGAAATAAAAGCCATTTCATTTTGTGCCCCGCTTGGTGAGATCCACAAGCTCCACTATGAGTATTGGAAATTGCCAAATATGCCTCATTCTCATTAAGGCATTTAAGTAGGACTCCTTCCGGGGTTTTCTTTAACAATTCGTTTCCAAGAATTACATAGCTTAGAGCTCTATACTTGGTTTTTCGATTTGTTGTCCCTGTTGGATTTTCCAAGTATTCGACAATTGATTTTCGCCAGTCATCATTCGACATATTGTCAATGGCAAAAATTTCGCCATTTTCAATTGGAGGAAGTAATTCTACACTTACACTGTCTGCCCCCCCAAGTTTTGGCATTGACAATTCATCATCTTTACGATCTGTCGAAATCAACTTCTCTTTAATTTCAATTAACTCACTGAGCTTTGTTGGAGAGACTTTATAACTCGAAGCAATTTGTGCCAAGTCGTTTGCCTCTTGATTCTCAATTCGAGGTATATGCTCAATGTGAACATTGTCGAAACGTTTTAACAAAGTATTGGCAGTGACAAAATATAAGATTAAATTTTCTTTGATGCACTTATATTCTTTGGTTAACTGCTTCACCACTAATTCAGAATCACCTTTAATTTCGACAGCCTTTGCCCCCAACTCTAACAAGATTTCCAATCCTGCAATTAAGGCTTCATATTCAGCCTCATTGTTAGAGCAGCGCTCTTTGATTTTAAACTTATACTTTGTTGGTATGTTTACTGGTGAAACAATTAATATACCAATTCCAGAACCATTTTTATGGCTTGATCCATCGAAATAAAGTGTCCAAGGTCAATTATTCATTTGACTAACTGTCACTTCGACCAACGAATGGTCAACAATAAAGTCAGCAACAATTTGTCCTTTGATAGCTTTCAAAGGCTGGTATGTTAATGAATACTCAGATAAAGCTAGTGCCCATTTGCCAATTCTATTATGCAATATTGGTTTCGACAACATGTGTTTAATAATATCGAAATGAGAATGCACATACACATCAACTGGCTTGATATATTGCTTTAGTTTGGTACAAGAAAAATACAAACAAAGGCACAATTTCTCCATTGGCTGTAATCTAGTTTCAGCATCATTTAACACTCTACTCAGGTAATATATGGCTCTTTCGACACCATTATCATCCTCTTGTGCTAGCATGCTACCTATTGTTAGCTCTGATGCTGCTATATACAATTTCATCACCTTATCTCTAATAGGTGGCAACAATATAGGTGGTTTAACTAAATAAGCCTTAATGTCGTCGAAGGCCTTCTGGTGCTCTGGATCCCACCTGAATAAGTCTTCTTTCTTCAGTCGAAGCAATGGCGAGAACACTTGAGTTTTGCCACTTAGGTTGGAGATGAACCTTCTGAGGAAATTAATCTTTCCCAATAATGACTGAAGCTCTTTTTTAGTCGAAGGGACTTTCGTTTCCATGATTGCCTTCGTCTTGTTTTGATTAATTTCGATGCCTTTTTTGTGAACAACAAAGCCCAAGAAGTCACCTGCACGTACACAAAAGGCACATTTGATTGGATTAATTTTCAATCCATATTTTCTCATTCTTTCGAATGATTGTCGAAGATGGTCTAAATGGCCATTTTCTGTTGAAGATTTGATAACAATATCATCTATGTATACTTGCATAAAATTTTCAATAAAATCATGAAACATAGAATTCATTGCTCTCTGGTATGTTGCACCAGCATTTTTTAAACCAAATGGCATTACTACCCATTCATAAACACCTAATGCCCCTGGGCATCGAAATGCTGTTTTTGACACATCTTCTTCGGCAATAAAAATTTGATTATATCCTGAATATCCATCAAGCATACTTAGGTATTCAAATCCTGCTGCCGAATCAACTAGCATTTCTGCCACAGGCATGGGGTATTGATCTTTGGGTGTAGCATTATTTAAATCACGAAAATCTATACAGACTCGTAATGTTCCATTTTTCTTAATAACAGGAACAATGTTGGCTAACCAATCAACATACCTGGCAGTCCTGATGAAGTTGCTCTTGAGTAATCTTTCGATCTCTTCTTTGATCTTCGACAGAACCTGAGGTGCGAACCTCCTTGGTGTTTGCTTCACTGGTTTTTTGTCTGGTCGAATGGGCAGTTTCAGTTCGACTACTTCTCGACGTAGACCAGGCATCTCATTGTAATCCCAAGCGAAGCAATCTTTATACTCTTTGAGTAACTCGATAGTTCGATCTTTCAAACCCTTGTCGATTTTAGCACTGATAAATATTGGCCTTTTTATGGGGCCATCTGCTAAATCAATTTCTTCAAGAGGGTCTTGAGCCTGCATCTTCTTAGTCGAACCCATTGGGTCTTTTTCGAAACCTAAAGGCTCATCATCGTAGATGCAGTCAAGTCTCTGGCCTTCGGCCATTTTATCTTTATTGTTAACTTCTGGGTTAACTTCTATGGCTTGTTCAACCATATTTTGTTGCAATTCGGCCTCCAAAGCCATATTTTGTTTATTTTCGGCCACATAAGCCGTAATTCTTTCCCATACGGTGGGTATAGACATCATCACCGTTTAGGGACCATCCCACCCTGTAGGCTTGCAAAAGCCTATTGAAGGTGATGCCTCATCGATCACTTCCCTCTCCCATATGAAGCCATGGTTAGGGTGGAGATCTAGGGATTCAAACACATTGTCCATAGGGACATATGCAGTGTCTGAAGGTATGCATGGCGCAATAGTCGCCAATTGTTTATCAAAGGTCCTCCTTGTAATATGGTCGACCTCTGCCATGAAATAACTCTGGTCTGCTTCTATATTTTCGACCAGGCCATCTTCTCTCCAAATAGAGAGTCTCTGGTGGAGTGTTGAGGGCACTGCTCTTACTCCATGAATCCACTCTCTACCCAGGAGTAGATTGAAGTTTGCTCTGGTGGGTATGACTATGAACATAGTTTTTCGCTTCACACTCCCCACTGTTAACTCCACTTCTATGGCTCCTAACGAATAGCCAGATTTTCCCTCATAATTAGTGAGGACTATGTTATGTGGTCGTAAATCAGTCTCTGATTTGCCAACTTTTGCCAGCACATGTTGTGGCATCAGGTTAACCGCTGCGCCCCCATCAACCAATATTTTATTGACGCCTACATTGTTTACTTTTGCTTGTATAAACAATGGTTTTAGATGGTGTTTCATTCCTCCATCTGGTCTTTCGAAGACTGCATTCTGCTCTTCTATGGAGCCATTATTTAGTATGTAGTAACACATTGGCCTGTGCTTAGCCATATCTTGATCAAAATCTTGTTCGATCTCAGTCACTTCTGAAACGACATCGAATTCAATTGGCAGAATTGAAACGACACAGATGATGTCGAGGTCTGGTTCTGAATCTAAGAATTCAGAGTCCATATCATCATCTAATTGCAGGCCTTCTTCAGAGTCAAGACCTTTTTTGATGTCTGCAAGGGGAGGGAATAGCCTCTCTTTTGCTGATTTTCTTGGGAATTCGACACTGGAAGCTAATTGTTTACCTTTGCTTGTGTCGATGTTCTCCTTTTTCTCAGCACCAGTCAATTTCATCTGGCGCTGGTATCTTCGCCATTGTGTTCTTGTCATGGGGTTTTTCCCCTTGTAATTATTGCTATAGGCGTACCTATTGGAATTAGGCGCCTTGTTTTGATTCATGGCATTGGAAGTCTCTCCTACCATCTTTAGGTGACATTCAGTCTCCTTATTTCCTGGGTATACCCATCTTCCGACAGGGGCCCTTGCAGGTGGCACGAATGTTCTCCTTTGAGCCTTCGGAGCTTGTCTTGTTGAAGATGTAACCTTATATGGCACACCTCTTGGGTTGAAGCTGAATTTGGGCCTATTATCGACCCATTTGTTTTTTCTCTTGAATTGAGGAGTGACACTTTCAAGGCTTTTAGCGGCCTCCTTGTCGAATACAGAACTGCACCGTGGGCACAACATCACCTCGGTGTTATTTATCTTGCATCTGTTGAGGAAGTCTACCAAGTCCTCTTCAGCTTGTGGATAAACCACCTGCATTTTTTCAGCATATTGGTCATTGGTGACCATTTTGATGTTCGCTTCAAGACTTTCAGCAACCACTTCATTGGTTTCGACCATCAAAATATCTATTTCAGTATAATTTGCCTCTGCTGTGGGCATAGGATTGCTGTCGATCTGCATTGATGATTTACTTTTGTCATCAAATTTCAGCCTTCCATCATTCAATGCTTTCTGAACTAGATCCCTGAAAAGTACACATCGGGAGGTGTTATGACCCAAGAAATTATGATATTTGCAATAACCTCTTTTCTTTTGTTGTTCCAATGGTGGTATTTTTAGACCTTTAGGCACTAAAATTTGACCATCAGTCACCAAAAGATCAAATATTTGGTCACATTTTGTGACGTCGAAGGTATATGTTTTTGCAACAAACTTATCATTTTTTGGTTCGACAGGGTTTTTTCCATTAGAGGGGTTTAACAATTTGCATGTATATGGAGGTCCAGGTTTTAATTCTGCAATGTCAACCTCTTCTTCGAGATTTTCATAAGATATGTCGAATTCTTGGCTATTGTTATCAACATTAACAAACGCCACTTTTTCTTTCTTATTGTTAAACTTGGTTGTCGAAGCTTTTTCTGCTTTGAGTCTTTCAACTTGTCGAACTCTATCAGCCAATTGAGCCATATCTCTTAGGTGTAAAGTATCCAGCTTTTTCCTGATGGAGTAATCTAAACCACCAGCAGCCATTTCGACTAACTCATGTTCAGGCACTTGGGTGAAACATCTCGCCTTGAGTAATCTAAATCTATTGAGATATTCATCAATAGATTCTGGCATTGTACGTCGAACACTAGCCAATTCTTTAAGGCTAATCTTTGATTGTCCCATGTAAAATTGTTCATGAAAGGCTTTTTCTAATTGATTCCAATTAAACATGGAATGCGGGGGTAATGTTGTAAACCAAGTAAATGCATTTTTTGTCAAAGAATTTGGGAAATATTTCATTTTCAAATTTTCGTTTAGCGCAATGTCCCCAGCCTCAGTCAAATATCTTGCAATATGTTCGACAGTAGATTCGCTGGTTTCTCCAGCAAATTTTGTGAACTTAGGAATTTTCCACCCTCTAGGCAAATCTGTTTGCATCACATATTCAGATAAGGGAGATACAAAATTAGGTCTGTGTAAGCCTAAATTAAGACCATTTTGGGCTAGTATAGTTTCGACAAGATTAGCCAAATTATTTTGTAGTTCGAGGTTATTTTGCTGGACTTGCCTAACTACCTCATCAGCATTTTGATTTCTATTTACTAGCACCACTTCAGGTATAGGCTCTTCGACAAATTGTTGTGCTCTATTCACAGGGGTTGCATTATTAGGCATTTCAACAGGTAAGTCAACAGGCTCAAGTTTTGTACTTGGGGAATTTGCTGGTTTTGTATTTGTGGAGTGCCAAAGAAATCAGCAATTCGACCCATTTGTGTTGCTAACATTTGGTAACTATTATTTGTGTTCTGTATCAGGGGATTAAACACTGTACCTATTTGCTGTGTTAGCATATTTACCATGTCATGGTTACTATCATCCATTTGTTGTCTTAATGCCAATAATGAGGAAGTGGTTATTGAAGGTTGTATATTTCGACTATACATATTCTCTGATGGGTTGTGCATAGGCGAAAAGTTCGAAGCCATGTTATCTGCATACGTAGATGCATTTGTATGGAGTCCTACCATCATGGCGGTTGGCATTCCATAGGGGTAATTTCGACCATTCATGGGAAAATTATATAGCATATTTCCCACCATAGCGTTGGGCATCCAGGGATTGGTTGAACCAAAAGTTGATGACTGGGGAATCATCATATTCGACGCAGGAGTTATAGTGGGAGCGGTTACAGCGGTTATACCCATGTCTGTCGAAGAACATAATGGGAGCGTTATGCTGACCACGTTTGGAGCAGTTATGGGAGTATTTACTCCTGGAGATGGTGCAGGAAGGGTTGCTCCCTGGGTGTTCGTGGCGTTGGTATCAGTAACTGACGCCTGGGAATGTCCATTCGATGTAGAAGCACCATTCATGTTTGAACGTGGCATTTGATGTAACTGTCTACCACTTCTTAAACGCATGCAACGTGCGATGTACTGGTTTTGTGTTTAACAAACCCAGAATTATCTTAGTAAAAATTTTAATTAGTTAGCACAAAAGTCCCACTGGGCGTGCCAATTTGTTTACTGTGATTTTTAGTAAACACCGCTAGTTTCACTACACGTGTTACTTGCGAGATCAACTAGGAATCTCAGGCCATTTGTGATCAAATTTTATTAAGAATTGTTGATATTTAATAGAAGTGCAAAAACTTACGATAAAGTGCAAGAATTTGTAAATGCGGGAAGAGGAATCAAATGCAGTAAATTGCAGTAATTGTAAGTGGAGAAGATGACAAAGTGCAGAAATCTAAAAGAAATGAAAACAATTATATAAAGAAGTGGTACGCAGAATCATACATGAATTCCTGTTGACTCTGTTTTCTCTGTTTGCGGAAGTAGAGTGTTTTAGGAAATGTGTGTAATGAAATTTGCGACCCTTTTTCTCTCTACAGAACCTCTATTTATAATACAAATAAGACTATAACCGCTCAGCGGTTTTCTAAAACAAGATAAGGCAGATTAACTGCTATTTCGACGTGCTTCTACTTCGATTGTCCAACCGCTCTTTCTTTTCGACCAAGGAAACAATGTCCCTTTCGACAGATCTCCATAGCTTTGCTTGTTTCGCTGTTTATAATCTTCTCTCTGTCGAAGTGTGGCCTCTTTTTCCAAATTCGCTAAGTTATGCATTAGGCTGCTTTCCCTTGGTTATTACCTCTTGAAGTCGAAATTATATCTTGGTGTCGAAGATCTGCCTTCTTTCTGAAATTATTAAGTCAAACCCTGTTGACTGCATTTAATATTAGCCTGTCGAAAATGCAGGCTAACAGACCTATAATGGCAAAAATAGACATGTGCAATTAAGACATAATGTTGTCAAACAATTGCAAAAGTATGGAGCAATATCGATCGATTATGTGAAGTCTGATATTAAGAAGTGATGGTAACCCAACCTTTGTGATTGGAGATCCCATGAATAAGGTTCAATGTGGTAAAAACAAGTTACTTCTTGATAGTGCTAGCACTGGAAATTAATTCAAGTAATTAATTTCATTATTGTCCCTTCCTATGGTGTTATTTTGATGGTGCTAGACTGCAGGGTTAAAAGGATAAGCTTAAGCTTTTAATGATTTTCATAGCCCTTATGGGTGGTGTATGACTTGCAGCATACACTTGATGAAATCACCTATATGAGTGTCAAGTGAGGCCGCTAGCATGAGATCCTGGCGAGGTCTCTAGAGCACTCATGAATACCGAGCACGCGTAGGGCCTAGTAGCGCAACACCGCGAAAACAGCAAGAATTGTGGGGGTGTAATGTGATAATGAAACCTCTAACATATAATATGCGTCTTGGGTTCCATAGCTTGCTATACCAATTCACAGTATGTTATGTTTTATCTATCTAGGACTGGTTCCATAGCTTGCTATACAGCTCCAAAACTTTACATCTACGATGTCAACCCAGAAAACCTCTTTTTAAACTTATTTTTCAACTTTTGAAATATGTGGGGGATTGTTGTATTTTATTGGAAATAAAAAGATATTTCAAAAGTGAGAAGTCCCACATTGCTTGGCTTTGGATTCACCAAAGTCTTCATATACTAAAGCTTAATGAGAGCTAGTAAACAAGTAACTAGAAGGGACTCCCTCGCGCGCACAAGCAGGGACCAACATGGCTTCGATCAGTGCGAATCTTTCGATTCCCCCCCCCCCCCCTGCGCGCTCGACTGGCTTTGTACTATTTTTATTAAATGAAATATTACTTTTATCAGCCTATCCGTATACGCCCAATCATGGGTCGAAATGTTTTATGAAACATTTCGTAACGGAAAGCTCAGGTCGAAAAACTGCAAGTTGGTCGAACTGATTGGCAAAACAATCTGGTCGAAAACTGAAAGTTGGTCGAACTGACTGGTGAAAAGATTTGGTCGAAAACTGAAACTTAATTCCCTTTATTTTGTAACTGTCAGTTTCTTCCAACGGCTTCTTTTCTTTTAAACCCATTTATTCCGTAACCGCAGAGTTAAACATTTTGATTACAATTGATTTTCGAAACGGTTTTTTGACTGGCTATTGATTGCTGGAGCCTATGTCTCTAATAGCTATTTTTCTTAAAGCCTATATAAACATTTTCGAGTTGCACTTGAAAACAGATCTGAAAATCCATTTTCCACATTTCTCGAAAAAGAGCTCTGGGTTGCTCTCCTGTTAATATCCAGTTCTTCTTGCTAGTTCTGATACCTCTTTCGCTACTGCGATTGAGAAGACCCGGTTGTACCTCGGGGAATTTGCGCTGTAGAGGCGGATAAATTCTTCAGGGCAGTCGCAAGACGCCTTCGGTTGTTTATCTAACATTTCTGTGTTTGCAGGTTTATTTTCGACAGCATCAGTACAATTCGAGAGCAACTACTTCGACTTCGACAGCTTCTGTTTCTGCACATTTGGTTCGCAACAGTCCTTGCCACTCAACAGCATCAGTCGAAATTTTACTTCTGAAATTCGATAGTAGAATTTCGACTGCAGTCAGCATCATTCGACTACAGCCATATC
This sequence comes from Astragalus membranaceus, assembly GCA_039519185.1. NCBI lineage: Eukaryota > Viridiplantae > Streptophyta > Magnoliopsida > Fabales > Fabaceae > Astragalus > Astragalus membranaceus. The sequence continues at coordinate 112,511,422 of CM076849.1, read as the reverse complement.
AGCATTTTCGACAACAATCTGAAGAATTTATCATGGCTGACGCAATCAACAACGATGATAACGGTGCTCCCATCAACAACAACAACACTGTTATCATCCCTTCTGCTGTCCCGGTAACTTATGCGAAACCTTTCCCTGACATCTCTAAAATTGAGGTCTTCGCAGGCCAAAATTTTCGCAGGTGGCAGGAACGCGTGAGTTCCCTTCTTGACATGCACGGAGTCGCAGCTGCTCTTACTGACTCCAAACCTGTCGAACCTGCTACTCCCAAACAGGTCGAAGTTTGGACCCATGCCAACAAAGTGTGTCGTCACACAATTCTCAGCACCCTCTCTAACGAATTGTTCGACATCTACTGCACCTACAAGGAAGCTAATCAAATCTGGGAATCAATGATTCTCAAATACACCGCTGAAGATGCAAGCAAGCACAAACACAAGCAATTGTCACTGAACGAGCTGCTGACTCATATCATCATCGAAGATACCAACCGAAAAGAGAGTAACAAGACAAAGGCGAAATCAATGGCTTCACGGGCAAACATGGTGATGAACAACCCTTCAAGATTCGACAAAGGCAAACAAGTCTCTCCAAACAAAAGGTACGATCCCAAGAAATCATCTAATCAAAAGTATCACAAAAGGAACAATGATCATTATCCTGGTACTCATAGCACTGAATTCAAGAAAAGAGGATACTGCTTTGTTTGTGGAAAGCCAGGACACTATGCACCTAAATGCAGGCATAGGGCAAGAAATGACAATCCTCCCAAGGCTAACGCCAACTTGGCTGATGCTGGTGGAGATGATAATGAGGATGACGATGTCATTGCTGTTGTCGTTTCTCTGGTCAACATGGCAACTGATGTGAACAAATGGGTGGTGGATTCTGGAGCCACCAAGCACATCTGTGCTAATAGAGAAGTTTTTACATCCTACACTGCTGTAGGGGAAGGAGAAGAAAATATCTATCTGGGTGACTCACATCCAGCCCCAGTTGTGGGGAAAGGAAAAGTTCTTCTCAAGCTCACATCGGGAAAAACTCTGGCTCTCACAAATGTGCTTCATGTGCCTAACATAAGGGCACACCTGATCTCTGTTGGGGTTCTGCTGAAGCATGGTATCAAAGTGACATTTGAATCTGATAAGATTGTTCTTACCAAGAACAACATTTTTGTTGGAAAGGGATATTATGATCATGGACTTTTTGTACTCAACACTTTTGATTTCAATAACAATGTTTCGACTTCTACTTACTTGATTGACTCTTATAATATGTGGCATGCTAGACTAGGTCATATTAACTTTCAGTATGTTATTAAATTGCAACGTCTTGGCATGATTTCGACTAGTGATAATCAACATAGTAAATGCGAAGTATGTGTCGAAACCAAGTTAACAAAGAAATCGTGTCCCCCAGTACATCGTGAAACTGAACTGCTTAGTTTAATTCATTCGGACCTAGGAGATTTAAAACAAACTCCAACTAGGGGCGGAAAAAATTATTATGTAACGTTTATAGATGATTTTTCGCGATACACTAAGGTGTTTCTATTAAGACAAAAAGATGAAGCATTTGAAGCTTTTCTTTCATATAAAGCTGAAGTCGAAAATCAATTAGATAGAAAGATTAAAAGAGTTAGATCCGACCGTGGAGGAGAATACATATCTTTTAATGATTTTTGTGAAAAGGAAGGTATAATACATGAAACAACTCCCCCCTATTCACCTGAATCAAATGGCATAGCCGAAAGGAAAAATAGGACACTGAAAGAGATGATGAACGCTATGTTAATAAGTTCTAATGCGCCAACTAACTTATGGGGTGAGGCTATTTTAACTGCATGTTTTATACAAAACAGAACTCCTCATAGGAAAACCGGAAAGACCCCCTATGAACTGTGGAAAGGTTATCAACCTAACTTAAAATATTTAAAAGTGTGGGGGTGCTTAGCTAAAGTTATGTTGCCTGATCCTAAGAAAAGAAAAATTGGTTGCAAAACCTCTGATTGTGTTTTTATAGGATATGCAGAACACAGCACTGCTTATAGATTCCTTGTTGTGAAAAGTGATGTTCTAGATAATAATACTATCGTGGAAACTAAAAATGCTGAGTTTTTTGAAAACGTTTTTCCTTTGAAACACGATAGTATATCTAGACAACCATTAGCAAGTACTAATGATGAAACTCATGAGGAACCGTATCAAGAACTAAGGAGAAGTAAAAGACCAAGAAAAGAAACATCCTTTGGAAATGAATAATTTTTTTTAAATAATTGATTATACTCCAATTATTTAGTTGGGAAAAGCATAAGATTGATATTTTGGTAGTAAGTAAATGGTAAGTTTGAAAAAGTGTGTGAGAGTAAAAAAGTTTGAAAAGGTGAAAAAATAAAATTACCTAAATAAACTCCAATTGCTTAGTTGAAAAAATGATAAGATTGATATTTTGGTAGTGAGTAATGTATGGACTCAGACAAAATTTAATTAGTCAGAACTTTATCCCGTGAAAATCAAGACAATTTTAAAGTTAACAGATTTAATTAGCCTAAAACAAATATTAAAATTTTGTTAAAATTTGAAAATTTTAAAATAGTAAAGAGGAAAAACGAAGGTGACATGTAGATTAAATTAAAGTAGATATATTGTGAAAAATAGATAAATGGGAGAATTAGAGGAAGAAAGAGGAGAAGAGAGTGAAAAAGTTGTGAGAGAGATTGAAAAAATATGAAAAATAGAGAAATGAGAGAATTGGAAAAAGAAATAGGAGAAGAGAGTAAAAAGTGTGAAGGAGAGTGAAAAAATGTGAGAGTGAAAAAGTTTGAAAAAGTGAAAAAGTGAAAAGGATAAAATTGGTATTTTGGTAGTGGGTAAATGGTATAGATAGATAGTGGATTTTATGCAACCGATTTGGAAGTTTTGAATTTTCTTTCCAAACGCTTTTTCCATATTTAAGACAGTTTATTTTATATAATAATAGAATTTATTAATTACCATAAACGATTTTTGGTTTGAATGTGAATTTAAGGAATTTTGAATGGGCTCATTAATGGAGATATGCATGGCAGCTTACGTCATCAATTTGAGAATTACATGGCATATTGCGTGGCGCACTGATACGTTGACACCTGTGAAGAAATAAATTTGAACAACTCTCATTTGTATATAGTATAGATATAGATTCTTGTATACATAATTAAATGTTAGGATAAAAATGTAATTTAAAAATTTACTTATTTAAAATATTACATCTATGCATTTATTATTGTTCACTTTTCCTATTTTCAAGGAATGCTACACTCTGCATTAACTATCGAGATTCTCCAAGTTTCTTTTCTCTTTCTTGTTGTTTGCCACTTTCTCTCCCCAAATTTCGTTGTAGACAACAACAATGGAGTTAGCTTCCTCACTTCGTCTGGATGTGCCCAATTGATTTCAAAATTACATGAATCGGGTACAATATTTATTGTATGTTACTTTAAAATCCTAAAAAGAATAAAAAATGAAAGGTGTGCATGTTAAATTCTACATACGCAGGTCAGAAGCTCATATAATCTAGAGTCTATTTGCAAAAAAAAAAGATTAAAAAAAACCCAGTTCAGCACATCTCGACTAAGACGAAATATGGAGAAATAAACTCCATTAATAGGTAGTGTGCAACAAGGGAAAGCAGCAGGAAAGAGAAAAGAAATTTGGGTAATTTTTCGTTTTCCAAAAAATAGTTTAAATTAATTTACATTTTTACCCATTATATCGAGATTGTCTAAACTTTTAAATAATATGTATCGAGTCCTTGAATGTAAGTCCATAATTACCAATTATCCAAAGTTTTTGAGACCTAATTTAAAGTTATCTAAAAGCTTTAATATGCAGGAATCAAATTACAAAATATTGATAAGTTTGGGGGACTAAATTACAAACTTATTTAGCTAGAAACATATTTATTATGATCGGTTTCCTTGGAGGAAAATGACCGAACTCAAGTAAAGAGATACAGAAGGTAGCTCAGTTGGCGAGTTAAGGGATACCGAAGGTGTGCACTAAATGAGTGCAAGAAGGAGGTCCCAGGTTCAACTCCCAGAAACTAACATTTCCCCACCCCCACTAACATTGCTTATCAAAAAAAAAAAGCAAAGAGAGATTGTTTGTATGTGAGTGAGAATGTTGGATTCAGATCCGTTTATTGGCCCCACATGACATATATTTATATTATAGGACTCATAAATGATAATAAATATAATTGATGGTCGAGTTGACCGTTACAGACAGGGATGAGAATCAGGGATATTTCCCTCTTACTGCGCCTCCATTCCATATCACGAGGTAGATATGAGATATTTTATAGCCAATCGATCAGCTATGTCCAGAGATCATTCTGTAGCCGAGCGTATGTGTATACCGGCCGGTCTGGTTTGGAACAATATATAAAAGTTCCTAAATATTTCAAATTAAAGAACAAAGTATCAAATAAAACTTTTTGTCAAAAATAAACCGATCAATTATTCTTTCAAACTCTATCATGCAGATCTAGCATAATTATTAGTGAAGCAATATTGCTTTGCTTTATTAATTTAATTACTTAATTAGTAGCTAGCATGGGCATATGGTTCTCTGGAATGCATTATTTGATATAGAGATACTCAATAATGGATCATCTGCCATTTTCCATAGACGTGTCCACTCTTAGTCGAAGGGAATCGACCTAACTATGGTCCCCACAGAGAGAGTCTAGCATGTAGGGATTCATTAAACACATGTGTTGTCAAAATATATAGGCTAAATATATATTTTGGCCCTTTATCTTTGGGGTTGTGGTCACTTTGGCCCTTTATCTTTTTTTTTTCTCATTTTAGACCCTCATGTTTTTTGTGTGTGTCATTTTGGCCCCTGCCGTTATGTTTATGTTTTTTGTAGCAAATTTTTAAGGACGAAAATGAAATCAATTAAAAACATAAGGGCCCAAAATGAAATCAATTAAAAACATAAGGGACTAAAATGAAATCAATTAAAAACATAAGGGACCAAAATGATAACGGCAGGGGCCAAAATGACACACACACAAAACATGAGGGTCTAAAATGAGAAAAAAAAAAGATAAAGGGCCAAAGTGACCACAACCCCAAAGATAAAGGGCCAAAATATATATTTAGCCAAATATATATGAGAAACTTTGTACGGATTTGATTAGTGTGTTATTGGTTACCCTTTGGCATTGAGTAATTGGATTAAGTATCATTTGAACCATTGCTGCTGTTGCAGGGAGCAAATACTGTTTTATTTTTTAATTGCTACATAAACTACACGTTAAAGAACATTAAAGTAGGTATAACAAAACTTGGTCATTTTTCAATGCCAAATTATGAAAAACAACTTCTATATGAAGCACCCAATTTTACAATTAACATTTTCAATTTCTTGCTTTTCAAGAGTTGATTGCTGCCCTTGCATGCTCTTTTTTTTATTATAAGTTAACTAAAGAAATCCCGTCAAAGTGAAATGGATCTCATTGTGTTGCTTGCACCTCCTTAGCGAAGAAGGATAATGAGCCATATGTTCCAGCTGAGGCGGCCCATGGAATTGGCAGGCCAACGAGGGTCACCAACTAGCCCAGAAAATGGAGTGAACTATGTTTTATTTTAGGGTTTTTTTTTACCCCCATCCCCTAACAATCTACCCCCACACAATATGAAAATCCCAAAATACCCTCCATAATTTTGACTAAATCGGATTTACCTAATAAATAGATAAATCCGCTTTGAAAATAATCAAAGTCGGATTTAGCTAAATCCGATTAAACATAAGATGTCGCATTGGATTTAGCTAAATACGCTTTTGAATTTAACAAAGCGGATTTACCTGTTATGAGGGTATATCCGATTTGTTAAATTCAAAAGCGGATTTACCTTGATGGGGGTAGATCCGCTTTGTAAAAATTCAAATCGGATTTACCCTTTGCCAGGGTAAATCCGACTTGTAAAATATATATATATATATATATATATATATATATATATATATATATATATATATATATATATATAATTTGACATATTTAATTTGTTTAATATATATAATTTGTTGAATTCACTTTTTAACATATTTAATTTGTTAACAAAGCGGATTTACCTGTCATGCGTGTAATTCCACTTTGTTAAATTCAAAAGCGGATTTACCCTTTATCAGGGTAAATCCGACTTGTAAAAAATATATATATAAATTTTGTTGACACATTTAATTTGTTGGATAACTAATTATGGATAAATATATATATATATATATATATATATATAGATAAATAATTACAAACAATGGGTACAATAATAAATACAAGAAATGTCAATCAGAATCCTGGGCTAAGTCTACAAAGGTGGGAGGGAGACGGGCCATGACCGGAGCGGTAGACTGCCAAAGGGCAAAACGGCCGGTATAAGGATCTAACCATGAAGTAGATTCCTCTGATCGATTGTGAGTCCACATCAAAGCAACCGGAGGCAACGGACAGACAGGCGAGACTGAAATATGCATCCAATGAATATCCCCGACGTTCAGAATAGATATGATTTTAGACTTAGAAGAAGAATAGCAACCTCTCAAAGGAAGATAAGCAACTCATGTGTGTGAATACCACACCTAACTTTCACACGCCAACCCCGATCACGTATTGTAGAAGTAGCTCTCAAAGTAAACGGACAGCTTCTACTCTTAGATCCGAAAACTCAAGAATCATTAGACCACTTCCCTTGCTTCTCGCAACCGAAAATAATCTTATCTCTACAACCCCTTTTACCTCCAGCTTTATCCGATCTTACAATCATAACCACCACTCCAATACGTCCACCAACCGCCTTAGCCCACTCTTCTACATCCTGCCGTGTAGAAAATATCTACAAAATAGAAAAAATAGAAAAATGTATCATACTTAATTAATTAAATATCTACCAAACTATGACTAAAAAAATTAGAATGAAAAATATACCTTCTCCGTCGAGAATGCTTCTGTAGTGTCTAGCGCAAAAGGAACAACCTGCGACTCCGTATGCGGCTGAATATCTGTTTCAAAATAAGACAACAGTTAGACAAAAATTAATTTAAAAAAATAATACAAAGCGGATTTACGTACCACAAACGTAAATCTGGTTTGTATTTTTTCAAAATCGGATATACCCCCATCCAGGTAAATCTGATTCGTTAAAATACAAAAGCGGATATACGTAAATCCGATTTCGCATCTAATGTAGCTATTTCCGATAGGACAAAATTGCACTTTTTATTCTGAAAAAACTCTAATCGGATTTAGCTAAATCCGATTTGAATATTAATTGCATATTAAATTCGTATTTAATGCTAATCAGATTTACCTTGCATTTTGGTAAATCTGATTCTAAGATAAAGTGGTCCCCCACGAGAGAATATTCAAAAAGTCAAATTTTGTCAGGGGTATTTTGGGCATTACGTAAATTGATGGGGGTAGATGATTATTGGGTGGGGGTATAAAAAAAAACCCTTTATTTTAAATTTCCAAAATTTTATTGAGGAAAGGGAGTTTTTGGGCCTGTTTGGATAAACAGTTTAATTAAGTGTTTATGGCATAAGCGCCTATCATATAACTGTCTATGCATAAGATGTTTATGTATGGTTAATACCTAAAAATTGTTAAGTCACTATTCGAGTGAGACCTCAGCAGAGGTAAAGGCATAGGTGAGTCATGGTGAGCCGATTGGCTTAATTTCACGAAGAGCAGCTCCTGGAGAGCAATTTAGGATTTCAGGCTTTTTAGTTCTATCATTTTCTTCTGAATTACTTACAAAGTTGCATCTATAGAAGGTCTATGAAAAGGTCATTGGATATATAGCCTAACATGGTATGTTTAATTTAGCCGATGATTCATTAGCTGAGGGAACCATTGTAGATGTGAAGAAAATATATGAAGGCAAATGGGTCAGGTGGATGGGAAGTTGCATTGAATATCAAAAGCGAAATGTGGAAACGGTCAACGACACACCTAGGCGCCTAAATTGTAGGGAGTATGGATAACTTCCATGATACATACCCTAGGTAGTCAGTGGGGCTATTTCTTAGGGATTTTAGCGCATGATAGGCTTAATGTATGTTATTCTTAGTAGAGTAACCAATTGTTGTCATTTTTAGCTATATTCTAGTGATCATGGCTAATGGAAACAATTGTATATAAATATCTAGATTGTAAATATTTTTGACACATGAAAAAGTTGCAGAGCCTACTCGGTGTTAGCCTGCATTTTTGACAGGCCAAATTAAATGTAGTCAACAGGGCTTAACTTATGATTTTGAAGGAGAGACATTTCGACAAGAAAGAAAGTAAGTTTGGTAGCAAATTAAAGCTAAAGAAGCACTGTCGAAGAGCGTATCAGCAGCGCCATCGAAGCATGTACCAGTTATGTTGTCGAAGCATGTGACAGTTACACTGTCGAAGTACTCAGCAGTTACTGTTTTTGAATTCATTTAAGCAGATACATTTTCCTTTTATTATAAATACTAGTTTCTCAGAGGGAAAAGAGGTCGCAATTCACAAATACTGAATTCTGAAAACTCAAACTTCCAACAATACAGAGAAAACGAGTCAGAGAACAATGTATAAACTTGTGCACCGCCCTCTTTACATTTAATGCAATTTCGCTTTTATTTCTTTCTGCATTTCTACTTGCTTTCCTTTCGCATTCATCACTTCTTTATTCGTTTTCCTGTCATTTCGACGGTTACCTTCATACTGTCAAGTTAAACCGCAAGAACACTCATAATTTCTGGAAAAACTTTAACACAAATATTCTGGGATTTTCTAGTTGATCCTGCAAGCAACATTAATTTGTAACTAGCAGTGTTTACCAAAAACCATGGTAAACAAGTTGGCACGCCCAGTGGGACATTTGTGCTAATTTTTTAAAGTTTTTGTTGAAATTTTCTGGGTTTGTTATCAAACTCAAAACGTGTAATTCATACTTTTTTTTTACCGTGGTAGATGTCTTCCAGAGATGCCTCGCTCTAATGCAAACTGTAACACCCCAAAAATTAATTAAATATCTGTTGATTTATTTAGTTAAATAATTATATTAGACTTATGTGATAAATATAAAATAATTGGAATTTGTGTTAATCATCTTAGTGGGTTGGTCAATGTTAGAGTCAGCAATAATTAAATCAGGGAGTGGTGATTAGCGTTAAGTGGATTAGTGAGAGGGGAGCCCGTGATCCAAGCCCATGAACTAGGCGCATAAGTGGAGTATGGACTAGGGTTAGGTCATTGGCGCATTCTAGAGAGAAAAGAAAGAAAGAAATCGCAAAGAGAGAAGAGAATAGAGAAGGGGAGCGGCGCACTTCTCAAGGAGAAGAGGAGAGAAGCTGTGTTGCGGTGGTTCTTGGTGGTTTTAGTCAGAGGGGTCTTGTCTTCGAATAACCTAAGGTAAGGGTGTGTTTATCTTCTCTATAATGGGATATATGATGGGGATTATGTGGGGGTAGGCATTATATTGCCATAGGTATGAATTTTGTGTTTGATTCATGATCATTGGAATAAGCCATTGATATATGATGATTTGTTGTTGAAATTCATGATTGCATGCCAGGTGCTTGAATAATGGTTTTGGATGGTGTTTTTTTTTATTGATGATAATTGGAGATGACCATGATAATTGATGTTCATGTTGGTGATTAATAAATTGGTGATTTAAAATGGTGATTAAATCGAATTGGTGATTTAATATGGTGTTTGATGAATTTGGTGAGATGCTGTTTTGGGGTCCCTGGTGCTGGGCGCCATTCTGTGTTGTTGATGCTGTGTTTCTGGGTTGCTGCAGGAAACGGCGCCCTGTGCCTAGGCGCCAAACCCTGCCTGTGTTGCGTTCCTGTCCCTGTTGCAGGAAACGGCGCTCTGTGCCTGGGCGCCAAGTCTGGATTGTGTTGCGTTTTTTCTGTTGCTGTTTCTGGCGCCCTGCTGCTGGGCGCCGTGTTCCAGTGTGTGTTGCGTGTGTGCGTGTTGCCTGCTAGGCGCCCTGCTGCTAGGCCCCAAATTGTTTTCGACATATCTTTTGACTCGGAAGTCCGATTGAGACGTTTCAAAATGTTTTGGAAAGCTTATTCAGAGGTCTAACTGAATATTCTAATTTGAGGCAAAGTTGTCTATTTTTCTGATGGTTTCTGGGCGCCTCAAGTGGCTCTCCCCGGTGGTCGTTATCGTTGGCATGGTAAAACTATTTTGGTGTTTAAAACCCTTTTTGGTGTCCTTTTGGTGTCGTGAACTGGTGTAAACCCTTTTTGGTGTGATCGGTGATTTTGGTGTCCCGTTGTCTTGGGCGATTCGGTGTCTTGGTCTTCGGTGAAAATTGTTTTGGTGTCTTAAGGACTATCTTGATGTTTTTCGATGAGAGTATGACTGGTGAAAAGTCTACTCATGTGTTTGATGCTTTTCGATGAGAGTATGACTGGTGAAAAGTCTACTCATTTTTTATTAGAGTATGATTGGTGAAAAGTCTACTCAATTTTTGATGAGAGTATGACTGGTGAAAAGTCTACTCAATTTTGATGAATAGTATGACTGGTGAAAAGTCTGCTTATTTGATGATATTATTTATTGGTGAATCATTACTTGAATATGTATGATGAGTGTCTATGGTGCATGTCATGGTGTCGCATACTTCATATGCATCGGGGCTTGTCCCCAAAGACGAGGGAGGCCTTTGGTCTCAGAGCTACGGTGATGCTCAAATTTTCGGTGATGCCTGGGGCTTGTCCCCAAAGACGAGGGAGGCCTTTGGTCTCAGAGCTACGGTGATGCTCAAATTTTCGGTGATGCCTCTATTTACCGGAAAATTGTGATGATTGGTACCACATGCATTATGCCCATCAGTGGGGTTTGCATTCAGGCATTATAGGGTCGTTGGCCCTCTGTTGAGTCGCATCCCGCATGTTTGAAGTCACTGACTGTTGTGACTATTGTTGATTGCCGTGACTATCGTTGTTGATTGTGACTATTGTTGTTGTGTATCGACCATTGTAGTTGTACGTTGACTGTCGACTGTTGTTGGATAGATATTGACTGTTGAGGTAGATATTTGATTGTTGTTGATTCGTGGTGTTTATGATTTGAAGTGTGTACCGGGGTGGTTGATATAGTCGTCGTAGCTCTAGCATAATGCTCGTTATATACTCCATTATATTGTTAGATGAACTCACCCCTTCTGTTTGAATGTTACCCCCGTGTTGGTAACGTGCAGGTGATCGCAAGTGAAGGGGCACTTACCTTCGCTAGTAGAGTCGGTGTCGTCAGCTCTAATACGTAGCACTCGGGGGAAGATCGCTAGTCTATTAGCTGTAGTCACTTTTTTGATTTTTGGGGTTTCTCAATGTGTTAAGATTGCTATATATCGTACTAAATGTTTTATTGGCACGTGGCGTTTTACTGGTGCAAATGTAGCATCCTTTTTGGTGTGGTGAAAATAATTTTTAAACTCTGATATTTTATAAAATAAATTAACGGGTAGAAAAGAGGTGTTACATTAGTGGTATCACAGCAATGGTTGGTCCGTCCGACCAAGTCGTCGAGTTGTTGTGTCGGTTAACGACCAACTGTTGTCTTTTAGTTCTAACCATTGTTTGTGTTGCAGAGACTTTGTTGCCGTTCGAATCAGGTTGGTCCTCACCGGACCGTTTGTGTGATTTACTGTGTTGCTGTTAATTGCTGCTGCTGTTTAATTACTGCCGTTGCTGTTTAATTCTTGCTGTTTACCGTGTTGCTGTTAATTGCTGTCGCTGTTTAATTATTGCTGTTGCTGTTTATTTATTGCTGTTTACTGCGTTGCTGTTAAGTGCTGTTGCTGTTTAATTGTTGCTGCTGTCCTTGAAAACTATTTCCGAAAATTGTTGTCGTTTCTGAATACCGTTTTGACTGAGCGACACTAAGCCTTATGCAAACTCTTTTGTGGTGTGTTTTGACATTGAAAAACTAAATGCATTGTAAGAATTGTTTGTGAATTATTTGAAGTCGTGTTTCACTATTAACTGTCGTGGTGTTTTAATCACTACAAGTGAAAATGGATTCATTCAAAATGCTGTAATTTTGTTACCAATTTTTAGAAAATTGCAATTAGACGAAACGATTTTTTTAGCCGAGGGCTACCGTCTCACGTAATTACTAGTTTCACCATCTAAGAATAATTACTTGACTTTTCTCAAAGTGTGATCTTGTACGTTTGAGTTTTATGACATGATTCTGGTTGTTACCTCTTGATTTGTGCTATGTGATTTTGTAATCTGAAAAGTAAAATGATTCCTGAAATTGCTTTTGAAATATCTAATAAACAATTTTACGGTTGGGCACTAATATTGGTGATAAAATCTTTTTTTAATAAATGAACGTTGATCTTGTGTAAAGTTTTTACTATAGTATGATTTCAATTGCACATTGATGTTGTACACTGAATTTCCATGATTTGGTTTTGGCCGTTATATCCTTTGTAGTTTATGCCACGTGATTTTGAAAAACTTTAGATTGTGCATGGGCACTATCGATGCACTTCTATTGGCTTAAGCTTTCATTGCCATATGTTCTTGAAGGTGTCTTATTCAAATTGTTTAAGTTGACGTTCAGTCTTGTAGAGAAAATTAGTTTCTATGACATGTTTTATTTCTTGTGTCGAAAACTCTAAACAAAGTGTTTTGTGCATGTATTTGATTGTACCTTTCGTATATGTGCCATGACTGCGAATTGATGTTTTCATGGAGTGGCCTTTCTAGTTATTTTAAATGTTTTAACTACTGTGTCCATTAGTTAAATTATTTTCCCTATACCAAACTGTATTGGTGGTTATCGTTAACTCTAAAAGGCTATTATTATTTTTTTGATTGGTGACTAATATCACTGAACTTGATTTTGATTTCTCCGCTTGTTCGGAAAATGCTCGGTTTTTGAAAAATGCATTAGTTACTCCTTTAGAACCCGAAGAAAAATGTTTTCGAGATTTCTTTGATATTTTTTTAATTGGTTTGAAGATTAGGTACTCTAATTTTGTGATATCGGGGTTCGGGCTGCATTTTCAATGTCGTATTTCAAGTCATTCTAGTTATTGTATCAAAAGAAATATTTTACCGCCCTAGGCTTTAGTGTTCTCATAAATAATTATTATGTGATTTGGGGAGCTGATGACATCTTTTACTTGCGAAAACTATTTCCAGAAATAAATTGTTGATTTTGTTTTGAAAAACAATTATGCTCTTTTCCGCACTCCCGCTTATAAATATCTTTGGGGAAAAAAAAAGGGAGTATCGCAATTTGTGGTATGTCAATTGTGTGACCTAGAATTAAAATGTGAAAAATCTTTTAGTTTATGTGATTAAATTTTGGTTGTTAGATCCTTAAGGTTCGTGCTGCGTGGTTTTGAGCCTAATAATAATAATGTGTATTGAGAATGCTTGTACCCTTGTATTAAATGAACCGTTTTTACTACTATTAACTCGTTAGTTGCTGAACTGTTAGCCCAGTGTTGCTTTATTGATGGTGTTGACTTGTTGTTGCTTTATTGATGACTTTGACTTGTTGCTGCCTTGTTGATAATGTTGATTTAGTCGTTAATGTTGTTATTTGTTGTGTCGTGGGTACCGCCGAATGGCCCACATTGTTTTGTCGTGGGTACCGCCGATATGGCCCACGTTGTTTTGTGGTGGGTACCGCTAAATGGCCCAAATTGTTGTGATGAATTTTGTGTTGTAGGCCTATGGCCAATGTCGTGGTTTTTGTCGTTGTTGATGTCGCCTGAGTGGCAAATTTAGTTGTTGATGTTATTGTTGTTCTCTGTTGATGTTGTTATCGTTGTTGTCGTGTTATTGATTATGTGGCTTGTTTTACAACTGTTATGCACTCTGTAAACCTTGTTGTGATGTTGTGATGAAACTATGAGGCACCGTAGAGATAGATGAGTGAAGTAGAACGCGAATAATATCTACAAATCGGTTTATCAGGGTAGCGCAGCGAAATCGTGGTGTGTTATAATAGGAAGGAGCTTTAATAGAGCTTGGGGGGGGATCAAGTGGTACCGACATGATTACGCCCAAAACTCTATCGGGGATCCTTGCAGAACCGTTAGAGAGTGAGTCTGATTGCTATTTCTCGAAGTTATCTGGCTGAACAAGTAGGAGGGACGGCCGCCCAATCACTTACCGCCGGTAATCAAAGAAATAATGATCAGCATGTTAGACAGTGCTAATTGTTGAGGTGACGTTAGTTGGGTAGTAGGAGAGTGTTCGCGTCGGTAGGTAAATTTCGAGGACGAAATTCTTTTAAGCGGGGGAGAGTTGTAACACCCCAAAAATTAATTAACTATCTGTTGATTTATTTAGTTAATTAATTATATTAGACTTATGTGATAAATGTAAATTAATTGGAATTTGTGTTAATCATGTTAGTGGGTTGGTCAATGTTAGAGTCAGCAATAATTAATTCAGGGAGTGATGATTAGCGTTAAGTGGATTAGTGAGAGGGGAGCCCGTGATCCAAGCCCATGACCGAGGCGCATAAGTGGAGTATGGACTAGGGTTAGGTCATTGGCGCATTCTAGAGAGAAAAGAAAGAAAGAAATCGCAAAGAGAGAAGAGAAAAGAGAAGGGGCGCGGCGCACTTCTCAAGGAGAAGAGGAGAGAAGCTGTGTTGCAGTGGTTCTTGGTGGTTTTAGTCAGAGGGGTCTTGTCTTTGAATAACCTAAGGTAAGGGTGTGTTTATCTATAATGGGATATATGATGGGGATTATGTGGGGGTAGGCATTATATTGCCATAGGTCTGAATTTTGTGTTTGATTCATGATGATTGGAATAAGCCTTTGATATATGATGATTTGTTGTTGAAATTCATGATTGCATGCCAAGTGCTTGAATAGTAGTTTTGGATGGTGTTTTTTTTGATTGATGATAATTGGAGATGACCATGATAATTGATGTTCATGTTGGTGATTAATAAATTGGTGATTAAATCGAATTGGTGATTTAATATGGTGTTTGATGAATTTGGTGAGACACTGTTTTGGGGTCCCTGGTGCTGGGCACCATTCTGTGTTGTTGATGCTGTGTTTCTGGGTTGCTGCAGGAAACGGCGCCCTGTGCCTGGGCGCCAAACCCTGTCTGTGTTGCGTTCCTGTCCCTGTTGCAGGAAACGGCGCCCTGTGCCTGGGCGCCAAGTCTGGATTGTGTTGCGTTTTGCTGTTGCTGTTTCTGGCGCCCTGCTGCTGGGCGCCGTGTTCCAGTGTGTGTTGCGTGTGTGCGTGTTGCCTGCTAGGCGCCCTGCTGCTGGGCGCCGTTTGCAGGAAGTTCCTCTATTTTTCCCCAAATTGTTTTCGACATATCTTTTGACTCGGAAGTCCGATTGAGACGTTTCAAAATGTTTTGGAAAGCTTATTCAGAGGCCTAACTGAATATTCTAATTTGAGGCAAAGTTGTCTATTTTTCTGATGGTTTCTGGGCGCCTCAAGTGGCTGTCCCCGGTGGTCATTATCGTTGGCATGGTAAAACTATTTTGGTGTTTAAAACCCTTTTTGGTGTCCTTTTGGTGTCATGAACTGGTGTAAACCCTTTTTGGTGTGATCGGTGATTTTGGTGTCCCGTTGTCCTGGGCGATTCGGTGTCTTGGTCTTCGGTGAAAATTGTTTTGGTGTCTTAAGGACTATCTTGATGTTTTTCGATGAGAGTATGACTGGTGAAAAGTCTACTCATGTGTTTGATGCTTTTCGATGAGAGTATGACTGGTGAAAAGTCTACTCATTTTTGATGAGAGTATGATTGGTGAAAAGTCTACTCAATTTTTGATGAGAGTATGACTGGTGAAAAGTCTACTCAATTTTGATGAATAGTATGACTGGTGAAAAGTCTGCTTATTTGATGATATTATTTATTGGTGAATCATTAGTTGAATATGTATGATGAGTGTCTATGGTGCATGTCATGGTGTCGCATACTCCATATGCATCGGGGCTTGTCCCCAAAGACGAGGGAGGCCTTTGGTCTCAGAGCTACAGTGATGCTCAAATTTTCGGTGATGCCCGGGGCTTGTCCCCAAAGACGAGGGAGGCCTTTGGTCTCAAAGCTACGGTGATGCTCAAATTTTCGGTGATGCCTCTATTTACAGGAAAATTTTGATGATTGGTACCACATGCATTATGCCCATCGGTGGGGTTTGCATTCATGCATTATAGGGTCGTTGGCCCTCTGTTGAGTCGCATCCCGCATGTTTGAAGTCACTGACTGTTGTGACTATTGTTGATTGCCGTGACTATCGTTGTTGATTGTGACTATTGTTGTTGTGTATCGACCATTGTAGTTGTACGTTGACTATCGACTGTTGTTGGATAGATATTGACTGTTGAGGTAGATATTTGATTGTTGTTGATTCGTGGTGTTTATGATTTGAAGTGTGTACCGGGGTGGTTGATATAGTCGTCGTAGCTCTAGCATAATGCTCGTTATATACTCCATTATATTGTTAGATGAACTCACCCCTTCTGTTTGAATGTTACCCCCGTGTTGGTAACGTGCAGGTGATCGCAAGTGAATGGGCATTTACCTTCGCTAGTAGAGTCGGTGTCGTCAGCTCTGATACGTAGCACTCGGGGGGAGATCGCTAGTCTATTAGCTGTAGTCACTATTTTGACTTTTGGGGTTTCTCAATGTGTTAAGATTGCTATGTATCGTACTAAATGTTTTATTGGCACGTGGCGTTTTACTGGTGCAAATGTAGCATCCTTTTTGGTGTGGTGAAAATAATTTTTAAACTCTGATATTTTATAAAATAAATTAACGGGTAGAAAATGGGTGTTACACAAACAACCCTCCTGCTTCTAATGCACAAATTTTACATGAACAAGCGTCAGTTAGTGATACTAATGCTGCAAATGTCGTTGGAGTAACTGTTCCCATGACTTCTTCGACAACCATAGGAGTAACTGCCGTAACCGCTCCTGTAATCACCCTTGTGTCTATGATGATCACTGCAGCGTTGACACAGAATAATACGGTAGGACCAACGAGTCCTCTGATGGCTAATCCAACGATTGGAAGCCTTCCATTTAATCTTCCTACTAATAGTGGAAATTACCCATATGGCATGCCAACCGCCTTGATGGCAGGCCTTCAGACAAGTACGGTTGCTCATGCAGATGACGCAGTCTTAGTGTTTTCGCCTATGCACAGTTCGCCAGAGAGCTTTTATAGACGAAATCTCCACCCTTCACTGACCACATCGTCTTTGTTGGCATTAAGACAACAAATAGATGATAGTAATCATGACATGGTTAATATGTTAACACAACAGATTGGTACGGTGTTTAACCTTTTAATACAAAACACAAATCATAGTTACAAAACACAACAGATTGGTACGGTGTTTAACCTTTTATTGGTTTTTCCGGCCAGGAGTTTCCGGCGGATATAGATCCGCCGCAAAGTTACCGGCGGAATCTACGAATTTCCGGCGGAATTTATCCGCCTCAAAGTTACCGGCGGAAAAATTGACATTTGCGGCGGATTAAAATTCGTCTTGGATTTTGCGGCGGATTTAACGGTTCTTGCGGCGGATTTGGGTTCACAAATTTTTTTTTTACGAGGTTTTAATTAATCGCCGCAAATGCACCTCCGTCCGCCGCAAATCCCTTATGTCCGCCGCAAATCCCTTAAATCCGCCGGTAACTGCCGTTTCCGGCGGATGTTGCCTTTTGACCGTTTGACTCCGTTTCTCCTATATAAACCCCTTCTCCCCTTCTTCTTTTTTCACACCTCTACCAATACTCTCATTCTCTTGATACGGCACTCGATCTCTTAATACGGCACTCTCTTGAGCATTGTCGGCAGCGGGGTTCCAATAGAGTGGCGTACGTCTCCATTTTTTTGTAGAAAAATTTCCACATTGTCATGAAGACCCCTTCATCTTTTTCGTCAAAAGTAACCCCTTTATCAGCATAAAGTTCATCCTCATTATTTTCACCACAAGAGACATATACGCTCATCAAACGCTCGGTATCATCCTCCAACTTAACAACCCGTCCTTGCAGTTCCTCATTCTTTCTATTTAGAGATTCAATCATCTTTTCAAAAGATGGTTTCTTGTGAAACTTTCTATTTTGAAAATATGGTTGAATCTCTAAATAGAAAGTTTGAGGAACTGCAAGGACGGGCTGTTAAGTTGAAGGATGATACCGAGCGTTTGATTAACGTATATGTCACTTGTGGTGAAATAATGAGGAGGAGCTTTTTGCTGATAAATGGGTTACTTTTAACGAAAAAGATGAAGGGGTGTTCACGACAATGTGGAAATTTCTTTACAAAGAAATGGAGACATACGCCACTGTAATGGAGCTGCTGCCGACAATGCTCAAGAGAGTGTCATATCAAGATAATGGCGTAGGTCTTCGTTTAGGGGTAGCAGACATTAAATATATATTTTACTGTTTTTCCCAATTTTTATTGCTTTTGATTATTTTATTTTTTTGTTTAAAATATTTTATTAATTGTATGTATATTTTTTTGGTGATAATATTTTACTGCTTTTCCCAATTTTTATTTCTTTAAATTAAAAATTAATTAGTTATTGGATTTTATTTTTTTATCAATAATTAAAAAAATTAATAAAATAATATATATTTTTAATTAAAACGATTTTTTTAAAAAAATAAAATTTATTTTTTAAAAATAATAATAATTTTTTAAAAAAAATAATAATTTTTTTTTAAAAATAATAATAATTTTTTAAAAAAAAGAATATTTTTTTTTTTAAAAAAAAATGGTACTTTGCGGCGGATTTGTGTTATTTGCGGCGGATATTGAGAATTTGCGACGGATCTTTGCGGCGGATTATAGCTTTTGCGGCGGAATATTTGATGTTTTTAAAAAAAAAGGCGCGGTATTTTGATTTGAATATCCGCCGCAAAAAACCACGAATCCGCCGCAAATCTCCGTAACTAAAAAACCCGCGGATTTGAAATTTCAAAATCCGCCGCAAACCTCCAGAATCCGACGCAAAGAACCGAAAAAAAAAACCTGCGGATATTGAATTTTAAAATCCGCCGCAAACCTCTAGAATCCGCCGCAAATCCCTTTTGACCGTTGGGCTGCTTTTTCCTATATATATCCATTCCCCACTTCTCATTCTTCACACTTCTAACAATCCTCCCATTCTCTTCTTAAAATTTCTCTTTTACTCTCTCCCAAATTCTCTCCTTTTCTACTAAATCTGTTTTTGAAGTGTAGCGCTTCCTCCCTACGATTTGTCTTCTGCTCTTATTGGGAAATCTCTTCAAGGTATGTTTTTGATATTAGTTAATAGTTTTAGTTTTTAATTTTTTTTTAATATTCGTTTTTAAATTATTTTATAATAATATGAATTTGTTACTAATTGTGTTGTTTTTTTTGTTTAGGTATTGTTTGGGTTCCTCCTTTTTCCTCTCTGCTTGACTTCAGGATAAGCTTCAAGCCAGAGCCTTCTCTTCACTACTGTTAGTTGTTAAAGTAATTAATAAAATATTACTTACTTCACTATTTTTAGTAAAATTTTGTTTAGTATTTTGTTTGCAATAATAATACAAATTAATTTATATTGAAAAAACTTATTTATTAAGTTCACTTATAAATTTTAGGCTAAATTATAGTTTTGGTCCCCCTATTTTCAAAAATTCAGACATTTGGTCCCCCTATTTTAAAAAATCAAAGACATTTGGTCCCCCAATTTTAAAAAATCAAAGACATTTGGTCCCCCAATTTTAAAAAATCAAAGACATTTGGTCCCTCTTTGGACTACATGTATTTGATTTTTTAAAAATGGGGGACCAAATGTCTTAGTTTTAAAATAGGGGGACCAAATGTCTGAATTTTTGAAAATAGGGGGACCAAAACTATAATTTAGCCTAAATTTTATTAACATATATTGTCTTATAAAAATTGAAATTTAAAATTAAATTTGGAATTATTATTTATAATGTTTAAATTATTTGTATAAAACATTATTAAAAAATTAATTCTGTTGCTTGTAATTAATTGGTAGTTTATTGAAATATCAAAATAAAATGAGTAATATATAAATATATATATCAAAATATGAAGTAATTGATAGTTTATTTTATTTATATTGTAGTGTAGTATACGTATAGTTCTTGAAAATGGATCGTAGTTGGATGTATGATCGATTGTATTCTGGAAGAACTGGTGTAAAACGACGTTTTGTAGAAGGAGTAGAAGAGTTTATTTTTTGTGCTAAGTATATTGATCATGAAGAATTTGGGCGACAAGGCGGTATTAGATGTCCGTGCTTGAAATGTTCATTTCGAGCTATAAAAATGAACATGAAGTTAGACTTCATTTGTACAATAATGGGTTTAGGCCAAATTATTGGACATGGAGTCGTCACGGGGAAGGAGCGCCAGGGGTAGCTGCAGTTCCTGCGGTTAATGTTTCGGTTGAAGTAGTAGATCACACATCAAGTAGTTATCCAGTGACTACGACATCCGAAGGATGGGGAATACAACCGTTAGATGTTTATCAGGGAATGATATCTGACGCTGTTGGAGTAAATTTGGATTTTGAAGAACCAGATGCTGACGAAGTTCCAAATGAGGAAGCTCAAAGGTTTTACATGTATTTGAGTGAGACAAATAAACCCATATTTGAAGGATCTACAGACTCAAAATTATCAATGTGTGTTCGGTTGTTGGGTCTTAAGTCTCAATTTAATGTTGCTGAGTTGTGCATGGAATATATGACCAAAATGATGTTGGATGCAACCCCCATTAGAGGGAGTTTACCGCAAAGTTATTTTGAAGCTAAAAGAGTGGTATCGAAGCTTGGCTTAAAATCTAAAAGGATTGATTGTTGTGTGTCTGGTTGCATGCTCTATTATAACAATGAGTTTGGCATAAATGATGGAGAGTTGTCGGAATGCAAGTTGTGTGGACAACCACGCTATCGTGTCAGTAGATCAGGGATGAGCAGAGGCAAACCGGTTCCACGAAAATCAATGTTCTATCTGCCTCTTATTCCAAGGCTACAGAGGATGTTTACTTCAATGGAGACCGCAGGTAAAATGACATGGCACCATAAAAATAGAAATAATTCTGGTGAATTACGTCACCCATCTGATGGTGAAGCTTGGAAGCATTTTGATCGTGTTCATCCAGATTTTGCCAGTGATCCGCGCAATGTTCGGCTTGGTTTGTGCTCTGATGGTTTCACACCATATATTCAAGCCTCGGCAACACCGTATTCATGTTGGCCAGTTATTGTTACCCCATACAACATTCTTCCAGAAATGTGTATGTCCAAACCATACATGTTTTTAAATTCTATTATTCCAGGGCCAAGTAATCCAACAGCTGGTATTGACATCTATTTGCAACCTTTGATTGATGACCTAAAAAGGTTGTGGAATGGTGTTTTAACTTATGATGTGGCACGCAAACAAAATTTTGGGATGAGGGCGGCTTTGATGTGGACCATAAATGACTTCCCTGCCTATGGAATGTTGTTTCGATGGGGGACACATGGTAAGATGGCGTGTCCGATTTGCATGGTTGACACAAAGGCTTTTAGTCTTAAATACGGAGGAAAAGTTTCATGGTTTGACTCGCACCGTAGGTTCTTACCTATGGATCACCCATTTAGAAAGCAGAAATATGCGTTCAACAAGGGAAATGTTGAAACAGCTTGACCTCCTCGTCAGTTGACACCAGAGGAAGTTTGGAATAATGTTAGGGATATCCCTCCTGTGGAAGTCGTAGCCGGTGTTGTTTCTCGTCCAGATGGCTATGGACAATGGCACAATTGGACAAAAAAAAGTATTTTTTGGGAACTTCCCTATTGGAAAGATAATCTATTGAGACACAATCTCGATGTCATGCATATAGAGAAGAATTTTTTTGACAACATATTTAACACTGTCATGAACGTGAAAGGCAAAACGAAAGACAATGAGAAAGCTAGGAAGGATATAGATCATTTCTGTAGATGAAAGGATTTGTTGTTGGTTGAGCAAGGTACTAGGATTTTGAAACCCAAAGCCAATTATACTTTATCTACCGAACAAGCGAAAGCAGTTTATCAGTGGATAAAAGAGTTGAAAATGCCAGACGGTTATTCTTCCAATTTATCTAGATGTGCGGATGTGGATAATGGGAGGTTGCATGGGATGAAGAGTCATGATTGTCACGTATTCATGGAGTGCTTACTTCCTATCGCTTTTAGTTCGTTGCCAACACACGTTTTGAATCCGCTCATTGAAATAAGTCAATACTTTAAGAATTTGTGTTCTGCAACGCTAAAAGCTGATGATCTTTCAAAAATGGAACAAGACATCCCACTTATCTTATGCAAGTTGGAGAGAGTATTTCCACCTGGTTTCTTTGATTCTATGGAGCATCTACCGGTGCATCTCGCATATGAAGCTAAACTTGGCGGACCTGTCCAATACAGATGGATATATATTGAAAGGTCAGCTAATTTTTAATTATAATAATATAAGAAACAAGTTTAAATTAAAATATTATATGACTATTAATATATTAATATCATATTCTCTAGGTTCATGGGTGATTCAAAAAGATCGGTGAAAAACAAAGCTAGAGTTGAAGGATCGATATGTTCTTCTTACCTACACCGTGAAACAACACATTTTTGTTCTCATTATTTCAAGAATCAGTTTGCTCCTGGAAGCAGTCGAAATGAAGTGGATACTGAATGGCGACATCCTTTGGCTTTGTCTGTCTTTTGTCTACCCGGTTGTCCATCTGGGAAGGAGTCAACTCACTGGCTAACAGATGAAGAGTTAAGTTCAGCACATGTTCATGTGTTGATAAACTGTACTGAGGTGCAACCATTTATTGAGTATGTTCCTCAACATTAACAATCGATCTTAATTAGTTAATATAGTAGACAAGTGTAACAATTAAATTATTTCTTTTTAGGGAGTTCTTGTCATCAGAGGCAGTACGTGAAGACCAATCTTCTGCTCATATTCATGCGCATTTTCCAATGTGGTTTAGTCAATATGTGTATTCCCTCCCGCCAAATCCTACCAACCAACACTTGAGGAACATATCAGACGGTCCTCGAAGATGTGTTAAAGAATGGCACACATACTTTGTCAATGGATACAAATTTCACACCAATGAATGGACACAGGGCAGAGAGACAGTCAATAGTGGAGTGTGCATGAAGGGGGTCACTGGAGGAGGTGAAGATGATTTTTATGGTGTGGTTCAACACATATATGAACTTCAGTACCCCCATCTAGATTTTAGTCCAAAGGTAGTGGTTTTTTATTGTAATTGGTTTGATCCGTCTGCTCGAGGAACAAAGGTGAATCCAAAGTCAAATACAGTGGACATTAAAATGAATGGTAGATATCGACTGTATGATCCGTTCGTCATTGCACAAAATGTGAGACAAGTCTATTATGTCCCTTATCCATCAATGCGGACTAACTGATAGGCGTGGTTGGTGTGTCGCAATTAAAACAAAACCAAGAGGTCGCATTGATCAGACAAATGATGACACGGTGGAAGATATTATGCCATATCAAATGGAAGAGATGTCTAATGTAAATGAAGTGATTCAAGTTGAACCCATTGTTCGTTTATGTGATGAGCCAAACACCGGCGATGAAGTTGTTGATGACGAAGATGCTGATGGTGATGATGCAACAGACCACATTGGTGTATCAAGAATTCACTCCTCCGATGATGATGATTTTGAGAATGAATGGGATTCAAATTAATTACAATGAATGTAATTTATGTTTCAACAATTCTATTTTTAATGAAGATGTTATTTTTAATGAAGGATGTTATTTGTTTGAGAATGAATGGGATTCAAATTATTTATTTTAATGCATGAGTTTTGTATATGTTTATATATGTTAACCTTGTTTAGTATATGTTTGTTTTGTTTAAATGTATATGTTTAGCTAGATCTATACAGATATGGCATCTCATGATGACTCGGGATCCGATCATGACGACGCATATGTTCCTCCTCCACCTTCCGATGCCGCCAGCACTAGCAGGCGGAAGACATCTACTCGCCTAGGGCGCCGTACTCAGCCTGCGCGTGTTGTTGTTACTACTGGCGGATATTTGCCACCACCTGTGTCTGAGGATGGTGCTAGTACTAGTACTGCAGGGGGCCCATCGATTCCTGTTGGTACTGAGGGCTTATCCCCGACACATGTTGATGCAGATGGTGTACGCACATTCATTGATGGGACTGAGGTGATTAGGGTTACACCTGATGGGCGTATCATATTGCAGATTGTTGGCGATTCGTAAGTCTATATATATATATATATATATATATATATATATATATCTATATTATTATTTATTAATTTATTTTTGTTGCCATTTATATATATATATATATATATATATATATATATATATAACTTATATTTGGTGTAACAAAATTCATCTTTTTTTAATGCAGTTTTATTCCTTCGAAGGCTTCAGCTACCGCCATCACAAAAACAATCAAGGAGAATTTTTCCAAGAGCTGGAAGAACTGGACGGAAGTTAGAAAAGATAAGGATGCAAATAAGAAGATGTTAAGATCATTTTTGGTAAGTTATTCGATTCTACGAAATAATTAATTTGGTACTGTATTATCTTTTATATTGACTTGATTAATTAATTAATTATTGCCTTATAATTAACAACATTAATATTGTAAATTTCTTAAATAGGAAAAATGTACATGGTATCCAGGGGAGCAAGCCGCAGTTGAGAGAGTGTTCCATAAGAGATGTTCTCATCGCTATTCTGAATTGATGCGGAGGCCGCGCAATACGCGTACGAAGCCATCTTATATGGGAGACTCAACTTGGGCTGAGTTTAATGAGTATTGGGAGAAAGATGAAGGATTTAAGAATTATTGTGAGAAAGCCAAGAAGAACCGTGCTTCTGAAAAAGGTGGCTGCACACACACGGGGGGGAGTGTTAATACTGCAACGCATTACATACGTTTGGTAAATTTATTACTTAATTTATTACTTGATTAATTAATTAATTATTTATAATAATTAACTAGTCATTTTCAATATGTGTATTTAATTAATAATATATATATTTATGTATATATATATATATATATAGGTGGAGAGGGAACAAAGGCCAATCACTTTGCCTGAGTTGCATTGCCACATGCATATGGTGGAGGAGACTGGTGAGTACGTTACAGATCGGGCGAGGCGTATTCAGGTAAAACTACTTTTACAATTATATATATTAATTAATGTTTATTATTTATATTAATAATTAGTTATTTATTTGTTGGGTTATTTTTTCAGGAGAGCTTCGAGGGTGGGATGGCTGAGTACCATCAGTCACAACAGGGCAGTGGGGCAGCTGTCGATCCAGTGGAGGAGGCTAGAGTAGCTCGTCATGTTTGGGAGAGAGCAGTTGGTCCCCAAAAGACTAATCGTCTGGTAGGATCAGGTGGTATTGGACCGGCTGCTTTTCGAACAAGCATTATTTCGAGTCTATCAGATTCACATTCTGGATCCTCGACTGGTCGCAATTATGTTCCCAATGCTGGTGAGTTGAATGAGGTTAGGCAATTGACACAGCAACTGAGCGAGGCTCAGCGTCAGATTGCCGAGCGGCAGCAGGAAAGCGATCGGGAAATTCAGGCGATTCGGGATCGAAGTGAGCGGGAAATTCAGGCGATTCGGGAGCAGGCTAGGGTAGCTGAGGAGCGCATGGAGGAGCGCTTTAAGTTCTTGCAGGATCAGATGGTGTCTAGCTCGAGGCCATCCTCATCAGCATCCTACCCGCCGCCGCCACAGCAGCAGTACTACCAGCAGCAGTATGCACCCCAGTATCCCCTGCCGTATGCATCCCAATATCCCCCGCAGTATACACCGCAGTATGCGCCGCCATTCCAGCCATACCAGCAGCAACATCAGTCACCCCGCCAGCCATACCAGCAGCCCCAACATCAGTCACCCCTGATCCAGCCAAACCAGCAGTACCCCCAGCAGCGGTCACCCCCGCTGGACATTGATCTTAATGTCCAAATGTCATCGCTCAGTGCTTTACTTCAAGATGATACATATTATAATAATGTTGATGACATTGACCGGCAGGCACCCCAGTAGCTTTAGATTATTTTATTTATTTGTCTGGATATTTTATTAATTGTCTGGATATTTTATTAATTGTATGGATATTTTTACTGCTTTTCCCAATTTTTATTTTTTTAAATTAAAAATTAATTAGTTATTGGATTTTACTTTTTTATCAATAATTAAAAAAATTAATAAAATAATATATATTTTTAATTAAAACGATTTTTTTAAAAAAATAAAATTTATTTTTTAAAAATAATAATAATTTTTTTTTAAAAAAAATGGTACTTTGCGGCGGATTTGTGTCGTTTGCGGCGGAATTTTAAATAAAACGTTTTTTTAAAAAAATTATATTCATTTTTTTTTAAATAAAACGGGTGTTTTGCGGCGGATAAGGGGTACTTTGCGGCGGATAATTTGCGGCGGATATTGGGTACTTTGCGGCGGATATATTGCGTCAAAAATTTGTCCCCTTTTCCGGCGGATTATCCGCCGCAAATTTGCGTTGGATTTTGCGGCGCCACTAAATCCGCCGCAACGCGTTTGCTTCGAGCTGGCTACCGGCGAAAAACGTCCGCCGCAAAGTCCAAATATCCGCCGCAAATTTGGATTTTGCGGCGGATTTCGCCCGCCGCAAAGTCCAGCTTTTCTTGTAGTGGTTGTCTTGGGCGATTCGGTGTCTTGGTCTTCGGTGAAAATTGTTTTGGTGTTTTAAGGACTATCTTGATGTTTTTCGATGAGAGTATGACTGGTGAAAAGTCTACTCATGTGTTTGATGCTTTTCGATGAGAGTATGACTGGTGAAAAGTCTACTCATTTTTGATGAGAGTATGATTGGTGAAAAGTCTACTCAATTTTTGATGAGAGTATGACTGGTGAAAAGTCTACTCAATTTTGATGAATAGTATGACTGGTGAAAAGTCTGCTTATTTGATGATACTATTTATTGGTGAATCATTACTTGAATATGTATGATGAGTGTCTATGGTGCATGTCATGGTGTCGCATACTCCATATGCATCGGGGCTTGTCCCCAAAGACGAGGGAGGCCTTTGGTCTCAGAGCTACGGTGATGCTCAAATTTTCGGTGATGCCTCTATTTACAGGAAAATTTTGATGATTGGTACCACATGCATTATGCCCATCGGTGGGGTTTGCATTCATGCATTATAGGGTCGTTGGCCCTCTGTTGAGTCGCATCCCGCATGTTTGAAGTCACTGACTGTTGTGACTATTGTTGATTGCCGTGACTATCGTTGTTGATTGTGACTATTGTTGTTGTGTATCGACCATTGTAGTTGTACGTTGACTATCGACTGTTGTTGGATAGATATTGACTGTTGAGGTAGATATTTGATTGTTGTTGATTCGTGGTGTTTATGATTTGAAGTGTGTACCGGGGTGGTTGATATAGTCGTCGTAGCTCTAGCATAATGCTCGTTATATACTCCATTATATTGTTAGATGAACTCACCCCTTCTGTTTGAATGTTACCCCCGTGTTGGTAACGTGCAGGTGATCGCAAGTGAAGGGGCATTTACCTTCGCTAGTAGAGTCGGTGTCGCCAGCTCTGATACGTAGCACTCGGGGGGAGATCGCTAGTCTATTAGCTGTAGTCACTATTTTGACTTTTGGGGTTTCTCAATGTGTTAAGATTGCTATGTATCGTACTAAATGTTTTATTGGCACGTGGCGTTTTACTGGTGCAAATGTAGCATCCTTTTTGGTGTGGTGAAAATAATTTTTAAACTCTGATATTTTATAAAATAAATTAACGGGTAGAAAATGGGTGTTACACAAACAACCCTCCTGCTTCTAATGCACAAATTTTACATGAACAAGCGTCAGTTAGTGATACTAATGCTGCAAATGTCGTTGGAGTAACTGTTCCCATGACTTCTTCGACAACCATAGGAGTAACTGCCGTAACCGCTCCTGTAATCACCCTTGTGTCTATGATGATCACTGCAGCGTTGACACAGAATAATACGGTAGGACCAACGAGTCCTCTGATGGCTAATCAAACGATTGGAAGCCTTCCATTTAATCTGCCTACTAATAGTGGAAATTACCCATATGGCATGCCAACCGCCTTGATGGCAGGCCTTCAGACAAGTACGGTTGCTCATGCAGATGACGCAGTCTCAGTGTTTTCGCCTATGCACAGTTCGCCAGAGAGCTTTTATAGACGAAATCCCCACCCTTCACTGACCACATCGTCTTTGTTGGCATTAAGACAACAAATAGATGATAGTAATCATGACATGGTTAATATGTTAACACAACAGATTGGTACGGTGTTTAACCTTTTAATACAAAACACAAATCATAGTTACAAAACACAACAGATTGGTACGGTGTTTAACCTTTTATTGGTTTTTCCGGCCAGGAGTTTCCGGCGGATATAGATCCGCCGCAAAGTTACCGGCGGAATCTACGAATTTCCGGCGGAATTTATCCGCCTCAAAGTTACCGGCGGAAAAATTGACATTTGCGGCGGATTAAAATTCGTCTTGGATTTTGCGGCGGATTTAACGGTTCTTGCGGCGGATTTGGGTTCACAAATTTTTTTTTTTACGAGGTTTTAATTAATCGCCGCAAATGCACCTCCGTCCGCCGCAAATCCCTTATGTCCGCCGCAAATCCCTTAAATCCGCCGGTAACTGCCGTTTCCGGCGGATGTTGCCTTTTGACCGTTTGACTCCGTTTCTCCTATATAAACCCCTTCTCCCCTTCTTCTTTTTTCACACCTCTACCAATACTCTCATTCTCTTGATACGGCACTCGATCTCTTAATACGGCACTCTCTTGAGCATTGTCGGCAGCGGGGTTCCAATAGAGTGGCGTACGTCTCCATTTTTTTGTAAAAAAATTTCCACATTGTCATGAAGACCCCTTCATCTTTTTCGTCAAAAGTAACCCCTTTATCAGCATAAAGTTCATCCTCATTATTTTCACCACAAGAGACATATACGCTCATCAAACGCTCGGTATCATCCTCCAACTTAACAACCCGTCCTTGCAGTTCCTCAAACTTTCTATTTAGAGATTCAATCATCTTTTCAAAAGATGGTTTCTTGTGAAACTTTCTATTTTGAAAATATGGTTGAATCTCTAAATAGAAAGTTTGAGGAACTGCAAGGACGGGCTGTTAAGTTGAAGGATGATACCGAGCGTTTGATTAACGTATATGTCACTTGTGGTGAAATAATGAGGAGGAGCTTTTTGCTGATAAATGGGTTACTTTTAACGAAAAAGATGAAGGGGTGTTCACGACAATGTGGAAATTTCTTTACAAAGAAATGGAGACATACGCCACTGTAATGGAGCTGCTGCCGACAATGCTCAAGAGAGTGTCATATCAAGATAATGGCGTAGGTCTCCGTTTAGGGGTAGCAGACATTAAATATATATTTTACTGTTTTTCCCAATTTTTATTGCTTTTGATTATTTTATTTTTTTGTTTAAAATATTTTATTAATTGTATGTATATTTTTTTGGTGATAATATTTTACTGCTTTTCCCAATTTTTATTTTTTTAAATTAAAAATTAATTAGTTATTGGATTTTATTTTTTTATCAATAATTAAGAAAATTAATAAAATAATATATATTTTTAATTAAAACAATTTTTTTTAAAAAATAAAATTTATTTTTTAAAAATAATAATAATTTTTTAAAAAAAATAATAATTTTTTTTAAAAAATAATAATAATTTTTTAAAAAAAAGAATAATTTTTTTTTAAAAAAAAAAATGGTACTTTGCGGCGGATTTGTGTTATTTGCGGCGGATATTGAGAATTTGCGGCGGATCTTTGCGGCGGATTATAGCTTTTGCGGCGGAATATTTGATGTTTTTAAAAAAAAAGGCGCGGTATTTTGATTTGAATATCCGCCGCAAAAAACCACGAATCCGCCGCAAATCTCCGTAACTAAAAAACCCGCGGATTTGAAATTTCAAAATCCGCCGCAAACCTCCAAAATCCGCCGCAAAGAACCGAAAAAAAAACCTGCGGATATTGAATTTTTAAATCCGCCGCAAACCTCTAGAATCCGCCGCAAATCCCTTTTGACCGTTGGGCTGCTTTTTCCTATATATATCCATTCCCCACTTCTCATTCTTCACACTTCTAACAATCCTCCCATTCTCTTCTTAAAATTTCTCTTTTACTCTCTCCCAAATTCTCTCCTTTTCTACTAAATCTGTTTTTGAAGTGTAGCGCTTCCTCCCTACGATTTGTCTTCTGCTCTTATTGGGAAATCTCTTCAAGGTATGTTTTTGATATTAGTTAATAGTTTTAGTTTTTAATTTTTTTTTAATATTCGTTTTTAAATTATTTTATAATAATATGAATTTGTTACTAATTGTGTTGTTTTTTTTGTTAAGGTATTGTTTGGGTTCCTCCTTTTTCCTCTCTGCTTGACTTCAGGATAAGCTTCAAGCCAGAGCCTTCTCTTCACTACTGTTAGTTGTTAAAGTAATTAATAAAATATTACTTACTTCACTATTTTTAGTAAAATTTTGTTTAGTATTTTGTTTGCAATAATAATACAAATTAATTTATATTGAAAAAACTTATTTATTAAGTTCACTTATAAATTTTAGGCTAAATTATAGTTTTGGTCCCCCTATTTTCAAAAATTCAGACATTTGGTCCCCCTATTTTAAAAAATTAAAGACATTTGGTCCCCCAATTTTAAAAAATCAAAGACATTTGGTCCCCCAATTTTAAAAAATCAAAGACATTTGGTCCCTCTTTGGACTACATGTATTTGATTTTTTAAAATTGGGGGACCAAATGTCTTAGTTTTAAAATAGGGGGACCAAATGTCTGAATTTTTGAAAATAGGGGGACCAAAACTATAATTTAGCCTAAATTTTATTAACATATATTGTCTTATAAAAATTGAAATTTAAAATTAAATTTGGAATTATTATTTATAATGTTTAAATTATTTGTATAAAACATTATTAAAAAATTAATTCTGTTGCTTGTAATTAATTGGTAGTTTATTGAAATATCAAAATAAAATGAGTAATATATAAATATATATATCAAAATATGAAGTAATTGATAGTTTATTTTATTTATATTGTAGTGTAGTATACGTATAGTTCTTGAAAATGGATCGTAGTTGGATGTATGATCGATTGTATTCTGGAAGAACTGGTGTAAAACGACGTTTTGTAGAAGGAGTAGAAGAGTTTATTTTTTGTGCTAAGTACATTGATCATGAAGAATTTGGGCGACAAGGCGGTATTAGATGTCCGTGCTTGAAATGTTCATTTCGAGCTATAAAAAATGAACATGAAGTTAGACTTCATTTGTACAATAATGGGTTTAGGCCAAATTATTGGACATGGAGTCGTCACGGGGAAGGAGCGCCAGGGGTAGCTGCAGTTCCTGCGGTTAATGTTTCGGTTGAAGTAGTAGATCACACATCAAGTAGTTATCCAGTGACTACGACATCCGAAGGATGGGGAATACAACCGTTAGATGTTTATCAGGGAATGATATCTGACGCTGTTGGAGTAAATTTGGATTTTGAAGAACCAGATGCTGACGAAGTTCCAAATGAGGAAGCTCAAAGGTTTTACATGTATTTGAGTGAGACAAATAAACCCATATTTGAAGGATCTACAGACTCAAAATTATCAATGTGTGTTCGGTTGTTGGGTCTTAAGTCTCAATTTAATGTTGCTGAGTTGTGCATGGAATATATGACCAAAATGATGTTGGATGCAACCCCCATTAGAGGGAGTTTACCGCAAAGTTATTTTGAAGCTAAAAGAGTGGTATCGAAGCTTGGCTTAAAATCTAAAAGGATTGATTGTTGTGTGTCTGGTTGCATGCTCTATTATAACAATGAGTTTGGCATAAATGATGGAGAGTTGTCGGAATGCAAGTTGTGTGGACAACCACGCTATCGTGTCAGTAGATCAGGGATGAGCAGAGGCAAACCGGTTCCACGAAAATCAATGTTCTATCTGCCTCTTATTCCAAGGCTACAGAGGATGTTTACTTCAATGGAGACCGCAGGTAAAATGACATGGCACCATAAAAATAGAAATAATTCTGGTGAATTACGTCACCCATCTGATGGTGAAGCTTGGAAGCATTTTGATCGTGTTCATCCAGATTTTGCCAGTGATCCGCGCAATGTTCGGCTTGGTTTGTGCTCTGATGGTTTCACACCATATATTCAAGCCTCGGCAACACCGTATTCATGTTGGCCAGTTATTGTTACCCCATACAACATTCTTCCAGAAATGTGTATGTCCAAACCATACATGTTTTTAAATTCTATTATTCCAGGGCCAAGTAATCCAACAGCTGGTATTGACATCTATTTGCAACCTTTGATTGATGACCTAAAAAGGTTGTGGAATGGTGTTTTAACTTATGATGTGGCACGCAAACAAAATTTTGTGATGAGGGCGGCTTTGATGTGGACCATAAATGACTTCCCTGCCTATGGAATGTTGTTTCGATGGGGGACACATGGTAAGATGGCGTGTCCGATTTGCATGGTTGACACAAAGGCTTTTAGTCTTAAATACGGAGGAAAAGTTTCATGGTTTGACTCGCACCGTAGGTTCTTACCTATGGATCACCCATTTAGAAAGCAGAAATATGCGTTCATCAAGGGAAATGTTGAAACAGCTGGACCTCCTCGTCAGTTGACACCAGAGGAAGTTTGGAATAATGTTAGGGATATCCCTCCTGTGGAAGTCGTAGCCGGTGTTGTTTCTCGTCCAGATGGCTATGGACAATGGCACAATTGGACAAAAAAAAGTATTTTTTGGGAACTTCCCTATTGGAAAGATAATCTATTGAGACACAATCTCGATGTCATGCATATAGAGAAGAATTTTTTTGACAACATATTTAACACTGTCATGAACGTGAAAGGCAAAACGAAAGACAATGAGAAAGCTAGGAAGGATATAGATCATTTCTGTAGACGAAAGGATTTGTTGTTGGTTGAGCAAGGTACTAGGATTTTGAAACCCAAAGCCAATTATACTTTATCTACCGAACAAGCGAAAGCAGTTTATCAGTGGATAAAAGAGTTGAAAATGCCAGACGGTTATTCTTCCAATTTATCTAGATGTGCGGATGTGGATAATGGGAGGTTGCATGGGATGAAGAGTCATGATTGTCACGTATTCATGGAGTGCTTACTTCCTATCGCTTTTAGTTCGTTGCCAACACACGTTTTGAATCCGCTCATTGAAATAAGTCAATACTTTAAGAATTTGTGTTCTGCAACGCTAAAAGCTGATGATCTTTCAAAAATGGAACAAGACATCCCACTTATCTTATGCAAGTTGGAGAGAGTATTTCCACCTGGTTTCTTTGATTCTATGGAGCATCTACCGGTGCATCTCGCATATGAAGCTAAACTTGGCGGACCTGTCCAATACAGATGGATGTATCCGTTTGAAAGGTCAGCTAATTTTTAATTATAATAATATAAGAAACAAGTTTAAATTAAAATATTATATGACTATTAATATATTAATATCATATTCTCTAGGTTCATGGGTGATTCAAAAAGATCGGTGAAAAACAAAGCTAGAGTTGAAGGATCGATATGTTCTTCTTACCTACACCGTGAAACAACACATTTTTGTTCTCATTATTTCAAGAATCAGTTTGCTCCTGGAAGCAGTCGAAATGAAGTGGATACTGAATGGCGACATCCTTTGGCTTTGTCTGTCTTTTGTCTACCCGGTTGTCCATCTGGGAAGGAGTCAACTCACTGGCTAACAGATGAAGAGTTAAGTTCAGCACATGTTCATGTGTTGATAAACTGTACTGAGGTGCAACCATTTATTGAGTATGTTCCTCAACATTAACAATCGATCTTAATTAGTTAATATAGTAGACAAGTGTAACAATTAAATTATTTCTTTTTAGGGAGTTCTTGTCATCAGAGGCAGTACGTGAAGACCAATCTTCTGCTCATATTCATGCGCATTTTCCAATGTGGTTTAGTCAATATGTGTATTCCCTCCCGCCAAATCCTACCAACCAACACTTGAGGAACATATCAGACGGTCCTCGAAGATGTGTTAAAGAATGGCACACATACTTTGTCAATGGATACAAATTTCACACCAATGAATGGACACAGGGCAGAGAGACAGTCAATAGTGGAGTGTGCATGAAGGGGGTCACTGGAGGAGGTGAAGATGATTTTTATGGTGTGGTTCAACACATATATGAACTTCAGTACCCCCATCTAGATTTTAGTCCAAAGGTAGTGGTTTTTTATTGTAATTGGTTTGATCCGTCTGCTCGAGGAACAAAGGTGAATCCAAAGTCAAATACAGTGGACATTAAAATGAATGGTAGATATCGACTGTATGATCCGTTCGTCATTGCACAAAATGTGAGACAAGTCTATTATGTCCCTTATCCATCAATGCGGACTGACTGATAGGCGTGGTTGGTGTGTCGCAATTAAAACAAAACCAAGAGGTCGCATTGATCAGACAAATGATGACACGGTGGAAGATATTATGCCATATCAAATGGAAGAGATGTCTAATGTAAATGAAGTGATTCAAGTTGAACCCATTGTTCGTTTATGTGATGAGCCAAACACCGGCGATGAAGTTGTTGATGACGAAGATGCTGATGGTGATGATGCAACAGACCACATTGGTGTATCAAGAATTCACTCCTCCGATGATGATGATTTTGAGAATGAATGGGATTCAAATTAATTACAATGAATGTAATTTATGTTTCAACAATTCTATTTTTAATGAAGATGTTATTTTTAATGAAGGATGTTATTTGTTTGAGAATGAATGGGATTCAAATTATTTATTTTAATGCATGAGTTTTGTATATGTTTATATATGTTAACCTTGTTTAGTATATGTTTGTTTTGTTTAAATGTATATGTTTAGCTAGATCTATACAGATATGGCATCTCATGATGACTCGGGATCCGATCATGACGACGCATATGTTCCTCCTCCACCTTCCGATGCCGCCAGCACTAGCAGGCGGAAGACATCTACTCGCCTAGGGCGCCGTACTCAGCCTCCGCGTGTTGTTGTTACTACTGGCGGATATTTGCCACCACCTGGGTCTGAGGATGGTGCTAGTACTAGTACTGCAGGGGGCCCATCGATTCCTGTTGGTACTGAGGGCTTATCCCCGACACATGTTGATGCGGATGGTGTACGCACATTCATTGATGGGACTGAGGTGATTAGGGTTACACCTGATGGGCGTATCATATTGCAGATTGTTGGCGATTCGTAAGTCTATATATATATATATATATCTATATTATTATTTATTAATTTATTTTTGTTGCCATTTATATATATATATATATATATATAACTTATATTTGGTGTAACAAAATTCATCTTTTTTTAATGCAGTTTTATTCCTTCGAAGGCTTCAGCTACCGCCATCACAAAAACAATCAAGGAGAATTTTTCCAAGAGCTGGAAGAACTGGACGGAAGTTAGAAAAGATAAGGATGCAAATAAGAAGATGTTAAGATCATTTTTGGTAAGTTATTCGATTCTACGAAATAATTAATTTGGTACTGTATTATCTTTTATATTGACTTGATTAATTAATTAATTAATGCCTTATAATTAACAACATTAATATTGTAAATTTCTTAAATAGGAAAAATGTACATGGTATCCAGGGGAGCAAGCCGCAGTTGAGAGAGTGTTCCATAAGAGATGTTCTCATCGCTATTCTGAATTGATGCGGAGGCCGCGCAATACGCGTACGAAGCCATCTTATATGGGAGACTCAACTTGGGCTGAGTTTAATGAGTATTGGGAGAAAGATGAAGGATTTAAGAATTATTGTGAGAAAGCCAAGAAGAACCGTGCTTCTGAAAAAGGTGGCTGCACACACACGGGGGGGAGTGTTAATACTGCAACGCATTACATACGTTTGGTAAATTTATTACTTAATTTATTACTTGATTAATTAATTAATTATTTATAATAATTAACTAGTCATTTTCAATATGTGTATTTAATTAATAATATATATATTTATGTATATATATATATATATATATATATATATATATATATATATATATATATATATATATATATATATATATATATATAGGTGGAGAGGGAACAAAGGCCAATCACTTTGCCTGAGTTGCATTGCCACATGCATATGGTGGAGGAGACTGGTGACTACGTTACAGATCGGGCGAGGCGTATTCAGGTAAAACTACTTTTACAATTATATATATTAATTAATGTTTATTATTTATATTAATAATTAGTTATTTATTTGTTGGGTTATTTTTTCAGGAGAGCTTCGAGGGTGGGATGGCTGAGTACCATCAGTCACAACAGGGCAGTGGGGCAGCTGTCGATCCAGTGGAGGAGGCTAGAGTAGCTCGTCATGTTTGGGAGAGAGCAGTTGGTCCCCAAAAGACTAATCGTCTGGTAGGATCAGGTGGTATTGGACCGGCTGCTTTTCGAACAAGCATTATTCCGAGTCTATCAGATTCACATTCTGGATCCTCGACTGGTCGCAATTATGTTCCCAATGCTGGTGAGTTGAATGAGGTTAGGCAATTGACGTAGCAACTGAGCGAGGCTCAGCGTCAGATTGCCGAGCGGCAGCAGGAAAGCGATCGGGAAATTCAGGCGATTCGGGATCGAAGTGAGCGGGAAATTCAGGCGATTCGGGAGCAGGCTAGGGTAGCTGAGGAGCGCATGGAGGAGCGCTTTAAGTTCTTGCAGGATCAGATGGTGTCTAGCTCGAGGCCATCCTCATCAGCATCCTACCCGCCGCCGCCACAGCAGCAGTAGTACCAGCAGCAGTCTGCACCCCAGTATCCCCTGCCGTATGCATCCCAATATCCCCCCGCAGTATACACCGCAGTATGCGCCGCCATTCCAGCCATACCAGCAGCAACATCAGTCACCCCACCAGCCATACCAGCAGCCCCAACATCAGTCACCCCTGATCCAGCCAAACCAGCAGTACCCCCAGCAGCGGTCACCCCCGCTGGACATTGATCTTAATGTCCAAAGGTCATCGCTCAGTGCTTTACTTCAAGATGATACATATTATAATAATGTTGATGAAATTGACCGGCAGGCACCCCAGTAGCTTTAGATTATTTTATTTATTTGTCTGGATATTTTATTAATTGTCTGGATATTTTATTAATTGTATGGATATTTTTACTGCTTTTCCCAATTTTTATTTTTTTAAATTAAAAATTAATTAGTTATTGGATTTTATTTTTTTATCAATAATTAAAAAAATTAATAAAATAATATATATTTTTAATTAAAACGATTTTTTTAAAAAAATAAAATTTATTTTTTTAAAATAATAATAATTTTTTTTAAAAAAAAATGGTACTTTGCGGCGGATTTGTGTCGTTTGCGGCGGAATTTTAAATAAAACGTTTTTTTAAAAAAATTATATTCATTTTTTTTTAAATAAAACGGGTGTTTTGCGGCGGATAAGGGGTACTTTGCGGCGGATAATTTGCGGCGGATATTGGGTACTTTGCGGCGGATATATTGCGTCAAAAATTTGTCCCCTTTTCCGGCGGATTATCCGCCGCAAATTTGCGTTGGATTTTGCGGCGCCACTAAATCCGCCGCAAACTTGCGGCGGATAATCCGCCGCAACGCGTTTGCTTCGAGCTGGCTACCGGCGAAAAACGTCCGCCGCAAAGTCCAAATATCCGCCGCAAATTTGGATTTTGCGGCGGATTTCGCCCGCCGCAAAGTCCAGCTTTTGTTGTAGTGGTTGTCTTGGGCGATTCGGTGTCTTGGTCTTCGGTGAAAATTGTTTTGGTGTCTTAAGGACTATCTTGATGTTTTTCGATGAGAGTATGACTGGTGAAAAGTCTACTCATGTGTTTGATGCTTTTCAATGAGAGTATGACTGGTGAAAAGTCTACTCATTTTTGATGAGAGTATGATTGGTGAAAAGTCTACTCAATTTTTGATGAGAGTATGACTGGTGAAAAGTCTACTCAATTTTGATGAATAGTATGACTGGTGAAAAGTCTGCTTATTTGATGATATTATTTATTGGTGAATCATTACTTGAATATGTATGATGAGTGTCTATGGTGCATGTCATGGTGTCGCATACTCCATATGCATCGGGGCTTGTCCCCAAAGACGAGGGAGGCCTTTGGTCTCAGAGCTACGGTGATGCTCAAATTTTCGGTGATGCCTCTATTTACAGGAAAATTTTGATGATTGGTACCACATGCATTATGCCCATCGGTGGGGTTTGCATTCATGCATTATAGGGTCGTTGGCCCTCTGTTGAGTCGCATCCCGCATGTTTAAAGTCACTGACTGTTGTGACTATTGTAGATTGCCGTGACTATCGTTGTTGATTGTGACTATTGTTGTTGTGTATCGACCATTGTAGTTGTACGTTGACTATCGACTGTTGTTGGATAGATATTGACTGTTGAGGTAGATATTTGATTGTTGTTGATTCGTGGTGTTTATGATTTGAAGTGTGTACCGGGGTGGTTGATATAGTCGTCGTAGCTCTAGCATAATGCTCGTTATATACTCCATTATATTGTTAGATGAACTCACCCCTTCTGTTTGAATGTTACCCCCGTGTTGGTAACGTGCAGGTGATCGCAAGTGAAGGGGCATTTACCTTCGCTAGTAGAGTCGGTGTCGTCAGCTCTGATACGTAGCACTCGGGGGGAGATCGCTAGTCTATTAGCTGTAGTCACTATTTTGACTTTTGGGGTTTCTCAATGTGTTAAGATTGCTATGTATCGTACTAAATGTTTTATTGGCACGTGGCGTTTTACTGGTGCAAATGTAGCATCCTTTTTGGTGTGGTGAAAATAATTTTTAAACTCTGATATTTTATAAAATAAATTAACGGGTAGAAAATGGGTGTTACACAAACAACCCTCCTGCTTCTAATGCACAAATT
Source organism: Astragalus membranaceus (assembly GCA_039519185.1). Classification (NCBI taxonomy): domain Eukaryota; kingdom Viridiplantae; phylum Streptophyta; class Magnoliopsida; order Fabales; family Fabaceae; genus Astragalus; species Astragalus membranaceus. The sequence continues at coordinate 112,472,351 of CM076849.1, read as the reverse complement.
TTACATGAACAAGCGTCAGTTAGTGATACTAATGCTGCAAATGTCGTTGGAGTAACTGTTCCCATGACTTCTTTGACAACCATAGGAGTAACTGCCGTAACCGCTCCTGTAATCACCCTTGTGTCTATGATGATCACTGCAGCGTTGACACAGAATAATACGGTAGGACCAACGAGTCCTCTGATGGCTAATCAAACGATTGGAAGCCTTCCATTTAATCTGCCTACTAATAGTGGAAATTGCCCATATGGCATGCCAACCGCCTTGATGGCAGGCCTTCAGACAAGTACGGTTGCTCATGCAGATGACGCAGTCTCAGTGTTTTCGCCTATGCACAGTTCGCCAGAGAGCTTTTATAGACGAAATCCCCACCCTTCACTGACCACATCGTCTTTGTTGGCATTAAGACAACAAATAGATGATAGTAATCATGACATGGTTAATATGTTAACACAACAGATTGGTACGGTGTTTAACCTTTTAATACAAAACACAAAACATAGTTACAAAACACAACAGATTGGTACGGTGTTTAACCTTTTATTGGTTTTTCCGGCCAGGAGTTTCCGGCGGATATAGATCCGCCGCAAAGTTACCGGCGGAATCTACGAATTTCCGGCGGAATTTATCCGCCTCAAAGTTACCGGCGGAAAAATTGACATTTGCGGCGGATTAAAATTCGTCTTGGATTTTGCGGCGGATTTAACGGTTCTTGCGGCGGATTTGGGTTCACAATTTTTTTTTTTTACGAGGTTTTAATTAATCGCCGCAAATGCACCTCCGTCCACCGCAAATCCCTTATGTCCGCCGCAAATCCCTTAAATCCGCCGGTAACTGCCGTTTCCGGCGGATGTTGCCTTTTGACCGTTTGACTCCGTTTCTCCTATATAAACCCCTTCTCCCCTTCTTCTTTTTTCACACCTCTACTGTCGAACACATTGCCCGTTATTTAACTGAGGCTGGTGACATAGCACAAAATGAGAACTTAAAAATAAAATATTTTCCAAGTTCGCTGACCAAAAATGCTTTTACATGGTTCACCATTTTACCCCCACATTCTATGTTTAATTGGAACTAGTTAGAAAAGGAATTCCATGACCAATTCTATATGGGACAGTCTAAGATTAGTCTTAAAGAATTGGCTATTGTTCAATGCAGAATGCCAGAGTCAATTGACGATTATCTCAATAGATTTAGACTACTCAAGGCAAGGTGCTTTACTCAAGAGCCTGAACATGAGTTAGTCGAAATGGCCGCTGGTGGCCTCGACTACTCTATTAGAAAGAAATTAAACACATTACACTTAAAAGATATGGTACAATTGGCTGATAGAGTTTGACAAGTCGAAAGGCTTAAAGATGAAAAGACTATAACCAGTAGGTTTGATAAAAAGGGAAAGGTTGCGTATGTCAATGCTAATGACAGTGACCAAGAATTCGACATATCATATGAAGATATCGAAGAAGAGGTCAATGTTGCAGAATTAAAACCTGGGCCTCCATATGCTTGTAAATTGTTGAGGCCTTCTGACACTACAAAAAAATTGCCCATTAGCGACAGAAATTAGTGAGGGACTAATGTTCCCGCGCAAAAACTGGAATTAGCGACGGAATTTTCGAGGGAATAGGGGCTGTCGTATTTTTGAGAATTAGCGACGGAATTTTGAAGATTAGCGATGGAAAAAATCCTGTCGAACCTAAAAATGATAAATTTATTGCAAAAACATATATATTTCATGTCACAAAATGTGATCAGATATTTGATCTTTTGGTTACTGATGGTCAGATTTTAGTGCTTAAAGTCCTAAAAGTGCAACCATTAGAACAACAAAAGAAAAGAGGTTATTGCAAATATCATAACTTTTTAGGCCATAACACCTCTCGTTGTGTTCTTTTCAGGGATTTGGTCCAAAAAGCACTGAATGAAGGCAGGCTGAGGTTTGGTGAGAAGTCAAAGCCTCAAATGAAGATAAACACAGATCCTCTCCCAGTAGTGGATGCAATGTATGCTGAACCAGTCGACATCAATGTCGTCGAAGCCACCGAGGTTACTGCTGCAGACGTCGTTATGAAAGGGGCTATGGAGGGCTCAAAGATCAACATCGAACTGGTCACTGAAGACCAATACAATGAAAAAAATGCAAGTGGTTTACCCCAATGCTGAGGAAGAACTGATCGAATTCCTTAACCGTTGCAAAATCAATAACACTGAAGTTATGATGTGCCCAAGGTGCAGTTCTGTGTCCGACAAGGAGGCTTCCAAGAGCCTTGAGGGTCTCAACCCTCAATCAAAGAGGAAAAGCAAATGGGTCGACAATAGGCCCAAATTCAGCTTCAACTTAAGAGGTGTACCATATAAGGTTACGCCTTCGACCAAAAAACCCCAAAAAGCTCAAGTAAAAACATTTGTGCCATCATCGAGGTCTCTCGTCGAGAAGTGGGTGTATTCCGGTGGCAAAGAGGCGGGATGTAACAGCCCAGGTCCACCGCAGCGGCCACCCCGGTCCCACTGTTACCTCACGGTCTTCTCTACCCCTCTTGTAGAATTTTTGCCTTCCGTGGGAATCGAACCTTGCACCTGAGGCATAAGTGCAAGTTAAACCCCCTTCCCACTACCAATTGAGCGCGCGCTCAATTGGTAGTGGGAAGGGGGTTTAACTTGAACTTATGCCTCAGGTGCAAGGTTCGATTCCCACGGAAGGCAAAAATTCTACAAGAGGGGTAGAGAAGACCGTGAGGTAACAGTGGGACCGGGGTGGCCGCTGCGGTGGACCTGGGCTGTTACACGGGATATTACTCAACCACGGCCAAAGGAAGTACAAGTGCCATGAATCAAAATAAGGCTCCTGAATCAAACAGGTATGCTTACAATAATAACTACAAAGGAAAGAATCCTATGACTAGGACACAATGGCGTAGGTATCAACGCCAAATGAAAGTTGTTACTGCTGCAGAAAAGGGCAGAAACTTCAACAAAAACAAGGGTAAACAGTTATCTTCCCTTGTCGAAGTTCCCAGAAGGTTTGCAACTGAGAGAATATTCCCTCCACTCTCAGTTATTAAAAAAGGCATTGACTCAAAAGAATGCCCCAATCTGGAGGATGAGGAAATGGGATCCGGGTTCTCAGATTCAGAACCTGATTTCAACGTGATATGCGTTGTCTCAATTCTCCCAATTGAGTACGACATAGTGTTGGAGGTAAATGAGGTCGAAGAAGACTTCAATGAAGATATGGCTATGCATAAGCCAAGATGCTACTATGTTCTAAACAATGGCTGCATTGAAGAACAAAGTGTTGTGTTTGAGAGACCTAGTGGAGGAATGAAATATCACCTCAAACCATTGTTCATTCAGGCGAAGGCCAACAATGTTGGGGTAAATAAGGTCCTAGTCGATGGAGGTGCGACAGTGAATATGATGCCGCAGTACATGCTCACAAAGATTGGCAAATCAGATACTGATTTAAGGCCACATAATGTAGTGCTTACAAACTACGAAGGAAAAACTGGCCATTCACTTGGGTCCATTGAGGTCGAACTAGTAGTTGGCAGTGTCAAGAGATTGAATTTGTTCATGGTAATCTCAACTAAAGAAACTTAAATTTTTTGCTTGGAAGGGAGTGGATACATGGAGTGGGCGCAGTACTTTCGACCCTACACCAAAGGCTTTCCATCTGGAGAGAAGATGGATTAGTCGAAAATATTGAAGGTGATCAAAGTTACTTCTTGGCAGAGGTAGATCATATAACATAGAAGACGTTCGATAAACACTTGGAAAACAATGCACCATGTACACCATCAAAAAGTGGTTACACACCACAAGACAAAGTGTTTTCTTCACTCGACCTTCACCCAAATCATGGATTCATTTGGGAAATGGAGATTATTGGCGAAGAAAATCACCCCAAAGGTTTTTGCAAACCTACGGGGTGGGATGGTCCCTAAACAGTTATGATGTCTGAGCCCAGTGCTTGGGATCGAATCACGACCTATGTGGCCGAGAACAAACAAAATGTGGCTTTAGAAGCCGAAATGCAACAGAAAATGGGTAACAATACCATTGGAATCAAAGATAAAGACAATATGGTCGAAGGCCAAAGGCTTGATTGCATCTACGATGATGAGCCTTTAGGTTTTGAAAACGACCCAATGGGTTCGACAAAAAAGATTCAAGCTCAAGACTCCTTGGAGGAAGTCGACTTAGGAGATGGCTCCATAAAGAGGCCAACATTTATCAGTGCTAAGATTGACAAAGGTTTGAGAGATCGAACCATAGAGCTCTTGAAGGAATACAAGGATTGCTTCGCCTGGGACTACAATGAAATGCCAGGATTGAGGCGAGGAGTGGTGGGGTTAAAACTGCCAACTCGACCAGATAGGAAGCCAGTGAAGCAAACTCCAAGAAGATTTGCACCACAGATCTTGTCGAAGATCAAAAAAGAAACTGAAAGATTGCTCAAAAGCAATTTCATCAGAACTTCCAGGTATGTCGATTGGTTAGCTAATATAGTTCCCGTTATTAAGAAAAATGGGACTCTAAGAGTCTACATAGACTTTAGGGATTTAAATAATGCTACCTAGCAAGATTCAAGCAATGATTCAAATTCTTTTTGTCTAAAAGATGTAATATCATGTCTCATCCTAGCATTTTTAATAGGAGGAAAATATTTGCTTTAGAATTTTTCAGCTAATTCATTCCATGTATGAATAGAATTGGACTCCATAGAATTTAGCCATGATTTAGCCCTATCTTTCAAAGAGTATGGAAATAACTTAAGCCTAAATGCGTCCTCACTAATACCAGGAATGATAAAGTTACTACAAACTTCTATGAATTGCTTTAAATGCTCATGGGGATCTTCATGTGGAGATCCACCAAATTGACCAATTGTTTGCAACATTTGAAACATCATAGGTTTAAATTCAAAATGAACAGCATCAATTTGAGGTCTAGCAATACTAGTTTGTATGTGCTGCTGGTCATATTCAGCATAGTCTCTCATAGGTCTATCTCTATCATTAATCATACCTATTGGTCCCATTTGAATGAATTGTTGTCTGTGATCTGGTCCACCTTCAGGTTGTTGATGTGAATTAGGTCCTCCTCTTACTGAGGCATTTTCACTGTGGTGAGACATTGTTCTGCAGTTTTGTTGTCTTTGTCTTTGTTGTCTTAGCAATCTCCTAAATCTTCTCTCAATTTCTGGATCACAATCAAATTCTGGTGGTCTATCTCTAAGCATAAACTAGTGTTTCCACACTGAGTGTTTCTGCACTAAGTGTTTCTGCACAGAAAACAGAATACCAGTAGTACTAATAAAACACTAAATTAACAATCTAAACAACAAAATTTTACTATAATCCCCGGCAACGGCGCCAAAAGCTTGGTGTGGTTATTTTAATATATGCAAGTATACATAGTCACACAAGTAATAAAGTGATAAGAAAGGTCGAACCCACTGGGATTATGTATTGTAAATTTTTGTAGTTCAAAGTGTACACTTAGTGTGTCTACACTATTCAGTATTTTTGGTTTGGAGTTTTCAAAGTAAGTAAAAATAGTAATAAGCAATAAAATGTGTGAGAAATCAGTGGAAAAAGTAGTTGAGATGTTTTCACCAAGTACTTTACTTCTAAGTGTTTTAATGGAGTATGTAGTGTGGGAACACTGGATGTAGGTGCATCAGTTTGTGCCTTTCAGCACTTCTCTTTAGAGTTTCATTACAAGCTCTTATGATCTTTATTTTTTACAGTAAAGAAAGGTTTGTCAATTCCTCCCTTGCCTCCTAACAATGATCCAATTTGCTAAATAGGTTCACTCTTGTAATTTTATTATCCTAAGGACTATGCTATCCTATGTCTAGGTTTTAACATGTATTTAACAAAGTTTCCTTTATTAAATACTTGTCCCTATTAACTCTTGAGTTCATAAATGTAGCCCATGTCTGCTGCTACAAGTTTTACCTATTCTAAAGTGATCAATTCCAGAATAAGTTGAAAGAAGTATTATGCAAGAGTTTAAAGTGTTTACACTACATAAACCATAATAACATATTTAGAAGTTCATTACAAGGTTAGAACATCTCAACTTAAAGGAATTTAGCTCATGTTACTCATGTTATAAAGCAAAGAATATGCAAAGAACATAAGTAAATGAATAATAAAGCAAAAGAACTTAAAAGAGTAGAGATTACTTGAATAGAAGATCTTTTGCATTAAGTTCCCAAGTTGAAGTACAATAAAGATTTCTTACACGAATTTCTTCAAAGTAGAAGTGAAGGGAATGGTTGTCAAGCACTTCCTCACCTTCCTCTCCTTAGAAACTTGAAATGAAAATAAACTAAAGCTAAACTAAGCGATCCTTTCAGAAAACAAAATGAAGAATTACAAATGAAAGATGAAGGATTTAAAGATGTAAAAGATGATGGATAAGTGAAGATATGGCTTCTATTTATAGGCTTGAAAGCTTTCCTCTTGCAAGGGGTTTCCTTTGGCGTGAAAGATCAGCTGAGGGGACCAAACATGGTTAGTTGTAGACAACCAATCAAGCAAGCTGCACAGGTTTGGTCGCTTGCATGCATAACAAAAGATGAGGTCCATTGGAGAAGTGCCACATGTCTTTTAGATAAGTTGAGTCTTGCAACTTGATTTTTATGTGTATCGCCGACTTCTGCAAGTGGCTCAGCTCTAGGTGACTAGGCATGACGTCACAAATCAAGTGTGGAAGCATTGAAATGGTCTTTGGATGTTTTGGTATAAACTGCAGAATTTAGCAGGTGTTGGCAGTGTTTCCACTCCTAGTGTTTCCACTCCTGGTGTTGGCAGTAATTCCACTCCTGCAGTAGCTGCACTGAACAAAAACATCAAACCTAACAAGATTTGTGCATTTTGCCTAGATCATTGCCCTTTATCCATTTGAATATTTAGAATGTTGTTCCTAGATAAATAAGCTATAAATATATATAAATGTTCTTGAAAATAAGCAATAACTCAAGCTTAATTGTATGAATAACTCTATATAAAATAGAGTTATCACTAAGGATCGGTTTCCTAAGCCTGTGGCAGAAATGCTGGTTGATTCAGCAGCAGGGTTTGATTATTTAAGTATGCTTGATGGTCATTCGGGGTACAATCAAAACTTTATTGCTGAAGAAGATGTGTTGAAAACAACATTTCGTTGCCAAGGGGGCTTAGGCGTCTACGAATGGGTAGCAATGCCTTTTGGCCTAAAAAATGTTGGTGCCACATACCAAAGAGCAATGAATTCTATGTTTCATGACTTTATAGAAGATTTTATGCAAGTTTTCATAGATGGCATTGTTATTAAGTCTTCATCAAAAAATGGTCATATAGACCACCTTCGACAATCATTCGAAAGGATGAGAAAATATGGATTAAAAATGAATCCAATAAAATGTGCATTCTGTGTACGTGCAGGTGATTTCTTGGGATTTGTTGTGCACAAAAAGGCATTGAAATCAATCAAAACAATACAAAGGCAATCTAATCTTGGAAACGAGAGCTCCTTCGACCAAGAAAGAACTACAGTCATTATTGGGGAAAATCAATTTCCTTAGAAGGTTCATTTCAAACCTAAGTGGCAAGACTCAACCTTTTTTGCCATTTCTTCGACTGAAGAAAGAAGATGTGTTCAGATGGGATCCAGAACACCAGAAATCCTTCAACGAGATCAAGTCTTACTTAGTCAAACCACCTATATTTCTACCACCTATTAGGAGTAAGGTGATGAAATTGTACATAGCAGCATCAGAGCAGTCAATAGGTAGCATGTTGGCACAAGAGGATGAAAATGGTGTCGAAAGAGCCATTTATTACCTCAGTAGGGTTTTAAATGATGCTGAAACTAGGTACCACCCAACTGATAAATTGTGTCTATGCTTGTATTTCTCATGTACAAAATTGAAGCAATATATAAAGCCCGTTGATGTGTATGTTTATTCGCATTTTGATATTATTAAACATATGTTGTCAAAACAAATATTACCTAGCAGAATTGGTAAGTGGGCTCTAGCTCTGTTCGAATATTCATTAACATACCAGCCTTTGAAAGCTATTACAGGTCTGTTGCACCCCGAAAAATCCCGGGCTTGGGTTTCTCGATGTACAACGTGGAAAAATTTTGGAGCCGCCACCAATATTTTAATTTTAAGACCAAAACATTGAAAAAAGGTCTTTTGGACAAGGCGGATGGTCTTTTGAAAACTAGAGATATAGGTTCGGGGGTCGATTACGTGCGAGGAAGGTGTTAGCACCGCGCACGTCCTTTCTACCGAAAGGGAACCTCTAATTAAATGTGTGGTTTTAACGTTTGATTTGAAAAATACATAGGTTTGCCTATTTATTTCTTGTTTGAAGATGAATGGGAAAACTTAATGAAAATTTTATTTTTGGTGAGAAAGGGGGAAAAAAAAAGGTTTTTAGAAAAAAGTGCTTGACGGGACATGGCCCGCTCCTACGTATCTCCCGGTGCGATGGAGAATTCAAAGCTACGTAGTTCTTGGTTCTTTTTGAAATTTTTTTGTTTTTTTATCTTTTTTGGTGAGTTTTTGAAATAGGACGAGCATTGGCAAATGATTAAACTAACAGAGGCTATGATGAATCACTACTAAATACTCAAAAAGAGAGTTGCACCGTTTAGTCAAACGAACAAAGGTTCTGATGGACTATTGATAACAATTCGTTTTTTATTATCCTTTTGGAAAGTGATTTTCGAAAGAGATTGATTTGTACGATGATCAAACTAACAAAGGTTATGATGGATCATCGTTTATTATTTTTAGGAGAAAAGGACATTGTCACTAATAGCTAAACGAACAGAGGCTCTGATGAGCTACTAGCAACAATGGGTTTGAAAATGATTTTTGTTTGTTTTATGAAAATGATTGGTTTAGGGGGATAAAAAGAATTTTTATTTGTTGCGCTTGACGAGAACGTGGCTCGCTCCTACGTATCCCAAACGGGAATCAAAGCGACGTAGTTCTAATGAAAAATGTTTTTGAAAGGGTTTAAAAGGGGTTAGTTGAATCATCCGAGACCATCTTCACCACTTAGAACATGATGCGCTAGGCATAAGTGGGAATCATATGGTTCGTCATCAGAAATGGACGATAATATACAAGAACGAGTAAATGAACGCTATAGCTAAGCTAAATCACACAGGGCAATTTTGGCACAGATCGCATTAACTAAATATTAACAAGTTTAAAGACAGAAATACCTCTGATGAAGGCAGACGTTACAACTTTGAAGAACGCAACCCCGACTAACTCTTGCAGGAGATCAGCTCAGACGGACCAACGGCGCGAATAGAGCAAAAATGAAGCGTAGAACTGGAAAATGAGATTTGCGAGAGTTGTCTTCTCAGATCTCGTGAAAAATGTGTCTCTGGAGCAATTCTTCTCTGATCTTGTGAGATGTGTGTCCGTCACAATGTGACTTGAGGCTGCCTATTTATAGGCTTAGGAAAGCGTAGAATTTTTTAAAAAACATTTATTGCAAGGATGAATCGATTGTTTGAGCCTTTGGAAATAGTAGAGAATCGATTCTTGGACATCCTAAATAGGTGAAAATCGATTCCATGTTTAGTTAAAATAAGTGGGAATCGATTCTTGGCTCTTGGAAATTGCTTGAAAATCGATTTCATGTTTTGACAAAATAAGGAGGAATCGATTCTTGGCTCTTTAAAATGGTCTGAAAATCGATTTCATGCCTTGATAACATAAGGAAGAATCGATTCTTGGCTCCTAAAAATGGCCTGAAAATCGATTTCATGCCTTGATAACATAAGGAGGAATCGATTCTTGGCTCCTTAAAATGGCCTGAAAATCGATTTCACGCTTTGGTAACCTAAGGAGGAATCGATTCTTGGCTCCTTAAGATGGCCTGAAAATTGATTTCATGGTTTAATATTGGATTAAGGAATCGATTTCATGGCCTTTACAAAATAGTATAAATCGATTCTTGGCCCTTGGAACAGAATGGAAATCAATTCTTGCTTTCCACAAAAATGTTTTTAGGTTTTTGCCATGCATGCATAAAATATTTTCCAAAGCTTGCCATGGATGCATAACATATTTTTCAAAACTTGCCATGCATACATAACACATTTTCAAAAACCCTAATTTGATGCCATGCATACATAACACATTTTCAAAAACCCTTTTGTGAGAAATGACCAAAATGCCCTTTTTGACTCTAACTTCCCAAAACGTGCATTCTAACCCTAAAAATGATGCATAATTTATTTTTGTGTGGAAAATTAGGGTTTGGACCTAAGCCGGACAAAATTGGGGTATGACAGCTGCCCCTCTTTATCTGAATTTTAACGAGGAATATGAATTGGCTGAAACATATTCCAAGGTAAAATGGAGATAAAGAATTCAGAGATTATGCCGATTTTGTCTACTTGGGGAAAACCCGAATTTTCCATTTTTCTTTCCTCATTTTTTTTGTTTTTGTTGATGACAGATGAAAAATGCAAAAAACAGATTGGATTTTTTTGAATCACCACTTGGCGTGCTAAAACAATGATTTGTGCGTTCAACACTTGGCGTGCAGAAGCAGGAAGTAAAGCGGTAAAGAACGCGGTAAGGAAAGCAGTAAAGAAGGAGCACTGAGGGCTCAGGATGAGCGCGGAGGGCTCAGGATGAGCACAGAGGGTTCAGGAGGAGCACAGAGGGCTCAGGATGAGCGCAGAGGGCTCAGGAGGAGCACAGAGGGCTCAGGAGGAGCACAGAGGGCTCAGGAGGAGCGCAGAGGGCTCAGGAGGAGCACAGAGGGCTCAGGTTGAGCGCAGAGGGCTCAGGGGGAGCACAGAGGGCCCAGGAGGAGCACAGAGGGCTCAGGATGAGCGCAGAGGGCTCAGGATGAGCGCAGAGGGCTCAGGAGGAGCACAGAGGGCTCAGGATGAGCACAGAGGGCTCAGGGGGGAGCACAGAGGGCTCAGGATGAGCACAGAGGGCTCAGGGGGCAGCACAGAGGGCTCAGGATGAGCGCAGAGGGCTCAGGGGGAGCACAGAGGGCTCAGGAGGAGCACAGAGGGCTCAGGATGAGCACAGAGGGCTCAGGAGGAGCACAGAGGGCTCAGGGTGAGCACAGAGGGCTCAGGATGAGCACAAAGGGCTCAGGGGGAGCACAGAGGGCTCAGGATGAGCGCAGAGGGCTCAGGATGAGCGCAGAGGGCTCAGGACGAGCACAGAGGGCTCACAAATGCTGTTGATTGGTTGATTTGAAATGACCGATGCTGCTGTGTTGGATTGAGGTGCCTGCATACGTTAGTTGATGCAAGGAATGGTGCATGGAGCATGAGTGCATGTTATGCAAGGGCATGTTATGTATGTGCATGCAATGCTATGATTTTGGTGTCATGATGAATGTGGTGAAATGCTATTCCTGATTCTTCATCTCTTTAATTTTCTTTGGTCAGCTTTCTTTTTTCTGACTGCTTGTTTTTCTTGGTTTTTCTTTGACCAGCTTTCTTTTTTCTGATCGTTTGTTTTTTTTCTTTTGCTCTTTTGCTCTTTTGGCTCATTCTTTTTGCTGGTTCGACCAACCCGCGACAAGACTGAGGGACCGATTAGAATTGTAGTGGCGTATAAGTCCAGTGCTGATTGTTTTGTAATTTGCCATCAGAAATGGCCTATGAGTGCAATTATTTCCTTGTAAGCTTAATTTTCCCTGAGAAGTTGCTTCCTTCCCATAACTTTTAAAAATTTCGCAATGATTGTGATGCTCTATGATTTATGCACATGTTTTACAGGTCAGTGTTACCATCATCATAAAACGTTTATTTGAGCAGAAAAAGCAGGAAAATAGAAAAACAAACAGACGTGAGAAAGATTGAACTTTATTGATGTAGAAATCGGTCGCACAAGAAGTTACGCCGACTGTTCAATACATTTGACAGTTTAAACTACAAAAAGACACGAAAAAGAGAGAAGCTGATTTCTGACTGTCCGTCTCTGTGGAACGGTGCTAAGCATTTATGTCCTTGACCTTGACCACCCCTTCATCCCAAACCTTCAGGAGTGCTGTATGCCTTTGTTTATTTTCATGCCCAAGCTTTCTGACCCTAATTTTTGCCTGGATCGCCCTTTGCGGGTTTTCAATCCACCGGGTCGCTCTGATTTTGCCTAGGCCGCCCTTTGCGGGTTTTCAACCTAGCGAGCTAATTCTTACTTGGCCTGTCTTTCTCTTTTTTCGTCTATTTCTTTCAGGCATAATACTTCTTCACTTGATCGGAAGTGACGGGGTTCCTTAGATCTTCTCCGTCCATGTTCGTGAGTATCAGCGCTCCTCCGGAGAAGGCTTTCTTGACTATGTACGGGCCCACATAGGTGGGAGTCCATTTTCCACGGGGATCACTTTGAATAGGCAGAATCTTCTTGAGTACTAGGTCCCCCTCATTGAATCCTCAGGGACGAACTTTCTTGTCGAAAGCGGTTTTCATCCTTTGCTGGTATAGCTGCCCATGACATAAGGCTGTGATTCTCTTCTCCTCAATGAGATTTAGCTGATCTAGGCGAGCTTGTACCCACTCAGCTTCTTCCAGCTTAGTCTCCATTAGTACCCGCAGGGAAGGTATTTCGACCTCGATAGGGAGGACTGCCTCTGACCCGTATACCAAAGAGAAAGGGGTTGCCCCGGTCGATGTACGCACTGAAGTACGATAGCCGTGTAGAGCAAAAGGGAGCATCTCGTGCCAATCTTTGTGCGTGACCACCATTTTCTGCACTATCTTCTTGATGTTCTTGTTGGCCGCTTCGACTGCCCCATTCATCTTGGGCCTATAAGGTGAGGAATTGTGATGCTGAATCTTGAACTCTGTGCACAAGTCCTTCATCATTTTGCTGTTCAGGTTGCTGCCGTTATCAGTGATGATCTTGTTGGGAAGACCATAACGGCAAATCAAGTCTTTCTTCACAAACTTGGCGACCACTGAACTGGTTACACTGGAGTAGGAAGCAGCTTCGACCCACTTAGTGAAATAATCGATTGCAACCAGAATGAAACGATGTCCATTTGATGCTCTAGGCTCTATAGGGCCAATGACGTCCATGCCCCACATTGAGAAAGGCCAAGATGCAGTCATGACATTTAGAGAGGCAGGTGGCACATGAATGTGATCAGCGTAGATTTGGCACTTGTGGCACTTTCGGACGAAGCTGTAGCAGTCACCTTCCATCTGCAACCAGTAATAGCCGGCTCTCAAGATTTTTCTTGCCATGGTGTGCCCACTGGAATGAACCCCGAACGACCCTTCATGGACCTCTTTCATAATTTTTGCTGCCTCTTCTTCTGTCACACACCTCAGAAGGACCATATCATAATTTCTTTTGTAGAGAACTTCGCCATTCAAAAAGAAGTTCCTCGACAATCTTCTGAGCGTTCTTTTGTCATTCTCTGATGCCCCGGGGGGATATTCCCTACTGATGACGTACTGTTTGATATCATAATACCATGGCCTGCTATCAGGCTCTTCCTCAATTGCAGTGCAGTAATGATGTGCCGGGAGACCCCGATGTTGGATTCTGATATGAGTTAGATTTTTGTCGCAATTGATGTTGAACATTGACGACAGAGTTGCCAAAGCATCGGCCAACTGGTTTTCACCTCGAGGGATATGCTGGAAAGTAATTTCGTCGAAAGACTTCATCAATTCCTGGACATAATTACAATAAGGGATCAATTTAGGATCTCTGGTCTCCCAATCACCTCTCACCTGATGAATAACCAAAGCCGAATCACCATACACATCGAGTCTTTTAACCTTCCATTCAAGGGCTGCCTGAATCCCCAAGATGCATGCTTCATATTCTGCGATGTTGTTAGTGACATAAAAGCTTAATCTGGCAGTGACCAGAACGAAACGGTTATCTGGGGAGATTAGCACAGCCCCAGCTCCGTGCCCCCACACATTGGATGCGCCATCGAATATCATCCTCCACCTCTCCTCTTCTTGAGACTTTCCTTCCTCAAACAGTGCCATGATGTCTTCATCGGGAAAATCATACTGCATTGATTGGTAGTCTTGAATTGGCTGACATGCTAAGTACTCGGCGAGTGCACTGCCCTTGACCGCCTTCTGTGTGACATGCAGAATATCGTACTCTGACAATAACATCTGCCAACGAGCGATCCGTCCTGTGAGTGCTGGCTTTTCAAAAATATACTTGATTGGATCCATTTTAGACACCAACCAGGTTGTATGACTCAACAGGTACTGCCTTAGACGATGAGCAGCCCATGCTAAGGCACAACAAGTCTTTTCTAGCACTGAATATCTCGTCTCACAGTCAGTGAACTTTTTACTCAAGTAGTATATAGCATGCTCTTTCTTTCCTGATTCGTCATGCTGCCCCAGCACACACCCCATCGAATTGTCCAACACAGTTAGATACAGGATGAGCGGTCTTCTGGGCACCGGCGGCATCAAAATTGGCGGATTCTGCAGATAGTCCTTAATTCTTTCAAAGGCTCTTTGGCAATCATCATTCCACTCTGCTTTCTGGTTCTTGCACAACAGCTTGAAGAGAGGCTCGCAAGGGGCGGTCAATTGGGATATGAATCTTGAGATGTAGTTCAATCTCCCAAGGAACCCACGGACCTCTTTTTCAGTCTTTGGCACTGGCATTTCGAGGATTTCTTTAACTTTGTCTGGATCAACCTCTATCCCTTTTTTACTGACGATGAATCCCAGTAATTTTCCAGATCTCACACCGAAAGTGCATTTTGCTGGGTTTAACCTGAGCTTGAACTTCCGTAGACGTTCGAAGAGTTTGCGCAGATTAACAATGTGTCCTTCATCAGTCTTGGACTTTGCAATCATATCATCTACATACACCTCAATTTCTTTGTGCATCGTATCATGGAATAATGTCACCATTGCCCTTTGATAAGTCGCGCCGGCATTCTTGAGTCCAAAAGGCATCACTTTATAGCAGAATGTGCCCCAGAGAGTTATGAAGGTGGTTTTCTCCATATCTTCCGGAGCCATCTTTATCTGATTGTACCCTGAATACCCGTCCATAAAGGAGAACAATGAGTGTTGGGCCGTGCTGTCTACCAGAATGTCAATATGAGGCAGAGGGAAATCATCCTTGGGACTAGCTCTGTTCAGATCTCTGTAGTCGACGCACATTCTGACCTTGCCGTCTTTTTTTGGAACAGGGACGGTGTTGGCTACCCACTGTGGATACTTCGCAACCGCTAGGAACCCGGCATCAAACTATTTCTTTACCTCATCCCGTATCTTCAGTGACATCTCTGGTTTCATTCTTCTCAATTTCTGCTTGACTGGCGGGCACTCCGGCTTCACTGGCAACCTGTGTTCAACAATGTCGGTGTCTAGCCCTGGCATATCTTTGTACGACCACGCAAAGACATCAGCGTAATCCTGCAAGAGTTGGATTAGTCTTTTGCGTTCACTCTCTTCCATGGCGGTACCGACCTTGACCTCTCTTCTATCCTCCTCTGTACCCAGGTTGATGATCTCAATCGACTCCCCATGAGGTTGAATAACCTTCTCTTCCTGTTCTATTAATCTTGTCAATTCTGGAGGAGCTTCCCAGTTTTCAGCAACATCCCCCTCGGCTTGGTTAACCGGATGATCAAAGTCAAAGTTTGGACTGCTAGCACTGTTGTTCTTAGAGACAATTGCTGTATGTCTGCATTTTGCCAAAGCGCAAAAGCAGAATGAAAATCGGAACAAGCAAACAAACAATAACAAAGCAAAAAAGACGCATGAAATGAAGAGAAATGGATTTTTATTGATTGAAAATTCAAAACAAACGTTTTTATTTAATGATGATAACTCTGAAAATAAAAACATGTTTGCCCCTAGCAACTTGTCCTATGGCCTTGGGCAGAGCCACAGGGTTGCATTACAATCATTACTTTGAAATAAAAGCGATGGGCAAGTCCACAGCTTCCCAATTTTTGAGCTTCTCCTCAGCATGGCAACGGCGAACTAAACTGGTACTGCTTTCTTCATCCTCTGAACCAATGGCAGTGATCTGGTCTGGATCTAGCAACCCAGCACTCTTGAAGCTTTGACTGATGTTACTGATGGGGATCCTCTTTGACCATGGATCCTGGCCTCTCAACTTGGCCAACCATTCACCTCTTCTCTCTTCAGCCAACTTCCTCCTTTCAACCTCGCTTGGGTGGTATCCCAACCCGTAACGATCTTTGTTTCCTTTCAGTTGTACAGGAGCAAGAATTCCTTGTCCCGTTTTCCCTAAACCACGCCCCAGCTGGTATCCTTGATCCATCATGATTCTGGCGACCATCTCTCCACTCTTTGACAGCTTTATCACGGGCGATGACGATTCACATCCACCAAGCACAGCATTGGCAATTTCAAGAGATTGGAAAGAAGTCTCCAAAGACTCTTCAGCTGCTTCCACATAAGGGAACGGAGAAGACTTGTTAACTAGCATCTCTTCTTCTCCATACACCACCACAATTTTGTCATTAACCACGAACTTAACCCTCTGGTGTAGAGATGAAGGAATAGCCCCAGCCATATGGATCCATGGCCTCCCGAGTAAACAGCTGTAGGAGGAGAATATGTCCATGACTTGAAAATTGATATAAAAAGTTTCTGGTCCTATTTGAATGGGGAATTCCATCTCTCCTATCACCTCTTTCTTTGACCCATCGAACGCCCTCACCAGAGTTGAACTTGGCTTCATAAAGGAACAATCAACATCCAGTTTGCTTACGGTTGACTGGGGCATCACATTCAAAGAAGAACCGTTGTCAATTAATACCCGCGCGAACACGAAATCTCCACATTTGACTAAGATGTGCAAAGCTTGATTGTGTTTCTTTCCCTCTGGGGGAAGCTCTTCATCAGTGAAAGTCAGATGGTTGGCAGCTACAATATTCCCAACTACTTCATCAAATTGGCCAACAGAGATGTTCTGAGCAACGTGTGCTTCATTCAGCACTTTCATGAGAGCAGTTCTGTGCGCTTCTGAACTCATCAACAAAGAGAGCATTGAAATCTTGGCCGGAGTTTGGTTCATCTGATAGACCACTTTATAATCACTCTGTCTCACAATCTTGAGAAACTCATCTGTTTCAGGCTCTGCCCCTTTCTTCTTCTGAATATTCTCTGCCTCCTTTTCTTTACCCTTACGGGCTCTATCTTCGGCTTCTTTGGAGGACTCAACTCGACCAAACTCGGGAGCATACATCCGACTGCTCCTTGTCATCCCGCTTGACCCAGTTATATTTGTAACAGTGGTACTTGGAGAAACCCCTACTGAAGGTAAGGTGTTGTACTTCCACGGTACGGTGCTGTCCTTCTCATAAGGAAATGGAGCTGGGATTTCAATAACCAATGGCTGTGGTTTGGCTTGGACCGGTTTCGAATTATACAGTATCTCAACTGGCCTTCTGGCCTCATTGCCATCATTGAACTGCAGCATTAGCACACTTTCTGCTTTCTCAACTACTTCCAACCGAACCACATAACGGACCATCAAATCTTGCAAAACAGACTTAAAATCCTCACAAGCACCTGCACACGCAGGGTCAGCACACACACAACCTTTCTGAATTACCCCACAGCGACATAACTCAGCATGTATGTCTTCCAGAGGAGTCTTGATACTCTCAACGTTCTTTAGCATGATCTGGCTCCCCGAATCTTCTATAGCATTGGCAGACGGTGCCCCATGACCTGGCAAGGGGTTAGTTGTCGTGCTCGGATTGTTCGGTTTAAAAGATAGCCAATTGGCATCAATTAGGTCTTGAACTATAAACTTGAACGCATAGCAATCTTCCACCGTGTGACCGACCCCTCCACTATGGAAAATACAGGTGGCGTCAGCATTATATCCTCTAGGGAAAGGTGGTTGCACAGTCCTCATAGGGCGAGTTTTGACTAGATTCTTTGCAATGAGATGATTAAACAGCTCAGTATAAGTGATGGGAATTGGATCAAAACTGGTACGTTTCCTTTCTTGATGATTCTGAGTTCTGTGACCCAGATTATTCTGCGGCGGCTGAGCTGGAACAGAGAACGGAACTTTCTGCTGTGGGGCGTTGAAGGACGGACCTCCCCCTGCTGTAATGACATTTGTCTCTCCCTCTTTCTTCTTAGGGAAATTTGAAAAAGGTTTCTTCTGCCCACCAGGATTGCCAAAACCCGCGGCAATTTTCCCACTACGCAATCCATGTTCCAGACGTTCCCCAATGATCACCATATCAGAGAAGCTAGAAGAGACACTACCCACCAATCGATCATAGTATATTCCTGGGAGAGTTTCCATGAACATATATACCATTTCCTTTTCTGTCACTGGTGGCTTCACTTGGGCTACTACACTTCTCCACTTCTGGGCATATTCTTTAAATGATTCCCTGTCGCCTTTGCTCATGAGTTGTAGTTGAGATCTATCAGGTGCCAGATCCATATTGTACTGATACTGCTTAAGAAATGCCTCTGAGAGATCCTTCCAACTATGGATGTCGGAGGATTGCAGTTGCATATACCAGTCTAGAGACGCTCCGGTCAGACTGTTCTGAAAGAAATGGATCAGCACCTTATCATCGTGGGCATAGGCTGCCATCTTTCTGACATACGTCGTTAGATGGCTGGAGGGACAGCCAGTGCCGCGGTATTTGTCAAAATCTGGCGCCTTGAATTTGGGAGGTATAACAACACCTGGGACAAGACACAGGTCCCGTGCATCTTTAGCCCTTGCACCTGACCCTTCCATTGCCCTCAACCGTTCTTCTAGTAAGTGATATCTGTCTCTTGGTTGTGAACTTTCAACCATCTGGCCTTGAGGATAGCTCCCTGGATTGAAATAATAACCCCCATATTGAGCGGGGTTTCCCATTTGATAAGCAGCATTTGGAGGATTCACAGGAACCTCCGGAGCAGGAGCAGGCTGACTTGTCACCACAGGAATGGCTTCAGCAGTGGATGGTGTATAATTCATGGGCATCCCCCATGGATACACTTGTGCATTTGGTTGTCTCTGACCGCTCGTCCCCGAAGACCCACCAACTTCTGGTATGGGAGGAGGATGAACAGTTATAGCTTCAGCTGATGTAGGAGGAGAAACAAAAGTAACGCCCCCTTCTGGAGTTACAACTGCGGTGGCCCCAGCAGCGGCCCCACTTCTCAGAGTTTGCAGCATATTCATTACTTCAGCCATCTGGGCCTCCATAGCGCCCATTTTAGTCTTCAAAACTTGATTCTCCTGAGCCAGCTGCTCAGGGTTAAGGATTTCTACGACCGGCTCATCTTGACCTTCATTCTCGAGATGCTGATTGCTAGCCATTAGTCTTGCCTGTAGACGGGTGGAATATCGGTGTTGGCGAACCAGCTTGCCTTTTGCTTCTCTCTGATGATAGAACATTCTTTTATGAGTACAAGTGTGAATGCGTAAATGAATGCAATGCGTGGCTTTATGTTATTTTTGTATTTAGCGCCAGGAATCGTGAGATAACTTGCTCTTGTCATAAGAAAATATCGAAACATTTTAAAAGCGTGACGAACATTGGGATTAACAAGCGATAGGGCACATTTCCTTCGAGTTTTAAATCATATGAAAGAAAGAGAGTACAAGAGTGCAATACAATATCTCCCAAAGAAAATACAATGCTCTTAGAAAATTACAACATTCTAAAGAAAAATTATAACTTCCTAGAGAACATTCTAAAAAGGAAAATTACAATGCACTGAAATCTAGTAGCATATAGTCTTCAACTTCTTGTTCCTTTCTCTTTCTTTGCTTGCAGCAGCAGCTCCTTCAGCCTTTTCCATGAGTTCCTCAGTCAGGGCCTTGCAGAAATTCACAAACTCATACACATGGACTGGGGTATTGAAGGGGAGCATCTCGGCTTCAGCTCTCCTTAGCCTTCTGGGGACATCTTTTACAGCTTGATTAGCTAGCCATGCCAACTTTGAGAATTTACCCCTCCAAAGTCGGATCTCATCTCTTAGCTCTTTAACAATCTCTTGTTCTTCTATCTTGCCAATCAGTGCTAGGAAGCGCTGTTCCCAGTACTTGCTCTCTGCTTGCACTTGCCTGTAAGACTCCCCTAGGTATCGGAGATTCCTTGTCAGTTCATCAGATCTTCCTTGCTCATACCTCAGCATTTCTTGGTATTCTCTGAGAACATTTCCAATGGAATTTCTTTCTTGTTCAAGATTCTTCAGCTGCCTTTTCAACTCCACCAAGTGAGGTTCTTGTCTGGGCTCGGTCGCCACAATCTTCCATTCTTTGGCTTCTTCAAGGGCCTTTCTTGTTTTCTGCTTATACCTTTGGAGTTCATCCCTAGCCCCCTTCAGGTATTTCTGAGCTTCCAGTTTACTCTCCTTTTCCGCATTGAATCGCTTGACACCCTCCTCAACAGCTATCACCTTGATCTTGTTCTCTTCCTCTAACTCCTCCTTTTGCAGGGTTATTTTCTCCAACTTTGCTTGCAATGCCTTTTTCTCTTCCTCCGCTTTTGCTAAGGCAGATTTAACCTCATTCAACTCCTCGGGGGTAGGAAGGCGAGGTTTCGGCATCTCTTTCTCGACTGGCAGTGCCTCTTGGGAAGGTGGACGAGTACTTTGAATTCTTTCATGCAACCACTGGTAGAAAGTGACATCGCTAACCTTTTTCATGAGCTCATCTCTATCTTTACTGACCACAGTTTCCCATGCCTTTG
Organism: Astragalus membranaceus; assembly: GCA_039519185.1. Lineage (NCBI taxonomy): Eukaryota > Viridiplantae > Streptophyta > Magnoliopsida > Fabales > Fabaceae > Astragalus > Astragalus membranaceus. The sequence goes on along the minus strand of CM076849.1, from coordinate 112,451,652 downwards.
AGATTTTCCGAAGCAGACCCTTGTTCTTCGGATCTTCTTTGTCAAGGAAGATAGGAGTCAACATGTCTTCGGTAGGCATATTCCTCATAGGGTACCCAAGCTGTCGGATAATCAAGGAAGGATTATAGTTGATGCAGCCTTGAGTACCTATTAGGGGCACGTTCTGAAAGTCTCCACACTGAAACACAACGGAGGGCCTGTTCTTCCAACATGAAGGAGTGTACCAGCGGACCTTGAGGGCATTAAGACTCCCTAAGGTATGCACCCACTTCTGGGCACTTTTGACCTCTACCTCACAATTCAAGGCATAAGACAACAGATCTGTAGCTGGATTCTTATGAGCGATGACGTGGTTAAGGAGCCAAGCATATAGTACATGAAGGGAGCAGGCAATCTTCTTTTTCCCCAGCACTCGATGATGCGTAAAGGAGTAGTAAGTGTCTGCGAGTACGGCTGGTACTGGGTTAATTGGATTATCCTTGCTTATGAAGGCTAAGAACACCCCAATGGCAACCTCGTCAATGAACCTTTCAACTTGTGGGAAGAGGACAATCCCGAAGATAGTTAGTGCCAGCAATTCCTTAAAGGGACCCCATCTGTTGACTTGAGCATGGGACTTCATTAGGTCTTCAAAATAGCTCAATGGAAACCCCATTATACGGTTCTTTTTCTCTTTTCGGAGCTTTAACTCCCCCACTCCAACTTGCAGTAGCAAAGAGAGCCTCTGATCTGAATATTGATGCCCCTGGCACTGATAAGGCATTGCTTCTGACTTAAAGAAACCTAAAATTTGCTCATACTCTTCTAAAGTTGGTGATAGTTGGAAATCCTTGAAGATGAAACAGCGGATATCCGGATCGTAGAACTGACTGAGGGCTTTCACAACATTTTCTTGAAGATCCAACTGCAGCAACCGAAGAATATTCCCATAAGCCTTTTTGTAACACCCGTTTCTACCCTTTTCATTTATATCAATTATCAGAGTGCACAAATTATTTTTCTTGAAACGGAATGCTACAATTACTTCAAAAACACGTCATTTGTTTAACTTAAATTAAAAACATTACGTGGCATCATGGGCGGCCATTACTCAAAAATACAGTTACAACGTTAAAACAAAATCCAACAAGTCGTACAAGACAAAGTCACTATCTAATAAGACGCCCCCCAGGTACGTATCAGAGCGACTCGAACTCAAGGGAATGAAGGTCAAAGCCTTCAAGTACGGTTACCTGTAAGGTAAAATCTACAAAGGGGTGAGTCTCAAACCCCATAATAAAGTACATAAGGAGTAGTATATACAGATACAGGACTACATCAAAACACAACAATAATCACTTTAATCACCAGTTCAGCACCAACTTAATATTCACCAAACAATCACCAAATAAATAATCACCAAGTAATCACCAAATAAATATTCACCAAGTATCACCAAATAAATAATCACCAAGTAATCACCAAATAAATATTCACTAAAACATTCACCAACTGTATGTTTATTGTATGAGATGCAACCCAAAACTCCACTGGGCATATGCATGTGGATCCATTCACCAAAATGAGCCTTGAGGGCATTCACCAAAATTTATAATAAGGCCGAAGCCCGAGGCCGAAGCCTATTCACCAAAATCATGCATATGATTATGCGACACCATGACTATGCATCACACACCAGAATCACCAAATAAATAATGCCATAGCATAATTCACCAACATATCAAAAGAGGATTACAGACCCCATTCACCAATAATAATATACACCATATATATATATATATATATATATATATATATATATATATATATATATATATATATATATTTGCATACCACACTATTACACAGCACATTATTTTCACCGTGACAACACCATTTAAAATTACAAGGAACAGCACCTTAGTCTCATGAAGAACACCAACATTTTATTAAAGAGGAACAGTAGCGATTTCCAAACCAAACAACAACTAGGACACAGTCACTTGGGACTTTCAGAACGACCGGGGAAAAATATTAAATTTTGGTTTTGGCCTGGACAAACAGATAGACAATTAAATAAGCGTCGTAACGCACTTTGAAACACCTAAAACGAACACCCGAGTCAAAAGTTACGTTAAAAACAAATTTGGAAGAAATTAGGCAACACTGCTGGGAACTGGCGCCTTAGGCGCCCAGCGCCCAGGCAACACACGCACTGGCGCCCAGCGCGCAACACACGCACGCCCCGCGCGCACAACAGGCGCCCAGCGCCCAGGCGCGCGCCACACACACCCACGCACGCAAGCAGGCGCCCAGCGCCCAGCGCGCAACACAGCGCACGCACAACAGGCGCCCAGCGCCCAGGCGCGCGCCACACTTGCCCAGCACACACACACAGCGCCTTGGCGCCCAGCACAGGCACCTGGCGCCCAGCACAGGCACCTGGCGCCCAGCACACTGTCAAAACCAGATTTTTATATAAATTCAGCCCAAACATCATTTCTTCTCAATTTTAAAACATCAAAATTATATTTCTTTTCCACCATCTAAAATCCTCACTCACCCCAAAAAATCAATTTTATTTGAAAACACCAAAACCATATTGACAACCATCATCACCATCACCATTGCGCCTATACACACACCCACACCAAGCATCACCAACACACACACTAACTTGGCACTTGGCACACGAACATATCATAAGATGCACTTAGCATATGGCACACCAACACAACACAAAATACACTTAGCCAATACACAATAATGTGGCACGGGGCGCCTAGCACAAGGGCGCCTACTTCCATGACCAAAAGTCCGACAACGTTAATACTTGGCGCGGGGCACCCCACTCAAGAGCGCCTAATTCCGCACCTAGACAACAATTTCCAGCAACACTAAAAATACTACAATGGTGCCTTATGCGCCTATAACACAACAATTGAATTTTTGAGCAACATAGTCCAATCAACTCGCACACCAATCACACCAAAAACGTCAATTTACATATTATGCACAAGAACAACATCAATTATACATTCATTCGAGCACTTGGCACGCAATTCTAAATTCATCACTTATATGAACAATTGCAAAACATCAACAAGCCATATAGTGATCAATACATACATACAACTCATCAATATCAAAATCAATACAAAAACGACATAGATCCTAACCCCTACATACATCCCATTATGATCCCTATTATAAGGCAAGACCCACCCTTACCTTAGTTTCACAGAAGATAGAGATCCCTCCACGAGCACACCGAGTAACCACAGCAACCGAGCTCCTCTCCTCTCCTATGGAAGTCGCGCCCCTCTCTTCTTCTTTCTTCTCCCTTAGAGCCGTCCCTCTCTTTTCTTTTTCTCTTCTCACGCTCTCTCCTTTCTCTTCTCTCAACTCACGCTTTCTTTTCTTTTTTCACAAATGAGGCACCACTTCACTAACCTAGCGCCTAGCAGCTCAAGTCTACGGGCTTGGGCTTGGCGCACTGGGCCAATCATAACACCTCCGAAGTACCAACGCCACCCCCTTCAGATAAATAAAATAATATAATAATAACTAAAACCACCCAATATTATTATTATTATTATTATTATTATTATTATTATTATCATCATTATTATTATTATTATTATTTCTATCACCAACTCCTATTTAATTTAATTAACTAAATACTAAATAACTATTTAATTAATTTCGGGGTGTTACACTTTTCAAACAACCTACGCTCATCCGGTCCCATTAGAGAGGCACACTCTGTCAAACTGGCCACATCTGTTTTCTTTACTACTGGAAATCTTGAATTTAGCATACCCTCGCTTCTTGATCCCATGTCGTCTTGTTTTTTTTTTCACGCCTATGACAAGATTCCAAATTACTCCACGATTACCGGCAAACAAATTAGATGCATGAGGAATGCTGTATGAATTTTTTCAGAATTTTGCTTATGCAATGCATGCTGTTATGATGTAAAATGCGGATGATGAGGATGCTTGTTATAAAGACAGATATTTACAGGTGGGGGTTTTGAAATTTTAGGGCAGTATACCCTATATGCCACCTTCATATAGGTATTCATGAAAGAGAAAAAACATATTCTTTTTTTTATTTTATTTTATTGTTTTTTTCAAAAAAAATATTGGCGGAAATGAACTAAACTAGATGTAATAATGCACACACAATTTTGGAAAAGCCCTTGTGACCTAAAAAGAGGTGAGACCTATGATCTAGGGCAATTTAAAGGGTAATCCTTCCATGTAGCTCTATTCACTCCCTCACAAGGCCACCAGAGCTACAGTCCCTTTCACAAAACTCCCCACAAATGCAGCAAACTGCTAGGTGTGAGGCATCATGAAAGAGCACAACTCTGGTTGAAACTTTCGCAAGTAGCCAAACGGACAAAGGTCCTGATGGGCTCTCACTACTTGAATCCACTCTCCTAAGTTTTTGCAGACCTGGGTTATGGTTCCACTCAAAACACATAGTCACAGGGTATAAGTGTAGTGTGTGTCAAGGGCATTTTCCCTAGTACTACCCTACCTGAAATGAAAACCAGGGTAGTCCAGACAAAAGCAAGCAATAACAAGTTATCTACCCTAGGGTTCCATACCTAGAATACCCATAAACAAGGATATTGCTCACCTTAGGAAAAGGAGCCAAGAAGAGGGGATCATGGGGATTGGAAAAAATGCATGGGCATAAGCGATAAAAGAAAGGGAATAAAAGATAAGAAAGAAAGGCAAACAGGGTTTTAATCAAATCAACAATACATTAAACCACACATTTAGATTAGTTAGGCTTGACCCTCGTCTTTTAAAAAAAATGTCCCCAGTGGAGTCGCCAGCTGTTGCACCCCGAAAAATCCCGGGCTTGGGTTTCTCGATGTACAACGTGGAAAAATTTTGGAGCCGCCACCAATATTTTAATTTTAAGACCAAAACATTGAAAAAAGGTCTTTTGGACAAGGCGGATGGTCTTTTGAAAACTAGAGATATAGGTTCGGGGGTCGATTACGTGCGAGGAAGGTGTTAGCACCGCGCACGTCCTTTCTACCGAAAGGGAACCTCTAATTAAATGTGTGGTTTTAACGTTTGATTTGAAAAATACATAGGTTTGCCTATTTATTTCTTGTTTGAAGATGAATGGGAAAACTTAATGAAAATTTTATTTTTGGTGAGACAGGGGAAAAAAAAGGGTTTTTAGAAAAAAGTGCTTGACGGGACATGGCCCGCTCCTACGTATCTCCCGGTGCGATGGAGAATTCAAAGCTACGTAGTTCTTGGTTCTTTTTGAAAATTTTTTGTTTTTTTATCTTTTTTGGTGAGTTTTTGAAATAGGACGAGCATTGGCAAATGATTAAACTAGCAGAGGCTATGATGAATCACTACTAAATACTCAAAAAGAGAGTTGCACCGTTTAGTCAAACGAACAAAGGTTCTGATGGACTATTGATAACAACTCGTTTTTTATTATCCTTTTGGAAAGTGATTTTCGAAAGAGATTGATTTGTACGATGATCAAACTAACAAAGGTTATGATGGATCATCGTTTATTATTTTTAGGAGAAAAGGACATTGTCACTAATAGCTAAACGAACAGAGGCTCTGATGAGCTACTAGCAACAATGGGTTTGAAAATGATTTTTGTTTGTTTTATGAAAATGATTGGTTTAGGGGGATAAAAAGAATTTTTATTTGTTGCGCTTGACGAGAACGTGGCTCGCTCCTACGTATCCCAAACGGGAATCAAAGCGACGTAGTTCTAATGAAAAATGTTTTTGAAAGGGTTTAAAAGGGGTAAGTTGAATCATCCGAGACCATCTTCACCACTTAGAACATGATGCGCTAGGCATAAGTGGGAATCATATGGTTCGTCATCAGAAATGGACGATAATATACAAGAACGAGTAAATGAACGCTATAGCTAAGCTAAATCACACAGGGCAATTTTGGCACAGA